>OY747126.1:4952118-6153432 GCA_963556465.1 Berberis vulgaris | reverse complement strand
CGAAAGTATACTTTTGCCTTAAATTAATCCTTTATAACAATGGCCTGAAAGGAAATCCATGAGGGGAAATCCATGAGGAATAGTATTCTAGAAATAACATCCTCTCTATCATAGGGGATCCCCTCATGGATTTTCATGACATAGAATTAATATTCCTCTATAACATCCTCTCTATCATATTAATTCATGATTTTTTGTGCAGTTTTTTCTTTTCAAACATGACATGGCCTGAAAGGAAATCCATATGCTCGTAAAATGTTTGTAGGGTCTAATTATTTTTGGATGCTAATCAACCTATACAACAATTCTACTGTGCCCGCTTTAATGCCCGCCCTAATGCCCGGATGATGCCCAGCACGCTTCGCCACGTATCTCGAAAAAGGTAAAAAACGTTGACAAAAAGCTAAAAAGCAAAACCCAATCTCTACTCTTCTCTCCTACAATGGCGATGTCATCTCTCCATCTCACCCTACTCACCTCTTCTTCTTCTTCTCTTAAACCAAAACCCAATCTCCGCAATGGCGATGTCATCTCTCAATCTCACCCTACTCACTGTCAAAACGCTTAAATGCTGCTGAAATTTTCGCATGAACAGAACTTAAAAGCTGCTGAAATTTCCACAATTTGAACGCTTAAAACCTGCTGAAATTTTCGCAGTTTGAGCCCACAATTGAAGTACATCGCTGTTTCTTCAAAAGCTTCGTGGGGCGACGGAGATCATCATCTTCATCACTTCAATAGTGAATGAAGGAGATAATGAGCTAGTCTTCAGGCCCATTTCATATTTTCTTCCACATACCCAGATGATTTGCTTGACAAGCATGTTCCATTGCTATTAGAGAAAAGGGATGATGGGTTGGTGTTAGATGATTGTAAAAGTGTAGATTTTGATTCGAATTGAAATTGTAATAGACTTAAATTCATTGACATTTGCTGCCTAATCGACATTTGCCTAATCGAATTGAAATTGTAAAAGTGTAGATTTTCTGCCTAATCGACATTTGCTAATTATACTGAGTCAAACCGGTTTGACTCAGTGGATTGACACGGTGGGTCAAAATAGACTTAAAAATATGACAGAGAAAACTACACCTTCTTCCTCCATCCAACACTCTCAATCTCTACTGTTCTTAACTTGCGCACCCCCGTCACCACCACCACCCCATTAGTATCATCAACAATGAGTGATTCATAATGTGGTTGGGATGAATTCATTGAAAAATGGATTCAAATTGGGGTTAAAGTTTTTCGGGTTTTGGAAAGTTTTGATTTTTTTTTTTTTTTAAGGTTTTGGGGGGTGAAAGAGATGTTGGGGGATGCTAGGAGCTTTGATGAGAGTGTTTTCTCTGTGTTGGAAGCCATTGGTGACCAATGCAGGTGGTGAAGGTGGTGGTGGTGGAGGGAGAGATGGGTTGCTGTGGTAAAGGGAAATTGGGAAGTATGCCTTAGGGGAATTCTGTCTGGTTGTGATCCCACTCATTAATTGGCACGTGCTTGGCACATGCCGGGCATTGGACCAGGCATTGGACCGGGCACAGTAGTACCGCTCCAACCTATAAACCACTGGTGTAGTTCATTCACATGGGAATGATGTAACAGGTGGGTGGAGGAAATTAAATTCGGAAAATTCTAGCTGGCCCGTCCTCACAGCCCGCCCTATGGGACGGACCATCCCAGGCACGTGGTCCTGCTTCGTCCTTCGCACGTGCTCCTGCGTCGATTAAAAAAAAAAAAAAAAAAAACACACACACACAGAGGGAATCGAAATTTTTGGGGAGAAAAGGAGGGAACCTCTCCCTCTCCCCATTTCCATCTCCACAGAGACAGAGAAAGAGAAGAGAGCCACTCCCTCTCCCCCAACGAAGATCGAGAAAGTCCTCCCTTTCCCGCTCGACAGAGGAAGCCCTCCCTCTCCCGCTCGAGCCAAAGAAGAAGCCACTTTTGGCTCCAAAGAAGAAACCAAAGCGAAAGGTCTCGTCGATCTCTCCATCCTCCCTTCTTTCTTTCTAGCGAAATAGGTGAAAAGATGGTAAGATCTCTCACTGTGTCTTGAAAAATTGAATCTTTAACATGATTTCCCCATCTGTTGTTTTGAGTTTATCTATTTCAAAGTCAAATTTTTTGCTTTTTTTTTTTTCTACAGTTTTGATGATGGGTTTTGTAGTTCCTTTCATGGGGTGTTTTTGATTTGATGGTTTTTTTCTTCTTGTAGTTGTTCTTCTCCTACTTCAAGGATTTGGTGGGCAGAGAAGTGACGGTAGAGTTCCAATCCATCTCTCTGTCACCCTCACAATTTTTCTGCGAATTTGATCAATGGGGATTCTCTAAATCCATGCAAATTTGCTTAAAATCTCTCTTTGGGGTTGTTTCTGTTGTGCAAAATTTTGACCCCTTTGTTTCTTTTATTCTGCAGAGATGTGCAAGAGGTTCTTCCACCTATTCTGAACTCAACTTCAGAGCCCCCTCCTTTGTTTGATGGAACAACAAGGTGAGTTTCAGAACCCCATTTTTCTTCTCTATGTACTTGGGGTTTAATAGTGTAGATCTCAAATCCCAGAATCTGCATAACAAAATTTTTGTGGGTGTTTGATTGTTTATTCTAATTGTTTATCCTTTTGAAACCCAAACTTAAAAATCAATAAGAAAGCAACTTGACTATCTGAAGGAATATTTTTATTAGTAATGTCTGCATCCCTGATTTTAGAATCAGTATATGTATTAGTTTAGTTAAAATAAAGATTAGTTTAGTGAATGGTTTTTTTTTTTGTTTTTTGGGTGTGTGTGTGAAAATTGGTACCAAATTTCAGCAATGTTGATATACTGCTAGGCATGGTTAAGGTTCTATTTCTGGTGAAAGAGAAGAAGGATCAAAGATGATTTCCTTGTGTATGTGCACTAATTAGATAGGCTTAAGAGTATGAAGTTAACCTTAATTTGTGTATGAAGTTACAACATGTTAGATGTTTGACAAATTAAGTGTTTAATTTTTGTACTCAAAAGGTTCGTGGGAGAGATTAAATGCCTTCACCTTCATTAGGAAGGTTTAGTGGGCATCATCAACATGCTTCTCCTTCTCTCTATTTAGATCTGAACTGATGGTATGCACTCCTTACTGCAAAGCATGTTGTTTCCTTAATTGAATCTCTTTATGCTTATGATGGGAAATATGGCTTTTAGGCCAATATGGATTGAGTGGGTTTAAGCTTGCAACATAGGCAAAGTCTGCTTACTAAAAAAATTGGTGTATAATCTTCAGCAGTGGATCGATTAATTCATTGGCCAACAAAGTAAATGCCAATTTGATGACTGGTAACTAGGCAGATTGGACAATAATCTTCATTATTAATCTAGTCATGTACAATACAATTTGTTATGAACTGATCTAGTTCTGATTATATTTCTGCATGATTGAAGAACCAAAGCAATGCAATATTCAGTACCAATGTCAGAGTTGCTGATTCCTGGAAGCAATGGAACCAATGTCAGAGTTGCTGATCCCTGGAAGCAATGGAGTCTTGCAAGATACAATCAAGATAAGAACAGCTAAAAGAGTTTCTGAACAATGAAGCCAGATTCTGAAATGGTGGAATTTTGTATAGAATGGATTGTAAAGATTACAATGGAAAAGAATGAATTGTAACAGGCAGAATTTGAGATTGCCAGTCTCCCTTATGAGCAAAGCTCAATGTACAAAAGTTTATTACAGAATGAATGAATTCTATTGCTCTTGCTAATCTCTTATTTATAGGGACCACTGGGTGCTTGTTTTTCTTCTAATCAGGTTGTTTTAGTGAGCACCAAGGGGAGTGCTTGACACAAAATGCAGAAAAAGCTTCAATTTCCTTGAGTTACAATGTACTTGTAGTATCTGCTATAAAAGGCAATCCTAATTTAAGTCACTGTCGCAAGTTACCTTGCCAGTTGCTTCTTTCTGTCGAATTTTAGTAATGCTTCACATACTTTGCAGCTTGATACTGGAAATTATACAGTATGGTAAATGCTATAAACCTGATGAAAAGCTATGAATAATTTGAATAATGCACCGTTGTCGAAACTGATAATTCATAACTATATTGATATTTCATATCCGACATACAATTAATATCCAGAAGGATCGACATCATAAAACCAGTGATATGAACTGATGAGTTCCTTTGATTTTCTCTTGCAGAATTTTTCCACTCAGTTACAATTTCACGGATCAAGAGCAGATATGCATTTCAAAGGATTGGATTGGAACAATGGAAGACTTACCAAGGAAGCTATAATATGATATAGAATGCTGACAGGCTATTAGTAGCAGATATGAAATACAGAGATGTAAAGCAAGGGAGAGATTGTATTGAATTAGGAAAAAATGAATGAGAATACAATGACAATGTAGAAGGCTATTCGAGAAGCCTTAGAACTCCTAGAAAGTTATTGCTCTCTGTACTCTTGGGTTACAATACAATTCAATGAATGCCCTTTTTGTTCTCCTCATGTCTTCATATTTATAGACTGTCTGAAACACTAATTTGTTAATACTAACAGAGCACTCTTAACAGACTAACAGAGCACTCTTAACACATTTCAGCTCTTAACACTAACAAAACACATTACAGCATAATCTCTCCCATAGTATACAACACTTTTCATTCTACTGACAGCTAGACTAAAAACCACCACTTGTAACAACCAGCAATATCAGCCCTTTATTCTGCATAGCACTTCTGAATATAACTTCAGCACTTCCAGCACTTTGCATAACACTTCTGAACATAGCATTTCTGAATACATTCTCTGTCAGCAATATTTCAGCACTGCCAACAAAATTTCAGCATCTTCAACACTTCCTACTAATCTTCCCTGCCAATATCAGCCTTTTGTATTAATTGCTTTGCACATGTTTCCTCCTAGTGTAAGTAAATCGAATGGGAGGCCTATCAACCAGCCAATCACATAAAACTTTCAAGTTATTTATTTACTTACTTTCAGAACACATCACTTGCTAAGCATGTACATTAAACACAACTCTTAAAGCAGTAAACACCGAAAGCATAGTCTGTGTACCACACTTGAGCCTGCATGAGGTGTGCTACTGACTTGTTACTAAGACAGCACCATAGTAAGGTAGTCGTGGTTCATGCATAGTTCCTCAGTTCAACTACAATAGAATAAATAAGAGGAGCTCAGCTATCATTGAGACTGTAAATTATAGCTAACTGAAAACAGATCATAAATCAGAAATACAGTTAAGAGAGCTTACCCCGAGGTGATTCTTCAGACCTGTAACTAGCACTTGCGGATCCCATTTTGTTTGTTATAAGCCTCAATCTTTTCCAATTCCTGCATGACAAGGTAAAACATATTTGACATCAATATCATCCTTCTAGTCACTAAAGAAGAGGTTACTTTGTGATGGCATCAAAAGTAATCATCTAAGGCAGTATGTCGTCAGCCTTCCTACTCTCAAAATTAGGTGCTAAAAATCTTATATAAGACTCAGTAATGTGCATTTACTTTGTTGGCCAATGAATTAATCGATCCACTGCTGAAGATTATACACCAGTTTTTTTAGTAAGCAGACTTTGCCTATGTTGCAAGCTTAAACCCACTCAATCCATATTGGCCTAAAAGCCATATTTCCCATCATAAGCATAAAGAGATTCAAATAAGGAAACAACATGCTTTGCAGTAAGGAGTGCGTACCATCAGTTCAGATCTAAATAGAGAGAAGGAGAAGCCTATTGATGATGCCCACTAAACCTTCCTAATGAAGGTGAAGGCATTTAATCTCTCCCACGAACCTTTTGAGTACAAAAATTAAACACTTAATTTGTCAAACATCTAACATGCTGTAACTTCATACACAAATTAAGGTTAACTTCATATTCTTAAGCCTATCTAATTAGTGCACATACACAAGGAAATCATCTTTGATCCTTCTTCCCTTTCACCAGAAATAGAACCTTAACCATGCCTAGCAGTATATCAAAATTGCTGAAATTTGGTACCAATTTTCACACACACCCAAAAAACAAAAAAAAACCATTCACTAAACTAATCTTTATTTTAACTAAAATAATACATATACTGATTCTAAAATCAGGGATGCAGACATTACTAATAAAAATATTCCTTCAGATAGTCAAGTTGCTTTCTTATTGATTTTTAAGTTTGGGTTTCAAAAGGATAAACAATTAGAATAAACAATCAAACACCCACAAAAATTTTGTTATGCAGATTCTGGGATTTGAGATCTACACTATTAAACCCCAAGTACATAGAGAAGAAAAAATGGGGTTCTGAAACTCACCTTGTTGTTCCATCAAACAAAGGAGGGGGCTCTGAAGTTGAGTTCAGAATAGGTGGAAGAACCTCTTGCACATCTCTGCAGAATAAAAGAAACAAAGGGGTCAAAATTTTGCACAAAAGAAACAACCCCAAATAGAGATTTTAAGCAAATTTGCATGGATTTAGAGAATCCCCATTGATCAAATTCGCAGAAAAATTGTGAGGGTGACAGAGAGATGGATTGGAACTCTACCGTCACTTCTCTGCCCACCAAATCCTTGAAGTAGGAGAAGAACAACTACAAGAAGAAAAAAACCAACAAATCAAAAACACCCCATGAAAGGAACTACAAAACCCATCATCAAAACTGTAGAAAAAAAAAAATTGACTTTGAAATAGATAAACTCAAAACAACAGATGGGGAAATCATGTTAAAGATTCAATTTTTCAAGACACAGTGAGAGATTTTACCATCTTTTCACCTATTTCGCTAGAAAGAAAGAAGGGAGGATGGAGAGATCGACGAGACCTTTCGCTTTGGTTTCTTCTTTGGAGCCAAAAGTGGCTTCTTCTTTGGCTCGAGCGGGAGAGGGAGGGCTTCCTCTGTCGAGCGGGAGAGGGAGGGCTTCCTCGATCTTCGTTGGGGGAGAGGGAGTGACTCTCTTCTCTTTCTCTGTCTCTGTCTCTGTGGAGATGGAAATGGGGAGAGGGAGAGGTTCCCTCCTTTTCTCCCCAAAAATTTCGATTCCCTCTGTTGTTGTTGTTGTTTTTTTTTTTTTTTTTTTTTTTTTTTTTTTTTTTTTGGAATCGACGCAGGAGCACGTGCGAAGGATGACGCAGGACCACGTGCTTGGGATGGTCCGTCCCATAGGGCGGGCTGTGAGGACGGGCCAGCTAGAATTTCCCATTAAATTCACTTGTAGAAAGTTGAAAAAGAGAACAACACAGCTGTTACGTTAGTTCACTTGGGATGTCTGGCACAAACATTGACCAGACTAAGTAGCAATAGTAGTAGTTCACAAAGGTAAATCTTTTGATGCTTTACGTAAGCATTGCCAAGTAAAATCATACAATATATTTAATTTACTCCAATTTCAAACATGACATGGCTTGAGATGAAAGGAAATCCATATGTTCGTAAAATGTTTGTAGGGTCTAATTATTTTTGGATGCTAATCAACTTAGAAACCACTGGTGCAGTTCACATGGGAATGATGTAACACGTGAGTGAAGGAAATTAAATTCACTTGTAGAAAGTTGAAAAAGACGGGACAAGGAAACAAACACAGTTGTAGTTCACATGGGATGTCTGGCACAAACATTGACCAGACTTGTAGCAGTAGTAGTACTTTAAAAAAAATTGGCTTTCTCTTTTGAAATGATGTCTTTTTCTTGGAAAATTCTTAAGGGCATCGGCCTCCGTACGATTGCAATATATCTCGATGCAGTTGTACAGTGCCTGATAGCACCAGGCACATTACTTCTCTTTCTTCATTTTTTAAACTGCATTGCATTAATTAATTAGTTGCATGTCTTAATCAACGACAATGAATTTATGAACATTATGTTGTGTAATTTTTAAACTGCATTGCATTAATTAATTAGTTGCATGTCTTAATCAACGACAATGAATTTATGAACATTATGTTGTGTAATTTAATAAAGGTCATGCAATCGGGATGATGTAGCATTGTTAGAGGAGATTTTTTACAATTTTGATGTACAAATAAATTTTTTGAAAATTTTATCATTCTTTCGAGATCATGCCACGTCACTCTGATTGCAAAACATAATTACTAAAACCTAATTTGCTAGCATTTTTTATTATTTAATTCAGAAATAATTTCCCTTTATCGTTGAGTAGCATGTATGAAGTTAGTTACCAAGACTATTTTGGAAGAAAACACTCGGAATGTCTTACTGATCAGAGTGCCTGGAGATCCAACAGCATCACGAAAGCTATATGTAGAACCAAACACAGACTTCAAGGGCACTGAACTTGTTGTGAAATACATAAAAAACAAAGATCGCACCACCCACTGCTTACAAGGTACAATCATTGGGATTACAGAGAACTAACTAAACTTGAGATATTGAAACATTTGTTCATACAAGGAAATGGGAACAAAGCAGTATTTGCATGTAAGTTTCCTGGAAACAGGGTCTACATATCCATGAAAGGTATTGAATGTATAATAAGCAACAACTCAGAGAGATTCATTGTTCACAAAAATCATTTGTTTCTCACATCATGAAATGACAACTCTGGCAATGGCAAATTATGGAGAAGCATATACATTGGATCTTTTTCTTTCTTTTTTTCAAGAAATCAAAGCTCAATAACCAGCAATTGAAGCAAATCGATAGCCATTGGCACCCCTCCACGAATAATAAGCAATCCTGGTCTCATAAAAGCCTGCAAACACATGCATAAAGGAGTGAGTCCACACCAATGCCTCACTGTCTACCCCCCTTCTCTTTCACTTTGGAAGAGTAAAAGAATGCCCAATTGTTATAATCATATACAGATTCATATGGTTGGTCAATTCAAAACTACGGAGATTGCAATAAAATATATTGTTGATTCTTGCGAATATAACATGTTCTAAAAAGTTGTAGTTCAACCTACTACTTATCATGAAGCTGGTCCCATTTAAGATTGATTTCACATACAAAATTCTCTGATAGCATTAGGATCCATATGTCACTTTTTCATTGACTTTGTCTCACAAAATTGACTTCGTCTAAAACATTTCTTAGATATTATTTCAATATGCAGACAAACAGACTATTTATTGTAGACCAAAAGTATGTGTTTCTGAAAATCAAATTTCCAGTAAAATGGATAGAATAAAATAAAAATCAGTAAGTTAGTTCATGTTCCAAGTATTCACTGGATGTGAAACACTTTTTGCATAATCAAATAACTTTAGACAGACAAGTAAACCCTCTCTAAATGATGAAAGGGAACCCGAATGGGTCCCCGGACAAGGCGACATCAGAAAAAAAAAATCATAAAATCCAGTGTAATTACAAGCCAACAATTTCACTAAAACTCCATCTGGCATTGTAGCCTATTCAAGAGGAGAGGTGGGGTCAACAATCGTAGAGTGAGTCATCTTGCTAAATGTTTAAAATAAGAAATGGTTTTTTTTTAAACCCTAATTCTACGGTGCCTAGTATTTGGTGCCTATCTCTATGCACATCTACGGTGTCTAGTACTACCAAGCACCGTAGTATTACTCATTTTTAAAAGGAGGAATTAATGTGACTATCATGTGTAGTCCAAGAATCGCTAAGCAATTAATCAGATCAAATTTTCACTAAAATTCAAACAACCTGACCTCCTTGGAAGAGGCAAAACTTACATTTTATTTTAATTGGGTCCTGAAACTTTTTCTTTATTAAATCCTATGTAACAAAGACACGGATGCGGCTATCGGTATCCAACACGGATTCGAGTGTCAGACATATCAACAAAAAAAAAAAAAAAAAACACAATACGAGGTGGGACAAGCCTCAACATTTTAGCGATTTTTTCCTTATTCAACAATAAATTTTGAATTATTAGCCATATTCACTCAATTCTAACTCATAATGACATTTTAGTACAACTCTTGCCATAACATGCTTGAAAAATGTATGAAGATGTAAACGCTATTTTTTCGTACAATTAAGAGTGTCCTTGTTTTATATAGCGTAAATCCATGCCCAAAGAGGCAAGAACTTAGATGTTTGGTTTTCACTGAATCGAGTTTCGCAATGATGTTCAATGGCAGAAGAAAATATAAGAAAAGGGTTTAAAATCTAAGTAGATCATGGAAATATAGTAAGGTGCATGCATAGAGAAAATGGCACTGAACTTCTTATTTATCATTCGTGTAAATCTCAATAAGAGGAAAAGGATAATGGTGTTTTACAAACCTGGAAGGAAAGAGAGGATTCCAAGCATCATGAGGCCATAAGCCTGTGACCTATCCCCTCCCATGTGCCCTGTTAAGATAAAGAAAGAACGAGAAGCAAAGACCCAAGAAATAGGAGAAAAAGAGCAAGTGCAATAGATTTCCAGGGGACCCTATCGAAGGACTTTGGAGTGTAGGCAAATCGTGGGTCATCTTTTACATCATAATCGTCCTCCGCTGGTAAAGGACTGTATTGGACATGGCGTCGTGATACCATACCCCAGCCTTAAGGAAAACTATTTCTTTTAAGGAAAACTGCATTCATTCGTACATTGAGACCTTCACTTCAAAAGATAAATAAATATAGCCTAGCATCAATACTATAAAAAGCAGTCTTAAAGCAAAGCTCATCTAACACATACCAAAATCACTGTTTTCTCACAAATTCACACAAAACAAGCACTAACTGTTGATCGAATTGAAAATCTATACAGAAACAGCTCAAAAGGGTCAATTTGGGTGTAATTGATTGGATTCATTACACTACGAGATGAAGAACAGAAGATGTAATTGAAAGTGAAGGAGTGAAATTGATGAAGTGGACAAGGAGATCTTACTTACTTGGAACACATAGGGGTTTCAGGTTTGGGGGAATCGAATTACGGAGAGTCTCTATGGAATCCAAAATGCCCTCTTTTAGATCTATCTCTCAGAGTTTGGTGTTCGTCCTCGACTGTTAAGTTACAGTACGTGCTTGGGCTTGGGCTTGAACACACTTTGTATTCTTAATCTAAAAACCAATTGTTGGTTCTAGTTTAAAATACCACCATGGACTTAAGATCTACTTTGGATTTGGGCTTCGATCTTAAATTGTAATAGCACTTTGGTTCGGTTCAATTAGGTGTCCCTATCATGGTATGGTTTTAGCATTAAGATCTCTTCCCACAATACAACCAGTCAATGCATGAAGATGAGTATCATGGCATTGATTTTTTGCTGTGTCAGAGTCTTCTTGTTGAACTACTTATCAGTTTCAGAAAGGCGCAAAGCTCATTTGAGAAGTTACGGTATTATGGTATATTTTCTTGCCATGGAAGTAATTTTCTTCTCCAGAGATTCAACACGAAATTTCTGTCTAGGAATGATACATATATTGTTCTACCAAACTTTCTATTATTTGTGTGGACTGTGTGTGGATACCCTTATCTCTTTACGTTCAATTTTTTTCTTTTAGATGAAAAATACAAGTCTTCAAACACATGAGCGGGGACCCCTATGCTTTTGTTTGTTTCACGGTGACAGAAAAGGAAACCAACAACAACCATTAATTCCACAAGTATCATCCAACTCCACATAAGTATATGGGTATTGGTAGGGGACTTAATTTTAGCAAAAATTGACTATTCCAAGTCTTGCTTTGAGAGATTTCCAAACTCGTTCCACCAGTGATTTGTTTGAAGTATAAGCCAATACCAACAGTCCATCTCATTAGTTTTAGATTTTGCTTGTACAAAAAGTGCCGAAAAGTAAAAATATTTTAAAAAAAAATCACAGTCCAATTTGTCAAAAAAAAAAAAAAAAGTCCAACAAAATTAGATAGAAGCCACTCATGTGCAAGGATTGTGATTTTGTTTTTTGAGTTAATTTTGTTCTACTGATTTTAAGAAATATTTTCGTTTTGTGTATAAAAAACATAAAAATTTCAGTTGTAATTTCAAATTTTTTTAAAGGCAAGTTGGGATTTTTATGATCTCCAAACCTTATCATTAAATCAAAGGCGTAAAGGTACAACAAGTTTACACCAGTCACTAGTCCCTTCATCATACATTGCATCACTAGTCCCTTCATTATACCTTGAATTTAGGGTTTGCTTTCCTAGAGTGGAAAGATTACACTCTGAATTTAACAATATAAATTATACATTTGAAACTCTTAAATACTATATAAAAAATCTTCCACGACCAGTAATATCATACAAACTATATATTACATAAGAATCACTCACGTAACAAACATTTGATACTAAAAGAACATTATAGCATGTTAAAATATATGGAGATTAAAATATTTATTTATTTTCTCAAAAAAAATTTGATATATTTCAAATTTCGAAAGGGATTTTAGTAACTTCAAAATAAGAAATATCTCGAAAAATTTCGACATATTTCTAAGATAAGCCATTTTTTCGTTTTGAAAATTGGGGTTTTAGTTGCTCCATTAAACATGTTTAATCTCTCTTAATTCTTACAATTTGGGACCTCGTTCAAGATGCTCTTTATTGCTCAACAAAAGAAAAAACACTTCTTCAACTTCCTTTGAAAACTTGAACGCTTTTTCTAAATGGCGAGGAGGGGGGTGTTAGCCACTCATGGCCCATTTTCTCGCTGTGTAGAAGGGCTCATAATCGCGAAAAACAGTTCAAGTGAGGAGCAATTTGGTGCATAGTCCAAGTTTTATGCATGTTACAGGAGGCAAGTACTTCACCCATAAAAACTTTTCTTTATGCTACATTTTGTTTTAGTTCTCTACTTCTAAAACTTCTGCTTATTGTTCTTAAAAAACTTGCTCACTATAACAAGAAATCCTGCTCCAAAACAGAGCAATACCAATGGGTGCATCTGTACAATTTGAATGTTGCTTACTTGAATTATTGATGATAAACATTGCTTTTACATTTCCTTTTCTTTTTGTTCAAACTTTATTATGTTGGTGGATGTTTCACTTGGTGTCGTGTAGCATCACATCCCTACTAATAATGTGAACTGATATAGGCACTAAGATGGCTACTTATGATTTTTTTAATCAAAATGTCCTTGCCAAACAAACTCGCATGCTTCATTCAGCAAGTGTTTTTCCCTTTCACTAGACCATTAGGGGCACCTTTGAAATCATGATTCAAGCATACACGGTCCTTTTTTTAAAAAGCGAAACCTAAGTCCTGTTCAATCATAGGCAGATCATTTTCAATTTTTTTTTCTCCAAATAGTAAATCATACAAACATATGGAGGGAAGCAAATGAGAGAAAGATGGAGGCAGGTTCATATTAAGTAAGGCATCAAATTCCAATATACTTTGACACGTTTAGACCAAATAGAAATTTTCCTTGCAAGTTTTTTTGGACTGAGTTCACAGCTCCATAGACCGTAAAACAAACTCCAACCACCATATATAACTCATTCTTTTATTCCTCAGTCATCCTTGCATTGAAGAAGATATTGCAACTTCATTCATATTGGTCCAATGCACTTCAGTGCTCTTATAATGTTGTCTGTTCTTATTAATGCAAAAACAAATTAAGAACATGATATTAGTAAAAGCCCCAATTCTAGCTGGCCTGGAAAAGGGGGAGATTGTTATTGGGGTAAATGTATACTTTTGCCCTTCATTTTTAACTAGGTGTTTAAAGAGGGGGGTAAAAGTGTATTTTCACCCTTCAAGACAGTGAAAACTAGGTTGAGACCCAGACTATTAAGAATTGCTCAAGAAAAAGTGGATATACAGTAAATAACACAAAGTCATCATGTGAACCTATCTAGCCGTATGAGTAAGGATATCCATCGCCTTCCCTAACAAATAGAAGAGGTCGGAATGATGATCTTGGAGTACACGTACTCGAAAAAAAAAGCAATTGAACACTAGAAATAAACTAGTTCTTTGGGAGATTCCAACAACTGATGTTGATCTTCATCTAACTCCTTTTTTTTATTGATTATACCCTAAATTTAGGGTTTGCTAGAGAAGATTACACATTTAGGGTTTGCTTTTCTGGAGTGGAAAAATTATATCCTGAATTTAACAATATAAATTATGCATTTTAAACTCTTAAATACTACATAAAAAATCTTACATGACCTATAGTGTCATACAAACTATATATTACATAAGAATTACTCACGTAACAAACTTTTGATACTAAAATAACATTATAGCATGTTTAATATATAAAAATTAAAATATTTATTTATTTTCTTAGAAATTTTTTGACATATTTCAGATTTCGAAAAAAAATTTAGTAACTTCAAAATAAGAAATATCTCGAGAAATTTCGACATATTTCTAACAGAAGCCATTTGTTTCGTTTTGAAAATTGGGGTTTTAGTTGCTCCATTAAACATGTTTAATTCCTCTTAATTCTTACAATTTGGGACCTCGTTCAAGATGCTCTTTATCGTTCAAGATGCTCTTTATGCTACATTTTGTTTTAGTTCTCTGGTTCTAAATTTTTTTTAATGTTGCTTACTTGAATTATTGATGATAAACATTGCTTTTACATTTCCTTTTCTTTTTGTTCAAACTTTATTATGTTGGTGGATCCCTACTAATAATGTGAACTGATATAGGCACTAAGATGGCCAAACAAACTCACATGCTTCATTCAGCAAGTGATTTTCCCTTTCACTAGACCCACTAGTGGGCACCCTTGAAATCATGATTCAAGCATTCGCGGGCTATTTTCATTTTTTTTTTCCAAATAGTAAATCATACAAACATATTGAGGGAAGCAAATGAGAGAAAGATGGAGGCAGGTTCATATTAAGGCATCAAATTCCAATATACTTTGACACGTTTAGACCAAATAGAAATTTTCCTTGGCAAGTTTTTTTGGACTGAGTTCACAGCTCCATAGACCGTAAAACAAACTCCAACCACCATATATAATTCATTCTTTTATTCCTCAGTCATCTTCTCGTTTAGACCAAATAGAAATTTTCCTTGGCAAGTTTTTTTGGACTGAGTTCACAGCTCCATAGACCGTAAAACAAACTCCAACCACCATATATAATTCATTCTTTTATTCCTCAGTCATCCATGGCATTGAAGAAGATATTGCAACTTCATTCATATTGGTCCAATATACTTGAGTGCTCTTCTTATTGATGCAAAAACAAATTAAGAACATGATATTAGTAAAAGCCCCAATTCTAGCTGGCCGGAAAGGGGCGAAGTTGTTATTGGAGGCAAATGTATACTTTTGCCTTTGCTTGCTTTCATTTAATTAGGTTATTAAAGAAAGGGGTAAAAATGTATTTTCAATTTTAAAACAGTGAAAACCAGACTGAGACCCAGACTTAAGAATTGCTCAAGAAAAAGTGGATATACAGTAAATAACACAAAGTCATCATTGGAACCTATCTAGCTGTATGTGTTTCTTTTTTGAAAGTAAGTAGCAATATGTGTTTTCATTCTTTCAACGTGAAAAACGAAGCACCCACAACCACAGCTTTTACAAAAAGCAAATATTCGATTCAGATGGAGCACTAGAATAGCAGTTCATGCATCCAGGTGTAAATCCACTAAAGCAAAATAATTCAATCCAAAATTGACTCTTTTCTGTTAGCAATTGAAGAGGAGAATAGTATAAGGATTCTACAAAACTTTTCTCTGTTAGCTAGTAGTTTGAAGAGGAGAACCAGTTGTGTGAGAGAGAGATCATGGAAGCAGGTCGAGTGGTATGTCCCTTCTTTGGAGTTGTGTTTGGAAAGCTCAAGTCTTTAATCGGCGATCGGAAGAGACTTCGTCCATTAGTGGGTATGGTGAAAGATCAGTTGAAGAAGCTTAATAAAAGCTTCTGTAGAATCAATGATGGTTCTCGATGATGCAGAGGAGAGACAGTTGGACGAAGCAGCTGTTCAACTATGGTTGGAGGAACTAAATGATGCATCGTACGAGGCTGATGATGTTTTCGACGAGTGTGAATATTATGGAGGCCTACAACAACCAGCCACCGAGGAAGCGAGCAGCAGCAGCAACAACAAGAAGGTTATTGAACAACAGCTTTATGAGAAAGTCCAAAAGCTCATTGTCAAGTTTCAGGTCTCTGTTGATGGATGCTCGGAGCTTGGTTTGCAAAAGCGAAAGGGAAAGAGAGTAGGAGTATCTGCGGAACGTATAACTATTTCTCTCGACTGAACCCAAAATTTATGGGAGAGATGGAGACAGAGAAAAGTTGGTGAAGCAATTGCTTGGCTCAAGAAGTAAGCACCAAAAAGCGATTCAAGGGGCAGTGCTTAACAATGCGAGCAGCAGTAGCGGCAGCAAAGACAATATCTCTGTTTTTCCCATTCTGGGTATGGGGGGACTTGGCAAAACAACTCTAGCTCAGTTAATTTACAACGATAAGTGGGTGGAAAATCATTTCAAAGATAGAGCATGGGTTTGTGTATCAGATGATTTTGATATCAAACGTCTCATGAAAGCGATCATAGCCTCTATTTCATGAAGTGTATGTAATGATGAAGAATTGGAAGACCTCCAACAGCGCCTTCGAAAGGAGGTAAATGGAAAGAGATTTTTGCTTGTGCTAGATGATATATGGGAAGTGTTGCGAAGAATTACGGGGTCGAAGTAATCTCACAACTAAAATGAAAGTTTGAGAAAATGCGGAAATAAATTTAAGACACAAGATTTACGTGAAAAATCCTCAAACAAATTAGGGGAAAAACTATGGGGCAAGTATAGGAGGATTTCACTATGAAAAATCGGGATTACAACTCTTCTCTTTAATGTACAAGGAGATAACAATAATTACCTATCTCTCTTGTAACTAGAAGAACACTTAATCTCTCTAAATTAATCTCTAAGGAGAAACCTATGTTTTTCTCTCTTGAGAACACTAGGAGATTCTAGGGAGGTTTGGGAATGAATTGGACTTAAATTATATGAAAAATGAATTGGAAGTGCAAACCTAAGGCCAATTTATAGCCTTCAAAAGAGCATAAATTAGGCTACCTAAATTAGGTAGTACACTTTGTTAGGCTTCAATCCTTTTTTGTTTAATTGAACATCTAGAAGAGTTGGTTTCACATTTTTCTTATTTTCCCATAAAAGAGACTTCACACATTCACAGGAAGAAACCCAGGAAGAATGGGAGAAAATTATGAGATTTCTTGAAGGTGGAGCACAAAGTAGTTCAATTATTGTTACTACATGCTCGGAGAGAGTGGCATCCATCACGAGCAGACTTCATCCTCACTGCCTAAATGGTTTATCAAGAAAAGATTGTTGGGCTTTATTCAAGCAATATGCATTTGGTTCGGGAAATGAAGAGAGGGATGCGTTGGTGAAGATCAGCAAGGCGATTGTGAAGAAGTGTGGAGGTTTTCCCTTGGCTGCAAAAGCTATGGGAGGCTTGCTTCGCTTCAAGAATGAGGAAAATGAATGGCTTGAAGTCAAAGACAATGCAGTTTGGGAGCTCCCTCAAAGTAGTGGGAAAGAAGGCATACTACCAGCATTAAGATTGCGTTATTATCACCTGCCATCAACGTTGAAACAATGCTTTGTTTATTGCTCGATTTTCCCGAAGGATTTTATAATTAACAAAAAATGGTTGATTGAATTGTGGATGGCGAACGGTTTGGTGCAATCCCGAGCAAAAATGGAGTTGGAGGATGTAGGGAATGAGAATTTCACTGCCTTGCTACAGAGATCCTTCTTTCAAGACATAGAGAAGAACGAAGATGGTGGCATAATATGCAAGATGCACGATCTAGTGCATGATCTTGCAAGTTATATCGCAGGGGATGAATATTTTGTTGAAGATGTTGGAAGTGCACTAAATATTACAGAAAGAATTCACCATTTGTCCCTATTGTCTTCTCATGGGAAAATACCATCAACTTCTATGCTTAAGTCAGTGCACGGATCCTTTCCATGCTTACGCTCTCTAATTCGGTTAACTAGAGAGCGTGTGACTTTAAAGTTTGTTTTCTCAGATTTTATTCTCTTACGAACACTAGATTTGCATTCATGTGAGATTGAAGTGGTACCAGATTGCATTGGCGAAATGATACATCTCAGATATCTCAACCTTTCTGGTAGTTCTTTTACATCGCTGCCAGAGTCTATTTGTTTGCTTAGAAATATGCAAACATTGAAGCTTAGTTGGTGTTGGAAAGTTGAGTCACTGCCGAAAAATTTGAGAAACATGAGCAACCTCAGACTCCTAGATATAGAAAGATGTGTGACCTTATTGTGTGCGAGGGGAGTAGAATTGGTGAGTTGCAATTGTTGAATAACCTCAGAAAAAAATTAATAATAAGAAGGCTTGGAGTCGTGGAAACTTCAACGGAGGCTAAAGACGCAAATTTGATGAGCATGAAAAATCTGCATTCATTGGACCTACGTTGGGCCTTGGGACCGGACTCAAACTTAGATTCAGAACATGTGAACCTTTTCTCCCAGTTGGTTAGAGGGTATGGAGGAGTAACCTTTTCTCCCAGTTGGTTGACAGGCCCAAATTGGGTGAAAATCTCTCTCTATTGTTGTACATGTGAACGTCTTGGATCTCTAAGGAAACTTCCTTCCCTTAAAGTTTTGGAGTTGTTTGAGATGAAGTCACTGAAATTCATTGAAGAGGTGGATGATGCAAGTGCAGGAGGAGGAGGATTCCCGTCGCTGGAATGGCTAAGCTTGCGGTGTATGCCGAATTTGGAGGTATGGTCAACGTCATCGTCAACACCAACACCGGCAGCAGCAGTATTCCCTTGCCTCAAAAGAGTGAGCGTCCATGGTTGTCCAAGATTGAGAGGAGGAATCCCATTGGCATGGACCCCTCTCCAACATGTTTACATTGATGGCAGCAGTTGCAATTGGATGGGTTCACTGCGAGACCTCCCTTCCCTTCCTTTTCTTGAAATTAGAGGGTTTTATGAGATGGAGTATTTTCCATCAGGCGCGCTAACTAACCTTACTGCTCTCCACAAGTTGGAGATCTGCGATTGCGACAACCTGAAAGCTCTTCCTGTTGAACTGATTAGTCTCGTTACACTGACAGAGTTGAATATTTGGAGTTGCCCCAACTTGGTTTCATTGGCAGAGGAGAGAGAGGGGGGACTAAAAAATCTCTCCTCTCTCAAAACCCTTGATATTAATGGTTGTGAAGCTTTGAAGCGCTTGCCTGAGCTTGAGAAAGCTTCTCTCGTTACTCTGAGAATCATTGATTGTCCTGCGATGGAATTCTCCAAGGAGGATTTTGAGCACCTTCTTGTCCTTGAACATATTGTATTGTATGATTTGCCCAAGTTGACATGGTTTCCAGAGGGTATAAAACACTCAGCTGCAACACTTAGACATCTAAAATTCCAGCCTTTTCTCATATATGGTGCACCGGTGGACTTGCCGGATTGGATTGGTACTACTTTAACCTCACTTGAGTATTTGGAAATTGAAGCTCCCAAGAATTGGAAAGTGTTGCTACAATGGATGCAACACCTCACTGCTCTTAAAATTCTTCGAATTCGGGATTGCGATCAAGAAATAATAGAACGATGGGGAACCAGTGACAGGCAGAGAGAAGACGACTACTTCAACATGATTGCCCACATTCCGGATGTTTATCTCAGTGAATCAAGTGGCATTCATTGTTTTTAGTGTTGTGAATCCCTATTCCCGTCATGGTAAGAGCCAAAAGACTCCCTCCCTTGGTCAGAATGCCATATATTTCATTATTAGCTTTCTTTAGTTACTGCCTTTATTCTTAAATTAACATAGTTTTACCCTATCCTTTCTTTTCTTATTTTCTTGTAACATCAAAGTCTTGAATGTGGTTTCTCTCCTATGTTAGATGTAGGTTCCAAAGAAACTTTTTATTTTAGGTCACCAAACAAAAATAAGTTTGTTTTTTGAGTTTCATTTAAAGAAATTTTCTGATGGTCATCGTATTCTTGGTAACCAAATCTTTATTTTAATCCTTACGTTTCCGATATGATTTGATTGGCATGGTTCCTTCAGTCTTCCACAATATTTCCTTATCCTGTGATGCCTGAGCAATTTCAGATAAACAATTTGATTGGTGTTTTTGGTTGTGTTGTAGGACTCTTTGAAGCAAGCAAAGGGGCAGGAGTTGCATTGTAGCAGCACGCAGAATTTACCAGAGGTTAGTTTGTTTGTCTCTGGAATTTTGTGGTCTATATGTTGTTTCTCTGTTTTTTCTTTAGCAAGAAATGATGATGGATGATTTGAGTTATGCCAAGGAAGAACAGTCAAGTACATATTTTACTTCAATTAGTTATCTTCAAGTATTTGCTTCGCATTAAAGAGTTATTTTTTCGAAGAAGTACAATACTTCAATTTTGTTGTTTTTCAGTGATGATATCTTCCCTTGCAGGAAAGTGCAACACTCTGGAGCTGTACATTACTTTGGGACAACTAGGTATTTTGACCATTGTCACAGGCACAAGCCCACAAAGCAGATCATTTTGCAACATGCAAAGTATGATGGCTAAAGGAGGGAGAACATGTAAAGAGATAATTATCTGATCAGCTGTAAAACTCAAATGGGTGTGTTCTGTCTCATCTGAGATGTCCTTTACTACGGAACCTGATGGTAATGTCAATATAAGTTTGTTTTTTCTGAATATTTGCAACGATATTTTGTAATTTCTCAAATGTTTTTATTATGTGGTTTCTCGAGTGAGCCTTATTTTTGTTCTTACTCATCTGTTTTGGCCTTTGAGCATAGTGGAAATTGGTTTTCAGGTTTATTTGCATTTTGTTTTCTCTAATTCGTGTTTTGTACATTTCCATTCACATCACATGATTTTGGTTTAGAGAAATTGTACCATTTAGAATTTCTCCGACATGTCTTTGGAAAGCTTAAGGAAATCTTAATTGTGTTTTTTAACTTCATGCTTAAGATAATTGGATCATGATTCATAGCCAATGAAATGGATTTTGAAGATAATAGCTTCACAGATTGAAATCACATTTCAGAGTTTTTGAGATATTTCATTTGTTATATTGAAAGAGAATTCACATATATATTCTCATTCATGTTTGTTACCATTGATCACTCTTCTCTCATGAACCACAAGTACATTGAAATCTGAATTTCGTAACATTGAAAACGTTTTTGTGTCCATGTTCGCTGGTTCCACTATGGATACTATAAGCATGGCAATGTCTATGCCATATGTTCCGTTCAATTGAATTTAGGTTTTTGGTTTTTGAAGTTGCTCAAAACCCTTACATTTTTCCTTTCCTGGGTGCAGAGGCCGTTAGCAAAACATGGATCACTTATTTCTGTCACGTCCCTTGTGACTCTGTTTGTTTACCTGGTTGCTACTCCGTCGAAGACCAGTGCTGCAAAGGCAAGCAAGAAAAGACGATGAACAATATAAACAAGTCTGACATTCAACCTCCATTGTGACATCTTTTTGTTTGTTATCCATAGGTCTGTTTCCCTCAAACCAGAATGAATTTAAGGAGTTGGTTACAGGGAAGGAAGAGTAGATCCGTTTTTTAGCACATTGCTGCTCCTGTTTGGGGAGATGGTTCAGCTCGAGTATTTACTATGATCTTTTTAGTTAATATACAGTAGAATTCAAGTATGAATTTTATGTAAATTTTTGGGATGACAAGCTTTTTGTGTTTCTGAGTGAAGAGATGTTTCTTGAAAGCTCTGTTTATGATTATGAAGTACCTCTTGTTAATTATCATAGCGCAATTGCTATATCTGACAAATTTGTCACAAATATGTATGATTCAAAACTATACTTTAGTTCAAATTCACCTTAGCCTAACAAAATAAACAAGGTTAAACCTTCCTTGTAGGCAACAAAAAGGTACATCCTTAGAGCCAAATAAATTCCTAAAAGCCATATACACTCCCTGGTTTGTTACTTGATCGTAACATATTTAACGGCTTAAGTTTGCCAGGTTTGCATTTGATCCCATGGAAGAAAGAAGAAAAAGTGCCTGGGGGAAGAAAACATATGGTGATTTGTTGCGGGTTTATAAACAACAAATATGAGTTTGAAGGTCTACTTTTTGTGATTTATGAACATGCAAAGACCAAATGGGTTTGGCATCTGCCAATGTCCTCTCACCTGACCATCATTATGCTCTCTACTTGCTGAGCACTAGCTTTTCTAGGGCTTATATTTGGTTGAGCAAAAACTCACCAAGTACTACTTTGGATTGAAACTTCAGTGCTCCAACTTGGCAACATCAGGTTGCCTGCAAGTTGCTGAATTTGACCAGCCCAAGATTTGAGAACTTAGGATATCTATCTGAAATATTATAGTATCACCTGTATTTACTAGATTCATTGACCATAAAATTACTGCCAAGAGTATAATACAGATAAACCAATAACAATCTAAATTTTATATATATATCTTTCATTCCATATAGGGTCCAAGACAAAGGAAACATATATTTATTCACACCATTGCTAAAACCCAGTTTGTTTTAAAATCCAGAAAACAAATCCTGTCTGCAATCACTTGAGTTCTTTATAGAAGGGAGAAGAATGCACACACAACACCATGATCAAATGCCCTACAACATTGAAAGATCGATAATAATCAAGCTGGTACTGCAAATTAAAAGAGTGTTGGGAAGAATTACGGGGTCGAAGCAATCTCACAACTAAAGTGAAAGTTTGAGAAAATGCGGAAATAAACTTAAGACACAAGATTTACGTGGAAAACCCCCAAACAAATTAGGGGAAAAACCACGGGGCAAGTATAGGAGGATTTCACTATAAAAAATCGGGATTACAACTCTTCTCTCTAATGTACAAGGAGATAACAACAATTACCTATCTCTCTTGTAACTAGGAGAACACTCAATCTCTCTAAACCAATCTCTAAGGAGAAACCTATGTTTTTCTCTCTTGAGAACACTAGGAGATTTTAGGGAGGTTTGGGAATGAATTGGACTTGAATTGTGTGGGATGAGTTGGAAGTGCAAACCTAAGGCCAATTTATAGCCTTCAAAAGAGCATAAATTATGCTACCTAAATTAGGTAGCACACCTTGTTAGTTAGCACACCTTGTTAGGCCTCAACCCTCCTTTGTTGAATTGAACATCTAGAAGAGTTGGCTTCACATGTTTCACATTCACATTCACATTCACATTCACATTCACCCTCCCACAAGCGATACCCCTTGACACCATCAGCATAGCCCAAGAAGATACACCTTCTGGATTTCGGCTCCAACTTCGTTCTTTCTTGGGTGTTGTACATCACGTACACAGGACATCCAAATGAATGCATACCAGAGTAATCAGAGGGCTTCCCTGTCCACATCTCCATCGGTGTCTTCAAATCAATAGCTGTTGAAGGAGACCGATTTACCACATGACAAGCGGCTTTGGCTGCTTCTGCCCAAAAGAAGTTGGGTTGACCTGCAGTCCTCAACATAGCTCTCATCTTTTCTGCAAGAGTTCTGTTCATCCGCTCCGCCACTCCATTTTGCTGAGGCGTATATGTGACAGTGAACTGTCTTTTGATACCTTCTTGCCTACAAAGTGCAAGAAACTCCCCGTCTGTGTACTCCTTTCCATTATCTGTCCTCAAGCACTTGATCTTCTTTCCAGATTCAAGTTCCACCTGCGCCTTGAAGTCTTTGAACACTGGAAACACATCTGACTTCCTCTTGATTGGAAACACCCAACATCTCCTGGAGAAATCATCAATAAAAGAAACAAAATACTTTGCACCTCCTAGGGACAGTTCTGGTGACTCCCAAACATCAGAATGAATCAAGTCTAGTATGTGCTTACTCATAGCATCAGATCTACTAAACTTTAATCTACTCTGCTTACTTGTAACACAATGCTCACAGAAAGGTAAATTTACCGATTTGAGCCCTGGAAGCAGCTTCTGGTCGGAGAGAATCTTCAAACCTCGTTCCGACATATGGCCAAGTTTAAGATGCCACATCATCGTTGACTCTTCTCCTTTGCTAGTTGACACAACACATGCATCAGCTTCCTGCAGTGTTTCCCCTTTAAGCATGAATAAGTTTACTGCGATCTTTTCTGCTTTCATAACCACAAGCGCACCTCTAACAATCTTCAAGATCCCATTCTCGATATGTGTCTTACAACCGAGATTATCTATTTGCCCTAAGGACAATAGATTCTTCTTCAGGCCTTTCACGTGTCGTACCTCCTGAATAGTGCAAACCATACCGTTAAACATCTTTATTTTGATAGTACCAATACCGGCGATCTCCAAAGCATGATCATCCCCCATGTGCACAGAACCTCCTGAGATTGGTTCATATTTGTGGAACCATTCTCTTCGAGATGTCATATGCCACGATGCTCCTGAGTCTAGTAACCATACATCATTGAACTGCTTCTTGTCTCCAACCATTGTTGTAGCCTCGCCGTATAGAACTTCACCATCATCCAGGGTACTCGCCACATTCCCATGAGTATTTGATGACTCAGGGTCTCCACTCTTCTGTCTGCTCCTGCAATCCTTCTTGAAGTGCCCTTTCTTGCCACAGTTGTAGCACTTGAGTTGCTTCTTACTTCTTGACTTCGATCTACCATTGTTTTGACTCCCACATGAGCCACGTTCTCCCGATCATCCTCTCGTCATCGTCAACGCCTCCGCTTGCTGCGAACCCATATGCTTGTCTTCTTTGTTTTTGCACCTGGTTTCTTCTTCCAAAATAGCGGCTGCAATCTCATCAAAGACAAGATACTCCACAAGAGCGTTATTCGTCAAGTTGATGATAAGTTGATCGTACGAGTCAGGTAGACTTTGAAGTAGAAGCTCCGCACGTTCAGTCGTCTCTATTTTGTAACCTGTAGATGTCAGTTGCGAAAATAGAGTATTTAAGGTATTGATATGGTCGGTTACCGATGTGGATTCCGCCATCCGAAGAGTGTACAATCTTCTCTTTAAGAAGATCTTGTTGTGTAGTGACTTGGCCTCGTACAACCTGCACAACGTATCCCAAATCTCTTTCGCCGTCTTCTTCTCCGCTATGCTGGACAAAACACCATCGGCCAGTGCTAGGTGCAAGTCGGCAACTGCATTGTCATCCATCTCGTTCCACTTGGCCTCATCCGTTATCTCAGCGGGCCTATCTCCAATTGCTGCCAAGCAATTGTCCTTCCTTAGTATTGCCTTCATCTTCATCTTCCACAACGAGAAATTACTCCCGTTGAACTTCTCCACATCGAACTTTGTTGTCGTCATTGTAAACCACGCTCCGCTTCGTCACTTGAACCGGCTTCCACTATTCACCATGAATAGTCCCCGTGAACAGTACCCGTTACAACCAAGCTCTGATACCACTGTTGGGAAGAATTACGGGGTCGAAGCAATCTCACAACTAAAGTGAAAGTTTGAGAAAATGCGGAAATAAACTTAAGACACAAGATTTACGTGGAAAACCCCCAAACAAATTAGGGGAAAAACCACGGGGCAAGTATAGGAGGATTTTACTATAAAAAACCGGGATTACAACTCTTCTCTCTAATGTACAAGGAGATAACAACAATTACCTATCTCTCTTGTAACTAGGAGAACACTCAATCTCTCTAAACCAATCTCTAAGGAGAAACCTATGTTTTTCTCTCTTGAGAACACTAGGAGATTTTAGGGAGGTTTGGGAATGAATTGGACTTGAATTGTGTGGGATGAGTTGGAAGTGCAAACCTAAGGCCAATTTATAGCCTTCAAAAGAGCATAAATTAGGCTACCTAAATTAGGTAGCACACCTTGTTAGTTAGCACACTTTGTTAGGCCTCAACCCTCCTTTGTTGAATTGAACATCTAGAAGAGTTGGCTTCACATGTTTCACATTCACATTCACATTCACATTCACATTCACATCTAGAAGAGACTTCATACATTCACAAAGAGCAATAATAATCAAGCTGGTACTGCAAAGCTCTGCTCGGTCCAGTGTGGAGGGTCGGCCACAATGCAGATGTCTGATTTTTCAAAATCTGCAACCTAATGAAATAGGAATGGAGAAAAAAGTTAAAGCGCAAAAGTTTCCGGTAAACCAAACTTCAAAGGAAAAGATCACTGGAAATTACCTTCTATTGGCAGCTAGGGCAGTAGTGATATTTGTGCCAGAGGCAGTCCATGGAAGGACAAAGAAAGCAGATTCCTAGTATAAAGGGCATCATGCATCCAACAACAGCAGCAAGACTTGGCTTCGATCTGTGATTACGACAGTATATTATGTGAAAAAAATGAAATTCAAGATTGTAAAATACAGGATATATATTCGCATGGATATTATATCTATTGCACAGAAGACCCTAAAATATGAACCGTGTTATTCAGACCAATTTCTCTATTTAAAAAATAAATGATAAATGTTCTATGAAATGCGGAGACAAACTCATCCGTCATAACTCAATTGGTACACCTTTGACAAGAAGAAGGTGGATCTTTGATTTGTAGGTGTTGTCATGGCACTAATTTTTTTTTTATTTCTCATAGGTCCAGGGTTCTAACCTTGCTGGCATTTGGGATGGGAGGGGTTAAAGAATTTAAAAATATATATATCTACATGTTGTGTTTACGTTTGGCTATTCTTTTTGGCAAAAGGTAACCCCGTACAATCTATTGTGGACCTAGTTTAACAACAAGATAGCATGTTTTTCTCTTTTACCAGAGAGGAAAACAGCATAATAAAATCTAATACTCTTTTCAGAATCTAACAAAAGAAAAAACTACAAAAGAAAATTGATTCCCTTACTTGAAAAAAAATGGGAGTTTCAATTCGAATACTTGATCCTTCGACTTCGTCACCAAAATCAAATACAATGCAAACTGTACATAGAAGAAAGTCAGCAGGCCCAAATTAAATTTTGCAATATTCTAAATATTATTATTATTTTTTAATGTTTTCAGTTTCAATTCAGAAATACTTGGTGTTTTCTAATTTAATTTGAAGGTGTCCAACTTCTTATAGAACTCTACTTTTCGGATGATTTCAAGATCAACTTCAAACTCCAATTGAATTTAGGAGTTACAGAATAATAACAATCTCCATCCAAGTGTAGTTCTATTTGGTGCTAGTTTTGAAAATTTTGCTTGTGAGCAAACACCATAATTATCTTAAAATTAAAAGTTTGTAATAAAAATAGTTTAAATCAATTTTATAAGTAAAAATAGTTTAAATCAATTTTATAAATTAAGTTACTGCCAGTGTTTATTGACAAATTTACTTTAAACATTTATAATTCTAATTTTTAATGTTTCCAATTTCAAAATTTAGAAGTTGCGCAATCTTGAATCTTGTTTTCCCTTACTGTGTTTATAAGTTCTAAGTATTAGTGAAGACGATCAGCTCGTACAATCAATTATTCAGCTTGTGCAACTCAAATTCTTTCAAGTAAGTAACCTTTTCTTGATGATGGTTGATTGTTAGATCGTTTAGGTCAATTTTAGATTATTTTTTTTCCTTAAAATTTTTAATTATTTTATTTTTCACTTATTATATTTTGTGTTGCTGCATGAAAAGACACAATTTTCAGCTCAAATTTGCAACCAATTATTCCAAAAACATTGATATTTTTCTTTATTTTCTGTGCAACAAAACTCACTACTTTGTGCAACAAGGCTTAGTCTATTGGTTTGGATTGTTAAGGTATTCAAGAATGCAACGTGGGGAGATTGAAGAGTGCTACCGAAAGGCGCCAAAATATATATTCAAACAGTTTGATAGTGTGGTACACGATGTGGGAAATCATAATTTTGCAATGCTGACAGAAGGCCGAGAGACTTTTGGTGGTAAAGAAGTCGAAAAGAAAGTTATGGAAGAATGGAGTAAACTACAGGAACATTTGCGAAAGTCATTTAGGAAGAATGAGTCTTCTTCTCAACCTCAACTGGTTGGCAAAAGAAAAGATGGCTTTGCAAAGAAAGCTCTTAATTTGGTGAAGAAGATGCTTGGATTGTAAGAAAAAGTTATGAAAGAGGAATGAAAGAGGATTGATTCTCTGTTGAACCAAGAGTGCATATGTTCGATTCTCATATCCAATATTTTGATATTTATGTATTTTTCTGCAATTGTTGATGGTGGTGATTATGCATGTAAGCATGAAATATGAAAACTTAAGGGTGATCATGTCTATATTACAAATCAGAATGGTGTTTTGAGGTTGGAGATAAAATATGGATGAGATTTACCAAAATATAATAATTTAACAAATAAAAATATTTATATAACTCGTCATCAGAGTTGTATGTGACTTGTGAGAAGAACAAATAAAAATTGGAGAGAAAAAGATGATCTTCATCTTCATATTTTAACTATCAAATTAGTGGAAGTATATTCTTCTGCGTGTGACACTTGTAAACTTTATACTCCCTTTTTAATGGTGTTTACTGATGATTTAGGTTGGAATGGAGTTTTTTTTTTCTTCAATGAAGGTCTTCAATTCTTCATATTCCTAGGAGAAAACAACAGTTGAACCAGATTGAATTTTACAGTTTTAATTCAGAAAATTTTAGTGTTTTATATTTTAATTCTAAAGCGTCCAACTTCTTTTTCCAATAGAAGTCTATTTTATGATGTGTTCAAAATCAGCTTCGGAGTTCAATTTAAGGTATGATTTATAATTACCTGCTAAACTCTGTCGAGTGTAGTGTAGTTCTATTTGGTATTACAACCTCCCACGTCAGATGCCGCTAGTAGAATTCGAACCCTAGATCTGTGTTTTCATCCGCCACAGACCTATCGCACCTATTTACCACTGTCTATTGACTGAAACTATTTTTTCCAATTATATTTCTTATTTTTAATGTTTTCTATTTCAATTTGAAAAGAATACCAATTTCTTTTCATAAAGTAGTGGATTTTAATGAATTTTGAAGGATTTGTGAGTGAAAAGTATCAGAAATTCTAAATGGCGAGGAAACCAGCGAGGGAGGGAGGGGCAACCCTCCATCTCCCTCGGGATATGTGTCTTCCAATCCTCTGCACGTATCCCGAGGGGTGTGGAGGGTTGCCCCTCCCTCCCTCGCTGGTTTCCTCGCCTTTTAGAATGACTCGAAAAGTATATATAACAAGAGTTATTCCAAATCCAGCCTTCTCACCTCATATTTCAACGGATTTGTATTGACTATTGTTAAATAACACCACCATTTCCGTTAAAGTACGTCATCATCCCATTTTTTTGTGATCTGCTCAAAGACACCACCACCTTCCCTTCTCTTCTCTCTTCACAAGAACAGTACCACATCGCCCCACAACTTTCGTCCACACCACCATGCCCTACCACCGCTGGCTGCACCACCACCCGCACTTCCTTTTTCTCTTTATTATTATTATAAGAATCCATAGAAATCCATAACAAACTTTTATAAAATCTACAAAATCCAATCATTTAAAACTCATCAAAATCTAGTGAATTTTGTAAAATCATTTGAAACCTTTTAAAATCCACGAGATTAAAAATTTTTCATAATCCATTCAAATCCCGAATTGAATACCCCCACCGTATTTTCGCAAATAACCCATGCAATTCTTACAGCTTGTAAGGCTTATATTGATGGTTATGTCAAAGTTTGGCGGTTTACTCCCAAATGAGTTATCTTCTTCATCATCTCCTAATTTTCTTGTGTCGAAAAAATTCAAGGAACCAATGGGTGAAATCTATCCAAAGCTACTAAAATCATTTATGAAGAATGGATCGTCTTCCTCATTGGAACATTTCGTGGAACAATATAAGGCGGAACTTGAAAAAATCTCTCTTCCGTTTCAAACGCTTCAAAAAAGAAAAGTCGGGTTAGTGAATATGGTGAAAAAGATGCTTTAGTGAATATGGTGAAAAAAATGCTTGGATTTCAGAAAGGTATTAGAAAATGAGATGAAAAGGAAAATGAATTCTGTTGAACAATTTGTTGTCATGGTACGAGAGGTTTTATTTTTCTTAGGCGACTATTATTATGATTATTTTTTTTTCGGTGAACCATATACACAACTTTTTAGTTGATTAATGTTGTTTACAGATGGTTTACTTGTGATTTTTTTTATTTTTTTATTAATGGTCTATTCTTCTTCGATATCAAGTTTCCTGCAAACTATTCAGCCGAACCACAGTGCACTACCGTTCTTATATGGTCTTCGGATTAATCCGAATTTGTATTAGTGTGGGAAGGTGTGTTTGAGTCTCTTAAACACTTGGCATGGAGATAGAAAATAGAAATGGAACTCGAAAGAGTCTATGGTTCTACAAGTACTGCTTTCAATTCAAGCTTTGATTCTCAATGAGAAGCCTTACTATAACGAGCCTGGTAGAAAAAAGTCTGCTTTGGATCACTGGGAAAAGACATGTTTAATATAAAAAAGTCGCTAATATAAAAAATAAAAAGCAATTAGCCACGGCAAATTTGCCGTGGCTAATCTCTTTAGTGTTAATTTTTTTTTAAAAAACCAATTAACTTAGTGTTTAATTTTTTGTTTTTGTTAAAAACCAATTAGTCTTTGTTCTGATTTGATCTGATCTGATCTGATCTGATCTGATCTTCTTTGTTTTTCTTTGATCTGATCTGATCTGATCTTCTTTGATCTGATATGATTTTATTTGATATTCTGTGATCTTCTTTGAACTTCTTCGATATTCTTTGATCTTCTTTGAAATTCTTTGATTTTCTTTGATCTGATCTTTTTTTATCTGATTTGATCTTCTTTGATCTGATCTGGTTTTCTTTGATCTGATCCAATCTTCTTTGATATGATCTTTTTTGATCTGATCTGATATTCTTTGATCTTCTTCTTCGATCTTGATCAAGATCTTATCTTCTTCTTCGATCTTGATCATATCTCATATTCTTATTCAATCTTGATTATATCTTCTTATTCGATCTTGATCTTGATCATATCTTCTTCTTCGAAGGGGAATGGTTGTGTTAGTTTCACGCGGATCGGTGACGTGGTTTGGTTTAGTGCGTTGGATTGAGCAAAATTTTTGGGTGTTATTGACGGTTGATATGAAGTTTCACGCGGATCGGTTTATTTTTTTTCCAAGAGCAACCACTGATAATACCAATGAGTGAATGACTCTGTTCAAGAAATCTTGACTGGTTTAATATACATAGAAGTCGTAAAGAAAAAATTATTTAGGGGGATTGGAACATGTTCTAAAGTTGAAAGCAGTTAAAAAAAAATAAAAGAAAAATAAAGTCGTAAAGAAAAAACAAGCGGCTTGGAGTATGTTTCAAAGTTGAAATAAATAAATAATAAAAAAATTCCATTGCTGGGATTCGAACCCGGGTCGGCTAGGTGAAGGCAAGTTTCTAACCGGACTGGACGGCAATAGGTTGGTGGTGATTTTATCCAGTTTATATAAATATATCTATTTATTTTATATAATTTTTTTTTAAAAAAATTAGCTAATGAGCACGGCACTCTGCCGTCGCTAAGATAAAAATATTAATATAAAAAATGTTTCATTGGCGGGATTCGAATCAAGGTCGACTTTGTGAAAGGCGGGTTTCTAATCGGGCTGGACGACAATGTGTTGGTGGTGATTTTATCCAGTTTATATATATACATTTATTTATGTTATATAATTTTTAAAAAAAAATTTGTTAGCCACAACCTTAGCTACGGCACCAGGGCCGTCGCTAGACTGTTTTTTTTTTATTTCAAAAACTCTTAGCTACGGTTTACAACCGTGGCTCACAATTTTTTTTAAAAAACCTTAGCCACGGCCCTGGTGCCGTCGCTAGACTGTTTTTTGTTTTTTTTTTTTAAACTCTTAGCTACGGTATACAACCGTGGCTAATAAATTATTTTTAAAAAACTTAGCGACGGCAGACGGACCCTCGCTAGACTGTTTTTTTAAATTGTTTTTTTATTTTAAAAGCTCCTAGCTACGGTTTACAACCGTGGCTAACATTTTTTTTTTTTAAAAACTTAGCCACGGCCCTTGTGCCGTCGCTAGACTGTTTTTTTTAAAATTCTTAGCTACGGTATACAACCGTGGCTAACAAATTTTTAAAAAAAAAACTTAGCCACGGCCCTTGTGCCGTCGCTAGACTGTTTTTTTTAAATTGTTTTTTATTTTAAAAACTCTTAGCTACAGTTTACAACCGTGGCTAACAAATTTTTTGAAAAAAAACTTAGCCACGACTCTTGTGCCGTCGTTAGACTGTTTTTTTAACTCTTAGCTACGGTATACATCCGTGGCTAACAAAATATTTTTGTACAATCGTAGCCACAGTCCTGGAGCCGTCGCTAATATGCTTTTAAATATTTTAATTTTTTTTAAAACTAGTGGCTATGGTATTCTACCGTGGCTAGCAATTTTTTTTTTAAATTGTAGCAACGGCGAGTATACTGTCACAAATACGAGTTTTAGCGACAGTTATTTGCCGTCGCAAAATATTTAGCGACGTTTTTTTTTAATTTTTTACTTAAACCGTATCAGAAACAGTAGCGACAGTTTTATGCCGTCGAAAGAGTCTACGGTTCTACAAGTACTGCTTTCAATTCAAGCTTTGATTCTCGATGAGAAGCCTTACTATAACGAGCCTGGTAGAAAAAAGTCTGCTTTGGATCACTGGGAAAAGACATGTTTATTTTATAACCAACAAGTTTTTGTGTTAAGTTGCAAGACGATGATGTACATCTTGAATACGCGGCACCACCACCGCATTTTGAGGAACTTGTTTCATTGCATTTTCGCGAGCGAGCCCATGCAATTCTATCAGCTTGTAAGGCTTATGTGGATGGTCATGTCAGAGTTGAAGGTTATGAGTTGTGTTCTTCATCTTTTGATGTTGCCTGGATCATTCTGTGGAACAGCTTAAAATAGAAGAAGAAAATGCCACTTCTCAACCTCAACTGGCTGGGAAAACAAAAAATGGGTTTGCAATAAACGAGTCCTCTTTGGGACATTCCGGCGAACAGCTCAAAATGGAAGAAAAGGTCTCTTCTCAACCTCAACTAGTTGGGAAAAGAAAAAAAGGTGTTGCGAAGAAAGCTCTTAATATGGTGAAGAAGATGCTTGGATTGGAGAAAGTGAGAAAAACTAGAAAATGAAATAAAAAATGAATTTTGTTGGACAAACTGTCACACTAGAGCAAGAGAGGTTTTATTTTTGGTCGAATTATTTATTTTATATTTTATTTTCATATAGAAATGTGGGTTGGATGATCTCTTATTTTTAGTATGTTACCATTGGCAACTTATTTCTATTCTAATGGAAAAATTATTCGTATATTCTTCATCAATCTCAACTCTGTTCATATTTTCCGTTCTTTCTCGGGTCTGCCTCGGATGAATCTCTCTCTCTCAAGTGAGTTTGTTAGCAAAAAGTTTACATTTCCAGTTGGTTTAAAAAATTGCAGATGCCCAAAATCTTTTCCGATGTCATGAAGAGACTAGCAAATTGTTTAATAATAATGCTGTAGCTTAAAGGACTAGAATTACAGGATATGAAACCTTAATCTCAAGCTACGGATCAGTCTGTTCAATTTCTCAAGTGCAAGACAAGAAGAAGGGTTTAAAAAAAATGAAAGAGATTGGTTGGAATCGCTTAGGATTGAAAACAAATTACAGGCACTGTAAAACGATTGAAGAATGTAGTACAGCATTTAGCACCTATCACACTTTAATACTTTCCCATTTTTAACAAGAACTAATGACCCACAACCCTTTCGTCAAAGGTGCATTGTACACCCATTTTGTTCAAGTATACAAAACTAGAAGGAGCCGAACTCAGTGAAGTTTGCAAGGAAACTCCAATATAGATATTAATCAATTCAATTCATTGACCCCATGTGATAACATGTTATTCAATGTTGATGACATGATCTCCAACTCTTTTCACGGTTAACCATGAAAAGACGCTAGAACTTTGTGCAATGACGCTAGAATATCCAGCTCTTTTCAATGTGATAACATAGTTAACCAGCTCTGTATTTCAAACTCAACAACTTTGTGCAAAGACGCTAGAATATCCCACCATGATCATAAATATATATATATATATATATATATATATATATATATATATATATATATATATATATATATATATATATATATATATATATATATATTTTAGACTCTAGAATGAGTTTGTTTGCAAAGAGTAACCCGTTTCACATGAATGAATGAATGTACCTTTGGGTGGGTATCATTTATCGCAGCTCAAGTCATTAGGATTGTATTACCGGAAAAATAAAGTATGTAACCTAATGGAAATGGAAAATAGCTGATGAATAAAAAACACCTACTTTACATTTCCATATGGCTTCAAAAATTGGCGATGCTCCAAAATTTTGTCCAATATTTCTGAAGACTAGCAAATTGTAGCTTGAAGGATAAAACAATTACATGATATGCTATTAGAAAGGGGAATAAACATTACAAGATCTCTGAAACCTTGATTCAAGCATCTGATTCTCCTGTTCAATTTCTCAAACTCATGACAAACGTTTGAAAAAATCTGTATGGAGTTTGTTTCATATTTCCATTTGGCCCAGCACTTGGTAATATTCAGCGGACCTGTCGAACCACAGTGCAAGTTTCTTGTGAGTGACCAGGATGCATTCCAGAGACAACCCATTCTATAGAAAAAACTTAGTAAATGAATTATACGCGGCAGACTCCATGTAGGAACCACTACAGACCTTACCATCATTCTTTATTGAAGTGATAAAGATGTTGATTTCCGTCGCCCCACGAAGCTCTTGAAGAAACTGTCTACAATGTCCACATGGGGCTGAAGAAACAGCTATGAACACGCGGGTTAAAACAATTGAATTAGGTGGCCTAATTACTTCTTTACATCTTAATTCCATGTCAATGATAAATCTGTCTACGAGTGGAAATGGCATCATACAACTGATTTAACATATGGGCTCGATATCTTTAACTGAGAGGGTTGCAGATCCATTCTCTTCCGAAAAATAGAAATAAAGTACTGCTGACATATATCTTCAGTACAAATGATAATCAGACGACATATCCATGAAAGGCATTGAATGCACAAAATGTATAATAAGTAACAACTCAGAGAGATTCATGGTTCGCAAAAATCATTTGTTTCTCACATCATAAAATGACAACACTGGCAATGGCAAATTATGGAGAAGCATATACACTGGATCTTTTTCTTTCTTTTTTCCGAGAAAATCAAAGCTCAAATACCAGTAATTGAAGCAAATCGATAGCATTGCCAACCCCTCCACGAATAATAAGCAATCCTGGTCTCAAAAGGGTCAATTTGGGTGTAATTGATTGGATTCATTACACTACGAGATGAAGAACAGAAGATGTAATTGAAAGTGAAGGAGTGAAATTGATGAAGTGGACAAGGAGATATTACTTACTTGGAACACATAGGGGTTTCAGGTTTGGGGGAATCGAATTACGGAGAGTCTCTATGGAATCCAAAATGCCCTCTTTTACAAAGTTTGGTGTTCGTCCTCGACTGTTAAGTTACAGTACGTGCTTGGGCTTGAACATACTTTGTATTCTTAATCTAAAAACCCAATTCTTGGTTCTAGTTTAAAACACCACCATGGACTTAATATCTACTTTGGATTTGGGCTTGGATCTTAAATTGTAATAGCACTATGGTTCGGTTCGATTCTTTCGGGGTGTGTGGAAAAAAAAAAATAAAAAAAATCCATCGACTTCATAGTATAATATGTTTCAATGAAAAAATGGATAATCCTAGGCAAAGGGTATATAGAAATTAAGTGAATTTCAGTGTCTTCTTTTGCCTTTTAATCCAGAGGGTATAAATTTTTTAAACAAACATGCTACAATTCAATAAAAATATGCCTTAGTTGTTTCTATCATGGTAGTGTCTTACACTAAGATGGTTTTAGCATTAAGAGTTTTTCCCACAATACAGCAAGTCATTGCATGAGAATGAGTATCATGGCATTGATTAATTGTTGTTGAACTACCTATCAGTTTCAGAAAGGCACAAAGCTCATTTGAGAAGTTACGGTATCATGGTATATTTTCTTGTCGTGTAAGTAATTTTCTTCTCTTGAGATTCAACACAAAATTTCTGTCCAGGAATGATACATACATTGTTCTACCAAACTTTCTATTTTTGTATGGACTGTGTGTGGATACCTTTATCTCTTTAAATTCAATTTTTCTCTTTTAGATGGATAATACAAGTCTTCGATCCCATGAGCGGGGGATCCATATGCTTTTGTTTGTTTTATGGTGACAAAGAAGGAAACCAACAGCAACCATTAATTCCACAAGTATCATCTAACTCCACATAGGTATGGGTAGGGAGGGGACCTAATTTAAGCAAAAATTGACTCTTCCAAGTCTTGCTTTGAGAGATTTCCAAACTCATTCCACCAGTGATCTGTTTGAAGTATACGCCAATACCAACAGTCCATCTCATTAGTTTTAAATTTTGCTTGTAAAAAAATTGACGAAAAGTAAAAATATTTTACAAAAATCACTGTCCAATTTGTCAAAAAAAAAAAAGTCCAACAAAATTAGATAGAAGCCACTCATGTGCAATGATTGTCATTTTGTTTTACGAGTTAACTTCGTTCTACTGATTTTAAGAAATATTTCGTTTTGTGTATAAAAAACGTAAAAAATTCTCACTTAATTAGAATGTTTGATTAAAATGGCCCATGTCCGCCTTCAAAAATTCAATCATCTTGTTCCATTTTTCCTGAATTTCTTCTCATATATCATCTAGCATAAGTAAAAATCTCTTTCCATGTACCTCCGATCGAAGGCACTGCCAAAGAAGTTCCAAGTCTTCAAGTTTACATTCACTTCTAAGTTTACAATGAGTTTGTGGATTTTCCCATTAAGTTGTTGCTGCTGGCTCCCTCCGCTTGCTGTAGAGCTTCATATTCAAAAACATCATCAGCCTAATATGCTGCATCGTTCAGCTCTTGCGGCCAAAACCGAATTCCATCCGCCTCTTCCTCTTCGTTGAACTGCCTCCGCTCTGCATCATTGATGACTTTTTATTTATTTTAAAAAAGGTTCTGTAAAGCTTCTTCAGCTCTTTCACTAATGGACCAAGCTTCTTGATATGGTCCTTGTAGATTAAAGACTTGAGTTTTTCAAACACAACTCCAAGGAGTGGACATACTATTTGAGCTGCTGCTGCCATCTCCTCCTTTCTCACAGAAACAAAGAAGACAAGAATAATTCTTACAGCAAGGAAAATGGATTTGCAGTTCAATTCAACAAAGAAGAAAGTGAATTGATATCTCTATTGATAGTGACCTGCTCTCTCAATTATAGTTGTTCGAAATGGCTGCCCACTGGATTGTTTATTTTGTTACATAGCTCGATTTCACATCATCAATTCATAGCGCAAGTGGGAGTAGAATAGTATAACTTAATCAAATATACTAATCAAAAAGTCATATTCGGGGAGCCATTTAGTCAAATATACTACCTAATTGAGAAATGCCCAGGTGCAATTAACCATCATCATCACTCATTGATGCTTACACTGCAAGTAATCAGTACTAACAACTCTTAATTTCTATCTCACTCGAATAAATCAAATCGCAATATTATAACAATCATATGCTGCTACTTAGACCATGTAATGAAATAAATAAATAAAATAAATAAATAAAATAAAAAGGCCTACCTGATTAACCTTCACTATTGCAAGTGGGAAAAGGATAACATGCCTTAAATCAATTATAATTAAAATTCTCTCTCTTTCCATGTTTGACAAATGTGGGGTGGTGCCCAGCATTCTTTTTCAATGTCTCTTTTCATGGAGATTATATTTAGTTAACCAGCTCTGTATTTCAAATTTAACACCTTGAGCAAAAAAAAAAATTACTTGGTTGGAATTCTTAAGAGTGTGAGGAGTGTGCCAATGAATTTATTCAAACAGTTTGATATTGTTAATGATGTGGGAGATCATCATTTTGTGGATGAGAAGGCTTCTGGTGGAAGTGGAGTTGCAATGAAAATTATGAAAGAGTGGAAGATCCTAGAGAATAACCTGCCTGAATCAATCTATATTCGGGCTTATGAAGGAATAATCGATCTTCTTAGAGCTTGTATCGTTGGAGCTACAGGTACTCCTTATCATGACGGTCTATTCTTCTTCGACATCAAGTTTCCTGCAAACTATCCATCCCAACCACCCAAGGTGCACTACCATTCTTATGGTCTTGAAATCAATCCAAATTTGTATTCAAAAGGGATGGTATGTTTGAGTCTTTTAAACACTTGGTATGGAGATAGAAATGAGAATTGGAACTCAAAAGAGTCTACGGTTCTACAAGTACTGCTTTCAATTCAAGCTTTGATTCTCAATGACAAGCCTTACTATAATGAGCCTGGTAGAGGAACTCCTGAGTGGGATCAGTGGGACAAGAAATGTTGTTTACTTTATAACAACCAAGTTTTTGTGTTAAATTGTAAGACGATGATGTACATCTTGAATAGGCCACCAATGCATTTTGAGGAACTTGTTTCATTGCATTTTCGCGAGCGAGCCAATGCAATTCTGGCAGCTTGTAAGGCTTATGTGGGTGGTCATGTCAGAGTTGGCGGTTATGGGTTGTGTTCTTCATCTTTTGAGGTCGTCTCGAATGAATTCAGGGCATCAATGGATTTAATCTATCCAAAGCTACTTGAGTCATTTACGAAGAATGAGTCCTCTTTAGTTCATTCCATCGAACAACTTAAACTGGAAAAAGAAGAGGCCACTTCTCAACCTCAGCTCGTTGGGAAAAGAAAAGAGTCCTGTTTGAGACATTGTGACGAACAGCTAGAAATGGGAAAAGAAAAGACCACTTCTCAACTTCAAATGATGGGGGAAAGAAAAGATGGGTTTGCGAAGAATGATTCCTTTTTCAGACATTCAGGCAAACAGCTCCAAATGGAAGAAAAGGTCTCTTCTCAACCTCAAGTGGTTGCGAAAAGAAAAACTGGGTTTGCAAAGAAAGTTCTTAATACGGTGAAGAAGATGTTTGGATTGGAGAAAGTGAGAAAAACAATAAAATGAGATCAAATATGAATTTTGTTGAACAATTGTCATACTTGAGTAAGAAAGGTTTTTTTTTTTCACAAAGAAATGTTGTTTGGATGATCTCTTGTTTGTAGTGTTTTGGTTGTTATAATTATGGAAATATTCATGTATATGACTTTAATTATTAAAAATTCTTATTTGAATGCTGTAAGTAAATTCCTATTTATGTTTTAAGAGCACCTACCGGCGCTTTTATTTTTCTATTTTTAGGCAGAACTGATGATCCACAACTCTTTCATCGAAGATGCATTGCGCATAATACCTACTTAGTTCAAGTATACAAAACTAGAAGGAGGTGAACTCAGTAATGTTTGCAGAGAAATCCGAATATCCCAAATATGAGCAATAATCAATGCAGAGCAATTAGCTCCATTCGATAGAATTAGTTAATTACATTTTTATTCAATGTCAATGACACGTCACCATACTTGAAAAACTGAAAAAGCAAATGGAAGTTCCTTCATAAGTTATATGAATTTTGATGCGCAATATTTCTTCAATATGAAATAGATCACTTCAGACATATATGAAGAAATAAGTGTTTATTTCAATGCAGGTGCAAGGTTAATTTAACAAAGTGAGGTTAGGAAATCAAGTTTTACAACTATGCTCCGCAACCATGATTTCGTGTTGGAACCAATTTAATTATAGAAAGAACAATAGATCACCCAAACGTGCAATGCACCCGTTTTTTAAATTATTGATACTAATTTAAAATATAAATTGAAATTTCAAGCTATTTTTACGACATATTCAATGCCTTATAATCTTTGGGGTTTAGTAGACTAGTAGAGAAACCATGGACGATCGAGGAAGACCCACGTTTTGGTTTGTACAAATACCACAAGCCATGCCAATATGGCTGTCGTAACCGATGGGAAAATCTTGACTACATAACTTTGACTCATTTTGCCAAGTGTTAATTATTTGTTTTTCGTCCCAGAAATCAATTAGTGGTCAGTAGATATATATATACGCGGAAATAACTAGTGGCGAGTGAACTCTCTCTTCTTTGTTTCTGGAAAGAACTAGTGGCGAGTGAGTGAGACTGCGTGTCTATTATACTTTGAAGGGTTGTAAACGGTGGGTGGATTGCTACATTTAAATTTCCCTTCTATTAAACCAGGAAACTTCACTCCCCATGCGAAGAAGAGAGAAAACAAAGGAGAGTCCCTCTACTCTCATTTTCATCCTATTTATTCGTTCCCATCTTTGTCACAGAATCATGATTTCCCAACTAAATTTTGTAACCAGGACGACATCACGATTTAATAGAACTAAATAATAGTAAATTGAAATAAATAAAGTAATAATTGAAAATGATGATACATTAAATAATATTATCATCACAACTCTACACATGACATAAATTGTCTATCATGAGAATCAAGTATTTCAGGATCGAGCCAACTCACAAAGCTAAAAAATGGCAGATCCAGTCATTAAAGCCCACAAAGAGCCCGTCAAAGGCCCAAATACATGCTCACTAAAGCTCTTCCTTAAAGAGGGGAAACGTTACAGAGAGAAAGAGTTGTGAAAGAAATTACTCCCCCAATGACGCATCTTTATAAAAGAGAAGAATGTTACAGAGAACGTCTTTCATCGATGTCATGATGATACACCAAAACGGTCTGAGCCATACACATGTCATGATGATCTCGAGAAATTACGGGCCTCAACATCAGCTTTAAACTGATTCGGCCCAAGCGGTTCTGAACTTGCCCAATGCAGTCCGCCGGACTGACCCGAACTCTTACAATTTGCTAAGCCCACACGTTTCACAACTATCTTCAATACTCGTAAGTTTTGCTAAGTCAAATATCTCGGAGATCAGCTTCGGACAAGCAATTAAATTTTGCAATATTCTAAATATTATTATTATTATCATTATAAATTTTTTTTTTTAATGTTTTCAGTTTCAATTCAGAAATACTTGGTGTTTTCTATTTTAATTTGAAGGTGTCCAACTTCTTATAGAACTCTACTTTTCGGACGATTTCAAAATCAACTTCAAACTCCAATTGAATTTATTAGTTACAGAATAATAACAATTTCCATCCAAGTGTAGTTCTATTTGGTGCTAATTTTGAAAATTTTGCTTGTGAGCAAACACCATAATTATCTTAAAATTAAAAGTTTATAAGTAAAAATAGTTTAAATCAATTTTATAAATTAAGTTACTGCCAGTGTTTATTGACAAATTTACTTTAAACATATATAGTTCTAATTTTTAATGTTTCCAATTTCAAATTTTAGAAGTTACGCAAACTTGAATCTTGTTTTCCCTTACTGTGTTTATAAGTTCCAAGTATTAGTGAAGACGATCAGCTCGTACGATCAATTATTCAGCTTGTGCAACTCGAATTCTTTCAAGTAAGTAACCTTTTCTTGATGATGGTTGATTGTTAGATCGTTCAGGTCAATTTTAGATTTTTTTTTCGTAAAATTTTTAATTATTTTATTTTTCACTTATTATATTTTGTGTTGCTGCATGAAACGACACAATTTTCAGCTCAAATTTGCAACCAATTATTCCAAAAACATTGATATTTTTCTTTATTTTATGTGGAACAAAACTCACTACTTTGTGCAACAAGGCTTAGTCTATTAGTTTGGATTGTTAAGGTATTCAAGAATGCAACGTGGGGAGATTGAAGAGTGCTACCCAAAGGCGTCGAAATAAATATTCAAACAGTTTGATAGTGTGGTACGCGATGTGGGAAATCATAATTTTGCAATGCTGACAGAAGGCCGAGAGACTTTTGGTGGTAAAGAAGTCGAAAAGAAAGTTATGGAAGAATGGAGTAAACTACAGGAACATCTGCGAAAGTCATTTAGGAAGAATGAGTCTTCTTCTCAACCTCAACTGGTTGGCAAAAGAAAAGATGGCTTTGCAAAGAAAACTCTTAATTTGGTGAAGAAGATGATTGGATTGTAAGAAAAAGTTATGAAAGAGGAATGATTCTCTGTTGAACTAATGGTGTATATGTTCGATTCTCATATTCAATATTTTGATATTTATGTATTTTTTTTCTTAATTGTTGATGGTGGTGATTATGCATGTAAGTATGAATGATGAAAACTTAAGGGTGATCGTGTCTATATTACAAATTAGGATGTTGTTTTGAAGTTGGAGATAAAAGATGGGTGAGATTTATCAAAATATAATAATTTAACAGATCAAACTTAAAGCACCAAGAGTGCATGTGTTAGATTCTAATACTTAACATTTTAATATTCATGTATTGTTCTTTAATGGTTGTTGGTGGTAATTAAGCATGTAGGTATGAATGATAAAAACTTAAAGGTGATCATGTTTTGACAAATTTTAAACTTTTATGCCCTAGTATATTTATATAACTCGTCATCAGAGTTGTATGTGAATTGTGAGAAGAACAAATAAAAATAGGAGAGAAAAAGATGATCTTCATCTTCATATTTTAACTATCAAATTAGGGAAAGTATATTCTTCTGCGTGTAACACTTGTAAACTGTATACTCCCTTTTCTAATGGTGTTTACAGATGATTTAGGTTGGAATGGAGTTTTTTTTTTTCTTTTCTTCAATGAAGATCTTCAATTCTTCATATTCCTAGAAGTAAACAACAGTTGAACCAGAAAATTTTAATTCTAAAGCGTCCAACTTCTTTTTCCAATGGTATGTTTTCAAAATCAGCTTCGGAGTTCAATTTAAGGTATAAATTACCTGCTACACTCTGTCGAGTGTAGTGTAGTTCTATTTGGTATTACAACCTCCCACGTCAGATGCTGCCAGTAGAATTCGAACCCTAGATCTGTGATTTCATCCGCCACAGACCTATCGCACCTATTGACCACTGTTTATTGACTGAAACTATTTTTTCCAATTATATTTCTTATTTTTAATTTGAAAGAATACCAATTTCATTTTTCCAATAGGACTCTGAAACTCACACAAACTGGACTTTTGCTTTCCTTGTTGTGCATATAACTTCAAAGTAACTGTTATATTCCATTGACAATTTCATCATTCTTTAATTGATATTGGCAAAGTTTGATAATGTGAATGACGTGGGAGATCATCATCATGCACAGCTGAAAAATTACGAGACTTTTGATGATAAAGTTTCGAAATAAATCATGAAAGAGTGGAAGATCCTAGAGAAAGGCCTGCCAGAAACAATTTATGTTAAGGCTTACGAAAGGAGAATTGATCTTTTAAGAGCTTGTATCATTGGCGCTGCAGGGACTCCTTATCACGAAGATTTATTCTTCTTTGATTTAAAATTTCCGGCAAACTATCCAGCTGAACCACCCAAAGAGCACTACAAGTCTTTCGGTCTTTGGATTAATCCGAATTTAGAATGGAATGGGAAGGTTTGTTCGAGTCTTTTAAACACTTGGTTGGGAAGTAGATATCAGAGATGGAACTCGGAAGAGTCTACAATTCTACAAGTACTGGTTTCGATTCAAGCTTTGATTCTCAATGAGAAGCCTTACTTTAACGAGCCTAGTAGAAAAAAGCCGGACGAAGGAAATCCCACTTGGAAATTTTGGGAAAAGAAAAAGTTTATTCTATAATCAACAAGTTTTTGATGTTTGAAGGTTCCATTCTTGATTGGCTAAGTTGGTGGTCTAAAGCTAATCCTTCCCGTCGGGGGGAGTGGTTATGGCGTAGGGTCCCTCACGTTCTCATGTGGTGTGTGTGGAAAGAAAGAAATAAAAGGGTTTTTGAAGGACTACACAGATCAGAACACTCTATCTTTATCGAGATTAGAGAATTGCTGTGGACAATGGGTACGGCATGTAATTTATTTAGGGATTTGGGTTTTGACACTTTCATAGTGTCTTGGCATTCCTTGATATAGGAATGTTTCTCGTTGTAACTTGTTTCCCTTTCTTTCATTAATAAACATCTTCATGTTTGACCGTTAAAAAAAAAAAAAAAAGTTTTTGTGCTAACTTGTAAGACGATGATGTACTTCTTAAAAAGGCCACCAATGCATTTCAAGGAACTTGTTTCAATGTACATTTTCGCAAACGAGCCCATGCAATTCTTACAGCTTGTAAGGCTTATATTGATGGTTATGTCAAAGTTGGCGGTTTACTCCCAAATGAGTTATCTTCTTCATCATCTCCTAATTTTCTTGTGTCGAAAAAATTCAAGGAACCAATGGGTGAAATCTATCCAAAGCTACTAAAATCATTTATGAAGAATGGATCATCTTCCTCTTTGGAACATTTCGTGGAACAATATAAGGCGGAACTTGAAAAAATCTCTCTTCCGTTTCAAACGGTTAAAAAAAGAAAAGTCGGGTTAGTTGATATGGTGAAAAAGATGCTTGGATTTCAGAAAGTTATTAGAAAATGTGATGAAAAGGAAAATGAATTCTGTTGAACAATTTGTTGTCATGGTGCGAGTGGTTTTATTTTTTCTTAGGTGACTATTATTATGATTATTTTTTCTTCGGTGAACCATATACACAAATTTTTAGTTGATTAATGGTGTTTACAGATGGTTTACTTGTGAGGTTCCAAGTACTCAATATTACATTTTCTTCCTGAAATAGAGGCTATGATCGCTTTCATGAGACGCTTGGTATTAAAATCATCTGATACACAAATCCATGATCTATCTTGGAAATGATTTTCCACCCGCTTATCGTTGTAATAACTGAGCAAGAGTTGTTTTGCCAAGTCCCCCCATACCCAGAATGGGAAAAACAGAGATATTGTCTTGGGTGCTGCTGCTGCTTAAGCTGCTGAGCCCTGCCCCTTGAATTGCTTTTGGGTGCTTACTTCTTCGGGTATGAAATTGATCCAAAGACAAGTAAGCTGAGCCAAGCAATTGCTTCACCAACTTTTCTCTGTTTTCATCCCTCCCATAAACTTGGGATTCAGTCGAAAGAGAAATAGCACTACACCAAATTGGCACTTTTGTAACATCTCTCAAAACAGTATCATTTTTTAGATGTTACAATTCACCAAACAATTTCAAATCAAAACTAAATTTAGTCAAAAAAATGAAAAACAGTAACACAAAAAAAATGATACAATAAGTTGGATCACCATGAATAGTATCACTTTTATAATCATACTCTTCATGGTGATACTATTATTGTATCATTTTGTTTGTAAAAATGTGTAAAGTTGTTAGGTGAATTATTACACTTCAAAAGTGATACTGTTTTGGAGAGTGTTACAAAAATGCCAATATAATGTAGTGTAGTTATATGTTCGGGAGATACTACCGTGCCCTTTCCCTTCTCCTTTTGCAACTCGAGATCTGAACATTCTTCGGCCAACTTATGAAAAATCTCATTGATGTTTTGAATTTTCCATTAACTTGGGTTAAGTTGTTGCTGCTGCTTGTGGCTTCATCTGAGGTTAGTTGCTGTAGACCTTCTTCATATTCAAAATCATCAAAGACATCATCAGCCTTATATGCTGCATCGTTCAGCGTTCGTAACCAAAACCGAATTCCATCAGCCTCTTCCTCTTTGCTGAACTGCCTCTCCTCTGCATCATTGATGACTTTTTTTATTTTTACAGAAAGTTGTGTAAAGCTTCTCCAACTCTTCTACTAATGGACCAAGCTTCTTGATATGGTCTTTGTAGATTAAAGACTAGTCTTTCAAACGCAACTCTATAGAATGGACATACCACATGAGTTGTTGCTGCCATCTTCTCCTTTTCGCAGAAACAATACTACACCAAATTTGCACTTTCATAATCACTCTTAAAACAGTATAACTTTTGAGATGTTACAATCCACCAAACAATTTCAAATCAAAACTAAATTTAGTCAAAAACACGAAAAACAGTAACAAAAAAAATAATATAATAAGTTGGATCACCATGAATAGTATCACTTTTATAACCATACTTTTTTTTTGAAAGGCAAGCGCGGGGTTTATATGGGCTCCCCAATATAACCATACTTTTCATGGTGATACTATTATTATATCATTTTATTTGTGAAAATGTGTAAAGTTGTTAGATGAATTATTACACTTCAAAAGTGATACTATTTTGGAGTTATTATAAAAATGTTAATACAGTGTAGTGCAAAGAAGACGATAAAAATTGTTACAGTAAGTGAAATGGATTTGCACTTCAGTTCAAACAAAGAAGAAAGTGCATAGATATCTCTATTGGTATTGATCTGCTCTCTCAATTAATAGTTGTTTGAATTAATGACTATCCACTAGATTGTTTATTTTGTTACATAGCTCAATTTCACATCCACTACAAAAAAAATGGAATTCAGCCACGGCTCAAAACCGTCGCTAATTGAGTTAAAACCGTCGCTAAAAGTAATCAGCGACGGCACACCAACCGTCGCTATCCCGTAGCTACATTTATGGTCGCTATTTAATTCAGCGACGGCAAAATTACCGTAGCTAATTAGCCACGGTATAAAACCGTGGCTAAATGTAAATTAATCCGTAGCTAACTGATTTTTTTTTATTTAAAAATTTAATATTTTTATATTAGCGACGGCAAAAAACCGTCGCTAATGGCAAAAAATTTAACATTTTTTTTTGCGACGGCATTTTCACCGTGGCTAACTGATTTTTTTTTTAAAAAATTTTGTTTATGTTAGCGACGGCAATTAGGCCGTGGCTAACTGATTTTTAAAAAAAATTAATTTTTATTTATTTTAGCGACGGCTATTTAGCCGTGGCTAAATGATTTAAAAAAAAAAAATTTATTGTAGCGACGGCAATTTGGCCGTGGCTAACTGATTTTAAAAAAAAAAAAAAAAAAATTTATTGTAGCGACGGCAGTTTGGCCGTGGCTAACCGATTTTTTTTAAAAAATTAAATTTTTTTTATTTTAGCGACGGCAGTTTGCCCGTGGCTAACCGATTTTAAAAAAAAAATTTAAAATTTTTATTTTTGCGACGGCAGTTTGGCCGTGGCTAGCTGATTTTTTTTTTTAAATTTAACATTATTTTTATTGTAGCGACGACATTTTGGCCGTGGCTAAATGGTATTTAAAAATTAATTTTTTATATTAGCGACGGCCAAATTGCTGTGGCTAACAAAATAAAATTGAAAAATGATTTTTTTATATTTAAATTATATTAATTTTAAAATTTAGCATATACTTTTTTTTGTGATTATATTAATATAAAAATTTTGCAAATTATAAACATCTTAAACCTGAACAAAATAAAATTAATTTTCATATACTCAATAAATTGTCCATCACAAAAAAATACAATCCCAAATACTGTCAACCTCAAATTGAGATAGAGAGATTCTAGATGTCGAGGGTTTGGGCGAGGTTTTGGGCGAGGGAAGTGCGTCGCACGCGCTTGCAGCTGACGTGGTGGAAAAAAAAAAAAAAAATTTGGGGGGAAATCGAAAATTTGGGGGAGAAGAAGGAGGGAACAGAGCTCCTTCTCCCCATTCCATTTTCAATCCTCCCCATTTTCTTCCTCTCCCTCTCCCCATTTTCCATCTCTCGACAGATCTCCCCCTCCCTCTCCTCCAAACGAAGCTCTTCCTCTCCTTGGCTCCACCTTCATCGTCATCGACTCAAACGAAGGAGAAGAGAAGAAGAAGGAGGAGAAGAAGGTCAAACGAAGAAGAAGAAGGAGAAGAGAAGAAGGTCCCTCGTCCCTTTCCTCTCGCAAAAGGTAAACCCAGACTTGATTTTCCATCTCATTTTAGGTTTTTGGTTTTAGGTTTTTGATTTTTGGTTTTTGATTTTTCCTTTACTTGCCTGTTTTAGGTTTTTGGTTTCGGACAAGAAGTTGGTGGGCAATCTGGTTCTCATCGCTCGGACGCAGAGGTAAGCTCTCGACAACAATTTCTTCTCTTCGCTTCGTCTTCAGATCAGAGCTTCAAAATTTTTTTTTTGCTCCTCTTAGTTCTTCTCTTCGTCTTCAGATCAGAGCTTCAAATTTTTTTTTTGGCTCCTCTTAGTTTAGATCTAGGGTTTAAATCTTCTAACATTAAATTTTGTTTCAAACTTCAGCACATAGTTTTTATCCAGAAAATCTTTCCTCTACAAATGTATTAGTTTTCAATTCACAATGAAAACTAATTTTGCATCTGGTATAAAATGGATGTTTCCTATAAGGTTTTGTCTTCTATAAAATGGATGTTTCCTATGAACTGTTGCATCTGGTATAAAATGGAAGTTTAAACTTAACATCAAATTTGGCAGGATTGAGGGAGATTATAATCTATCAAGATTATGAAAGAAACTTAAGCACATTGTTGCAGTGAATAGTTTTATTTCCAGGGAACTAATAATAACATTTTAATGAAGTATTGTGTTTCTCATAATACTTGAATGTTTGGTGCAGTTATTTGATGGACACGGTGGCTCTGATGCTGCAGCATATATGAGGAAGAATGCCATGAAATTCTTTTTTGAAGATGCTGATTTCCCACAGGGTTTTGAAGTTAACAATGTAATGCTAGAGGAAAAATGTTTTCTTTCCCTTGCTGTAGGGAGTTATGATGACCCATGGCAATGTTCTTTCTACACTTTCTGCAGTCATGACAATCGTTCCCAAGTTGGGAACCAAAGATATTTACTTGGCATACCTCCCACTGGCTCATATTCTCGAATTAGCAGCTGAGGTATGAAGCTATTTCTGATTGTTTAAGGTATTAGACAGGCACTCAAAATCTTAATATGCATGATTTTTTGTTTAACCACTATCAACCCTTTTTTCACGATCATTTGTATATTCAGGTTTCAATCTGCATATCAATTAATTGTGTTTTCCATAGTTACTAATCTTAAATACATATTATAGAATTTAATGGTAGCTGTGGGATGTTGCATTGGATATGGATCACCAGTGACTCTTACTGATACATCAAACAAAGTAAAGAAGGGAACACAGGGTGTTTATTACTCCTGTTAATGCATTATCATTTTAAAAAAGACTAACATTCTATTTTCATGTTAAGGTTGGTTTAGCATGCATTATCATTTTAAGACTGTTTATTACTCCTGTTAAGGCTGAAAATTATCATTTTAAAAAATACTGACATTCTGCATTATCATTTTTCAGAATGTAAAGAAGACTGATTTTGGTTTCTGAAATGTAAAAAACAATGTAAAGAAGACTGACGATATCTTGGGTGTTCTCTCCTTGATCTTCTATACCCTCACCTTCATTACTTTGATCAAGTACGTCTTCATAGTCTTACAAGCTAACGACAATGGCGATGGTTAGTAGTCTCTCCTCATCATACATGCATGGTATAAACCCTATCCCCCAAAGACACACCTATAAGTATTTATGTGGATGTAACATCTCTCTGAACTTTGGTTCTAAGTGGCTTCAGTTCATGTTGTCTATGTTCAGTTTGCAATTGGATGTGAAAAATAGATAAGCCTTACTTTTTATAGTATTCAATCACAGTTCATACAAAATAGATGCTTTCAGAATGTAAAAAAGACTGACATTATGCATTACTTCATTTGGCAGGCTATGATGAAAATGCTGAAGATTTGGACTAATTTTGTGTGGCTTGTGAAATTTTGCTGGAGAAAGAAGACTTATAGTTAGTTCAGTCATCCTACTTTGTTCTCCATTTTTCATTCTGTGAATGCAGGTTTGATTTCATTATAGTTAGTTTTTGAAATATGGCTAGTGTGTTGGATGTGCTAATACTTTTTGGTTCCCTATCAATCCTTAAGAACATAACCATGTGACGGTTTGCATGTTAATTCAATTACTATTTTCTTAACCTTACCTTTGAATTTTTCTTTTGTATTTTTCAGAACTGGGATCATGCACCCCTATTGCTGTTGCTGGGATCATGCACCCCTATCTTTCAGAACTGGGATCATGCACATCCTCAACATCATAATTCACAGAACCAAGCAGCTCCTAACACGAGGACCCCTCAAAAACACATGCACCCCTATTGCTGTTGCTGTTGTTGTTCCTACTCTGAAGCAGATCACCTGTTGCTGTTCCTGTTCAACTCCAATAACCAAGGACAAAAACTGTTGTTGTTCCTGTTGCTGTTCCTGTTTCTTGGTTGATTGTAGTTTTTACTTGTGCTTGTACAACTAAAGAGTCCTAGAGTTTTCTTCCACTCGGGGTTGATGGTACTAAAATAAGTGAAGAAGAGTATGCGGGTATGAGGGATCTCATTCTTCCACTCGGAAGAGTACCAGAATTCTCTGCAGAGATGGGAGGTTAACAAAAGCTTATAGTTCTGGAGAATTCAATCTTGGCATCCAATCTCATGTGTCATAGCTTACTATGTATACGCTCTTTCCCCTTAACAATGGTGTAAAAATTAGTCAATTCTGATTGCTTACTATGGATGCTCCATAATTGTAAGTAGCTTAGATCAAAATTTTGTATTTTTATAATTTGTGGCTTGAAAATAGTAAACAGTCTTTGGAGTGTAATACTAGAATACAGTATTTAAGTTTCCAAAAGGTCTTTCATCTTTGCAGCCCAACACAAAAGATGCATGTTTTGGTGTAATTTGTGCTCACGAACTTCTCATGTATTCTTGAAATATAGGAAACTTCTAATTTTGATCAAAACTAAAAATAAATACTCTAAACAAAGTGATTCACTTCTTACTCTATTCAGAAGCAAAACAGACACCCTCTTTAAGTTATAATGTGTTACAATGTTGTGAGCCACTGTCACTATAAATATGACTGTAAACACAAAAAATAGAAAGCAGAGCATGATCGGATTGGAAACTTCGTCTATATATAAACCCTCATAATAAATCATGTACAACAACATAGTGGAAGCCAAAGAACAAACAGGCTTGGGTTTACAAAAGAACTAAATCAACACTACACAAGGACAGATTGTTCAGATACAGAGCACCACCAACCACACCAGATCCCAATTGTTATGTACATCCATCTGGGCACTCTCCTACAAAACTTCAAGCCCCTCTCTGTTCCCTCAATATGCAGCCACACCAGTCTCTTAACTTAATAGCTCAATGGCCATCGTTGTCCAACAGGCCGTTTAATTTACACTGAGAGACTGCAGCACCTAAATCTGGACTTCTGTGGAGGCAAAACTTCCCGATGATCAAGCGGCGAGAAACAAACAATAATTACGGTCAGGTTATCGAATGTGTTTAGGCGGAGAGCTTCCATGACTAGTTCCCTAGCACATTGCTCTGGGTCATCATGCCGACTAAGCCCAGGACGCACTATGCTGACTGCCTGCTGGCTTGCCATAACATCCCATATGCCATCACATCCCATTATAAGAAACTCGTCATCTTCTGTGAGAACAGCTTGCCGAAACTCGGGTTCAGCAATTAGTGGGGAAGGAGATCCCTGTGGTAGTTTCATGTCCCAGTCACCTAAGGCCCTTGAAACTGAAAGGACACCATTTAAATACCCATCATCTATGTACCCACCACATTTCTCGACTCTCGTGCGTTCTAATGTATGTATAGGCCGGTGGTCTTGAGACATCTCAATTGCCTTTACTTTACGACACAAAACTGCTCTACAGTCCCCAGCATTTGCTACCAGTAGAAGTCTGCAACAAGAGTAGTTTCTAGTTAACAAAATCAGAAAACATGACAAATCTTTGCATTAATATCCTGCGAAGAAGACAATCTGAATAGATAAACCACACAATATAACAAATAGTGAAAGACATCCACAACTTGTCATTGACATAAACATACCTTCCGAGTATTAGGGCTGTAAGAGCAGTTGTCCCAGAAGAACTGCTAACAGTGCATTCATTACCCAATGCAATGCCTGCGAGAAGGAAGGTATTGCGAATAGAGTTTTCAACCTCCTCTAGCATTACATTGTTAACTTCAAAACCCTGTGGGAAATCAGCATCTTCAAAAAAGAATTTCATGGCATTCTTCCTCATATATGCTGCAGCATCAGAGCCACCGTGTCCATCAAATAACTGCACCAAACATTCAAGTATTATGAGAAACACAATACTTCATTAAAATGTTATTATTAGTTCCCTGGAAATAAAACTATTCACTGCAACAATGTGCTTAAGTTTCTTTCATAATCTTGATAGATTATAATCTCCCTCAATCCTGCCAAATTTGATGTTAAGTTTAAACTTCCATTTTATACCAGATGCAACAGTTCATAGGAAACATCCATTTTATAGAAGACAAAACCTTATAGGAAACATCCATTTTATACCAGATGCAAAATTAGTTTTCATTGTGAATTGAAAACTAATACATTTGTAGAGGAAAGATTTTCTGGATAAAAACTATGTGCTGAAGTTTGAAACAAAATTTAATGTTAGAAGATTTAAACCCTAGATCTAAACTAAGAGGAGCCAAAAAAAAAATTTGAAGCTCTGATCTGAAGACGAAGAGAAGAACTAAGAGGAGCAAAAAAAAAATTTTGAAGCTCTGATCTGAAGACGAAGCGAAGAGAAGAAATTGTTGTCGAGAGCTTACCTCTGCGTCCGAGCGATGAGAACCAGATTGCCCACCAACTTCTTGTCCGAAACCAAAAACCTAAAACAGGCAAGTAAAGGAAAAATCAAAAACCAAAAATCAAAAACCTAAAATGAGATGGAAAATCAAGTCTGGGTTTACCTTTTGCGAGAGGAAAGGGACGAGGGACCTTCTTCTCTTCTCCTTCTTCTTCTTCGTTTGACCTTCTTCTCTTCTCCTTCTTCTTCTCTTCTCCTTCGTTTGAGTCGATGACGATGAAGGTGGAGCCAAGGAGAGGAAGAGCTTCGTTTGGAGGAGAGGGAGGGGGAGATCTGTCGAGAGATGGAAAATGGGGAGAGGGAGAGGAAGAAAATGGGGAGGATTGAAAATGGAATGGGGAGAAGGAGAAAGCTCTGTTCCCTCCTTCTTCTCCCCCAAATTTTCGATTTCCCCCCAAATTTTTTTTTTTTTTTTTTTCCACCACGTCAGCTGCAAGCGCGTGCGACGCACTTCCCTCGCCCAAAACCTCGCCCAAACCCTCGACATCTAGAATCTCTCATTGAGATAACTACATAAAACAAAATTTATGAAACCTAAAACAAACTAACTTCAAAGAAAGCAAAAACAAACTAACTTCATCTTGTGTCCCTGAATTCTGAAGTTGAAGGACGTTGCAATTCCAACATTTGATATCCGGAATCTATAAGTCTTACCTGCCCATCAAAGTTCTATATATTGAGACCTTATAGCCACTGTAAGTAAGATGAAAAAAGCAGAAAAACCTAGACGCATCAATGAGTTATAAAGGGAAAAATCGATAGTTACCTTGGTCCATTGATGAGAATGCCATCAGGCAATGGAAGATTAAATCCACCATCAGATATTGCGTTCAACTCCTACATGACCAAAGGCAAGGCAACATTAACTAACTTGTGATTGAAAAAGTTCACCTCTTGAGTGCATTACTCTTGTGTTCATCAATTCTTCTATATTTGAAATTAGTTCTTACAGTGTGATTCTTCTTGTACCAATCACCAGCTAGTATGGTGAAATCACAAGCTGGAGGGTCGAAAGGGACTGGAATTTTGGGGCGACTTGAGATTTTAATACCACCAAAGCCTCATGCAGCCTTGTGGAAGTTCAGTGATGGAAAGTAGAAGAAGCTACCTATCTGATCCTTCACTTGTAGCATATAAGTGAAATTCTTTCCAGGTGGGATCGGACAGTTGGTACCATAAACTCCATCTTGCCATGAATTTCTTCTCTGCAGTACTCCATTCCTGCGATGGATCAATAATAAGAAATAAAAATTGCTTGAAATAAACTCGGTGCAATCATCTTCACGCGACACAATAAAATCCTAGCCACGGCCAAACTGCCGTCGCTACAATAAAATTTTTTAAAGGGTTAAACCGTTAAAGCAACATAGCCATCATCATTGTTGGCATAGTTTAGGTAACCAAATTCTAAAACAACGTCAGTCATACAGCTGAACGACGCAACAAAACCAGATGATAAAGTGGAGTGTAATAGCATTTTAACTATATTTTCTGATGTTGGTTTTCATGTATGTAATTTTACAAAAACTTAACTTTTGGAGCTGTAGCAATGAATGGAGATACAGTTTTGGATTCATTTTCTTTAGTAGCAGTTTTGATGCGGAGCCGGTGGCTATAGAAGCATTATGTTGGGCACTTGACAAAGGATGGAGGCAGATTCGTTTTGCTATGTGTTCTCTTGATGTCATGAAGGCTCTTAAGGGTAAATATATATGACAACCTAGATAGTCAACTATAATTTATCGGTGATTCTAAATGGCGAGGAAACGGGCGAGGGAGGGGGGTGTGACCCTCCATCCCCCTTGAGATACATGCCCATGTGAATCTCGAGGGGGATGGGGGGTCAAACCCCCCTCCCTCGTCTATTTCCTCGCCGCCTAGCATCACTCTCAATAAACACTCTTCCGTTGGAATTAGTTTCATTGTTTATGTAAACTGTACTTGTAATCAGCAAGCTCATTCTATTGCTGCTAGTTTCATTGTTTATGTAAACTCTGTCTTTTTCAATCTATTCGGAGCGGATTGCAACTTTTTTCAATAATAAATTAGGTGAGTTGTAAACTTGATGCGTCAATAATTAAAGCTATAGAAAATTAAGCAGACATTGTACTCCGCCTACCCTATTCTTATTATGAAACTTTCGTAATCTTGTACTTTGCCTAATTCTGACACAGAAATGTTGACAAGATTCACATAACCCCAAAATTTATTTATCTTTTAAATTTTCACTTTCTTTTCTTATGGTCTCAGCAAGAATACCAACATCTCATGTTTTGTATGCAATATAACAAACCAGTTTAGCTAAACGACTATCAAACTATGTTACTTAAAAATTACAATGACTTGGAAATGCAGTTGTGACTCTTAAAATCAAGGTCATTACCATGCAGCATAAAAGGAGAGTGCGAGGAAATAAGGACTTCAAAGAAACCAGAAACAAACTAACTTCAAATAAAGCAAAAACAAACTAACTTCAAATAAAGCAAAAACAAACTAACTTCAACGAAAGCATAAACAAATTAACTCATGTAAAAGGTTTTTAAGAGAACCTGGCATGTTGGAGACAAAGCCGCCCCTGTTCTCAATGCTACCACGTTCAGTGCTAGATTCGTGGTCAACAGTCACTTGTATAGCTTGCCCCCTTTTTGAAAGAACTCCTCGTGAATCACGTACATTGGCTATCCATAATTTTTCCCCATCTATAAGAATGGCAGTAACAGCAGTAGACCCACGTAGTCCTAATTCAGGAGTGTGGGTGAGAATTGCTTGATTAGTCCTCTCATAGGCCTTTGAAATAGACCTGTTGGTATCAGTCCAAAATTCTTCCTGATTCAACGCAGTAGCACAAAGTACGATTACGATTTGAAATTATGGAACAACACCAAATCAATCTACCTTACTAGTTAACTGATGCCATAACTTTTTTATTCTTTCGGTTTTTATCACCAATGCCTCACCTGCTTCAGGATGTTGGAGAATAACTGCTTTTGTAGGTAGGCTGGCACAGTATCCCCCAAGTGTCCATCATAGATAGCAAATAGTCCAAGCTCATGTCCTTTAGCGTGCACAAACTTAGCGACATGAAAGTCCTCCATGGGTATCGGAGACCACAAACTAATCATGAAACCAATAACAAATTTAAGCAAATATTAGAAATGGGTATCGGAGATTTCCTCCAAAATACCAAAATACAAGCAAATACCATAGATGAGTATCTAAGAAAACCTCCCAAATAACAAAATATTAAAGATGGGTATCTGACAAATCCTTTTAAAACCCCCAAAACAAGCAAATACAAGAGATGGGTATCTAAACAAACCTTTCAAAATACCAAAATCAGCAGATATTAAAGATGGGTATCTGAGAATTTCTCTTACCGATCAACCAACCAAGTAATAAAATAGAGAGAGGCAGATAGGTGGAAAGAAAGCTAAATATGAAAGAAATAATGAAAGCATGTAGATTACTTTCTCTAGTTTCTACTCCTGGAAAAGTTTGGAGAAGAGAAATACAAACTTATATTAGTATTTTAGTAACTAAAGATTAAAGAGAGGAAGAAATGAAACCGGCCAAAGATTAGTACCTTGTGTGGAGTCTTGGGCACCTTCCTGGGGGGTTTGGGAGGCGTCGCGGCCTCACCAGAAGCCCCAGAATCATGACCTAGAACTGAAGGCGATTACGGGGAACCACGCAGCCGTAATCGCAGCGTACACAACCGCAGAATAACCGCATCCACGCAGCCGCAGAATATCAAAAACCGCATCCACGCAACCGCAGAATATCAAAAATCGCAACCACGCAGCAAGTCAGGCCGCAGCAGTCCATGTCATCGCAGCCAGAACACAGCAACGCAGCAGCAGTCCATGTCATCGCAGCCAGAACACAGCATCGCAGCAGCAGTCCATGTGAACACAGCCAGAACACATGTCATCGCAGTCCATGTCATCGCAGAACACAGCCAGAACACATGTGTACAGCATCACAGCACCTAGCAGTCCATGTGTACAGCATGTGAACACAGCCAGAACACATGTGTACAGCATCACAGCAGCTTCGCAGTCCATGTGAACACAGCCAGAACACGTGTACAGCATCACAGCAGCTAGAAGTCCATGTCATCGCAGCTTCGGACCGCAGTAAACGCAGCACCCATCCAAACAGAGAACACTCTGTTTTGCGACAGACTGCCCAGTCCAGTGCGCACCCACCGTGCTGCTGCTCGTCCCCCTAATTGCAATCCTGTTTTGCAGTTCCCTGCAGTCCAAAAAACATAAATATTCCCAGTTTAGAAAGCATACCAAGCACATTAGATTTGCAGCAAGTAGGTCCGAGTACTCTTGTTCAATATCATCAGTACCACGGATTATTCGGAGTAGTGTCTTAGCTTTTTCAGGGTCCTTTCGCTCAATGACAGAGTTTGGAGTGTCAGGTAAGAAAATGCCACCAATTGTGATGAACAAAGCTGGCACAGCAGCACCACCTAGACTCACTCTCCATCCCCAACCACCCTCTATAGATTGGCTGTGAAGTAATTCAGAATATTGGCAGCAAGTATACCAATTGTGATCATCAGTTGGAAACCAATGTTAAGCGCACCACGGTACTTGTAAGGTGCCATTTCAGAGAGGTAGAGTGGAACATACTGCAACAAGAAAAAAGCAGAGGTTAGATTACAGATGTTTGATCATAAATTCTGGAACAGAATTTTCCATGAAGTTGCTGAGTTTTTGTATTTATAAGCTTACTAGAACCCTTTGCGATACTATTACATGATGAGATCATTTGTTTGATTTGAAATTAAAAAGGAAAAACCTTATTCCAATTGATTATGAGTAACAATAGGAGATACCGACACACCGTATTGTGGATCTTAGATCATGGTGTGGGGCACAATCATAAAAAGTGCAAAAAATGCGCCTCACACGACCCACCCACTGAAACCATAATCACAAATATTCTAAACAGAAATACATTGAAAACAAATATATTGATAATTAATATACGCATTGTATACAGTGAATATGATACTCGTAATAGACATACATACACATGCATACAAAGGAATCAAAACGCACAACTGGAATCAAGTGGATATATTTAATTTTATATACACCCGTAGTCATTTTTATTACAGATAAGGAACTCTCAATACAATACTATATCATCGAGTATTTTGGACTTTTTTTAATAAAATTAAATTAAAAAAGTTCAAATTGAAGCCACTTTTTTCAACAACGTTCATTGCAAAGTAAACAATCTCGACCTGTGCGAATGACCAAATAAAATCCATCTTTTATGAACAAAAATTAGACCCTCTCTTTGACCAAAAACAACGCTTTCATCATTTCTCATGACATATGAACCAACTTGTATATAAAAATGCTAATAATCATAAAATTTTGAAAATACAACATATAATACAAATGAAAGTTTATCGTCTAACTACCACTAATGATATGTTTGAAAGAGCATCCATTGATTTTATATCCAAAACAGCATGTATTATTTATGATCCAAATCGATGGTTGCTACACAAAATAAAGTATTCTACATATATAAAACAAGAACATAAATCAGAAATATTAGGCACCACTTACTTCTGTAGGCTGCAGCAGTCCCTGGGAAATCGGCTATCATTCCATCAATGGCTGCTCTGGAAGAGAAGGTGACCGGTCTCGTACAGAAACCTGCAACTATGCCTTTTGACAAGGAAGAAATGCTGCAGGCCGCTGTGAGCCGTGTTTGCTACCAAGAAGGTAATATTATTGTTGTTGGTTCAATAATTTGTTATCTATATTACTTAAATAGAATAAGGTATAAAAGACCAATTAATAGGAAGTAATTACAGATAAAAACTTAGTACTTTCCATTTTAAAATAGCAGTTGAAGAATTGGAACTCGTATGCAGATATATATTCTATTTACTATATATACTTCAGTCTATACACTTAATATTGAAAGAATGAAATGAAGCATTGCAAAATGATTTCATTTTTCTTTTCTTTGGTTTGCATCGGTCATTGGCAATTTAAATGGGAGTAGAGAAAAAGAATATGAATAGGCTGGTTGACTTGTTATTCATTGGGAGTGAAACAAATTGAAAGTTATATTGCATTGTGCAGGCTCTGGAGGATTCCCTGGCTCGACAGGAGGAAATTCTAGCGTACTTGGATAAAAAGAAAAAGAAGAAAAAGGTATGTTAACAAATCCAAAAACATTGAACTATTAAGGATAAACTGGAACACCATCTATTGAACTGTTTCATTTTTGCCCATTGTTGCAGAGACATTTCTTCTGGTAAATGGAGAGGCGAACATATACAACACACCAAAGTAAAAAAAAGGCTCTGGGATTTGTGTGCACTTGAGAAGTTGGTATCATGTTCATATCTTATACCAATCAAATGCACTTTGTTACGTGTGTTTTCTTCAACAAAAAGTCAGTGAGGTTTTGGTTCCGTAGAAAGTTGTTTTACATTTTTTATTTTTTCATTTACAATTCTTTTGATTAGGCTCCTGTAAATAAATAGGTAGAGAAAAAGATAAGAGTTTGGAAATTTGGAGTTCTCATTTTATTTGAAGTGGTTTGGTCATTGTAACAACAAGTCTCTCTGTAACCTTAATTCTTTGGGTCTATTTGTGAATCATTTTGTGTGTCCATGTGAATGAATTTTCCTTGTGTTAGACTTAACATTTTTAGTTTTTATATGATGATGATAATAACTACATTTTCTGTCCCTTAGAAATTATAAATCCTGTTAACGCTTCTTAGTTTACAAACGACTTTGCACCAAATCTTATGGGACAACCCCACTTGGGCAGTTTGATCTTCATCTCCAGAGTTGAGGACCAGTTCTAGCCCAGATAAATCTGAAGTTGTGTCTGACACAGGCAACTCAATGACTATCAAATTTCAAATATATGGCGTGTGGTGAAAATTTCAGGTTGGATGTGGCCATGTTGTATTGAACCACTATCCGAAATGTAAGGAACCCTTATCAAAATTTATGGAACATTTGAAATAAAGTACTATGTCACACCCCGATTTCCAAGACACCAAAATATCTCAGAAACCCAGTCACAACACCAAACCTTAAATTTTATTCCCATTCATTTTATTTGCCAATGGTTACCCTTGCTAACTAACGACAAAACAAAATTTAAAGCAAATCTTAAACTTGAGAGTTAAACCTGTTGGAATATTAACAACCTGGAGTTTTCTAGTGAAGACGAGAATTCTCCTAGCTCTAGACTCTTCTCCAACTAAGTGGAGTCCTTTTTCTCTATATTATTCTACTACCACCTAAAATATTTAACTATCTAAAATACTCTTTAGAAAAATTTCACGCTTCCCACTGACATAGGTTAGCTATAAATATGGAGTGATCCTTTGTGCTTGAGTGTAAAAGAGCCGAGAGCTCTACGTGAGTAACAAGTGTGTGAGATTGTATGTGTAATTTGTATTTGTGGTTGTTCCATTTAATAAAATTGTGTTTGTATTCGATCATTGGGCCGGAATTCCCAACTCAATGATCGAATACAAACACAATTATGTGGACTTGACTTTTTTATTATGTGATTTATGAAATGTTCAAAGCACTCTAGCTTTCAGCTTGCAGTGCCACAACCAAGATAAAGCTATACACCTTTATTTTATTTAAACTGTGTCTATGAATGAATATACTAAACCCTCTCATGTTTACCTTCTCTGTTCTATTGTCTCCCTTCTTCTATTTTCTCCCATTGCCCTGTCCAACTTAGGTCGCACTAACCTAGTACTAGCTTTAGTATATGTAAAAATAAATAAATAAATAAATAAATAAATAAATAAATAAATAAATAAATAAATAAATAATAAAAATATTTCAATGAGTAAAGAAGTACAACCTTATTCCTTTGAGATGGAGGATCGGTGTCTACGAGGGAGCTCCACTAGCTCCCTGATCTGAGCCATCTGCTTTCTCACGTTCATTTACCTATGCATTCAACAAATTGTTACTACTTTTCCAAGCAACCTTTTACAAGCATACAAATTGCATTCAAGCAGCATAAAAGCATACATTTACGCAATTGAAGCATACGATTCAACATACATTTCAGCATTCAAGCATTTCATCACTTTAGCATTCAAGCAGCATTCAGCATTCAAATTAGCTATGGTTAAAGTTTAATTATTCATGTATTTAGGTGCGTATGGTTAAAGTTTAATTACTCACCCTGCTTTGCTGCGTCAAAGATCCCATTAGAGGTTGCATGTTTGACATGAATGCTCTAAATGCCTCCATATCATTGGTCAACGTGTCTACCTTTCGATTGGTTGTCTCCAGATTTGCTGTCGTTGTCTCCAACTTTGCTGTCGTTGTCTCCAAATTTGCTGTCGTTGTCTCCAAATTTGCTGTCGTTGTCTCCAGCTTTGCTTCAGTGGCTGCTAGCTTCTCCTTCGTAGCTACTAGCTCTTGTGCAGTTGCATCATGCGCTGAAACCAGCTGTTGCTTAGTAAGCTCATGTGATTGCACTAGTTCACGTACTTTGGCATTAGCTTCATCCCCCACTGCATTGCAGAGCATTGTTCGAGTGACGCCAACCCCATACATCTTGGCCCTCCCATGTCCATCCCCCCCCCCATCACATCTCTAAACGCCTCTTCCCTATTCATTCTTGGCCATCTGTTGGCTGTGTTAGTTGTTCCATTTGCTCCTACATCAAAACAGATGCGCATACCCATAAACCATAAATGATCAAATACAGTTTATGATGGTTAACAACGTTTGAACAACACATTAACTAGGTACATTCATATAATTCCATAGAATATAACGTACATATCTCCTTGCTGCTTCAGGCTGAGGGAATAATCCATCAGATAATGTGTAAGTTGCTTTGAACATTTGCATTCGATCTGGTTCTTGTCCATTTGGGTTTTTTTCTCTCTGGAATAATACAAATTACATTAAAAGAATATACATGAGCTAGTACATCTGCATGCAATAAGGGGTAATATATGAGCGACATGGCACACAACATACATTATATATAGAAATCATTGGGAAAAAAAATTGCTACCTCTTCCTCCCATTTACGTGCAAATGACATGGTTCCACATCGATGAATCATCTTCAATCGGGCGCGATTTGATTTATTTTGTGCACTGACTTTCTGCATACAAACACAAATTCACAGTTACAATTCCTTTCAATCATATGAACTATCGTACTAGTTAAACTACAGTACTTAACATATACACCTTAAAATTTTCGCTCCTCCAGTACTGTACAAGCATCCGCCACTGAGCCTTATCTACCCCATCATCAGTGTGCTCATATTGTTGCTCAAGTGGTCGATCATACCTATGATATGCCTTGAACAAATTGTGTTTCCATTGTTTCCAACAATCGCAAGCTTTAGTAAGGACCCATCTCTGTCAAATTTTATAATAAAGTTTTTTTTAGTATAATATAATCACATGACGATATATAAAAACACTAATTATCAAATTTTAAACACTCGTCAAGATAGACAAAGACCTTAGTTTTGTCCGTACAGTTTTCGAATGAGAACTTTGCCTGTGACAAAAACGTAGGATTCCAATAATTATCAAGCTACGATAAGTAATATAAAAATACGATTTGGGAAAATGTGTTATATCGTATATTATTAAACTTGCAAGACTATTACCGATATTAGCTTCCAAATAGTGTCCTTCACATCTGGTGATATCTTCGGCCATTTGCAAGGTGAAAGAGGCACCTTACTTCCATCCCGTGCTATTATACCAATTTCAGTGGATACTTTTGCTGCTGTCTTGCCGATAGGCTGTCCAAAGGCATTGCATTTCACCACCATCAATTTTATATGGTTTGGGCCATCATATTGATGCATACCCCTGCGTTTCTTATATCGTTGTACTGCAATTCCAATAGCACCAAAGTGAAATAAGCTATATATCATGAATATTAAAAAAAAATTCGATTTCCTCAAACTATGTCATATCTGGAAGAAAATAAATTATACACTTGCGATAAGTCAGCAAACATTACCTATACGAACAGCTTCATCCCTATGCCTTGTAGATAGGCGTCCATCCGCACTATTATCTAGTTGTTGTTCAATTTCATTCATATCATGATCAGCAAGGTCTTGTTGATCTTCAGATAGCGGCTGTCCCTCTCCAGCAATAGAGGGAGTACTAGTCTCAGGGACTACAATATCTGTTTGAGATAGTTGAGACACATGCTGTGACCTTTCCTGACTTGATATAGCTTGTGAAGTAGAAGCATGTTGTGATAAGGTTGCTATTCGAGAATGCAACTGTCCTCTTTGAGTTAGACGCCTCATCTCTATATTTTTTTAACCTGTTATAACATTTAAGAATGCACATATTCATGCATAGAAAAAAATATAAGTTCAGAAAGCAACATCAAATTTATCACAGCCATAGAGCCAAATAGATTGAAGCACATATATTAAACCATTGAATAAAATATAAGTATCAATCATATACTGTGCATATTGTAAAATAGCATTAAAGTTGAGATGCACAACATGTTCATCACCATCCATATTATCAAACTTCATACATTACTCTATGAACTTAGAAGACCCAACTTGCTAACACTCTATTACAACATCTTCATCACCAGCCATATTATCAAACCTTCTAACATGAACGGGCTCAGATTCAACAATTTCTTCTTCAGTGGATGTAGACGACCCTCCATTGACATCATAAAATTCTCTAGGCTTTATCTTAACAGGGACGTGCCACTCAGTTTTAACAGGATCTTGTACATAAAAGACTTGCTTCGCTTGTGAAGCGAGAATGTAGGGTTCATCCGTACATAGTAGTCGATTAAGTTTCACAATTGTGAATCCTAACTCGTCTACCTGAATGCCGCGCCTATCAACCCAATCACATCTAAATAAGACTACATGTCGCCCTCCTCCATAATCCAACTCTGTGATGTCAGTCAACACGCCATAGTACGTCACATCTTACGTTGTGGGGGAATTGTCATTAACCGTTCCATAATTAATGCAACTTGCCGAGAGTACAACTCCACTGTTCTGGGTTTTACTTCTCCTATCTGCACACTGCGTGCGATACCTACACCCATTAATAAGGAATTTTTTAAACTTGCGAACAACCTTTGAAGGACCCCACGACAAGTGTTGAACATCATTAGGTTCATCAGAACTGCTGACCTGTTCATTAGAAGCCAAAGAATGCACAACCTTAGTATTTGGTTAACATGAATTTACAATTTAGTAGAGGCAAAACTCACAGCATCACGAAACCATTGAGGAAACTCAGAGTTATGAATCCGATCAATGTCTATTTGTCGTTTGTTCGGGTATCGTGCTCGGAGGGCTTCCTTATGTTCTCTACAAAAGGTTAAGATGCATTAGAGATACTAAGGGTGCTACAAAGTCGAGATTCAAGTGGAGAGGAGATAGTAGACGTGCATACATTACATGTGTGTATATTTCAGATGTGTTAAATAACACCCATCTATGCATTTGTACCCACGTAACTTCGTCAATATTCATAAACTCTGCCTTCCCAATGCCACGCCCGGGCGATGAGAAAATGTTGAGGAAGGATCGTGGTGCTTGCACATAATTATCATCATTTCGCACTGGCCGGTTAGACCTTGTCTCGATATCGTTCAAATATCTTGAACAAAATGTCAAACATTCTTCAGCCAGGTATCCTTCAGCAATTGATCCCTCAGGACGACTTCGATTGCGCACATATGACTTCAACGTGTGAAGGTACCTATGAGAAATAATTTTCCATGATATATTAGTAGTTATTTTAATACATACTACCTAACATTATGACACATGGTATGGGAATTTACCTCTCAATAGGATACATCCAGCGATAGTGAACAGGTCCTGCCAATTTAGCCTCACTTGCCAAGTGTATGGACAAGTGAACCATTATATCAAAGAAAGCTGGGGGGAAAATCCTCTCAAGATGACAAAGTACTAGAGGTATATGACTTTCTAACTGCTCATAGCAATTAACTGTCCCAGTTTTGGAGCATAATTCACGAAAATACGTACTTAGCTCAATCAAAACTGTACTAACTTCTTTGGGAAGAATTTTGCGAATTGCTATTGGCAGTAGCTGTTGCATTAATATATGGCAATCATGACTCTTCATTCCTGATATTTTACGTTCTTTCACACGAATGCATCGGGATAAGTTACTCGAATAGCCATCTGGCACTTTAACCTTGGAGAGCACTGTGCATAGTAGCTTTTTCTCTTCCGCAGTCAAGGAGTAACACGCCTTAGGCAAATGAACCTTACTAGAAGTAGTTTCTGGATGCAGGGCATGCCTAATGTCCAGTTCTTGCAGGTCGAAGCGGGCATTCAACGTGTCCTTGGTTTTCCCTTCCATGTTTAATAGTGTTCCAACTAAACTCTCGCAAATGTTCTTCTCGATATGCATCACGTCCAGGTTATGACGTATTAAGAGATGTTCCCAATAAGGCAATGAAATGAAAATACTTTTCTTCTTCCACCCTATTACTCCTTCACAATCCCTTTTGCGCTTAGAGCCAACTACTTGTGCATGGTACTTCCCAAACGTTATTGTCACCTTACTTGCCTCGGCTAGGAATTGTTGGCCAGTGAAGTTAGGGGGAGGAGATCGTAGTTCAATTTGTCCATCAAATGATTCTACTTGACGTCTATATCTATGAGTCTCATCTAGAAAGCGACGATGACCCATATAACAAAACTTTCGAGAGTTTTAAGATAATGATGTGTTGTCTCCACATTGCAAGTGGGGCATGCATACTTGCCTTTTGTGCTCCACCCAGACAAGTTTGCATATGCAGGAAAGTCATTAATTGTCCATAAGATAGCTGCACGCATCACAAAATTTTCTTTCCTTGATGCATCGTATGTTAGACGCCCAACATCCCATAATTCCTTCAACTCATCAATCAATGGCTGTAAATATACATCAATATCATTGCCTGGAGCACGAGGTCCAGGAATAAGCAAAGACATCATAAAAAAAGGTTGCTTCATACACATCCATGGCGGTAGATTATATGGAATTAAGACAACTTGCCACGTGCTGTGTGCAATACTAAGAGTTCCAAATGGGTTAAAGCCATCACTTGCCAATCCTAACCTGACATTTCGACCATCAACAGCAAAGTCTGGAAATTGATTATCGAGATGTCGCCAAGCCATAGAATCAGCAGGATGTCGTAGGATATCATCCCGTGCTCGTGAGTCTGCATGCCAACGCATGCTTGATGCTGTCTTAGATGACATAAATAGCCTCTGTAACCTTGGAATAAGTGGAAAATGCCACATTGTCTTAGCAGCTACCCCACGTCTCTTACTAGTAAGTACATTAGACCCATCATCTGCTTGTTTCCACCTAGATAAGTGGCATATAGAACATGATTCTGCATCCGCAAATTCATTTCGATACAACATACAGTCATTGGGACAAGCATCAATCTTTTTATAACCGAGGCCAAGATCATTCACAATTTTTTTCGCCTTGTAGAACGAATCAGGCAAGCATTCACCAAGGGGGAGCACCTTTTTAAGAAATTTGAGTAGTTGAGTTACAGATTTGTTGGTCCAACCATTTAGACACTTTAGGTGAAACAGGTGGACAAGGCAGGACAACTTGTTGAAGTTTTTGCAACCAGGGTATAGCTCTTGCTCAGCTTCCTCAACTAACTTGTAAAATGACCTTGCCTCTTCATTTGGTTCATGGTCAATGTATTCTTCTTCACCCATAATTGGCGAATGCCCAAATGCGTCATGTAACATGCCTTCCATATCGTCCTCTTCCTTTTCCTCTTCCTCTTCCTCTTCTTCTGAATCTTCAAAATCTGCCCATGCATCCATTACTTCCAATTCACCGTGGTGTACCCATATACCTTGGGCATACTGACTATCCCACCCAGAAATGATTAGATGTTCCTGAACAGTGTCACGTACATGGAAATGCTTGTTACGACACCTTTTGCATGGACATTTTATCTTTCCATGAAAAGACGACAAATCAAAAGCATCATTAAGGAAGGTGTGGAGCCCTAGTTCATATTCGGTGCTGAGACGATTATGCTCAATCCAATCTTTTTCCATGTTGGAATCTAACTTAGCCTGGATAATAGTATGAAGATGAATTTATTAATTGAGATTATATGAAAACCAAAAATTTATTCTTTTAAAAAGATAAAGTAAAACAAGTATATATTATACTTTATCTTTTACGGCTATTCAAATTTGAAGCTTGCTCTTGTAAGGTTTTACAAATGCAATATTCAAATTTCTGTATGATGCTCTATCCCTAAAAGCCATGCAAATGGAGGATCAACCCAAATATATCAAACGAACCCAAAGTTCAAATTAAACGAAACAAGCAGGATACTGCACGCTTATGGCATACCTACCCAATTAGCTAATAATTTATTATTCCACGCTTATGGAATGTCTCTCTCAAAGTAGTTGTATATATTAATTTTCAACTTCACATAAAAAGTAAACAAGCCAAATGCAGAATAATTAGAAGTAAACAACAATTTCAAATCATTAACCCTAAGCGAGCTCGAAGTATGAGCTTTATGTTATGTCTGAAAATTTCTTATTAGAGAATACCTCAGTTTCATGACAAGTTTCCCTTGTCATGCAAGCTCCTTTTTATTATTTTGAATGCCCTAGTATGAAAAAAAAAATGCAAGAAAAGCAGGGCACTAACATGGTCAACAAAAGCAGTGCACTAACTATGGTCAAAACAAAACCAATCTAATCAAGCATTTCACTATTGGTTGGTACACTTAAAATACATCAAAAGTGTGGAAGGTATGACTTAATTCTACCATCCACATCTATTGCTATAGATGGTAAGAAGATTTTATAATTCATTAAATTCCACTTGAGCTCCATCAAAAAGTTTTGCTAAATTTGAACATGTAAGGAATTTTACAAGTATATTTTGATTGTATGGAAGAAATTTTACAATCATACTATTACACAGAAAACTAAAGCTTGTGTACGTATATATGAAAACAGACTTGGGAAGGTTTAGACGTGTGGCTTGAATTCCTAGAAGAGTTCTACTTCCATCTTTAGACTAAAAGTCTGTGAGTTTGGAGTTTACAGTTCAAAACAATATACAAAATTTGCATCTTTACACTAAAACTTGCAAAACAATATAAACCTAAGTGAGAGATTCTACTTCCATCTTTAGACTAAGAGTATGTGAATTCTACAATATAAACAACATAAACCTAAGAGTCTGTGAATTCTACAATATAAATTATATAAACAATATAAACCTAAGAGTCTGTGATTTTATTTTTACTTACCTTGTTAGAGCACAAAAACCCCAAATTTCTCCGACCTTGAAGTTGAAGAAGCCCAAAAACCCCAAATATTCCTGGATGCAGAAGGATTCCAGGCCCCTCAGCAGGTGACACGGCGCGGGTTCTTCCTCTCAGACCTTCTCCTCTGAAAATCGAGGGTTCTTCCCTTCAAAATAAGCAAATCTTCCTCTCAGACCTTCTTCCTCTCACAGTTTCTTCCTCTGAAAATCGCGCCTTTTCCTCTCAGAGCTTCTTCCTCTCAAAACACCGTGACGCGGGATGTCAATGATTCTTCTCACAGAGCTTCTTCCTCTCACAGAGCGTTTTCCTCGCAGAGCTTCTTACTCGCAGATGAAAGAGCTTCTTCCTCTCAAATCACAGAGCGTTTTCCTCGCAGAGCTTCTTCCTCGCAGAGCATCTTCCTCTCACAGGTTCTTCTCAATGATTCTTCCTCTCGACGGTTATTCTTCTTCTCAATGATTCTTCCTCTCTCTGCTTCACAAAACAAAATAAACGCGGGATTCCCAAATTTTGTTCGCGCGGAAAGGTTTTTATTTTGTGTCTTTTTTTTTTTTTTTTCTCGATTAGGGACGGCAAAAACCCGTAGCTAGGATTTGTAAATCTTAGCTACGGTTATTATACCGTGGCTAAGTAAACTTTTTGTCAATATATTTTTTTTTTCAAATATACACTTATGGACGGCATAAAATGTAGCAGAGTGTTTTATTTGTCAATCCCAAATAAGTAACAGGTGGAAAATCTCTCAATATGACTTGACCACTCAATTGATTCCTTGGTCAAATAAACTGCACGAAGTCCATCCAAATTCACAATTCATTTCCCATAATTCATCAACGTACAACTGATATCAGTCACAAATCAATTCAATAAAAACAGTTGCCTTGGTTTCAAGGCCACGAAGCTCGACTTGAGTGAATTGGCTTTGAAGCCAGTGATCTGAAACAATAATACTCATAAAGGTAGACATTTTAGCTAATGTTTACCAACCTGAACAAACAAATAACACACTATAAGGATCTCAAACACACAATGAAAATAAAAATTCAGATCCAATTTCTTATAAAACAAAACACAATTGAATCAACACGTAAATGAATAAATAAAACTGATTTGGGGACAAAACCTCGTGAAGAGGAAAAAACAGGAGCCGACCAACCCCTGATCAGTGAATGCCATTTGAAAACCGTAGAATTACTTCAAGAATGGCCTCATGGGGTTGTTGAAAAGTGTGGATTCTTTGTGGGTTTTAATGTTTTGCTTTGCTAAAAGAAGGGAAACAAAAATCTAGACAGATTTGAATAAAAAGAATAAGAAAATGACATCTAAATAAGAAGAAGGATCTTACCTAAAAAAATTGATGATGATGGAGTTAATCGAAGTCCTTCGGTTGAAATAAGAACTGGAGCCTTGGTTATCTCACTCCGTGGCTAATCTCTTTAGTGTTTAATACTTTTTTTTTATAAAAACCAATTAGCCACGGCAATTGGCCGTAGCTAATCTCTTTAGTGTTTAATTTTTTTTTAGCTAACCAATTAGCGCCGGTTTGTTGCCCTCGCTAATATAAAAAATGAAAAACGAATTAGCCACAGCTAATCTCTTTAGTGTTTGATATTTTTTTTAACCAATTGGCCGTAGCTAATCTCTTTAGTGTTAATTTTTTTTTTAGCTAACCAATTAGTCTATGATGTTCTTTGATCTGATCTGATATTCTTTGATCTAATCTTCTTAGATCTTCTCTAATATTCTTTGATCTCATATTTTTTTATCTTCCTTGATCTCATATTCTTTGATCTGATCTTCTTTTATCTCATTTTCTTTGATTTGAACTTCTTTGATTTTCTTTAAACTTTTTTGATATTCTTTGATCTAATATTCTTTGATCTTCTTTTAACTGATCTAATCATATTTGATCTGATCTGATCTGATCTGATCCTCTTTTATCTTCTTTTATCTGATGTTCTTTGATCTTCTTTTATCTTATTTGAACTGATCTGATCTGATATTCTTTGATCTTATCTGATCTTATTTGATCTTATCTGATCTTATTTGATTTGATATTTTTTTATCGGATCTTATTTGAACTGATATTATTTTATCTGATGTTCTTTGATATTCTTTGATTTGATCCCATATTTTTTTATCTGAACTTCTTTGATCTCATATTCTTTGATATGATCTTCTTTTATCTTATTTGAACTTCTTTGATTTGATTTTTTTTTTTTCTGATTTGATCTTATTTGATATTATCTGATATTCTTTGATGTTATTTGATTTGATCTTCTTTGATCAGATATTCTTTGAACTTCTTTGATCTGATCTGATATTTTTTTATTTGATCTTCTTTGATATTTTTTTATCTGATCTTATCTTTTTTGATCTGATATTCTTTCATCTTCATTGATCTAATCTGATCTGATCTTCTCTGATCTTGTTTCATCTGATCTGATATTATTTTATCTTATTTGATCTGATCTGATATTTTTTATCTTATTTGATCTGATATTCTTTGACATGATCTTCTGTGATCTTCGTTGATATTCTTTTATCTGATCTGATCTTCTTTGATATTCTTTTATCTAATATTCTTTGATCTGATCTGATATTCTTTGATCTTATCTGATTTTCTTTGATCTTATTTGATTTGATATTGTTTGATCGGATCTTCTTTGAACTTCCTTAATCTTTTTTGAACTGATATTCTTTGATATGATCTTCTTTGATTTTTGTTGATCTGATGTTCTTTGATATTTTTTGATCTGATATTTTTTTATCTGATCTTCTTTGATCTCATATTCTTTGATCTGATATTCTTTTATCTTCTTTGAACTTCTTTGATCTGATATTTTTTTATCTGATCTGATCTTATTTGAACTTCTTTGATCTGATCTTCTTTGATCTGATATTCTTTGATCTGATATGATTTTCTCTAATGAGTTTCCTAACCGGGTTGAAAGGCCATTGGTGATTTTATCCAGTTTATAAATATATAGCGATTTTGCTATATATAATTTAAAAAAAAATTTCACATTTAGCTACGACCCTACAACCCTAGTGTCGTTGCTATATTGGTTTCTTATAATTTTTTTTTAAAAAAATGCATTAGCTACAGTATTTGGACCGTGGCTAACAAATTTTTTTTTTATAAACATTAGCTACGACCCTACAACCATCGCTACGTTGTTTTCTTATAAATTTTTTTTTTAAAAGTGTCGTCGCTACGTTATTTTGTTTTATATTTAAAAAAAAATCACATAAGCCATGGCCCTCATGCCGTCGCTAAGGTGTTTTCATATAATGTTTTTTTTTTAAAATCACAAAAACATTAGCTACGGCTGTATTGTCGTCGCTAATTTGGTTTGTTATATTTTTTAAAAAAAAATCACGTTAGCGACAGTATTTAGACCGTAGCTAATAAAAAAATTTATAAACATTAGCTACAGTCACCATGCCGTCGCTAAACTCTTTTGTAAATTTTTTTTTTAGAAAAATCACATTAGCTACGGACATCCTATCGTCGCTAAGGTGTTTTCATATAAATTTTTTTTTAAAATCACAAACATTACCTACGACTAAAAAGCCGTCCCTAATTTGGTTTGATATATATTTTTTTTTAAAAATCACGTTAGCGACGGTCATTTGACCGTAGCTAATAAATTTTTTTTTTCTAAACCTTAGCTACGGTCATAAAACCGTCGGTAAGCTCTTTTGAAATTTTTTTTTTAGAAAAATCACATTAGCTACGGCTCGTATACCGTCGCTAAAGTGTTTTCATATAAAATTATTTTTTAAAATCACAAAAACATTACCTACGGCTAAAATGCCGTCGCTACTTTGGTTTGATATATTTTTTTTAAAAAAAATTACGTTAGTGACGGTCTTTTGACCGTAGCTAATAAATTTTTTTTTTTTCTAAACTTAGCTACGGTCATAAAACCGTCACTAAGTTGTTTTGAAATTTTTTTAAGAAAAATCACATTAGCTACGGCCCGTGTACCGTCGCTAAAGTGTTTTCATATAAATTTTTTTTTTAAATCACAAAAACATTACCTACGGCTAAAAAGCCGTCCCTAATTTGGTTTGATATATTTTTTTTTTTAAAATCACGTTAGCGACGGTATTTTCACTGTAGCTAATAAAATATTTTTCCTAAACATTAGCTACGGTCAAAAAACCGTCGCTAATCTCTTTTAAAATTTTTTTTTTTAAGAAAAATCACATTAGCTACGGCCCATGTACCGTCGCTAAAGTGTTTTCATATAAATTTTTTTTTAAAATCACAAAAACATTACCTACGGCAAAAAAGCCGTCCCTAATTTGGTTTGATATATATATTTTTTTTTAAATCACGTTAGCGACGGTAGTTTGACCGTCGCTAACAAAAAAATTTCTAAACATTAGCTACGGGTAGTAGACCGTCGCTAATGTTCGTATTAGCGACGGTTATTGGCTGTCGCTAAACGGATAGCGACGGGTATTTTAATTTATTAACTGAAAAACCGTAGCAAAACAGTTAGCGACGGTTTATTGCTGTCGCAAATCATTTAATTAGCGACGGTTTTAAAAAACCGTCGCTAATTGCCGTAGCTAATTTTGCTTTTTTTTGTAGTGATCATTAAGTCATAGCATAAGTGGGAGTAGAATGGCACACCTTAGTCAAATATACTAATCAAGAATGACCTTTTGGTCTAATTTGGTGAGCCATTTTAATTAAATATACTAATTAATTGAGAAATGCAGGTGCAATTAGTGTGATTTCACCCAAGTGGGAATATAATTGTATACCTTAACCAAACTAGGGGTTGACGCGCTCTACGTGAGCCTATATTCAATATTATTTAAATTAATTAGACAAATTACACGCCAATTTTGCTAATATTGAAAAAAAAAATTATGTACTAAAAAAATTTAGTGCACTATAGTCTATAGTATGATTTTTTTTCATTTCTCCAATGTATTTATAAGTAATTGTCCAAGTAGAGCTTAAAAAAGCCCAATCTGGTGAACCCAAGCCTAGCATCAAAATATGTGGGCTTTATTAAAAAAAAAAAAAAAAAAAAAAAGTGACACTTCTTTGCAACCTACTTACCTTTTTACATGAAGAGCGTTTTTGAAAAAAAAAGAAAAATAAATGGAGCATTCTTGAAAAAAAAGAAAATTTAGTGGGTAGATCTAAAACTAATTTTGACCCAACACAAATAAATTAAATGCATAATTCAAAAGGGTAGATGAGATGCACTGCATGTTCTAATTAAATAAAAGGGTCATAGCCAAGGGGCTCAAACCACTTTTTCAGCACATTGTTATCGTCTATGAGACATTCTTTCAAATGAAACACAATCGTAAGAAGAAACAAGGCTGGATGACGATCAAAATCGATATGGCCAAAGCCTACGACAAAGTAGAATGGTCTTTCCTACTTCGTCTTCTTAGACTCCTGGGCTTCAATGAAGAATGGATTCAGCTCATCGAACAATGCATTTCAACTACAACTCTCAGGGTGGTTCTTAATGGTTTCCCCTTGCCTCCCATCAAGCCCAACCAGAGTCTTAGATAAAGATACCCATTGTCTCCCTACTTGTTCATTATCGTTGCGGAAGCATTGTCTCGACTGTTGATCTTTGCATAAAAAAATAATTTCCTCAAGGGCATCAAAATTAGATAGCTATCTCCTTCCACTCGTCATTTAATTTATGCAGATGACTTGATGTTTTTTTGTCGAGCCTTCCTGTCTGAAGCCCATCAGGTAAAAAATATTATTGCCTCCTACTGTGTGTCCTCGGGACAAGCTATTAACTATCACAAATTCTCGGTTTTTTTACAACGCTAATGTCCACTCAAGACATGCCAAGATGATTAATAGTCATTGGCTCTAAATCATTCAATCCCAAGGAGAAATATCTTGGGACTCCCCTTATGATTTCTAAGCAGAAAGCTTCGAATTTCCAATTTCTTATCGATAAAATTGACTCCAAACTTTCATCTTGGAAATCCAAAGCCTTATCCCAAGCAGGGCATACAGTGACCATTAAAGCAGTAATCAACTCCATTCCAATATATTCTCTGCAAACTTTCCTTCTCCCATGTTCAGTTACTACCAAATTGGACAAGATTGTTAGAAATTTCTGGTGGAGCAGATCTGATGATGACAAATTTACACACATTTGCTCTTGGGATCGTATCTCGCTGCCTCGTCATTTGGGTGGTCTTAATTTAGTCCCAGCCAGAGTAAGAAATTTAGCTCTCATGGCAAAGAATATCTGGCAAGCTATCTCAATGTCAAATAATCCTCGAACCATTCAACTCAAGCAAATCTACTTCCCTACCAAATCTGTCTTCCAGCTCCTCAAACCCCCATCCCTCGCTTCCTTTGCTTGGAGGGATATACTCACCGCTTTGGGAAAAATGAAATGGTTTCTCCATTGACAAGTTAGGTCAGGAGATACTGTAGACCTTTGGGACGATTGTTGGGTTAGACCAGGTTTTACGCTCGCCGAATTTCCCTCCTTCACCCCAGACTCTATTGACTTCCCTACTCGAATCTCGGATTTCTGGGATCCCCCTAATGTATCCCTTAGATCTTAGAACTCCACTCTTCTTCGAACTTGGTTTCCATCTCTGATGGTAGCTAATATCATTGATATCACAATCCGCTCATCTTTTGACCACGATAGGCTCATTTGGACCTATGACACACGTGTTGTTTTCTCAGTTCAGAGTGCCACCAGGGCATTTTTAGCGGACTCCTAGGAATCTTCACCCTCCCGGGCCACTGACAGCTACATCCTAGCTAAAATTTTTCATGATTTATGGCGTATCAAAGCCCCGGGTGCCGCTACCTTTTTTACCTGAAAAATTGTTCAAAACCTCCTCCTTACTATGTCAATTGAATACGATTCATGTACCTATTGAAAACTTGTGTGTCTTTTGCCACAATCATCAGGAAGATGTTACTCATCTCTCGCTTCTGGCACCTTACCCTTCTCCCCTTTAATTGGATTGCTGTGCTGAACCCTCAATCCACTCATAAATCCTTCCCTTTTATGTGGAACATAGCTAAACTTCTTGCTACATCCAAAGAGGAAATGCTATCCCAGTTCACGGCAATTCTCACTATCTGGACCTGTCGCAACCACATCATCTTCAACCATTCAAAATTCAGTATCCAGTTTTCTCCACAATGTTTTTAAACGCATTTGGAAAGCATGGTTCAAACAATGGTTCACCATCCCTGACCCTAGTACCTCCGCTCCTGCTCCGATAACCATACATGTAATACCCGCCTAATTAAATAAATATAAAAATTTCTTTTGTAAACCCTAATGTTGATGGGTTGTTACTCAATTGTATTTGGGCTTGGTTGTGGGCTTTTATTAAACTAATAAGTAGGGTTTTATTTTGTGAAAGAGGGTGAGTGCATTCGAGAGTTCAGTGGGGCGAATAGCCACCCACCTTATAAAGAGAAAAATCTATTTTCTTCTTCCTTCACAACTGCGCCTCCTCTTTGTTTTCTCCCCTAAGTGTTCCTCCTCTTCGACGAAGATGACGATTGAGAAAACTTGATCGATTCAAATGATCGAAAGCCGATTCCACAATTCAGTTTCGAGATGGGAGTAAGACAGGAGGCGAAGCAAGCAAGACAGACAGACATCACACATTGACAGTAAAGTAGAGCAACTTAAAGTTATCATAGGAGAAAGAAAAAAAAATGCGTTCCGCCTCTCCAAAATGGCGATACACATGGGAAACCCAATCCCACATCCCCACACTTGGATTGTTCCTCTTCAACCCCGAAACCAAACCTTCAAACCACTGCAACAACCTCAAACTCTTTACATCTCCACCAATCTCCGTTTCTAGTAAGCTGGAACGACGATGAAGGAGAAACCCAACTTGGCTCTTCGGCTTTCTCACTTAGGGTTCCTATTCCTAGGGTTCTCATTGATGTGGGTTCTCCGCTGGATTTCAAAACATTGGAAGATCATATTGTGGTAAAGCTAGCTCTGCTGCTTCCGGTTAATCATCAGCTCAACTTGAGCATTGGTTCGGTTTTGGATGAGGGTTCTCACGGAGAGAATGGGAATTTGGATCCCCTTTCGGTAGAATTTGTTTTGTCAGATTTCATTCAATTTGTGGGGTGGTGATGACTCGAGGAAGCAACAGAGGTGGAAGAGGGTCGAGAGGGATCTGTTTGCAAAAGGGGTGCAGGCGAGATGGGTGCTCGTGGTAGGCCGCCGGAAAGAGGAAGAAGAATTGGTCGCGAGCTGGCTGCTAGGGAGAGATGAAGAAGAAAATCTGTGCAAGTTCTTTGTGAAGGGAGGGTTCTATTTGGTTGTGGCTGCGCAATCTTTTACGGTTTGCGATCTCTCCAGTGAGTTCTCTTTTACCCCTTTCAGTTTGTTTTATGTGATGGTTTTGATAGTTATGTGTTGTGTGTTTAATCTACTTTGATTAAAACCTCATTTTCTGTCTTTCTGATTTTGCCCTTAACTTGGTAGATTAAATTGATGGGGTTTGATTACTTTAATTAATTGATTTGAATGAATGAATGAATGGATACCCATTGTAATTCACATTGATTTTAGGCAATTGTCAAGGCATTTGGGGTTTTCCAGGGTGATCATCATCACCATTAGAAAAGTATGTGATTGAGTAGGGTTTGTGTAAGACTAAGGTACACCAGAGTATTATCATGAAGAAAATTTGGGCAAATTGTATCTCATAGGTTAGATCAGATGTTACCACATTTAGGTAGTATGTGTATGTGCATTTTTGGATTTGTCAAATCCCATCGGGTGGAAATTGAAATTCATCATATGTGTCCATATGGTTTATTAAAGTTGGTTGTCAAAGTTTTGTGCCACTATCATAAATATTTTCTCGTTAATTGTCAAAGGTTATAGATACAATACTCATTTGTTTGATGAAATTCCTTAATGAAATAGAAGATGGATTTGGGGAAGTTTTACAAGAATGAAATGAGTCATTTTTGCTTAGTTCCTAATGTATCTCGTTGTCATACGCTCTTTTGATCATGACCTGGAAGATATTATCTTTGGAGTATTTCTTTGGACTTATTTACATAGCTGGCGAGATTGATCCCAATTGCATAACATAAATTAGAAGAAAATTTTCTAGTAATAGATATTGGCTGGAATTTAACTGACACTACACCAAAAGGCCTGATTAGCTACACAGGGGTGGCCACGGTTCTAAGCCGTTGGTGTGTTTGCCACGGCTAAAAACCGTGGCTAAAAAAAGGCTTGGCCACGGTTCTAAACCGTTGATATGTTAGCCACGGCTAAAAACCGTGGGTATTGTTCCCAACGGCTTAAAACCGTGGCTATAGCCGTGTGTTTGCCACGGCTATAAACCGTGGCTATAGGGAGCAACGGCCAAAAACCGTTGCTAAATCTAAGGGTTTTGCACGTGGGCCGCATGCATCGAGGGAGACTTACGCGCTCTGGTGAAAACATCTTTCCCGCTCGGGCGAAAACTGATTTCCCACTTTGGCAAAAAAAATTGGGGAGAATAATAGAGGTTGCGCGGTCATTGGGAGAGATTTTCGACCATTTTACAGAGGAGAGATCGAGGAGGAGAGAAAATCAAAGTTTAAATCAAAGGAGGAGGAGGAGGAGGAGGAGGAGGAGGAGAGGTTTGGCGCAGAGGAGAGATCGAGGAGGAGAGATCGAGGAGGAGAGAGCTTCAGAGCTTCAGAGTCAGAGAGAGGTTTGGCGCAGAGGAGAGATCGAGGAGGAGAGAGCTTCAGAGTCAGAAAGAGCTTGAAAATTTCACGGTTTGGTTTCGCCTCCTTCCATTTTCATTTTAGGGTTCCATTTAAGATCTTCAAATGTGTTTATCTCCTGGTATCAATTTACTAGTTAATCAAGTTGCTTCTGTTCTAAATTTTTCTTTGCACCATGTGTAGATTTTCCCAGCATTTTCTTGGGTATATAGCTGCTATTTTTAATGTTTTTTCATCTCTTCACTTCTGTTTGTCAGTGTTATTGACGGATGTTAAAGAAGCTAATGAGAAGAAACTTGATTATTGTTATTATGTTCAAAGAATTTTAATTGACTATATGTTTGTCACCTCCATTGAAGAAACTGATAAGGAGACTGATGTTCTGTATAGACTGAACTTCTCCGAAATGTGGTCTTTAACTTCCCCTGTTGTGAAGCTTAAATTTTTATTAATGAACAAGATACATGTTACAAGTTATTTAAGTATGTTTGAAAGCTCCCCGAAATGAACATACAGAGCAAAAGTTAATTCAATCAACTGGATGCTTACTACTGCTACTTATACTACTACTTTTGGTTTAGTAAATGGATTGGCATTTTGATTGAAAGTGTTTCTTCATTCAATTAGAAAAACTAACTTGTTGTATAATGGATTTTGGATAAGATGGTGTTCAAAAGCTGCAAGACGGAGAGTTCATTGTTCAAGTGAGTCAATTTTTCGTGGGTTGCATGTAAAGTTTCTTAAAGTGTGTGCTATGTTCTTTAGGTTTAGGCTGAACTTTTTTAAAGGGGAGAGTCTCCCACATTCAGTTGTCAAATTTAGTGAGTTATTTAAATTCAGTCACTGCAGTTGTCATCATTCATCCAAAGTTTTTGTTATTGTTCTAGTATTTTAAGGTTTCATATTTAGATAGCCTTGTTAGGGATTTCTACAGCAAGATTAGTCGAGATTGTGGGATCTGGGAGGAATCAAGTGATTTCTCCCCCATTATTTTAGTTTTTATTGTCCAAAACTTGGGAATTTTTTATGCACCAAAATAATATATTTCCAAGAGTCATACACTCTTTCAAGATTCTTATGCTGCCTTGCTACTTAGAATATAACATTTTTTTTGTGGGAAGAAAGCCTTCATGCTTGAGTGTTTTTGCTATTTAGGTTGTGTATTGGACTTGTTATTCCCCTAAATATATGTGCTGACCCTGCAGGTGTTGAAGAGAACTCAAAATTTGGAATGGTTGCACCAGAATTTCAATTCAGAGAATTGAATTTGAATTGCAGTTGAATACCGTCAGTGTCCACACAGTAATAATATTTATTCAATAATATTTATCATACACACAATTTATTCAATAATATTTGATGATTATTTATTTATTTATTTTTGAGAAAGAAGTAAAGTTTTATATTTCCACTTTGCAGGAAATACATTTGAGTTACAAACCTCTGCCTTACTGAAGTTCTCCTTTAGTTATCCTCTCTTTCTCTCGATCTATTTCCGATTACTTTCTTGCATCATCCAGACTGCATTCCCTTTGCTTTTCAATCTGAATTTAAAAATCACTTTTCTGTGTCTCTGTGTGTTATTGTAGTTGTAGTTATTGATATTGATGTGTGAGGCGAGGGAAACAAATTAAGGTTTTCTAGTTGCTTGTTTATGGAATTCTGATAGATGTGTGTGTGTTATTGTAGTTGGCATCACTGTTTCACACATTTTGATATGTTTGAATACCATTGACAAAGGTGGTAAGGGTATGACATGTTTAAATCTATTTTCTGTTGATTCTAAGGGTATGAACGATTCAATTTTCACATTTAAGGACAAGTTTTCACTTTTTTTTTTTTTTTTTAGGAAACTTAAAGTTGTTTAAAAATCTACAGGTGCCAAGTTGAAAGCTTATAGTGGTCATAGATTTTATACAACTTACAAATCCTCTTGTAGCCACTTCCAAGTAAATGTAAACAAAGTGAGTGGCTACCAGGGTGCAAACAAACACCTCTTGAATATTTCATTTTCGAAAGAGAGGTTTTCCCAATTTGGTTCAAAATAACAAAGGTGTCATATGCTTCACACCAGCTCAACTGTGCAGATGCATTCCACTATAGTAGAAATATGGGTACTGGCTAATTAAAGTTACTCTGGGATGGTAAAGATCCTGTAACTCTACTATTAGCGTTTGATTTTCCTCAACAATATATTCACATAGAAAGAATAAACTATATGTACTGTGCCCTTCATTCTTATTATTGCTAAGAAACTGCTATGTTTATATCTGCAACAAAATGCTCTACAATCTCTACAATTAAAGACTGCAACTTTAGCAGTGAACCTAAAACAAGCATCCATCTTTTTATTCTTTCATTTTTTTTTTCTTTTGAAGAATGAAGATAATTGTCTATTATTAGTGGCCATTAAGCTCTAGCACTTTTGACACTTGACACTCATGTCAGAGATTGGTTTTAGTTCTCTAGTCGTCGTTACCACATTTCTGTGATCTTTTACCTGCATCCTTATTAGTCATCGTTACCACATTTCTTGGAGAAAGTTTCTTTTAAACATAGCCTAAGAGATGAATGTCCTGTCTTGTTATACGACTAACTAAGTTTTTACATGATCGACCAAGTTATATGCTTATACATACTCATGATATACTCAAGGATACAGAAGTAAGCATGCCAAACCATCTAATATATCCTTCAGTACAATCGGAAACTAACTAATCAAATTAATAAAAAATAGTTGAATCCAATTGTTTTCCCATGTATGGCTGTGACTACTTTCTTTGTTAATAAATATTGGTATACGAGTATTGAGATTCAGGAGTGTTTTGCATTAGATATGGTTTGTCACTGCTGTTTGTAGTGCAACTTTCAGGCAGTTCTTCTTGTTTAATAGATATTATTAAGTCACAGGCTTAGCTAGGTTTAGTATCTTAGTATGGTTGAAGTCTCAAGATTGCTAATTACATTTAGCAATATGGTATTGCTTATTAAGTCACAGGCTTAGCTGGGTTTAGTATCTTATGCAGCTCCTCTACTGTTGTGCCGATGGTAGTTCCCATGGAAGAGATTGCATCTATAGAACCTGGTCAGACAACAAAAAGAACCATCCAAGTTCATTTTCCTCACCATCTTTTACTGCTCAAGCAGGTCATATGCTGCAATGGTCGAAAGCTGCCTGTTAAGCTGCGCCCTGACATTGGATATTTTGTAAAACCACTTCCAATGGATATTAAAACCTTTACAAATGAGGAATCACAGCTTCCGGGAATGTTTGAATATACTAGAAGGTAAGCTTTAACCATATTTCATTCCCCACCCCCACCCACCCACCACACACACACAAGATGCATGACATCAGTTTTACTCTGAAATGATTGCCATTAACTACTCCATTATCAAATCCAAGAAATGAGTTTCCCAGTGACATTCATGTTTAGTGGTATTTAGGAACCTGTGATCTAATTCCAACTTGCCTATCTAGTTCATTTGCTGTTCATACTTAGCTTTTGGTAGGTAAGGGTTCCTAGCCATAGTCAATGCAGGTATATGTAGACTGAATGTGAATTAGCTGAGAATCTGATTCAATCCCCTCACATTTGGTTTGGTCTGGGCATCGATATGCGAGTCCACTGACATAAGATATTTGGAATCATAGAAGTTCCACTCATATTTTGACACAAAAACTTACTTGACCTGTAAAAAAAATCTTCTTGTTGTCATCTTAAGTAAATTTTATGCAATCCTTAGTTTGAATCACTCCTTAGTTCAACAACACCATGTTAACGAGATCCAAATGAGTAATGATAAAGACACGTCCTTCCAGCATCATTGCCAACTCATAGATTGCTGTGGTGGAGTCAAAATTCCATGTAGCTGTTGAATTTTGTTTTATTGATGAAGATCAATATTCTTCTGTTGTATGTACAGATAGAGAATAGTGAAGCTGGTAACCACGGTGGTAGTTTTGTTGTTTTTCGGAAATTTCAGCATATTATACATACACAGATAATAACTTGACAGAGAAATGGAATATTAGACCATTACAATGGTAATTGCCTTGTTATCAACAGTGAGAATATCAGAGATCTTTTCACTTTGTCAGACTGTTAATAAAGTTTGTGCGAAATAGTTAATCCTAGGAGATCTCATATGTACTTTGCTAATCATTGTCCCAAAGACATTAAAGTACTTAGCAGATAAACATCCCAACATTTTTTAGGAAGACACGTTGTTTCTGTTAGAATTTAGAAGTATGTTCAAGGCTGGACCTCTTCTATTCTTCCTCCTTGTACCAGTACCTCTCACTTCACTATGAGAAGCTCTTTTTCTATGGAGGAGAGTTTTTCAATTGAGGTGGTGTGATGGTAGCAATGGCGGAGTTGAAGTGGTGTGAATAAGAAACATTGAGGTTGAATTTCCATGTAATAGGACCTTTAAAATAAAACACTAGAGGTTGAATTTCCATACACAAATTTTCCTGATAAAAATGAGTTTTAATCATGTGAGTTTTTATCAGATGGAAACTGACATCCGTATATGTTGCAGGTTGCTGATCAGTTTTATAACATCTTGCACAAGTACTGTAACAAAGTTCAGGTATGTACTATCACTATGTGGATACCTTGAAATGTTCAATTCAACCCATCTTTTCACTCTTCTTAGTTTCTTTCCTGACAAGCTAACTCTTATTGGATAATACAGGCTGTGAGTTGCGATGAACCGTTTCTTGATGTAACGGATAGAGAAGATGAAGATCCTGAGCATACAGCTTCAGTAATCAGAAAGGAGATCAGTGGGAACTCAGTAATTTATTTTTTATCTATAGAAGTACCCATCTCAAGGTATACCTCATACAGTTTGCAGTTTTATTTCCTCTGATACATTCAGTGGTTTCACATTTTGTAAGAATCAATGTCTTATTAATGAAGCATGGAAAAAGTATTTGTGAAAGAACTGTTTTTAGTTGATATGAAGCACTAAGCCATGCCATCTAATCATAACTCTTCTAGTTTGACTTATTAGCAAGTATGTTCATAATGTGGTATCAAACATATATCCCCATTGTCTGCCTATATAATTGAGGTGAATTTGTAAGAAAGCCCTGAGGTTTAGAAAGGGGGCTAATTTATATATTTTTTTCTTTGGAATTTAGGTTGGAGAGATGAATGGTAATAGTTGGAGGAGCTATTAACGGGGATAAGAGAGTATTTTTGGAGATGATCCAACTCTTGGAGACTGATTAGAGATGTATCCTTTACGTTAGATTGGTTTACTAATGTGGTTAGACGCAGCTAATATTCTGTCCTTTTTTTTATTTTCGTGAGTGTTCACTCACCTTCTTGTAGTCTCTTTTCTTGGAATGAATGATTCACTCTTGTTTTGCATAGAAAAAAAAAAGATGCTTTAAGGTTTTAGGAAGACTATAATGTTTTGCTTCTCGAGTGAAAATGAACTGCATTTGACAAGGTATCTTATTCAAAATATCAGATTTAGTGAAAATGAACTTTGGGACTCCGGTATCTTTCTCAATATAACTCAGGCACTCCTGCATTTAAAATTATGCATTTCTTTTAGCTCAGAGAATGTTATAGTAATGGCGAAATCTGATGAAGAAAGAGCACATCGTAGAAACTTTTATGTGCAATGCTCTGATTACTGTTAGCCGGATCCTCGAAAAGATAGTTCCTGCATTTCCCCCCCCACTTGTAGATATTAATACTCATTGGTAGCTCTCTTTTTTCAGGCGCTAATAGAGTCATCATCCGAAAGTAGTCTTAATGATGAGACTGGGGTGAGGATGGTAGCGTTGTTTGATCACGAAGAGGTGGGATCTGATTCAGCACAAGGAGCTGGGTCTCCAGCCATGTTAGATGCTCTCACAAGAATAACAGATTCTTTTAGTTCATCAAATTCCAAGGTAGAAACAATTTATTTCCCTTCTACACAGTTTAAATATTTTTCCTTTTTCGTTTAACGTGCTTTACACAGTCCTTTTCTCCAGCATAGTGCTTTCCTTTTGCAATGTATGGAGTTTCCATATTTGATACTTCTTTTCAGAAGAAAAAAAATCTGGTCTTGGCCAACTGTGAAAGATTTGAATGCAGTGAGAAGTAACTATATGCTCTATATAACAATTTCTTATGCAAAGATATATATTTGTTCAATTGGATTAATTTTGAGTGAACACTTGAGTAATTACGATGTTATGTTTGCATATTGTTCATCTGAAAAAAGATTTCTTGCAGATGCTGTAAGGGAAGCAATTGATACTCTAAGGAGAAACAGTGTTAATGCCTTTGTATTGGACCTTTGAGATAACAGGTAACTGCAACTGTAGAAATATTTGAGAAAATTTCTCTTTCACACAGTAAGTGGGGGGTCCTTAAAATTCAAAACTTTGGCAGTCCGGGATATGGCGATATGCTGCGAGCAAAACTGCTGCATGCAGGGGATGCTGTTGTGCTGTGTAGGCAGAGCACTCTGTCGCAAAACAGAGTGCAACTGTTTTTTTTTTCTGCTGCTGTTTCATGCGGAGTCTGGCATTGGGGCGGACTGGCATACTTGCTGTTGTTTTATGCGGATACATATTGTGGCAAGGATGTTACGCTTTTTTGCGTTACTGCTGCTGCTGCTGCGCTGCTTTGCTGTTGCTGCTGGGTAATTCTTAGGATGGCCCATGAATCAGATATTTTTGGGGACATTGGTTCAAGCCTTTCAGTTCCTTTCATCTTGAGGTATGGCATATACTCACATGTCATTTTTGGTTTAAGTTTAGACAATTAATAATCTCCAGCAATGAGCATGGATAATTGCAACAGTTCATTGATTTCTTAGAAGTTAACGTTTGGCTTCACATTTTATCCATTTTCTTTCTAAGTTATAAATCCTAGATGTCAATTCACCATTCATTGAGGTGTAATTACATTGTAAGCAGCAGTTTTGATACCGAGGTATCACAAAAATCTAAATCATTTTTCACAGAAATTTCCTTAAAGACAAGGATTGTAGACTTGCAGTTGTTTTTGTTTTCTAGCAGCGTGATAATCGCGACTGGCCTTTTGCTTAACCAGTTGTTTTTTTTTTTTTTTTTGTAGACTTCTAACTTGCAGGTATGATGCTGCAACTTTTATCTCTCATAGGTTGTTTAACACACATGATCCGGTAATTATCAGCTCATATTGAATATGACTGATCTTTGATTAGCTTGCTTCACTTCATTTTCTGGGTTGATTTGTTTCTTGATTGTGATCATTGTTTGGTTATAATTCATTGTAAGACATCTCACAGGACTGCACCTTCTTGTTTCCAATTTTTTTAGGCTCGTGAAGTTGACATTTTTTAATGAATGAAAGTATGAATACACACCTGATAAACTTCAGGGACAGTCTGCTTCATGTTAGCCATATCAAGTTTGGTTTGCTGTCAAAGGTGTCCTCCGAGCATGTGTCTATACAAGAGCAACAAACAGCATATTAAGATTCTTGAGGATGTAAGTGGTACTATCAGACCTGGCAGGTAATTAAACAAACTTTAACTGTACTAACTTCCGTGCTTTAATTTTTTTCTGTTTCTGTAACGATCTTTACTTACCGCCAGTAAAACTAAACTATTAAGCAACAGAGAAGATGAAAACTTTGTGGGACAGTACAAGAAACTGACTTGATTTTTTGTAATGTTCAGGCTGACCCTTCTTCTCGGTCCTCCTGGCTCAGGGAAAACTACCCTTTTGTTAGCTCTCGCAGGCAAACTAGATAAGGACCTATGGTTAGACATGAAGCTGCTGAAGCACTTGGATCAATTGCAGGTAACAGTTGATATATATATATATATATATATATATATATATATATATATATATATATATATATATATATATATATATATATATATATTTTGTCGCACATACTTCCAGCATAATAAATTTGTTATGAGTTCTCAAGTCAAAGTGTTTGACTTATTCGATTGGGTTTGAATAATACTAATGCAATGTCAAAATCAATACTTGATAAGATGATTCCCCAACAACCATTGATATATACATCTAATAGAAGATTTTAACCATTCATAAGTACATATGTGCAAGATACATTGCAGAACTGAGTATAATATTCATGATTAAAAAAGGTACACATATAGACTTGGGCATCGGTTATATGAAAGTGGCACTTATGTCTGGAGCAAGACCTACAAGTTCACTGCACCCCCATATCCTGGTCAAAATTCTCTTCAACGTGTTATAATTTTTGGAGATACTGGGAAGGTACTACCATAAACCACAGACTTCATCTGCTTACCATCTGATTTATTAAGGGTTGTTCGTTTTTGCTAATTGAAGAGTATGTTTTGCTTCTGTAGGCAGAAAGAGATGGTTCAAATGAGTACCAAAATTACCAACCAGGGGCACTTGTCACCACAGACCAGCTCACAAAGGACTTGGAAAACTATGACATTGTGTTCCATATTGGTGACTTACCCTATGCCAATGGATTCATCTCCCAGTGGGATCAGTTCACAGAAATGGTCGAACCAATTGCCTCTGCTGTACCATACATGGTTGCTAGGTTGGTATATATTACATATCAAGTGCTTAATTTTTCAAGGCTATCTTGCCGAGCAAAAGTTTTACTTAACTATGGTGGATTCTGTATTCAGTGGTAATCATGAACGTGATTGGCCAAACTCGGGTTCATTCTTTAATACAGGAGATTCAGGCGGAGAATGTGGTGTACCAGCAGAAACCATGTTCTATGTACCAGCTGATAACCGTGCTAAATACTGGTAACATATCTTAATTTCAAACCTGTTCCTCACTTTACTCCATTTTCAATATTTTGAACAAACACAGGTTGCAGGAACCAATTGGAAACAAGTCATGATGATATTGTGAAGATTGACATTATGTTCTTGTATGTAGGTACTCAGTGGACTATGGTATGTTCCACTTCTGTATAGGGGATTCTGAACATGACTGGAGAGAAGGAACGGAACAATACGCATTCATTGAGAAATGCTTCCAAGCTACAGATAGGCAGAAGCAACCATGGCTTATCTTTGCCACTCATCATGTCCTTGGTTACTCATCCAATTTTAAGTATGCTAACCATGGATCATTCCAAGAGCCCATGGGAAGAGGTAGCTTGCAGAAGCTGTGGCAGAAGTACCGTGTGGATATTGCTTTCTTCGGCCATGTTCATAGTTACGAAAGAACTTGCCAAATATACGAGGTAAGCGATCCTTTAGAAACACATAAATTGCTTAACTTGGTACAAGTGGTTTTGTTATAACATCCTGAAATTTGGTGGCAATGCAGAATACGTGTGTGAACTCGAACACAGATAACTTCTCAGGCCTATGGAATGGGACTATCCACGTTGTGGCTGGTGGTGGTGGCAGCCATTTGTCAAAATTCTCGAGTCTAAAGCCTAGTTGGAGCTTGTACCAAGACTACGATTTTGGGTTTGTGAAGATGACTGCATTCAATCACACATCTTTGCTGTTTGAATACAAGAAAAGCAGTGATGGAAATGTCTATGATTCATTCACAATCACAAGAGAATACATGGATGTGCTTGCTTGCATTAAAGATAGTTGCGCACCTACCACATTAGCTACTTAACTGAGTTCGAAATAGATGCGGCTATGTTAGTAATGTTGTGTACTCTGTATTACACTTTTGTGTCATGAATAAAATTCTGGTTGAATACAATGGGTGATCCTATAAAGAACTTCAAATAGACTGAATTGACGTGAAACAAACAACTTCTAGACTAACTTGTTTCAGTTTTTATTTGATAGATTTTGACTCAATGACTCAAAGTCAAAAAAAAAAAAAAAAAAAATATATATATATATATATATATATATATATATTTGCCACGGTTTTAAACCGTGGCTAACTGTTGCAACGGCTAAAAATCGTGGCTACTTAATTAGACACGGTTTATAACTGTTGCTAATATCTACACCTTGTCACGGCTTAAAACCGTTGCTATTGTTGCCACAGCTAACAACCGTTGCTATTATTATGGCAACGGTTTAGAACCGTTGCTAATTGCTGAAAATCACGCCCCCATTCAAGCATAAAACCGTTGCTACAATTTTAGCAACGGTTTTTAGCCGTTACAAAGGATTTCGCGACGCCCCTGTAGTCCACGGCTCTTAGCCGTGGCAATGGCTTACGCCCACGGTATAGAACCGTTGCTAATGGGGGTTTTTGGTGTAGTGTGAGCACTTGTTTTAGCTTGAGTATTTGTATTGTTATGTGAATTGGTATGTATATTGTTTTTCATATGATGCAAAGAGATGAGATATGTGAACTGGCAATGTGTCAAATATTACTTGTTCCCCAAAAGAATGGTGGATACTGTGATTGATTTATTTATGGTTGACAAAGCGTCACCATAAAAAGAGTTTTGAAGATTTTTTTTTTTTATGCTCTTTTCCACAACTCCGAAGAAAAAAAAATGTGAAAAGAAAAGAAATTGTTTGTATACAGACTTGCTTGTATACGTGTGATATGATTATGGGTATGCAGACTTGCTTGCATATCGGTGCACCGTTCCATGTGAGTTCGGTTGTACGTGTAGATTTAGGATGAATACTTGCCATGGATCGAACTTCGGGTGAGATGACATGTTCCTCGAGGTGGCACCCCACTTGGAACATGTACGCTCCGAGTGGTTTCGAAGGCAAGGGAGGCACACTTGGGTGAGGTGTGATCGGCACAGGAGGAGAGTGCGATTGTGGAAAAGAAGCGAGATTTCTTTTTGTGTATGTGCGTGATTACCTTAAAGGAAGAAACTAAATGCTCGTTCGACCATTGAATGAGAACTACATGTCTTCCTAAAGGTAGAAAATGTGTTTGTTTAATATTTCAATAATAGTCTAATATGATTATTTATTGTATTGTTGTGGCATTTATGAGGATTGATAAGTCATAAACTTTATTTATTAGTAATAAATAATGCATATTTATTTATTAGGATGATAACACCTTTGCCTCATGGAGGAACTCTCTGATGGTGTGGTTATTTATTGTTTGGTTTATTTTAATGTTGTCATGTGCGGATTTATTGATTTTGGGATGAAGATTTCTCACACCAGCTTAATTGCTGACCCAAGTGAGCTTTTGCTTCTTGGGTACATTCCTTTTAGAATGTAGCCGAGTAGTCTTTCTGGTTTAGAGATTTTGAGCTGCGTACTGGAGTTTCGCTAGTGAGCTAGCAACGTCAGAGTCTCACCGGGTTAGATTTTTATTTGTTTCAGATGTTTAGTTCATGATGCTATTTGTTTCTGTGTTATTGAATTTTTACGTCCCGAGTTTTGGGGGAAACGGATAATCCTACGTGGATTTTGGGATTTTCGTTTTCCTCAAAAATCGGGACATGACAATACATCAAACCCTAGCTACTGCGATTCTAGCCGTCGAACCTACCCATTCTACACTCTCTGACCCATTCACCATCAACAACTTGAACCAATCCCTGGAACCACCCATTTCTGACACAATCTACCTTCGATTTGCCACCTTGCATAAACAACTTCTAGCGGTTAACAACCATCCCATCAATGCCTAGCTACACCAGGCTCGACACATCCCCTTGGAGCTTACCCCGGATATGGTCATGGTTACTTATGATGCTTGCTTTTTTTCTTCCTCGCAGAAAGGTGCAATTGGAGTCTTAGCCGCTGACAGTACAATGGCAAATGTTTTGCTGCAAAAACTACCCTTTTGCTTATCCAGACACGACGATGGGATATAGGTTTCCTACTGGGTGACTCAGACTCCCTGACCTCGTTGCTTTTTTTTTTTTTTTTTTTTTTTTTAAACGGTCAAACATGAAGATGTTTATTAATGAAAGAAAGGGAAACAAGATACAACGAGAAACATTCCTATATCAAGGAATGCCAAGACACTATGAAAGTGTCAAAACCCAAATCCCTGACCTCGTTGCTACTTTCCAGAGATCAGACAAGTGAGACCACAAAGTGCTGGCTGTGGCAACCTCTCCTTAGTAATACTAAGCATTTACTTTTTTTTTTTTTTTTTACATAATAACTGGTTCTGTAACATTATTCCCCTAGACTTGAACTACGAAGCTCATGACCTGGCTTCGATAACAGGACATGAATTTTGTAATATATATATAATGCTTTATCAAAAAATAAATAAAAGGGTCATAGCCATCAAGACCCACCATAATGATGCACCAAGCAAACATAAAAGAACATAGATGACAAACTGTAACAGTTAGAGGAAAGTTCGAGAGGAAAAAAAAATTGAAATCAAAGGACGGGTGTGAATGTTATTGACTCTATTGTAATCAAAGGATGAGATTTTGTGAAATCTCGTAAAATTTAAGTAATTTTTTTAATTATGAAAATTTGGCAAAAGAAAAAATTACATTTTTTTTGGTAAAAATGCAAAAAAAATTGCAATTTTTTTTTTGCTAGGGTTTTTTTTTGAAGATTATTTCGTAAATTTTGGGATTTTTTAAATTTCTTCTAATTATTTATTGATTTTTTAAACCACCCTGTGATCCTAGTTATATATTAATTTCACATTTTTTGGTATTCAAGCTTCATTTAATGTGTTTAATAAATTTATTTACTCGCATATTTTTTTCACACGTTTTATATACCTTCGAAATTTATTATATATATATATTTCTTATTTCATGTATTCTCGAAATTCATACATTTTTCTTTATACACCGAAATATTTCGTAAAATCAAGAAAACGAAACTAACTCGAAAATAGAAATCACAATCTTGGTTGTAATCACTAAAAATAAACTAAGAAGTATATACGTTGCATTGCAATAATCAAAGGAAAAAAAATTTGTTGGTATTTAAAATCAATTTCAACTCGGTTTATAAGAAATAAAAAAAGAAATTAAAAAACCTCTACTTCAACCAACCCAAATCAGTCCCGAAACTGAAACAAACCCAAAAAATCCTCCTGAAACCCAGTCAAGCATCGATACATCTAGAAAATCTAAAACATGGAAAAAATCTTTCGAAACAGTGGGATTTTTATTTTTGAGTAAACAGAGCATTTGAAATTCTCCTAGAAAATGATAATTAATTTACTTGGTGCTTTTGAAACAATGAAGTGTGAAGAGGACTTGCATTAAATATCCTAAATCTTTTTTTTTAGTTCAACACATGTACGCCTATGACAATATTATCCCAAACAAATAACCAATTAACAAACAGGTCGCATGTTTTAGTTAGTTGGCATTAGTGAAGATTAAATGAAGTTCAACTCTAAGAACAACCAGATGATGAAATGAAACCTAATTCATGTGATTGAAACAAATTGGAAATATTTTTCTTACCTGTTTAATTTTTCGAAGAAAAAAACGAGGGAGGGGAGAAAAGGATTGTCGATCCTGCAATCTGATGATCTGAATTGGAGGCTTGAAATTGAGAAAATTGATTTCAGATCAATTGAAAAGCATAACAAAACTCCTAAAGGGATAGCTTTTACAGTCAATTACAACCAAGGAAGAAATGAATCGGTGACTAAAAAATGTGGTGTCACTGTGTTTATGTATGTACAATGTTGCTGGTGAGATAGGGTTTGTTGGTATCGTTGATTTGGGGGAAGAAATGAAGATGGATTCTTGTTACAGTGTAGGTTTAGGTTGCAATGGTGGTGACGGAGATAATGGCTTGGGGGTTATAAAGTATGGGTGGAAGCGTTTTAGAAATTTTAAAATCTTGGCAAAGAGTCACATGAATAGTGAATGTCAATTGCAATTATAAAGTAGATATACTAATCAAGAATGACTTTTTGGTCTAATTTTGTGAATCATTTTAATTAAATATACTAATTAATTATAAAATGCAGGTTCAATTATCGCGATTTTACATCATCAATTCATAGCACAAGTGGGAGTAGAATAGTATACCTTAATCGAATATACTTATCAATAATGATTTTTTTGGTCTAATTTGATGAGTTATTTTAATTAAATATACTAATTAATTAAGAAATGCAAGTTTAATTAATTATTTATTTGAGTACATCATCGTATTTTTTACAACTTCATATCATCCATGCTTACATTGCAAATAACATGCTTACACTGCAAGTAATCAGTACCAACAACTATTAATTTGTCTCTCACTTAAATAAATAAAGTTGCAATATTACAATGTTCATATGCTGATACATGCCTTTAATCAAATCATACTTATTCGGATTCAGCTGAGATCGCCTCCTGAACTCGTAAGATTTCTTATTCTTCGATGTAAAATCCCTGCATCAGTAAACAAATAGTTTTTTTTATTTTGAAACCAGAAACAATTACTTATCATTTGATCACAAGGAACTTTATACTCCACTGTGAAACAACTCAGTAAACCCACCACCCACTAACATCACTTCTAAACTTCAGAACCAGGGAAAATAGTAGTATACAAAGGGAAAAAACAAAGAACCAGGACCAGGACAGAGGACACTAACATGACCATAGAACCATGAGAATATATAACAGAACCATATCAAAAAAAGCAAACATAAACACCCTTTCAAACAATAAGGGCACCGCCACGAGCACATTTAACTCCACCAATTCCCATCAGAGTCACCACCACGGCTAGAGTAGCGAGATCCACCACCACCTCCACGGCTTCCACCACCATACCCACCAGATCCACCATCACGTCACTACAAAAAAAAACCAAAATTAGCGATGGTTTTAAACGGTTTGTGACTGTCAGGACTCAAGGTCAGAGGCCTTCCTAATGGTCTCAAAACTCAATGTTCCCTTTTGAAAAGTGCCCAAATGCTTAGCATTTATATTATAGGGGGAAGGTTTGAGCTCTTGACTGTGAGGACGTGTTGCCTCCATTGCATAGTCGGGCCAGACTGTACCGCTAGCATTTTTATTGTTTTCTTTGCATTGCTTTTCAACTTCAAACTTGTATTTCCATCGATCGATAGCATCGAACTAGTCTTGAGCAACGTCCTTCCGAACGTTCCTCCCCATTGTAATCTATTGAATGTGAATGAGAGCTTTTACTGACTATTGTGCATTGTTATATTGTCTACAGATTGATATTGTGTATTCTCAAGTTAATATTTGTGCCCGTCAAAGTAATTACTCATAGGCTTACTAGTAAATTGGATAGCTAGTGCCGCACGGATTGCTAGTCCGTGACAGTTGGTATCAGAGCCAGAGCTTGTTGAATGCAAACCAGGATGCAGGAACTAAATGAGCGCCTTAGCGCTATGGAGGAACGACAGGCTAGTCGAATGCATAGGCTAGAAAGCAGAATGGACCAGTTGAACACTTTGGGAGAACAGATTAGTCGGTTGGATGGACTCTTTTCACTGGCAGACAGAGTGGATTCGCTGGCTGAGCACGTTGATAACTTAGAGGGACGAACGGTTGCTATGGAAGAGTCGCCTCACCCCACAGCTCAGGTGATGAGTGATTTCCAATTACAGTTGGAGGACTTATTTGCAAGGGTTGGCTTGCTCACTAAGGCCACAGGGACGACGGATCACCATAGGATGAAAGTGCCCGAGCCAAAGTCATATGCTGGGGGCACGAGATGGAAAGGAGTTAGAGAACTTCTTGTTTGATCTGGAGCAGTATTTTCGCGCGGTGAACCCCGAATCAGAAGAAGCCAAGGTTACCATGGCGACCATGTACTTAGCAGGTGATGCAAAACTATGGTGGAGAACCAAATATGTAGAGATGGAAGAAGGTCGCATCCTTATTAGAACTTGGGCAGACCTCAAGAACGAACTCAAAAATCAATTCTTGCCTGAGAACACTGATTTCTTAGCAAGGAGGAAGCTCCACACCATCAAACAGACAGGCAATATTCGAGACTATGTCCGACAATTCTCAACTTGCTTGCTAGATATTCGAGACATGTCTGAGAAGGACAAAGTTTTCTGTTTCATGGAACAAGCTCAGCCGCTTCTACAAGCAAAATTGCAAAGGCAGAAGGTGACAGATATTACAAGTGCTATTGCGGCAGCAGAAAGGTTTAGCGATTATATGCCCATGATTGGATCCACTTCACTCAATCACTCCACAGCTTGAACTGGCAGTACCAATTCAAGCTCAGGGTCAAATGCTCGCTCACCTCACTAAAACTGGGGAAACTCAAGTCAGAACCGAGGAAACTACAATTCTCGGCCGTCCAACCAGAATTGGAGTTCCAACAAAAATTGGAATGCCAGCTCTAGCAACTCAAATTACAACAACAAAGGAGGGCAAAACTACTCTGGGCAGTAGAGACCATCTGCCCCTGCCCCATGCATTCTTTGCAATAGCAAGGATCACCCAACAGGCAAATATCCATCCAAACCAGCTCTACACTCATTAATGTCCTTGCTTCAAGCAGAACCTTCTAACTCGACCGCATCGAGCTCGAACCCCACCAACAGTGAGACCTCCCAGATGGGAGCTCTACGCAAGCTCAATGTTGTCAAAGGAGAAATGTATGAGCACCCTCATAAGAAGGCCTTGCAATTCATCGACATCACTATCAATGGGTTCCCTTCCCAAGCATTGTTGAATTCCGGAGCAACAAACAATTTTATTGCCCCAGATGAAGCTAGACGTGTGGGTCTGAATTTAGAAGGAGATGTGGGTAAGTTGAAAGCTGTCAACTCTGAGGCAATCTCTATTAATGGTATGGCTAGAGCTGTGCCATTACAGGTTGGTCCATGGGAAGGAAGATCAAACTTCTTGGCCGTTCCACTTGATGATTTTAAAGTGATTCTTGGCCAAGAATTCTTCCGAGGAGCTGCAGCAGGACCATTACCTTTCATGGACTCCTTGGGGTTTTTCGGACCCAGACTACGTATTGTACCAACCTCAATTCGACCAACAACTCATGATAGAATATTGTCGGCGCTCCAAGTCAAGAGAGGTTTGGCCAAAGGAGAAGATACGTACTTAGCTGTGGCAAAGATAGAGATGGAAGATGATACTAGCAAAATCCCTGAGGAAGTTGCCCAAGTTATTGCTGACTTCAGCGAAGTGATGCCGAATGAATTGCCAAATAATCTACCTCCCAGAAGGCTCATTGATCACGAAATTGAGTTAGTCCCTGGTGCCAAGCCACCCGCACGTAGTCCATATCGCATGAGCCCTCCAGAGCTGACCGAATTGAGAACACAACTAGATGGCTTGTTGGAGTCGGGATTCATTCGGCCCTCTAAAGCACCTTATGGGGCACCTGTTCTTTTTCAGCGGAAACATGATGGTAGTCTTCGCCTTTGTGTTGATTATAGAGCCTTGAACAAAGTCACTATAAAGAACAAATACCCGCTGCCGCTCATTGCAGACTTATTCGACCAACTTGGATCCGCGAGATACTTCACAAAACTCGACTTGAGAGCAGGTTACCATCAGGTCCGCATTGCTGCTGGTGACGAACCCAAAACTGCTTGTTCTACTAGATATGGGTCATATGAGTTCCTAGTAATGCCCTTCGGCTTGACTAATGCTCCAACTACATTTTGCACCCTTATGAATGGCCTGTTCGGTCACCTTCTGGACAAGTCTGTGGTTGTCTATCTTGACGACATTGTGGTTTATAGTGGGACTATAGAAGAACACCTACATCATTTGCGAGAAGTGTTCCAAATCCTTAGGGATAATCATCTCTTTGTCAAGAAGGAAAAGTGCTCATTCGGCCAAACCCAGATCAATTTCTTGGGTCATGTTATTGGCAATGGCAAGATTCGGATGGACATGGAGAAAGTCCAGGCAATTCATGATTGGAACTTTCCTAAGAACGTGTCTCAACTACGTTCTTTCCTTGGACTCGCAAACTATTATCGTCGCTTCATAAGGGACTACTTTAAGAGAGCTGTTGCTCTGACAAATTTGTTGAAAGAAGACCGAACATGGGAATGGGATAGGCAGTGTGAAGCTTCATTCCAAGACTTGAAATTGGCCGTGATGAAAGATCCAGTATTGGCCTTGCCAGACATCACCAAGCCCTTTGAAGTACAAACAGATGCATCTGACTATGCCTTAGGAGGAGTGTTACTTCAAGATGGTCACCCGGTAGCATATGAGAGTCGAAAGTTGAATGATACAGAGTCTCGTTACTCAGCTCAGGAAAAGGAATTGCTAGCCATTGTACATTGTTTACGGGTGTGGAGACACTACCTCTTGGGGTCTCAAGTCCTTGTTAAAACGGATAATGCTGCAGCAAGCCATTTCCTTACTCAGATGATGCTAACCTCCAAGCAATCTCGATGGCAGGAAAAATTAGCAGAATTTGACTTAGTGTTGGAATACAAGCCAGGGCGCACTAACAATGTAGCTGATGCACTCAGTAGAAGGGCAGACCTTGCAGTGCTAACCCATACTGGTCTGAGTCACACCATCTTGGAGAAGATCAAAGTAGGCCTACAGACAGATCCACAAGCGAAGGCGATTACAGAGTTGATCAAGCAGGGCAAAACTCGACGGTTCTGGATAAAAGATGGAGCAATACTCACAACTGGTAATCGCCTCTATGTTCCGAGAACTTTGGGTCTGAGGAAAGAACTTTTGAGAGAATGCCATGACACCCATTGGGCGGGACATCCAGGTTGGAGACGAACACTTGCATTGCTAGAGAGGGGGTACTATTGGCCACAGATACAGGAGGATGTAATGGCCTATGTTCGAACTTGCCTTATTTTCCAGCAAGATAAGGTTGAAAGAGATCGACCAGTAGGCTTACTAGAACCCCTGCCTGTTCCAACTCGTCCTTGGGAAAGTGTTTCCATGGACTTCATTACGGGGTTACCGAAAGTGGAGGATTTCAGAAGTATCCTTGTAGTTGTTGACCGATTCTCAAAGTATGTGACATTTGTGCCGACCGGACTGACTTGCACAGCCGAAGATACGACGCAATTGTTCCTCAAGCATGTAGTGAAGTATTGAGGACTGCCCGAAAACATTGTTAGCGACCGTGATGCTCGCTTCACAGGAAAGTTCTGGAAGGAGTTGTTCAAGCTCTTGGGATCCAAACTTAATATGTCGACAAGCCAACATCCCCAATCCGACAGACAGACTGAGCGCTTTAACTCTATGCTTGAATAATACCTTCGTCATTTTGTAAGTGCAAACCAGAAAAATTGGGTGGGACTACTTGATGTTGCACAATTCTGTTTCAACTTACAAAAGAGCTCAGCTACTCACTCCAGCCCCTTTCAGTTGGTTACTGGTCAGCAACCATTGACACCACATATAGTACTTACCGGATACCAAGGACCCAGCCCAAGAGCTCTTGAATTTTTCAAAGCCTGGCAGAAAAACATTGAAGTTGCTCGAGCCTATCTTGAGAAAGCCTCCCGTCACATGAAGAAATGGGCCGACAAGAAACGACGAATTGATCCTTTTGGAGTTGGGGACTTGGTATTGGTGAAGCTAGATATGTTCAACAAGTATAAAAGGACAGCTAGAGCACACAACAATTTGTTTCGCAAGTATGAGGGACCGGTACAGATTATTGAGAAAGTCAGCAAAGTCTCATATCGGGTCAAGTTACCACATTGGCTCCATTTCACCCATCCTGTCTTCCATGCAAGTAACTTGAAGTCCTACCATGCAGATGCCGCTGATCCCACAAGAAATGTATCTACCCGCGCTTTGCCTAAGCATCCTACTAAGCCAGATCGAGAAGTGGAAGAAATCTTAGCTGACCGCCTCATCAACAACACAGGCCCGGATAGAGAGTATTTGGTCAAGTGGCAGGATGAACCTCCTTCAGAGATCAGTTGGGAGCCAGTCGAACATCTACTGCCATACCTCTCAAAGCTGGAAGAGTACTTGGAAAAGTTCGCTGCGAGGGCGTCAGCGAATTGAGTGTGAGAGAGTGTCAGGACTCAAGGTCAGAGGCCTTCCTAATAGTCTCAAAACTCAATGTTCCCTTTGAAAAGTGCCCAAATGCTTAGCATCTATATTATAGGGGGAAGGTTTGAGCTCTTGACTGTGAGGACGTGTTGCCTCCATTGCATAGTCGGGCCAGACTGTACCGCTAGCATTTTTATTGTTTTCTTTGCATTGCTTTTCAACTTTAAACTTGTATTTCCATCGATCGATAGCATCGAACTAGTCTTGAGCAACGTCCTTCCGAACGTTCCTCCCCATTGTAATCTATTGAATGTGAATGAGAGCTTTTACTGACTATTGTGCATTGTTATATTGTCTTCAGATTGATATTGTGCATTCTCAAGTTAAGATTTGTGCCCGTCAAAGTAATTACTCATAGGCTTACTAGTGAATTGGATAGCTAGTGCCGCACGGATTGCTAGTCCGTGACAGCGACGGCATTAAACCGTCGCTATAGTTTCTGCCACGGTTTCGGTACATAAATTAAAATAACCGTCGCTAATATGAGGATTAGCGACAACATTCGGATCGTAGCTAATGTTTAGAAATTTTTTTGTTAGCTATGGTCAAAATACCGTAGCTAATGTGATTTTTTTTTTAAATATAACAAAACAACTTAGCGACGACACTTTGGCCGTAGCTAAGGTTTAGAAAAAAAATTTGTTAGCTACGGTCCACATACCGTTGCTAATGTGATTTTTTTTTTAAAAATATAACAAAACAACTTAGCGACGGCAATACAACCGTAGCTAATGTTTAGAAATGTTTTTGTGATTTAAAAAAAAATTTATAGGAAAACACCTTAGCGATGGCAAGAGGGCCGTAGCTAATGTGATTTTTATTTACAAAAAAATAACAAAACAACTTAGCGACGACAATACAACTGTAGCTAATGTTTAGAAATGTTTTTGTGATTTAAAAAAAAATTATAGGAAAACAGCTTAGCGACGGCACGCGGGCCGTAGCTAATGTGATTTTTTTTTTAAATATAACAAAACAACTTAGCTACGACACTGGGACCGTAGCTAAGGTTTAGAAAAAAAATTTGTTAGCTATGATCCACATACCGTTGCTAATGTGATTTTTTTTTTAAATATAACAAAACAACTTAGCGACGGCAATACAGCCGAAGCTAATGTCATTTTAAAAAAAAAAAAATTTAAGAAAACAATATAGCGACGGCACTAGGGCCGTAGCTAATGTTTACAAAAAAAAAAAAATTTGTTAGCTACGGTCAAAATACCGTAGCTAAATGTGAATTTTTTTTTTTTAAATTATATAAAGCAAAATCGCTATATATTTAAAAACTGGATAAAATCACCAATCACACATTTTCGTCCAGCTCGGTAGAGACCTAGTTTTCACCTAGGCGACCCGGGTTTGAATCCCGCCAATGAAACTTTTTTTTAATATTAAAATTTTTATATTAGCGAAGGCACTAGGGGCGTAGCTAATGTTTACAATTTTTTTTTTTGTTAGCTACGTTCAAAATACCGTAGCTAAATGTGATTTTTTTAAAAAATTATATAAAGCAAAATTGCGATATATTTATAAACTAGATAAATCACCAATTACACATTTTCGTCCAGCCTGGTTAGGAAACCTAGTTTTCACGTAGGCGACCCGGGTTCGAATCCCGCCAATGAAACTTTTTTTTATATAAAAATTTGTAAACATTAGCTACGGCCAAATACCGTAGCTAATGTCATTTTTAAAATAAAAACAAAATTTAAGAAAACAATATGGCGACGACACTAGGGCCGTAGCTAATGTTTACAAATTATTTTTTTGTTAGCTACGGTCAAAATACCGTAGCTAAATGTGATTTTTTTTTAAAATTATATAAAGCAAAATCGCTATATATTTATAAACTGGATAAAATCTCCAATAACACATTTTCGAATAAAAAGAAGATAAAAGATGATCAGATAAACAAAAATCAGATCAGATCAAAGAAGATAAAAGAATATCAGATAATAAAAAAATCAGATCAGATCAAAGAATATGAGATCAAAGAAGATCAAAGAATATACGATCAGATCAAATAAATTCAAAGAAGATAAGATCAGATCAAATAAGATCAGATAAAAGAATATCAAAGAAGATAAAAGAAGATCAGATCAAAGAAATTCAAAGAAGATCAGAGAAGATCAGATCAGATCAAAGAAGATTAGATCAAAGAAGATCAAAGAAAATCATATCAGATCAAATAAGATTATAGAAGATAAAAGAAGATCAAATCAAAGAAGTTAAAAGAAGATCAAAGAAGATTAGATCAAAGTAGATCAAAGAAGATCAGATTAGATCAAAGAAAATCAGATCAAAGAAGATCAGATCAGCTAAAAAAAGATAAAAAAAAATAAAAAAAATCGCTTGATGTTTTGCAGGATCGTCCAATATCCTCGAGAAGCGTGTAATCTGCAAAATCAAACAAAAAATTAGTGTAAAAAGAACAAAATAAAGTAAAAAAAATGAATTTTTTTTTTGTTTTGTTGTTTTGTTATGTTTTTTTTTTATAAAATTTTTAATTAAAATTTTTTTTTTTGTTTTTTTTTTATAATTAGTGAAAATAAATCTTAAATTCAATTACAATGTTACCTTCCCCGGCAACGGCGCCAAAAACTTGATGCAGATTTAACTAACCTAAATTAATAGGTTAATTCAGCCCACTTGTAATAACCGCAAGTGCACGGTGCCTAACTGGTAGACAACGGCAAGTACGGGTAGATCCCACGAAGAAGGTGGATTAAATTGAATTTAAGAAATTATCTAAACTAATTTAAATGTAAAATGGGGGTTACAGTGTTTTAAAAGAAAACTAAATTAAAGATAAGAAAAATAAAACAAAATAAAATGATAACATGAATGGAATGAATTTTTCGTGGTTTGGATTCATCGATGAGTTAACAAAAACATATTTAAATCTAAATTACTGAATTTAAATACGAGAAGCGTTAGGAATGAGAATCCCTTGCTTACACCGAATATATGATCGTTATAATCCAATTAAACTTATATCATGTTTCTATCAAACATTCACAAGTTATTTCAAGCAAATATGCTTTTACTAAGTATTAAATGTCTTTTTATGGCACACTTAATCAAAGTTTAAGCTTAATAATTTTTTAGCACATGTGTCAGGACTAGTACCATTGGTTAGGGAAATCAAGGTTCAGAGGCCTTTCAAGACTTTCCTAATGGTCTCAAAACTCAATGTTCCCTTTTGAAAAGTGCCCAAATGCTTAGCATCTATATTATAGGGGGAAGGTTTGAGCTCTTGACTGTGAGGACGTGTTGCCTCCATTGCATAGTCGGGCCAGACTGTACCGCTAGCATTTTTATTGTTTTCTTTGCATTGCTTTTCAACTTCAAACTTGTATTTCCATCGATCGATAGCATCGAACTAGTGTTGAGCAACGTCCTTTCGAACGTTCCTCCCCATTGTAATCTATTGAATGTGAATGAGAGCTTTTACTGACTATTGTGCATTGTTATATTGTCTACAGATTGATATTGTGCATTCTCAAGTTAATATTTGTGTTCGTCAAAGTAACTACTCATAGGCTTACTAGTGAATTGGATAGCTAGTGCCGCACGGATTACTAGTCCGTGACAGTTGGTATCAGAGCCAGAGCTTGTTGAATGCAAACCAGGATGCAGGAAGTAAATGAGCGCCTTAGCGCTATGGAGGAACGACAGGCCAGTCGAATGCATAGACTGGAAAGCAGAATGGACCAGTTGAACACTTTGGGAGAACAGATTAGTCGGTTGGATGGACTCTTTTCACTGGCAGCCAGAGTGGATTCGCTGGCCGAGCATGTTGATAACTTAGAGGGACGAACAGTCGCAATGGAAGAGTCGCCTCACCCCACAGCTCAGGTGATGAGTGACTTCCAATTACAGTTGGAGGACTTATTTGCAAGGGTTGGCTTGCTTACTAAGGCCACAGGGACGACTGACCACCCCAGGATGAAAGTACCCGAGCCAAAATCATATGCTGGGGCACGAGATGGGAAGGAGTTAGAGAACTTCTTGTTTGATCTGGAGCAGTATTTTCGCGCGGTGAACCCCGAATCAGAAGAAGCCAAGGTTACCATGGCGACCATGTACTTAGCAGGTGATGCGAAACTATGGTGGAGAACCAAATATGCAGATATGGAAGAAGGTCGCATCCTTATTAGAACTTGGGCAGATCTCAAAAAGGAACTCAGAAATCAATTCTTGCCTGAGAACACTGATTTCTTAGCAAGGAGGAAGCTCCACACCATCAAACAAACAGGCAATATTCGAGACTATGTCCGACAATTCTCAACTTGCTTGCTAGATATTCGAGACATGTCTGAGAAGGACAAAGTTTTTTGTTTCATGGAACAAGCTCAGCCGCTTCTACAAGCAGAATTGCAAAGGCAGAAGGTGACAGACATTACAAGTGCTATTGCGGCAGCAGAAAGATTTAGCGATTATATGCCCATGACTGGATCCACTTCGCTCAATCACTCCACAGCTAGAACTGGCAGTACCAATTCAAGCTCAGGGTCGAATGCTCGCTCACCTCACCAAAACTGGGGAAACTCAAGTCAGAATCGAGGAAACTATAATTCCCGGCCGTCCAACCAGAATTGGAGTTCCAACAAAAATTGGAATGCCAGCTCTAGCAACTCAAATTACAACAACAAAGGAGGGCAAAATTACTCTGGGCAGTGGAGACCATCTGCCCCTGCCCCATGCATTCTTTGCAATAGCAGGGATCACCCAACAGGCAAATGTCCATCCAAACCAGCTCTACACTCATTAATGTCCTTGCTTCAAGCAGAACCTTCTAACCCGACCGCATCGAGCTCGAACCCCACCAACAGTGAGACCTCCCAAATGGGAGCTCTACGCAAGCTCAATGCTGTCAAAGGAGAAATGTATGAGCACCCACACAAGAAGGCTTTACAATACATCGACATCACTATCAATGGGTTCCCTTCCCAAGCATTGTTGGATTCCGGAGCGACAGACAATTTTATTGCCCCAGATGAAGCTAGACGTGTGGGTCTGAACTTAGAAGGAGATGTGGGTAAGTTGAAAGCTGTCAACTCTGAGGCAATCTCTATTAATGGTGTGGCTAGAGCTGTGCCACTACAGGTTGGTCCATGGGAAGGAAGATCAAACTTCTTGGCCGTTCCACTTGATGATTTTAAGGTGATTCTTGGCCAAGAATTCTTCCGAAGAGCTGCAGCAGGACCATTACCTTTCATGGACTCCTTGGGGTTTTTCGGACCCAGACTACGCATTGTACCAACCTCAATTCGACCAACAACTCATGATAGAATATTATCGGCGCTCCAAGTCAAGAGGGGCTTGGCCAAAGGAGAAGATACATACTTAGCTGTGGCAAAGCTAGAGATGGAAGATGATACTAGCAAAATCCCTGAGGAAGTTGCCCAAGTTATTGCTGACTTCAGCGAAGTGATGCCGAATGAATTGCCAAAAAATCTACCTCCCAGAAGGCTCATTGATCACGAAATTGAGTTAGTCCCTGGTGCCAAGCCACCCGCACGTAGTCCATATCGCATGAGCCCTCCAGAGCTGACCGAATTGAGAACACAACTAGATGGCTTGTTGGAGTCAGGATTCATTAGGCCCTCTAAAGCACCTTATGGGGCACCTGTTCTTTTTCAGCGGAAACATGATGGCAGTCTTCGCCTTTGTGTTGATTATAGAGCCTTGAATAAAGTCACTATAAAGAACAAATACCCGTTGCCGCTCATTGCAGACTTATTCGACCAACTTGGATCCGCCAGATACTTCACAAAACTCGACTTGAGATCAGGTTACCATCAGGTCCGCATTGCTGCTGGTGACGAACCCAAAACTGCTTGTTCTACTAGATATGGGTCATATGAGTTCCTAGTAATGCCCTTCGGCTTGACCAATGCTCCAGCTACATTTTGCACCCTTATGAATGGCCTGTTCCGTCACCTTCTGGACAAGTCTGTGGTTGTCTATCTTGACGACATTGTGGTTTATAGTGGGACTATAGAAGAACACCTACATCATTTGCGAGAAGTGTTCCAAATCCTTAAGGATAATCATCTCTTTGTCAAGAAGGAAAAGTGCTCATTCGGCCAGACCCAGATCAATTTATTGGGTCATGTTATTGGCGATGGCAAGATTCGGATGGACATGGAGAAAGTCAAGGCAATCCATGATTGGAACTCTCCTAAGAACGTGTCTCAACTACGTTCTTTCCTTGGACTCGCAAACTATTATCGTCGCTTCATAAGGGACTACTCTAAGAGAGCGGTTGCCCTGACAAATTTGTTGAAACAAGACCGAACATGGGAATGGGATAGGCAGTGTGAAGCTTCATTCCAAGACTTGAAATTGGCCGTGATGAAAGATCCAGTATTGGCCTTGCCAGACATCACCAAGCCCTTTGAAGTACAAACAGATGCATCTGATTATGCATTAGGGGGAGTTTTACTTCAAGATGGTCACCCGGTAGCATATGAGAGTCGAAAGTTGAATGATACAGAGTCTCGTTACTCAGCTCAGGAAAAGGAATTGCTAGCCATTGTACATTGTTTACGGGTGTGGAGACACTACCTCTTGGGATCTCAAGTTCTTGTTAAAACGGATAATGCTGCAGCAAGCCATTTCCTTACTCAGAAGATGCTAACCTCCAAGCAATCTCGATGGCAGGAAAAATTAGCAGAATTTGACTTAGTATTGGAATACAAGCCAGGGCGCACTAACAATGTAGCTGATGCACTCAGTAGAAGGGCAGACCTTGCAGTGCTAACCCATACTGGTCCGAGTCACACCATCTTGGAGAAGATCAAAGTAGGCCTACAGACGGATCCACAAGTGAAGGCGATTACAGAGTTGATCAAGCAGGGCAAAACTCGACGGTTCTGGATAAAAGATGGAGCAATACTCACAACTGGTAATCGCCTCTATGTTCCGAGAACTTCTGGTTTGAGGAAAGAACTTTTGAGAGAATGCCATGACACCCATTGGGCGGGACATCCAGGTTGGAGACGGACACTTGCATTGCTAGAGAGGGGGTACTATTGGCCGCAGATACAGGAGGATGTAATGGCCTATGTTCGAACATGTCTTATTTGCCAGCAAGATAAGGTTGAAAGAGATCGACCAGTTGGCTTACTAGAGCCCCTGCCTGTTCCAACTCGTCCTTGGGAAAGTGTTTCCATGGACTTTATTACTGGGTTACCGAAAGTGGAGGATTTCAGGAGCATCCTTGTAGTTGTTGACCGATTCTCAAAGTATGTGACATTTGTGCCGACCGGACTAACTTGCACAGCCGAAGATACGGCGCAATTGTTCCTCAAGCATGTAGTGAAGTATTGGGGACTGCCCGAAAACATTGTTAGCGATCGTGATGCTCGATTCACAGGAAAGTTCTGGAAGGAGTTGTTCAAGCTCTTGGGATCCAAACTTAATATGTCGACAAGCCAACATCCCCAATCTGACGGACAGACTGAGCGCTTTAACTCTATGCTTGAAGAATACCTTCGTCATTTTGTAAGTGCAAACCAGAAAAATTGGGTGGGACTACTTGATGTTGCACAATTCTGTTTCAACTTACAAAAGAGCTCAGCTACTCACTCCAGCCCCTTTCAATTAGTCACTGGTCAGCAACCATTGACACCACATACAGTGCTGACCGGATACCAAGGACCCAGCCCAAGAGCTCTTGAATTTGTCAAAGCCTGGCAGAAAAACATTGAAGTTGCTCGAGCCTATCTTGAGCAAGCCTCCCGTCACATGAAGAAATGGGCCGACAAGAAACGACGAATCGATCCTTTTGAAGTCGGGGACTTGGTATTGGTGAAGCTAGATATGTTCAACAAGTATAAACGGACAGCTAGAGCACACAACAATCTGTTTCGCAAGTATGAGGGACCGGTACAGATTATTGAGAAAGTAGGCAAAGTCTCCTATCGCGTCAAGTTACCACATTGGCTCCGTTTCACCCATCCTGTCTTCCATGCAAGTAACTTGAAGTCTTACCATGCCGATGCCGCTGATCCCACAAGAAATGTATCTACCCGAGCATTGCCTAAGCATCCTTCTAAGCCAGATCGAGAAGTGGAAGAAATCTTAGCTGACCGCCTCATCAACAACACAGGCCCGGATAGAGAATATTTGGTCAAGTGGCAGGATGAACCTCCTTCAGAGATCAGTTGGGAGCCAGTTGAGCATCTGCTGCCATACCTCTCAAAACTGGAAGAGTACTTGGAAAAGTTCGCTGCGAGGGCGTCAGCGAATTGAGTGTGGGAGAGTGTCAGGACTAGTACCATTGGTTAGGGAAATCAAGGTTCAGAGGCCTTTCAAGACTTTCCTAATGGTCTCAAAACTCAATGTTCCCTTTTGAAAAGTGCCCAAATGCTTAGCATCTATATTATAGGGGGAAAGTTTGAGCTCTTGACTGTGAGGACGTGTTGCCTCCATTGCATAGTCGGGCCAGACTGTACCGCTAGCATTTTTATTGTTTTCTTTGCATTGCTTTTCAACTTCAAACTTGTATTTCCATCGATCGATAGCATCGAACTAGTGTTGAGCAACGTCCTTCCGAACGTTCCTCCCCATTGTAATCTATTGAATGTGAATGAGAGCTTTTACTGACTATTGTGCATTGTTATATTGTCTACAGATTGATATTGTGCATTCTCAAGTTAATATTTGTGTTCGTCAAAGTAACTACTCATAGGCTTACTAGTGAATTGGATAGCTAGTGCCGCACGGATTACTAGTCCGTGACAACATGTTTTGAATATTAATAAAGGGTAATTCTAACTACCAAACATATCAAGTTTACTTACTCGAAAATGCAAGGTGAAAGCAAATTATCAAAATTCAGAAATAACTTGTAACGACAATTAAGCAAATCATTCAGTAAAATAAATTCAACATAATTTTTACAGCCCAATTGGTTTGTCACAAACTCGGAATGGTGTCGAACAGCAAATCGACGATTGGGTGTGCACGAATCCCGAGGAAATGGCCCGAAACCGCTTTGTGGTGGTACAGAGCAATTTTGGGGTGGAAATAGCCGAAAATCGGATTTAAACAAAATTCCCGCCCCTGCTACAGTACTGCTACAGGGAACATCGTCTTCTCCAGCGAGAAATCGCATTTTTCGGCCTGGTTTTCGCTCCTCACGACCTCCAAGCTACTCCAAATACTGCAAAAGACCAGAGAGGGTGAAGAAAATCACAAAAAACAGCAAAACAAATCGAGCAAATTTGGGAAGAAAACTCCCTGTTTCGTCTCTGTCGAGACTCTGTCGCAGCTGCTCTCGCGGTGGTTCTTTGCTCCTCGCGGCCTCCTTCGACTCCCTCGTGACATTAGAACCTGCAAAGAAGAATTGAGGTGTAGAAAATCTCGAAAAACAGCAAAAACAGAAAGAGAGAAACAGGGAAGAAAGTCCTTGTTTCGCGACTCTGTCGCGGCTGTTCGCGGCGTTTCTTCGCTCCTCGCGGCTTCCCTCGACTCCCTCGTGATCCTAGAACCTGCAAGAAGAAACGAAGTGAAGAAAAACCAAATAAAATTGCAAATTCAGTGAAGAAACAGGGAGAGGAAACTCCCTGTTTTCGCGACTGTTTCTGCGCGGTTGCGAGCTCTGGCGGAGGTGGTGGTTGCGTTGCTTGGTCGGGTCGTGACGGTGGTCGTGAAATGACTGTGTGGACAGTGGAGAGGAGTAGGGAATGGTGTTTGGTGATGGTGTTTGTGAATCAATTTGAGAGAATCACTTGTGAGAGAGGAGAGGTTTTGATTTGTTTCTAATTCTCTTCTTTTCCCTTCTCTTCCTCCCTCCCATTGCTATTTCTTTTTATGGATATTTATATATGGAGAACAAATGAATAGCAAGGGATGTTGGTGGAGAACATGGGATAGAATGATTGTGGGAGAACATGGGATGTTGGTGGAGAATGGTGGATGTTGGTGGAGAACATGGGGTGTTAGGTGGATGATGGGTTTGTAATTGAGATTGGGCTTAGGTTTTGGTTTATGGGTAGGCTTAGGTTTTGGTTTATGGGTTTTGATTTATGGATTTGGTTTATAGGTTTAGGTTTATGGATTTTCTCTCTGCTTTGTACCACCAAGTGCAATTCCTTACACCGTCACCTTAATATGATTTCATCGTTTAAGCGCAAATTCCTGAAAAGAGATAAAAACGAAGTAATTATTATAAAATATAAGAATCGAAACACTAACATATATAAATTAAGGAATATAAAATGTATGAATTGTGTGTATATCAAATACCCCCAAACCTATATTTTGCTAGTCCTCGAGCAAAACAATAAAATTCTAACTCACTTTCGCAGGAATCATCGGTTGCACTTACCTTAAACGTGCAACAAGGCTTTAAACCGCTAGATTACCTCTAGTGGACGAGTTATAGTCTCGTGAGGGTTTCCAGAAATGTTACCCACAAACATTACTGACTCAACAAAACTTGGTCACAAAAAGCTTATTTTAAAACTTCAAGAAATGCAAGGAACCAACAATTTTCCAAAATTTTTAATATTTTCCAAAATTTAGAAAAAATTCACAATCATCCTCAACTCAATGTGTGTGTGTGGATAGCACTATCAACATAACTTTTCATTTCAGAGCAAAACAATGACTAAATCTCCTGTAGAAAGTTTGTTTTGACTTCAAATCTCTCATGTCACTCACAATAAAGCACTCAGAGATTTGGTAATTCACTCAATTTATATGTGAGGAAAGAGTAAATAATGGAAAACAATCATCTCACATATAGTATTATGAAGAACGGACTTTTCAAGAATGGAATGAACATGATCTCATGGACAGGAATATCAATTGCTTTTGGGAATGTTGAATCAAATACCATAGGTCTTGATTATTAAATCTCCACATCTACGGAACCAACCTTTACCTAAGATCAACTAGGACTTTGTTGGGTTGTAATTGGGCTTGGGTAATGGTTAATAAGGAATGTCAAAGGATTCTAAGAAAAGTTTCTAGGAATGTATACACCCATTCAACGAACAATTAGGGCTATCAAGAATAAACCAATGTTGCGCATCATCAATTTTTTTCTTCATTCTCACATCTTTATCCTCATTGAAGAATCTTCATAATCAAATTTTTTTTTTTTTTTTTTCAATAGAGGATTTATGAGATATCTCATATTTTGCTCTTTTTTTTTTCATGCCCTTTTTACACCAAGTACATCCATCCATACACATTCCCAGAGAAAATTGGGTAAAGGTTAATGGGTTAACAAATAAAAGTTAGTCTCAGGCTCAAAAGGCTACAAAAAAGGTTAATGTTATGGGTAAGTTAAAAGGCTAGTTAATGGGCTAAAGAAAAAAATGCCTAGATCATTTCCTAAGTTCGGGTCAGTTTTATGACATCTCAATTGAATAAGCCAAGAAGTTCTAGTGTAATAATTCAATTTTGATGTCATTCCCATAGCAATTGATCAGAAAAATGAGAATAATGAGATCATCAACGAGATAATATGGAATCAAGAAAAATCAGAGTTTATGTATAACCCTCAGAAAAATAGAAAGGTTCAAAACTTTCAGGGTTAAGTCTCCACTATTATTCTAAGGTTTTCTAGTATATACTTCACTCATCAACTTCAAGTTATGCTAACATTGCTCATGGTGCAAAGATAATTGAGTTGAAAAATCTTATGAACTAGATCTAACATAAGGACCATACTAAACTTTAAGTCTTTGTCAATATCGATTTGCATTGTCTTGAGCATAAAACATTTAAAATCCATTTTCATAATCGCAAAAGACCAAGTTTTCTTGACAGAAAAAACACAATTTTTATTTTTATTTTTTAAGATAAGAAAAGAAAACACTACGAAAAATTCACCGACTCATGAACCCTACCCTCAAACCTAATCTAAACATTGTCCTCAATGTTTAACAAAAGACTTCGGACAAATGAATGAAATAAGTACATGAGAGGAGGTTAGAACAGTATTACCGCGGTGAAGATTTTACCAATTTCCAAGAAGTCATCCATCAATAAGGCTCACAAACATAAGAATCATGGAGTTTTCATTAGAAATCGATAAAATGCAAACTCGACACTAACAAAGAAAACTAAAAAAAACAAGTTGTAAGTCAAAACTGTTACGGAGCTAGCGAGTATGAGTGAAACACAACTAAATAGGGTACTCAAAAATCAATCCAGACTAACAGCAGAGTCACACAACTAAAGCTAGGCTGCCTCCCATTAGCGCTTGGTTTAACGTCGTCAGCCCGACAAAACCCAAAAGATCCTCAATTCTGATACACAGGGTCCTCTAATAGCATCACATCAACCTCGGCTTCTAAGCGAGGTAACTCTAAGAATGGTTTAAGTCGTTGACCATTTACCTTAAATGCATGGCCATCCTTAGGGTTAACGATCTCCACAGCTCCATGTGGGAACACTGCTTTCACAATGTAAGGACCAGACCACCGAGATCTCAACTTTCCAGGAAAAAGTCGTAACCGAGAGTTGAACAACAGAACTTTTTGAGACGGTTCAAAGGACTTACGAAGAATGGATTTATCATGAAATATCTTCGTTCGTTCTTTGTAAATTTTGGCATTGTGATACGCATCATTTCGGATCTCTTCCAACTCATCAAGTTGAAGTTTACGATGCGATCCAGCCTTGACCATATCAAAATTGAATGTCTTTATGGCCCAATAAGCACGATGTTCCAATTCCACAAGCAAATGACATGCTTTTCCAAAAACAAGCCTATATGGAGACATTCCAATCGGGGTCTTAAATGCTGTTCTATAAGCCCAAAGAGCATCATTCAGTCGTTGAGACCAGTCTTTACGATCTGGTCTGACTGTCTTCTCTAGAATGTTTTTAATCTCCCAATTGGAAATCTCAACTTGCCCACTTGTTTGTGGATGATAGGGAGTGCCAACTTTATGAGTGATGGAGTATTTTCGAACTAATAGCTCGAATGGTTTATTGCAAAAAATGAGAACCACCATCACTTATAATGGCCCGCGGAATACCAAAACGAGAAAAGATATGATCTTTCAAGAATCTTACCACAACCTTGTGGTCATTCGTTTTACATGGTATCGCTTCTACCCATTTGGACACATAATCCACAGCAACAAGGATGAAAAGATTGCCAAACGAAGGCGGGAATGGTCCCATGAAATCAATACCCCAAACATCAAAGAGTTCAACCACAAGAATATTAGTAAGGGGCATCATGTTGCGACGAGAAATGGAACCCATTCGTTGGCATCGATCACAAGTGGTGCAAAAGGCATGAGTATCTCGAAAAAGGGTAGGCCAATAAAAACCACTCTGCAAAACTTTTGCAGCTGTTTTTCTAGAGCTAAAATGACCACCACAAGCTTGCTCATGACAAAATGAGATAATGCTGTGAAATTCACTCTCAGGAACACATCTCCTGATAACCTGATCAGGACAATACTTGAACAAGTATGGATCATCCCAGAAGAAATGTCTAACCTCGGCAAGAAATTTGGATCTATCTTGTTTGGACCACTTCAAAGGAAGTTGACCTGTAACAAGATAGTTCACGATATCTGCATACCAAGGTAATTGGGAGAGAGAAAATAATTGCTCATCAGGAAATGACTCATTCAATGGTAAATATTTGCTAGAAGACTCTACCAGAAGTCTAGATAAATGGTCAGCTACAACGTTTTCCGAACCTTTCTTGTCCCGAATTTCAATATCAAACTCTTGTAGCAATAGGACCCATCGGATTAAGCGAGGTTTAGCATCTTTTTTAGAGAAAATATACTTTAACGCCGCATGATCAGTAAAAATGATTACTTTGGATCCTATAAGGTAAGACCGAAATTTATCTAGAGCAAAGACTACAGCTAATAACTCTTTCTCAGTAGTAGAGTAATTAAGTTGTGCGTCTTGTAGAGTTCTACTAGCATAATAAATGACATGAGGCTTTTTGTCTAAACGTTGTCCTAGGACAGCTCCGAGTGCATAGTCGGAAGCATCACACATAAGCTCAAAGGGAAAGTTCCAATTAGGAGATTGGATGATTGGAGCTGAAGTCAATAATTGTTTGAGCTTCTCAAAAGCTTTTAAACAATCTTCATCAAAAACAAAAACTGTGTCTTTAGCAAGTAAATTGCATAAAGGACGAGCGATTTTGCTAAAGTCTTTGATGAATCTCCAATAAAATCCAGCATGGCCTAGAAAAGATCTAATTTCCCTAACCGTCTTTGGAGGCGGAAGACTCGAGATTAGATCAATTTTGGCTTTGTCAACTTCAATTCCCTTGTTTGAAATTATATGTCCAAGAACAATGCCTTGTCGTACCATAAAATGACATTTCTCCCAATTTAAGACAAGGTTTTTCTCCACACATCTATTTAACACTAAGGTTAAATGATGTAGACATTCATCAAATGAATCACCAAATACTGAGAAATCATCCATAAGCACTTCGAGGAACCTCTCGACCATATCGGAAAAAATACTTAGCATGCACCGCTGAAAAGTAGCGGGTGCGTTACACAATTCAAATGGCATTCTCCGATATGCGAAGGTACCAAAGGGACAAGTAAATGTGGTATTCTCTTGGTCCTCAGGTGCAATGGGGATTTGGTTATAACCGGAATACCCATCAAGAAAACAATAGTAATCATGTCCGGCTAACCTTTCAAGCATCTGGTCAATGAAAGGAAGAGGAATGTGATCCTTCCTTGTGACCAAGTTCAACTTACGGTAATCAATACATACTCGCCACCCCGTGGTCATTCGGGTTGGTACGAATTCATTCTTATCATTCTTGATTACCGTTACCCCTGACTTCTTAGGGACAACTTGAACAGGACTGACCCAAGGACTATCCGAAATTGGGTAGATTATACCCACATCCAACAATTTGAGCACTTCAGCTCGGACTACTTCCTTTAGATTAGGATTAAGTCTACGTTGCATTTCACGCGATACTTTGGCATTATCTTCAATATGAATGTGATGCATGCAAACGAGTGGACTTATTCCTTTAATATCCGCGATAGTCCACCCAAGTGCTGTTTTATGTTCTTTTAAAACATCTAACAATTTTCCTTCCTGTTTTTCCGTCAATGTAGATGAAATAATAACAGGTAAGGTATTGTTAACACCTAAAAATGCATACTTGAGGTTGTCAGGTAGTACTTTTAGGTCGAGCTTGGGTGGGTTTTCAACGGAAGGGACTTGTTTTGACTCACTGAGTGGAAGCGGTTCCACTCTAGGCTTCCATTTATAACTGGTTTCCATTATAGGGGTAGAGTCAAGCAAAGCATTGACTTCCCTTATGGAATCCATAATATCAAAGTCTAAATTAAAATGAGTCAAACAAGCCTCTAAAGGATCATTAAACTGAGGAAATGAATGTTCCGCCAAACTCTCAATCATGTTAGCCTCAAAGAGATCCTCAGACTCTGGAGGTTGTTGACTTACATTGAATACGTTGAGTTCGACGGTCATGTTACCAAATGATAGTTTCATGAATCCATTTCGGCAGTTAATGATAGCATTGGATGTGGCCAAAAATGGACGACCCAAAATAACTGGAATGTGACTAGAGGGATTGTGAATAGGTTGTGTGTCAAGGAGTATGAAGTCCACAGGGAAATAAAATTTTTCAACCTTAATGATCACATCCTCTATCACACCACGGGGGACTCGGACAGATCTGTCTGCCAATTGCAGTGTCACTTGAGTTGGTTTCAACTCACCTAGACCCAATTGCACATACACTGAATATGGCAATAGATTAACACTTGCCCCTAAATCTAACAGTGCCTTTCCAATCATATGATCACCAATCACACATGAAATAGTCGGGCAACCAGGATCTTTGTACTTGGGTGGGGTTTGTGTTGAAGGATGGAGCTGACTTGTTCAGTTAGGAAGGCTCTTTTGTGCACATTCAGTTTTCGCTTTTGTGTACACAAATCCTTCAAAAACTTGGCATAAGAAGGAACTTGCTTAATGGCCTCGAGTAATGGAATATTGATTTGAACTTGTTTAAAAATTTCCATTATATCGTTGACATTTGTTCCTTTCTTTGCTAGAACTAACCGTGATGGAAATGGTGCTTTAGGCGTATAGGATGCCTTGGTGGGATCAGAGTCAAGAGGATGATACTTTTGAGAAGATGAAGCCTTATCAGCATCTTCCTCAGATGGAGGTGTGACACGCTTTGGCGTGGAGTGGGATTCAGGATCACTCAAATCAGGCATTATGGTTTGGTTGTCAACCTGTTTTCCATTCCTAAGGGTGATGATAGATTTGACATCTTCATTGCGTGAATGAGATGAACTGCCTATTTCGAATTGGCCCTTAGGATTTTGAATGGGTTGACCAGGAAATCTACCTGCTTCTCTTTCAGGAAAGGATTTTGCTATTTGACTCACACTCATCTCAAGCTTTTGGATGGCTTGAGATTGTTGTTGAGAAGTAGCTCTTAGTTCGATGATGGCCTGAGAGTTTTGTTCAAGAATGGTTCATGTTCTTTGCATAAATTGGTTCAATGTATCCTGCAGATTTTGAGTGTTAGAAGGAAGTGCATCTTGATTGAATTGAGGCCTATTAGCAGGAGCTCGAGGAGCTTAAGGGATCACAACTGGGCCTCTTTGATGTTGACCATGGGCCCATGAGAGATTAGGGTGTTTGGCTAAACCTGGATTGTAAAAATTTGAGTGTGGATTATAACCAGATTGCCTAAAAGTATTGAATGCATTGACTTGCTCAGCAAAATAAGCAGGGTACTCATTTTTCAAGTGACAGTCTGATGTGGAATGAGTAAAGCTTGAACATGCAGCACAAACCTCGGATGGATTGGTTTGGACTGATGGCTGAGACTTTTCCAAATATGCATCAATCTTATGTGCCATTGTCATTACAACAGATTCCAACCTTGAAGGAGGAAGATGAGGAATAGATGATGTATCCCTTACTTCATACAAACCACCCTTTCGCCTATCCGAGTCTTTTCTTGAATAATCCCATTGTTGAGAATTTTCAGAAATAGATTCAAAGAATTCCCAAATCTCATTAGCACTCATCTTCATAAGTGACCCACCACTAGTGGCATCAATCATTCGACGGTTTTGAGGGGTTAACGCGTCTTGAAAGTATTGAACCAAGCGCCACTTTTCAAAGTCGTGATGGGGACACCTAGCAATGAGTTCATTGAATCTTTCCCAACATTCATAGAAATGCTCACCATCTTTTTGCTGAAAATTAGATATATCTCTTCTGATGGCATTTGTTTTATGAATAGGAAAATATTTTGTCAAAAATTTCCCTGATAAGGCATCCCAAGTGTCAATGGTTCCAGTTTCTAAAGAGTTCAACCATGACTTCGCCCTATCTTTTAAAGAAAAGGGGAACAGCCTAAGACGAACTGAATCATCAGAAAAGTTTGGATATTTCAGAGTAGCACAAATGTCAAGAAATTCTTTGACATGAAGATAGGGATCCTCTTTTTCTAGACCATAAAAGGAAGGCAAAAGGTGGATAATTGATGGTTTTAGCTCAAAGCTACTTGCAGCAGTCTCGGGTAAGACAATGCAAGATGGGGTGTTATTTGAACGTGGAGAGAAATAATCCTTAAATGCTTTCTCCCCAGCCATTTCAATAGTATCTCTCAACAAGGAGCAAGATCCTAAAAGGTCAATGGGGATTTCAGATAACTCAACTGGTTCCTCTCGAATAAGTCTACCGCTTGAATCCCGTTCCCAAATACGCATAAGCAGATCTACACCAATTGAGGTTTGAAATGCTTACTAACCTAAAGATAAAAAATCAAGCACAGATTCACACGCAAACCAAAAATTGCACAAAAAACATGTCTCCCTAAGCAATCAACGTTTTTGAGATCAATTATCTTTTTATCTTTGGGGGACAATGATTTCTTATGTAATCTTTATGACAGAATAATGGGTGCTACAAGATGATCCTAAGAGTGTACACTTTACACCGCAAAGTTCAAAATCAGTAGGCTAGAGTTTTGTTTCAAAGAAACCGGATTATCGCACAAGAGAAGGAGGTCACAATGGTCCAATTAAGTACTTCCTTGTGCTACCGCTCTGTAAGCCAATAGATATGAGAACGATGTGATGTTAAATGCACACTTGAGGCTTGTGTTCCTAACCAAAAACTGTTGGTTACACCAATTCTTCTTGTGGATCGTAGCTTACTTATGACTTGGCGTACCGGGTAAATTACCCTTGTGGCAGTGGCCTCTCGGAGTTCATTGAATGATTAAACCCAACGTCACTTTTAGCAGTGGTCAACACAAAAATTACTGGATTCACCTTGGTCTTGGTTGTCTTATGAACACCGTACCTAAGAGAAACTCTATCTAACTTGCTAATTGATTTTAATTATGTTAGGATATTGGTTGCACACAGCTGGAGTGATGAGGTGGGGATATCAAGTCCCACCAGTTTCTATTTAGAAGCTGGGTCTGCTTATTATGAATTACTAAAGTTTAGCATCCACAATTACAGAAATTAAACAACCAATCACACAATTTCAAACAATTACACCAAACACTCTGGTCGCTAATTCATTGCGTATGATAGAAATACTTACAGTGTGCGTATTCCGTTCTACACAAAAAGTTAGCGCAATTCAAAAAAGTCTGACTTCTTTTTATCTATTCCACTCAACACACAAGCACATGCAAATAAATTTACTAGTCTTGGTCTTAGAAGTCGGATTTCTAATTCATAAAAATTATTACGTAACAATTAAAATTGTTTCCCTATAATTTCTTTTGACTTAGAAAATTTTGGATTTTTTTTTTTTTTAAACAAAATGAAAAGTAGTAAAGTTCTCAAAAATTATTACACCACACACTCGTAAAACGAGGTAAAAATAAAATGAAAACTCTCCTCACAAAATAAAAAAAATAAAAAAAATCGCTTGATGTTTTGCAGGATCGTCCAATATCCTCGAGAAGCGTGTAATCTACAAAATCAAACAAAAAATTAGTGTAAAAAGAACAAAATAAAGTAAAAAAAATGAAAAAAAAAATTTTGTTTTGTTGTTTTGTTATGTTTTTTTTTATATATAAAATTTTTAATTTTAAATTTTTTTTTTGTTTTTTTTTTATTTATAATTAGTGAAAATAAATCTTAAATTCAATTACAATGTTACCTTCCCCGGCAACGGCGCCAAAAACTTGATGCAGATTTAACTAACCTAAATTAATAGGTTAATTCAGCCCACTTGTAATAACCGCAAGTGCACGGTGCCTAACTGGTAGACAACGGCAAGTACGGGTCGATCCCACGAAGAAGGTGGATTAAATTGAATTTAAGAAATTATCTAAACTAATTTAAATGGAAAATGGGGGTTACAGTGTTTTAAAAGAAAACTAAATTAAAGATAAGAAAAATAAAACAAAATAAAATGATAAGATGGATGGAATGAATTTTTCGTGGTTTGGATTCACCGATGAGTTAACAAAAACATATTTAAATCTAAATTACTGAATTTAAATACGAGAAGCGTTAGGAATGAGAATCCCTTGCTTACACCGAATATATGATCGTTATAATCCAATTAAACTTATATCATGTTTCTATCAAACATTCACAAGTTATTTCAAGCAAATATGCTTTTACTAAGTATTAAATGTCTTTTTAGGGTACACTTAATCAAAGTTTAAGCTTAATAATTTTTTAGCACATGTTTTGAATATTAATAAAGGGTAATTCTAACTACCAAACATATCAAGTTTACTTACTCGAAAATGCAAGGTGAAAGCAAATTATCAATATTCAGAAATAACTTGTAACGACAATTAAGCAAATCATTCAGTAAACTAAATTCAACATAATTTTTACAGCTCAATTGGTTTGTCACAAACTCGGAATGGTGTCGAACAGCAAATCGACGATTGGGTGTGCACGAATCCCGAGGAAATGGCCCGAAACCGCTCTGTGGCGGTACAGAGCAATTCTGGGGTGGAAATAGCCGAAAAATCGGATTTAAACAAAATTCCCGCCCTGCTACAGTACTACTACAGTAATGCTACAGGGAACATCGTCTTCTCCAGGCCTGGTTTTCGCTCTTCACGACCTCCAAGCTGCTCCAAATACTGCAAAAGACCAGAGAGGGTGAAGAAAATCACGAAAAACAGCAAAACAAATCGAGCAAATTTGGGAAGAAAACTCCCTGTTTCGTCTCTGTCGCGGCTGCTCTCAAGGTGGTTCTTCGCTCCTCGCGGCCTCTTTCGACTCCCTCGTGACGTTAGAACCTGCAAAGAAGAATTGAGGTGAAGAAAATCTCGAAAAACAGCAAAAACAGAAAGAGAGAAACAGGGAAGAAAGTCCCTGTTTCGCGACTCTGTCGCGGCTGTTCGCGGCGTTTCTTCGCTCCTCGCGGCTTCCCTCGACTCCCTCGTGATCCTAGAACCTGCAAGAAGAAACGAAGTGAAGAAAAACCAAATAAAATTGCAAATTCAGTGAAGAAACAGGGAGAGGAAACTCCCTGTTTTCGCGACTGTTTCTGTGCGGTTGCGAGCTCTGGCGGAGGTGGTGGTTGCGTTGCTTGGTCGGGTCGTGACGGTGGTCGTCAGATGACTGTGTGGACAGTGGAGAGGAGTAGGGAATGGTGTTTGGTGATGGTGTTTGTGAATCAATTTGAGAGAATCACTTGTGAGAGAGGAGAGGTTTTGATTTGTTTCTAATTCTCTTCTTTTCCCTTCTCTTCCTCCCTCCCATTGCTATTCCTTTTTATGGATATTTATAGATGGAGAACAAATGAATAGCAAGGGATGTTGGTGGAGAACATGGGATAGAACATGGGAGAACATGGGATAGAATGATTGTGGGAGAACATGGGATAGAACATGGGATGTTGGTGGAGAATGGTGGATGTTGGTGGAGAACATGGGGTGTTAGGTGGATGATGGGTTTGTAATTGAGATTGGGCTTAGGTTTTGGTTTATGGGTAGGCTTAGGTTTTGGTTTATGGGTTTTGATTTATGGATTTGGTTTATAGGTTTAGGTTTATGGATTTTCTCTCTGCTTTGTACCACCAAGTGCAATTCCTTACACCGTCACCTTAATATGATTTCATCGTTTAAGCGCAAATTCCTGAAAAGAGATAAAAACGAAGTAATTATTATAAAATATAAGAATCGAAACACTAACATATATAAATTAAGGAATATAAAATGTATGAATTATGTGTATATCAACCCTACGCCATAACCACTCCCCCCGATAGGAAGGATTAGCTGGAGACCACCAACTTAGCCAATCTAAAATGGAGCTCGAAACATCAAACTCAAACCAAATTCTACCAAGAAACTGCTCCAAATGGATTTGGAGAAACTGCAGTGAAGCATCAAATGGTCCAGCGTCTCGTCCATTTTACAGTCAATTACAACCAAGGAAGAAATGAATCGGTGACTAAAAAATGTGGTGTCACTATGTTTATGTATGTACAATGTTGCTGGTGAGATAGGGTCGATATCGTTGATTTGGGAGAAGAAATGAAGATGGATTCTTGTTGCAGTGTAAGTTTAGGTTGCAATGGCGGTGACAGATATAATGGCTTGGGGGTTATAAAGTATGGGTGGAAGCATTTTAGAATTTTCAAAATCTTGGCAAACAGATTCACATAAACGGTGAATGTCAACTGCAATTATAAAGTAGATATACTAATCAAGAATGATTTCTTGGTCTAGTAGAATAATATACCTTAATCGCACAAGTGAGAGTAGAATAGTATACCTTAATCGAATATACTTATCAATAATGATTTTTTTGATATAATTTAATGAGTCATTTTAATTAAATATATTAATTAATTAAAAAATATTTGGGTACATCATCGTCTCTTGACAACTTCATATCATCCATGCTTACAATGCAATTAATCAATACCAACAACTATTAATTTGTCTCAAACTTAAATAAATAAAGTTGCAATATTACAATGTTCATATGCTGATACATGCCTTTAATCAAATCATACTTATTCGGATTCAGCTGAGATGAGACGCTCGAAAGGATGGAATCAAAACTAGCGACTTGAAAACGCAAATTTCTATCTAAAGCAGGCAGACTAGCTCTTGTACAATCCACATTAGCTTCTATCCCGGTATTCATTCTATCTCTTATCAAGGTTCCCTGTTCAATAGCAGTCAAGATGGAACGGATCATGCGCGATTTCCTTTGGGGTTCTACTCCTAACTCTAGAAAGATGCATTTAGTGGGCTGGGAGAAAATTTGTTGCCCTAAATCTCGAGGTGGTTTAGGCATCCGTCAGGTGCTCACTTTCAATATTGCATTACTTTCTAAGTGGCTTTGGCGATTTGCAGAAGAGAATGATAATTTATGGAGATCTCTCATTATGGACAAATATGGGCGCAATAGATGGGTTTGGGAAAAGAGAACTAAGTACACTTCCTACGGATGCTCTCTGTGGAAATCTATCTCCCGGTGCGCAAGTGGCTTCTACCCACACACCTCTCTCAAATGTGGAAATGGTGATCTCATATCTTTCTGGCATGATGTCTGGTGTAGTAACCAATCTTTGAAGGATCTTTTCCCAATGTTGTTTCTCATTAACAAGAATCAATATGGGAATGTAAGCAGTTTTCGGTCTAACAACAACTCTTGGGATCTTTCCTTTCGAAGACACCTCAACACTGGGGAACTAGATGAGTTCGCTAATCTTTTACACCTGTTGGATAGTCAAATGCTCTCAGAGGGACCAGATAGTTTGGTGTGGAAGGGTAAAGGTGTAGGCTTCTCGGTGAAAGAATTTTCGGATATGTTGGCTGCATCTCATTATGAGACCCACTCTGACCACTTCATTTCCTCCCACAAAAATCTGGTATGGGTGAAAAACCTTCTCCCTCGGATTAATTTCTTTAGTTAGTCAGTTTTGCATGAGAAGATCATGACTAAAGATAGGTTAAGAAAAATGGGAATCCTCACTGGGAGTCTTTGTGTGCTTTGCAATGAATCTGAAGAGACACTGGACCATTTGATGCTTCATTGCAGTTTCTCCAAATCCATTTGGCGCAGTTTCTTGGTGGAATTCGGTTTGAGTTTGATGTTTCAAGGTTCCATTCTAGATTGGCTAAGTTGGTGGTCTAAAGCTAATCCTTCCAGTCGGGGGGAGTGGTTATGGCGTAGGGTCCCTCACGTTCTCATGTGGTGTGTGTGGAAAGAAAGAAATCAAAGGTTTTTTTGAAGGACTAAACAGATCAGAACACTCTATCTTTATCGAGATTAGAGAATTGCTGTGGAAAATGGGTACGGCATGTAATTTATTTAGGGATTTGGGGTTTGACACTTTCATAGTGTCTTGGCATTCCTTTATATAGGAATGTTTCTCGTTGTATCTTGTTTCCCTTTCTTTCATTAATAAACATCTTCATGTTTGACCGAAAAAAAAAAAAAAAAAAAAAAAAGAGATCGCCTCCTGAACTTGTAAGATTTCTTATTCTTTGATGTAAAAACCCTGCATCAGTTAACAAATAATTTTTTTTTTAAACCAGAAACAGTTACTATCATTTGATCACAAGGAACTTTATAGTCCACTATGAAACAACTCAGTAAACCCACCACCTACTAACATCTTACATCACTTCTAAACTTTCAGAACCAGGGAAAAAACAAAAGGACACTAACATGACCATAGAACCATGATAACATAGAACAGAACCAAATCAAAAAAAGCAAACATAAACACCCTTTCAAACAATGAGGGCACCACCACCAGCACATTTAACTCCTTCCGTTCCCATCAGAGTCACCACCACGGCTAGAGTAGCGAGATCCACCACCACCTCCACGGCTTCCACCACCATACCCATCAGATCCACCATCACGTCTTCCGTAACCACCACCACCGTTTCCACCATATCCACCACCACCGTTTCCACCATATCCACCACCACCTTCACGCCTGCCACCATAACCACCGCCTCCACCTTCATATTCACCACTATCACCACCACCACCACCAAATCGGTAGCCTCCACCGCCGCCTTCTCCTCCACCGCTTCCCCTGGACTGAGCCTCGTTCACAGTAATATTCCTCCCGTCAAGCGCCTGTCCATTCATCCCTTCAATAGCATCCCTCATCGATTGCTCGTCCGAGAACGTCACAAATCCAAACCCCCTTGACCTTCCTGTCTCCCGATCTGAGATAATCTTAGATTCGAGGATCTCTCCGAAGGTGGAGAATGCCTTCTCGAGGGCTTGATCATCAGTGGCCCATGCGAGACCTCCAACGAAGCACCTATACTCAACATCAGTGGAAGCCATTGAAACCGAAGCCAAAACCGAAAAAGAAGATAGAAGAAATGAAAACTGAAAAGAGGGGGAGGATTTCCAACCCACCTCAATTCTGACCCCCACTGGGCGTACCCACCCTCAACCTCAAATGGGTTCACCCATCTTACAACCTTTTGTTGAGGTTGACTCTCTATTGGAGATGCTCTCGATTTTCGAAGAATGCGGTGAATGGCAAATGATTTTTATCTACATGAAAAAATGACACAACCCACTGAACTAACCTTGAAACCAATGCTGATCTGGTGGAATTGTCTCCAAGATTCAGTGAAGCTAACTGAGTCGATAGCCCTGAATATTCATTTATGTTGGAACCCTGGCTGATTTCCCAACTCATTGGAACTTCCAGTTTCCTGCAAGTGTAATACAAACAATTAATTCTAGCTGTAAAAAGAATACACTAGATATTATTTGTGTTGAATTAAACTGTCTATTATCAGTTCATATAAAGTCGAAGTGCAATGACATAATTTAGTAAATAAATAAACTACCATTCGTTCAATCAATCATTATCTTATGTATGTGTATGATGTGAAAAAAGACATGAATGTCAAGACTCAATTTACAGAGTACTATGTTGACCTTCATAATGCATTTTCTCATATTAGGTGAATATAGAATGAGAAAACAGTAAAACTGTAAAAGTATAGCAAAGGAAATGAGTGTCATACCCATCAAAACACTTGAATTTGCAACGATTCATTTTGTCAACTGTATAACTACCGCAGATGATGGTAAAATATCCCAAAACTTCAACACTTGAATGAGTTTTGAATCCTCCTTCGTGACATCTACAGTCCAAACAACATTGAGCTTTGAATGGAAGTTGTTTATTTTCAACAGATCGGACGATATCCCATTCATAACTTTCAAACTCTTCGGCTTTTGAAGTTCATGACGCCAACCAGTTGAGAGCTTCTTTAAGAGATAAATCAATTCCTTCCTTGCCTCTACTATCTTAATACTTCCTAATAATTTCCAGAAACCATCACCAAATATAACCTATAAAAAGTAAAACAAAATATAAGTATCCGAATAAACATGAAAAACTATGTAAAAATGAAGTATTAATGCATCCATGTGTTAAAGAAAAGAGGCCACTGCAAACTCAATATTTGCACTACTATAAAATAGAAAGTTTTATTCCAGAAGCCACAAAAGGTGAAACCTGGTACAGGAGTGCTTAATAGATGCTTATTAAAGATAATTTCATAGACAAACAGTATAAATTACAATTCCTTCGTTTTCTACAGCTTCTGACCTGTCCAGTTTCATTAAACGACATTTTTTATATACCCTGACTATCTTTGCCAATGGAAATGGATGTTAATATATTTTCCTTCCTCTTTGCTGCTAGAGATATATGACTAGCTTCAATGCACCATGTAATTGAAGATTGAATTGAGATACGATTCAAGATTGAAGAGATAAGTTGGAACCTATTTTTACTTATTTAGAAAAAAAAAAAATTTAATTAGTAGGATCTTTAGGTTTCCTCTATTTATAAAGACTTTTGTTTATCCAAGTAATCATCCAAGAATATCAATAAACAAGTTTTTCATCATTTTTCTAATTGCACCCCTAAATATTTATATATATATTGGTGTAAAATTTACTATCGTAGTCAACCTTGAGAAAAGTTTAAGTAGAGTAAACAATTAAAAATTGTGAGAAGATCCAACACTGTAACTTTTTTTAGTTCAATCTCATCTTAATCTATCTCTAAAATAGGTAGCAGATTCTCTAATGTAAGTTTTAATTGTATTCTAGTAAAGTTTATGAGCTTTGCTACAGGTCGAGGGAGGGAGCCAGGGATGAGTGTAACCACTCATCCGCCTCGAGATGAACGCGTCAGATTTGAGATGCGCGATGGCGTTTATTTTGAGGTGGATGGATGGCTTCCACCCATCCCTCGCTCCCTCCCTCGACCCCTAGAATTTTCCAAAGTTTATATAGTAATAAAAATAATTCTAACTGGTGTCACACATATTGCTATAACAATGAGACTAGTTTGTAGATGAAGATAATGAAACAATATTTATCTATCAAGGCACTTGAACAAAACATGTGCGCTTCCCCCAGTGTGATATATGTTCAGAATTTTATGAATACAACTCATCACCTACCTCTAGATACAAGTAAGTCTCTAGATATTCATTGAGAAAGTGTAATAAAAGATACGAGTAATTAGACTTCAGATAATACTTTAGTGTTATTAACAACATCGTTGTTCAAAAAATGCTATTAGTGTTATTAACAAACATATCTGTAACTAGTCATTGAAGAAAAAGATATCAGAATTAGTAGATACCTTCCACCTTGCTCCTTTGAATAGTACAGAATCCGTATTAAGTAATTCATCAAGTTGGCCAAGTTCGACAATGCAATCTATTATAGCTTTAGACGATCTCTCGTCTTTATCAGCATCAAAGAAGCGCCCTCTCTCCTGTGCATCAAAAACTAATTTCTTCCATACGGAATCACTATTCATCAAAGTTGCCCCATTGCCCAAAATCCATAGGCAGTACCTGCAAGTAAGGCAATCACATCTCTTCAATTGCAACAGCTTGGAAATCTACAATAAATTACATGAACATGAAATGGTCATTATAACCTTGCCCTTGTGATGGCCACATTTGTTCTTTGACGATTGGATAGGAAACCCACAGAGCCATTGGCGTTAGATCTCACAGTAGAGATAATTATAACATCCTCTTCACCACCTTGAAATCCATCTACTGATCGAACACACAGAAAAATCACGGCAAGTAGCATATTTTTCTCCAAGTCTATCTTGCAAGGCAAAAACTTGACCTTTATATGGAGAGATGAAACCAACACTAACTCTTTGTTTAGAATCAACGGATGCTGCCATAAAAAAAAATTTGCAGCTTTATTTGAAATAATCAAGAAACCCAAAAACAACTTACAATCACAAAATGATGCGGGAGGGTTTCTAATTTGAGTTTCTAGGTTTCTAATTTGGGTTTTTAGGATTTCTAATTTAGCTCTCAAAGTTATTTACTAAATAATTTATTCGTAATCTTTCAATTTAATTAGGAGTCTTTCTAGTTTTCTTTTAGGATAAGGCTTTACCTTTTCTTTTAGAAATAGACTGGTTGTTATTGTAGTATTTGATTCTAATTTTTCATTTAGGAATAGACTGCTTATTATTCAAGTTATTTAAGCACTATAAATAGAGATTTTCCTCAATATTGTAGGAGACTTTTGATTTGCATAATTTTGAATTGACAATATTTTCTCTGTGTTTTTGGCGATTCTCTTGTGTTCTTTTCTCTAAATTGTTTGTTAGAGCTAGCCTGCAGGATAATCGTTATTCTGCGCGTCACAAAAAGTGTACTCAAACAAAGAATTATTCTAAATTTGAATTTGGGGTACCAATTCAGTGGTGGGCCTGTGGCGGATGAAATCACATGAAACCCTGCCAATGGCATCTGGGGCGGGAGGGGTTAAGATACAAAATAGAACCACTCTAAATGGACATCATAACCTTTCTACTCTCAGAAAGTCCATAGCTTTTCTTCAACTTCCAACCACAGGATGTTGGAGCCTTTTCCCAAATTCTTCATTCAACAAACAGACTCAACTTGAAAAACTTCATTCAGTTGTCTCTAAACCTAACTATGGCCAAACACAGCCATTTAGAGCTTTGTAAACTTACACTTCAAAACTGGGCAGAGGAAATTTTCCTAAAATAGCATAAAAGAAAACAAAATCTTCTGAAGTTACGAATCTTAGGAAAATAACTCTTTACATGTTATTCCTGATATTTTCTTCACAAACCAATAATTGAATCTAATCTGTGAGAAATTATACAGAACTTAATATGTACTTCTGATTCATTTGCAATTAGAATTTCCGCGTGCAAATTCTAACTTAGCTATAAGAAAGAAGAATTTTGTAACCGGTCGTAACTGAAACACATACCTTGGCAAAGGCATGCAACCATCTCACAGATTAGAGCTACCTCCATCAAATTTTTCCGGCTGTATCCATCATCAAATTCATCCTTCCCATATGGAACATTAATAAAAGAATAAGAGCCATACATGTTTCCGGGGAGAAAGTGTTTTATGTAGCTGTTTTCTTTGACATTTGGAGCATCAGCAATTTGATTTTCGTAGAACTCAGAATTAGGAAATATGCTTATGGCGGGGTGCATCCTATACTGCATGTTCAAAAGATGTTTTCTCTGTCCCAGTAGTACAAGCCTCTCAAACAGGCTTCTTCCAAGTTCAGCCTTCTCAGATATCTAACAAATAGTGAAGATCACAATTTCAATATAATAAGATAAGACTACAAACTACTAATAATAATAATAATAATTATAATAATAAACTATGCTAAGGGTAAACAAATCTTGCTTTTAATCATAGCAGGCAATTGCTTTTCATCACCTATGAGAACAGCATGCCGGATGCCAGGGAGTTGAAAGGGGATTGCAGATTCACATTCTTTAAGCTGCGCAGCTTCATCAATAACCAACAGCTCTATTGGTTTCAGCTCATCCAACCTAGCTGAGCTTGAAGCAGTACAGAAAATAAGGCAAGCATGTTGCAAACAGAATTTTTTTATCAAACTTTTGTCATAAAGGGCAGGAAGAGTAAAAGCCCCACGAAGGACTGAGAATTTGAAGGCATTCGTTTACCTTCTCACTTAAATTATTGCTATGCAACAAACTTCTAAGAGACTTGAGCAAATTGAGTGCTCTGCCCATGTCTTCCACCACGTTTACTGAGATGGACGATGTAGAAAGGTGGGTGCGCAAATTTATAATGCAAAACCGCAGGCTCTTCTCAATGCAATCATATTGTTTTCTAATGAATTCCTCAAAAGATAAAACATTTTTATACATTTCATCTTCCTCTGCTGCATTTTCATCATCATTGTCAACATTTTCATCTTCCCCAGCACCATCCTTCAACTTATCTTCCATCCTCTTCTTTAATTCTTCCAGGTACAGATCATACTGAGATCTAGGATCTTCAAGTAACCATATCATTGAATTCAGACGATGTGTCCATCCAGTGAGTGGGGCAAAACACTGTGCAAGTTTAGCAGCACGATGATCAAGGAAAACATAAAAAAGATGACGATGATCATCAATTTTCATTCTTTTTCTATTTCCTGATATGACTATATCTCCCAATCCATAGTTGTCACTTCGAAGAGACTCCCTTACTAGCTTCAAAAGTCGCGAAGCTACTTCCACGACTGCAATGTTAGTTGGAGCACATGTAAGAGTTCTGCATTTCATGTTTAGAACAACCCTGAGCAGTGTGCCAACTGTTTTTGTTTTACCAGTCCCAGGAGGACCTCAGATAAGCTTGACAGTATTCTTGTGACTGCATTTACTTGTTGAAATGCAGCTCGTGATTGCATCTAGTTGTGAATCATTCAAATCGAAAGACTTCAACTTATATTTTTGAGTGAAACAAGTTTCTTGAGTAGGACAGACATCACAACAATCCTCAACCTGTCAAAAAGATAAATCATAACCCACTTAAAACTTTCATAAAACCCTTTAGATATAAAACCAGCTTGAAATCCCGTTAATGGCAAACAATTAAACCCATAAATGACAAAAATGTAGAACCTTACCGTGGAGTCAACCTGCAGTGTTGCGCCTTATTGCGGAAGCGGGTAGACACCAACAATTGCACACAAGTATCACAAGGATCCAATCAATTAAATAGAGCAACTAGCAATGAAAGAAATTAGAGAAAATTAAGAACATACCACAAGAGACACAAGGTTTACGTGGTTCAGCAAATTGCCTACGTCCACAGTGAGGTGATTCCACTATATTCAAGAACAAGGTACAAGAAGATGACAATTCTCACACAACCTCTCAACAAGAGATGAAACAAGTTCAGCAATTGTCTTTCTCTATTCCCTGTGCTTCACAGTTTTTCTACCTATAAAAAAACAACTATAGTTCCTAGTATATATATAGTGTCTTGTTTCCTGTTTCCTGTTTCAAATAGAAGTGGAAACAGTTTCCTATTCCTGTTTGGGAAACAATTTCCTATTCCTGTTTGGGAAACAGTTTCCTATTCCTGTTTGGGAAACAATTTCCTATTCCTGTTTGGGAAACAGTTTCCTGTTTCACAAAACAGGTATGTTTCCTATTTCACAATTCTCCACCTCGGCGAATTTTTATAAGGAAAAAATGAGCCGAAACAAGGCATGAGAATAAACTGATCAACACTCCATCATAGCTTTGTCACCTCACGAAACCGCCCCGAAGGGCAACGCCCCAAAGGGCCCTCAATCAACATGAGTCAATGTGGAGTAAGTCCAAACAATGTTGGAACTTAACTCCAGGAACAACCTTTGTCAGCATATCAGCAGGGTTGTCTTTTGTGTGTACTTTCACCAAAGACACATCACCATCCTCAATTACATCTCGAACAAAGTGATATCGGACGTCAATATGCTTAGTCCTTGCGTGATGAACCTGATTTTTAGCCAAGTGGATGGCACTCTGACTGTCACAGAGAACCTCAACACTATCTTGTTCTACACCCAAGTCATTTACAAGACCTTGAAGCCATAATGCTTCTTTTACACCTTCTGTCAATGCCATATACTCTGCCTCTGTAGTAGAGAGAGCCACTGTATCCTGAAGCATAGATCTCCAACTAACCGGAGCACCGTATATCTGAAATACGTAACCAGTAGTAGATCTTCGTCTATCTAGATCACCAGCATAATCAGAATCAACAAACCCACGAACCTGACATGAATCTCCACCAAAGTCCAAACCCACATCCAAGGTACCTTTTAAGTACCTAAGCATCCATTTCACTGCCTCCCAATGTTTCTTCCCAGGGTTTTCCATATACCTGCTCACAACACTAACAGCCTGTGAAATGTCAGGGCGTGTACACACCATAGCATACATTAAACTGCCAACTGCACTAGCATAAGGAACATGTGACATGTATTCCTTTTCTTCCACTGTGACTGGAGATAACTTTCGAGAAAGTCTAAAATGTGAAGCCAAAGGAGTAATAACCGGCTTTGCGTTTTCCATGCCAAACCGTGATATGACCTTCTCAAGGTACCCCTTCTGTGAAAGAAATAATTTTTTATTCTCCCTTTCTCTTCTTATCTCCATACCAAGTATTTTCCTTGCAGCACCCATATCCTTCATCTCAAACTCAGAAGCAAGTTGAGACTTCAATTTATTTATCTCCACCATACTCTTACAGGCAATGAGCATATCGTCAACATAGAGCAAAAGATAAATAAAATCGCCACTACGAAGTTTTTTCAAGTAAACACAACAATCATACTTACTTCGTGTGAACCCATGTTTCAACATAAAAGTGTCAAACCGTTTGTACCACTGCCTAGGTGACTGCTTTAACCCATAAAGTGATCTCCTCAAACGACAAACATGGTCTTCTTTTCCAACAACCTTAAAACCTTCCGGCTGATGCATATAAATTTCCTCTTCTAAGTCTCCATGCAAGAAAGCTGTTTTCACATCAAGTTGTTCAAGCTCAAGGTCACCATGAGCTACCAAGCTCAACAACACACGAATAGAAGTGTGTTTTACCACAGGCGAAAATATCTCATTGTAGTCAACGCCTTCCCTTTGAGCAAAACCCTTAGCTACTAATCTTGCCTTGAACTGAGTACCAGACTCTAGAGTAGTCTGTTTCTTCTTAAACACCCACTTGCAGCCAATTGCTTTCCTTCCATTAGGCAACGACACTAGATCCCAAGTATGGTTCTTCTGGAGAGACTCCATCTCACCCTGCATAGCTACTAACCAACTCTGACTATCTGAATGACGCGCAGCCTGCTTGTAAGTAGTTGGCTCATCATCTTCCACAGAGAGTGCATATGCAACCAAATCAACTGTATTCAACTGACCATAGTGCTTCAACGGTTCTTCAAAGCCAAATTTTTGAACTTGCTTAACCGATCGTTTTGACCTAGTTAAGGCCAAAGGTTGCTGCTGGGATTGATTATCTTCAACTGGTTGTTGTTTCTCATGGTCTTCAGGCTCATAATTCAGATCATGTGTGCCTGCTTCAACCACTTGTTCATCTGCTGCATCCACAGACGCTTCAACTTCCACTTTCTGAGTGTTACTAGATTCACCACCACTATCAACCAACTCCTTAGCTTTAGTACAAGCTAACAAGGAATTCTCATCAAATGTAACATCTCGACTGATCACAAATTTATTATCCTCTAAACACCATAGACGATAACCTTTCACGCCTTTTGCGTACCCCAAGAAAATGGCCTTCTTAGCCCTAGCATCAAGCTTATTTTCTTTCACATGGTAGTAGGCAATACAACCGAAAACTTTCAGTACACTGTAATCAGCATGTTCACCTGACCACACCTCATAAGGTGTTTTGCAGTCTAATGTAGAATGTGGCGATCTATTAATCAAGAAACACGCGGTGGCTATTGATTCAGCCCACCATTCTCTGCCAAGACAAGCATTGGAGCGCATACACCTAGCTCTTTCAAGCATAGTACGGTTCAATCTCTCAGCAACTCCATTTTGTTGTGGCGTGTTTCTAACAGTCCAATGTCGAACAATTCCTTCCTGATCACAAAACTGTTTGAAAGTACCCTCAGTATACTCGGTACCATTATCAGACCTCAAAGTCTTCACCTTTCTTCCAGTTCTATTCTCAACCATTGCTCTCCACCTTTTAAATGTCTCAAATACTTCATTCTTGGACTTCAAAAAATATACCCATGTGTAACGGGAATAATCATCAATGAAGGAGACAAAGTACCTGGAACCTCCCTTAGAGGCGACCTTCGCTGGTCCCCACACATCTGTATGCACATAGTCTAGAATACCTCTGCTCCTGTGCTTACTTGTACTGAATTTTACCCTGCATTGTTTTCCATATACACAATGCTCGCAAAACTCCATAGTCGGTTTCTGCATACCCTTCAGTAACCCTTGCTTGCTCAGTAGAGACAATCCTTTTTCTGTCATATGCCCAAGTCGCATGTGCCATAACCTAGTGCTTTCCGATGAAGAAGTTCCCACTGCCACATTTCCTGTTACCGTGTTACCCATCAAGGTGTACAAGTTACCTTGTTTGATCCCTTTCATGACAACCAAAGACCCACGGACAACCTTTAAAACTCCACCCACCGCTGTAAACTTACAACCATTGGAGTCTAAAACACCAAGCGAGATAAGATTCTTTTTCAAGGCTGGGACATGCCGCACATCAGTTAAGGTTCTCACAACACCATCATACATCTTAATTCTCATTGTTCCAATTCCAACTGTCTTGCAAGCGTAATCATTACCCATTAGAACAGTACCACCATCAATGTGCTCATAGGTAGTGAACCACTCCCTGTTTGGGCACATATGGTAAGAACACCCAGAGTCAAGGAGCCATCTCCCAGAGATTTTTGTGTTTTCACCCGCAACTGAATAACATTCTTCATGCTTTTCCATACTAGATGCATAACTTGCTTCACTAGTATCACCCTTATCTTGCTTTTTCTTGCCCTTCCAACTGTTATCATGATTACTCTTACCTTGATTTGGACAATTTTTTCTAATATGCCCCCACTCTCTACATTTGTGACATTGTGGACCTCTAGACTTTGATCTGGATTTTCCACTATTTGAAGATGATTTCACTTGAGACCTTCCTCTAACAACCAACCCTTCAGCTTGATCTTTCCCACTACCATTTGATGAAGTTTTCTTCCGAATCTCATTGGACAAGAGTGCACCGGTAGTTTCATCAAATGTAAGTTCATCTTTCCCAAACAAAATTGTTTGTACAAGATTTTCATATGACTGCGGCAAGGAGTAAAGCAATATAATTGCTTGGTCTTCATCCTCAATCTTCACATCCACATCTCTCAAATTTGAGATAATCCGTGTAAACTTGGCGATATGATCACCAATTGGAGTGCCCTCATCCATTGCTAGTCTGTACAATTGGGTTTTCAAGTATAACCTGTTTGATAATGTCTTAGTCATAAACTGTGACTCAAGCTTCAACCAAACATCAGCTGCCGTAGTTTCTTCATTAACTAAAAAAACTATGTCTCTATCCAGACACAAGCAAATAGCAGCACGCGCCTCCAAATCCAATTCTTCCCATTCATCATCTGACATGGTTTCAGCCTTTTTATCCTTCCCTAGTAATGCCTTGTGTAATTTCTGAGAAATAAGCAAATTCCTCATTTGTATTCTCCAATATCCGAAATCGTTCTTACCATTAAATTTCTCGATTTCATACTTCCCCACATGTGCCTTGTTCACCTTGGATGCCATTGCAAACAAAACCCGTGACTTTCTAGACAAGAAGCTTCACTATGGTTTTTTTTTTTTTTTTTTTTTTTTTTCAAACAACTTGTGCACAAACAAATCCTAGCACTTTTGAATCTTCACAATCTTGAGTAGAACAATTCAAGATCAATTTCCCTTAGTGCTCTGATACCAATTGTTGCGGCTTATTGCGGAAGCGGGTAGACACCAACAATTGCACACAAGTATCACAAGGATCCAATCAATTAAATAGAGCAACTAGCAATGAAAGAAATTAGAGAAAATTAAGAACATACCACAAGAAACACAAGGTTTACGTGGTTCAGCAAATTGCCTACGTCCACAGTGAGGTGATTCCACTATATTCAAGAACAAGGTACAAGAAGATGACAATTCTCACACAACCTCTCAACAAGAGATGAAACAAGTTCAGCAATTGTCTTTCTCTATTCCCTGTGCTTCACAGTTTTTCTACCTATAAAAAAACAACTATAGTTCCTAGTATATATATAGTGTCTTGTTTCCTGTTTCCTGTTTCAAATAGAAGTGGAAACAGTTTCCTATTCCTGTTTGGGAAACAATTTCCTATTCCTGTTTGGGAAACAGTTTCCTATTCCTGTTTGGGAAACAATTTCCTATTCCTGTTTGGGAAACAGTTTCCTGTTTCACAAAACATGTATGTTTCCTATTTCACATGCAGTATATTACTAATTAAGCTTTTGGGGGACTCTGCACGCAGTGCTCTCCATATACGCATGTTTGTTGTTATATTTACAAGGTATATTGCATAAAGAGGCTCTTTTTTTTTGTCTCAAGTAGTTCAACCACAATAGGCTTTGATGCTAGGACTTTGATCACATAAGGATCACGATCATAAGGATCGTCATCTTTAGGATCGTCATCATCAACACTTTCAACTAAAACAGGAAGATAGCATCTTGGGGGTCTGTTTAAATCATTAACACACGTCACCCTCACATTTGACAGAGCAAACACATCTCCGCTCTGGGGCTTGTAGGGTTTTTTCTCCTTTTTGTCATGTGGTTTTATTTCAGCTACTAAGGTGTAAAATAAACCATTTGGTTCCTGAAACTCCATACGTTTCTCAACGTTCAGTATTTCACACGTAGGTGACTGAAACAAAGCTTTCATGCTTGAAAGCATATCAGCATGTGTTTCCTCAATAATAGGTTTCTCAAATGACTTCAAGTAATCCTTAACTGAAGAAAATGTCTCCGGAATCTTTTCCACCTGCAAAAAAACATACATTTGGTTTTATCAATATTAACAATAGCAGAACCTTGTGACATCAATGCAAGTTGAATTGAAAGTGAAAATCGTGAACAAGCTGAGTCTTTTCAGTGACAGTATGCCAAGAAATTTTAAGTATGCAGGGGTTTTGGCTGAACAATCAAATCAAAATTACAGAATCAACATCTAATTGTCTAACGAATTTAAATGTGAATTAATGTAGTTATCAAATTATTTGAGCGAAAATAATATCTTATTTAAATTGTAAGAGGAGGGACTACCTTGAATTCATCAAAATTTTGGTTTTTCTGAGGTGATAATGATCATGGGGAAGAAGACACTACACTAAATTAGCATTTTTATAACAACTTCCAAAATAATATCAATTTTGAGTTCAGTCCACCACACAATTTTACACATTACAAAGTGATATAATAATTATATCACTGAAGAATATGATGCTACATGTGATGCTATTTATGGTGATCCAATTTATTGTATCACCTGTTTTGTGAAACTGTTTTTCATTTTTTTATTAGTGAATTTAGTTTTTGACTTGAAATAATTTGGTTGACTAATATTGCTCAAAAGTGATATTATTTCGAGAGTTGAAAAACAAAACCCCGAGCATTATTCATCTTCAACTATTTGCTCTGTAGTGGTTAGTTGTTAATGCAATCTCAATTCTCAACCATCTCACAATTTTGATTCAATAAAAAACGATTTTAAATAATCTGGCACCATGGTGCTAAAAAAAAGTCTCTAGGACCAATAAAACAAAATAAATCAACATCTAGTAGTTTAGTACATTACCGGGAGCAAAGGGTTTGCGACATCCATATACCATTTGGTGGAAACCATCTATTTATACAATTTTTTTTTACTAGTAAATTGAAAGCTATTATATATTTTACTGTTCCACAAGGGTGCTAAACATGTGTAATTAGTGAAGACATTAGAACATGAATGGGGAATAAGTTTGAGCTATGTAAACCTTATCCTTGTAAAGTTGTTCATTGAATATATCAGGTAGCGTCCAAGAGAAAACCGCATCAATCAAGCCAGTGCGAGCTGGATGCTTCATCTTCTTTTTCTCATCGGAAAATATTCCCAAAAGTTGCATTACTTCTTCCATTTTGGCCTTGTATCTGCATCAACAAATTAAACCATGCGCCGTACGTAGAATGCACAAGTTATAATAAAATGAACCATCAATATTTTTTCTACAACGATGCATAATTTTATCGTGCTATATTCATAGGTTAATTATCTAGGTTAATTCTGACTACCTAGCAAAGCTTTGGTATCTTATTCTTTTCACATTCTTTTAGCACACTGGACAAATGACAAAAGAAAAGAAGCATAAGCTTGTACGGACAGGCTTGAAATTTTAAGGTTGGTTACTTCATGGACTAGGAACGGAAATGAAAATCAAAATGGTAACAGAAATGGGAATGGAAACATTACTATGTTTGTTTACTTGATAAAATGGGAATGATTTGTGTCTTTACTATTATACCGTGAATTGTTAACGTGGATTCTAGATCTGTGGTATGTAAGGAGGGAAAATAAGATAAAAGGGGTGTTGACCATTACGATGCCCATTGTAAAAAGCTTTCATAGGGTTTTAGGAAGGAATGTCCATTCCAATGAATTTTGTAATGATAATTTCTATTAAACCATTTTTATACCCAACCAAACAAATGATTGACTTAAAAGCATTGTAATCATCATTACCATTATAATAGTCAAACCCAATTCGTTGAGTAACCAAACATGCCATAAGTCTTCCTTGAGTCTTCCTTTTAATACAACCTTGTTTACATCTATATGTCCATGGGGCCAAGAATTGAAATTAGGGTTGCAAGTTCTTTTGGAAAATCCAATTCTGAACTTGGAAAAATTTTGAGATCTTTGAAATTTTCGAAAACTTTTGTAATGGAACTGTAATCTGTTTGAAATATCTAATTCCAATCAGAAAAAATTTTAAACTTGCCAAAAGTGTTCCAATCTGAAATTTTTTGAGAATATTCCAATTATTAAATTCGAAAGTATTTCGATTCAAAATTTCCTATTTGTTCTAAAATACTCTTAAATAAATAAGATGTCATTATTATATATTATATTGTAAGCTATAACATTATATTTTCGTTTATCCTATTAATAAAATAAGTATATATGTCATTATCATAAAAAAAAAGATTATGTGTTATAATTTATAAGCTATATATGTTTGCGCTAATTATACCAATGAAATAAGATCACATACATTATGAGCCCCAATATGTCCAATAAATCTTGTCTCTCTCTCTTTTTTTTTTTTTGATTAGGTCATTCTTTTTTTAACACTTGGAGGAATTATATATTAAAAAAGAATTAAATCGTAATTATTATATAAAAATTAAAAATTTTCATTGAATTTTTTGAAATGTGAAATTCCTAATTTTTTTTAAAAACTTTAACTAGAATTGAGTTATTATATGCTGAATTTCGGAATCGGAAATGAAATTTTAAAAACATTTTCCAAAAACTTCCAAAAAAAATCTAAAAAGTGAAATTTCAAAATTTTAATTGAGTCTAACCGAATTTTTCAAAAATCTGCATTGGAATTTTCCGATTCCGATTCTGAAATTTTGAAATAGAAATTAAAACAAATTTCCGTTTCAAAATTTTTTGCAATGGAAAATGGAACACTTATTGTTTCCCTTTTGATCCGTCCAAAAAACAGAACAAACCTTTGGTGGGCACCTCATGCACTAAAATGGATGACCAGTGAAAGTTCTTTAAAAAAAAATGCCTTTTCTAAACGGCGAGGGAAAGAGAGCGAGCTCTCGAGATGCATGTCATCGCTAACCTTGAGGGGGATGGCTCCCTCACCCATTCCCTTGCTGTAAAAAAGGGCTAAAAAAAAGTAAAGAGAAAGAGACGTCCCTTTTGATCCGTCCAAAAAACAGAACAAACCTTTGGCTTTCTCTTCCCTTTTGATTCGTCCAAAAAACAAAACAAATCTTTGGTGGGCACCTCAGAGCATCTCCAATGATAAAAATTAAGAGATTATTGTGGATGCTCTTATAAATCTAAACACTATAATGAATATTTTTATTCATAACAGTGACTTTCGTCCGTGTAGGTTCTTTATGGATCAAAGAGCCCCCACTGATATTCGGAATTTACTAAGTTGTTTAATGGCATTATATGTGAATAGAAGAAGAGAATGAAAAGTAAAAAATAAATAAATAAATTCAAATTTATCTCTGCTTTCTGCAACCCTTCTTTCACATAAGCTACTGATTAGCCTTATTTATTGATATGTTATGATATGAACCACACTGCCTATATCCCAAGATATCGAAGGTATTTTTTTTTTTTTTTTTGGTTAACCTTTGCTTGTGTTCTATAAGTTGTTTCATTTTTTAGTATGTGACTCAAGTTTGTCTGGCTTTGATTTTGAGTTCTAAGACACGTTCATTGTTAACTCTCCATTACAAATATAAGACTTAAATCCAAAGTTGATATAAATTATTGGACCTAAAGTATAAATTTATTAATGCCAAAGTCAATAGTATTTCAAAAATAAAAATAAAAATTTCATTCAATTAAAGGTCAAATAATTAATAGTCAACGTGGTCTTGGAACCTAGACTTAAAATTGCGTAAACTTAAGACCCAAACTATAAGTTGTTATGAATCATAGGACCTAAACACAAATTGACCCTTTAGCTTACATTACTAATCGCTACTCCACGCCATTTCTCTACGTTTTTACCACCTCTCAATTTTGGTCCTAAAAACAGTTGGTTTTCTTTTCCTCTTTCGAATTACAAATAGCATAATTTTCACTATTTTTTTTCTAAAATGGAGACGCAAAGGATTTGGATAGTAAACGTTAAATTCCCAATATGTGGACTTGAATACTATACTTTAAACTATAGTACTCTTTATGTTATTCTTTAATACTCATATATATATATGTAAGTTTTATGATTTTGAAATTTGTTGTAAAAGTTGTTTTTGAGTATGAATTAAAGCTATCTCTAATAATAGTAAAATGTATAACTAATGTCATACTATATATTTAAAAATGAATAACTAATTTATATATTTTTTTAAAAGTTATATAAATAAAAAATGTCAAAAGTGTGATAGTACAAGTTCCAAATTGCATGGTGAGGAAAAGGTTGTATATGCGAGTTTAAAAAAAAAAAAACCAAGGATTGTGATTTTAATTCTCGAGACAATTTCCGTCTCGTAATTTTAAGAAATATTTCAAAAAATATTTCGGTATGTAAAAAATAACATAAAATTTTGAGAACGCATGAAATATATAAAATAAATTTTGAGGGTATATGAAATATGTGATAAAAATAATATATAAGTAAATATACCTATTAAACACAAGCCTAAATACTAAATATTCTTAAATTCATGATATAATTAAAATATAGTAAAAAATCACAAATTTGACATACACAACTAGAAATTTCTAGTTAATAATCACTTAAATTCTCACAAAGTCAAATGGAGCTAGATGAGTTCGCTAATCTTATGCACCTGTTGGATAGACAAATGCTCTCAGAGGGACCAGATAGTTTGGTGTGGAAGGGTAAAGGTGTAGGCTTCTCGGTGAAAGAATTTTCGGATATGTTGGCTGCATCTCATTATGAGACCCACTCTAACCCCTTCATTACCTCCCACAAAAATCTGGTATGGGTGAAAAACCTTATTCCTCGGATTAATTTCTTTAGTTGGTCAGTTTTGCATGAGAAGATCTTGACTAAATATAGGTTAAGAAAAATGGGAATCCTCACTGGGAGTCTTTGTGTGCTTTGCAATGAATCTGAAGAGACACTGGACCATTTGATGCTTCATTGCAGTTTCTCCAAATCCATTTGGCGCAATTTCTTGGTGGAATTCGGTTTGAGTTTGATGTTTGAAGGTTTCATTCTAGATTGGCTAAGTTGGTGGTCTAAAGCTAATCCATCCCGTCGGGGGGATTGGTTATGGCATAGGGCCCCTCACGTTCTCATGTGGTGTGTGTGGAAAGAAAGAAATAAAAGGGTTTTTGAAAGACTAAACAGATCAGAACACTCTATCTTTATCGAGATTAGAGAATTGCTGTGGAAACTGGGTACGGCATGTAATTTATTTAGGGATTTGGGTTTTGACACTTTCATAGTGTCTTGGCATTCCTTGATATAGGAATGTTTCTCGTTGTATTTTGTTTCCCTTTCTTTCATTAATAAACATCTTCATGTTTGACCGTAAAAAAAAAAAAAAAAAATGGAGCTAGGAGACCATGTATCCAAACTTTTCAATAAATCCAAAATATTGAAGATTAATATGATAAATATTAAATATGTACCAATTCTTCAATACGAAAAATATAGAATACACAAAAAAGTTCAAATTTTTATCTAAATAGCTTTTATTAGAGGAATTATGGATAATTCACCATCCATTGTGCAAATTTTATCATTACCCTAAAAAAAAAACCCTAAACAAACTCAATAAATGGAATTTTGGTCTTAGTGTTTTGTGGTGAAAAATCGAATTTTACAACAAATCCCAAAAAACCAAAAACAAACCTTAAAAAACCCTCGAAAAAATTAAATTTATATTTCACTTTTTTCGTAATTAAAAAAACAAAAATGTCGTGGAAACACATTCCATGCTGGGAAGTATAATACCAAGCCAATTATTCAATATCACCGATACTTCTTTCAAGTATTTAAAATGGAAAATATATTCTCAAATAAATTATTAATTATAAATAAAAGTAATTTTTAATAAATTTACGCATTTCTAACTATAATACCCTTTGTGTGTGTGTGTGCTAGAAATTTATGAGTTTTGAAAAGATTGATGAACTTTTAGCAATTGGAATTTGAATGTGTGTCTTAGATATGTGATGAAAGAAGAATAAAAAATAAAAATAAAAAATAAATAAAAATAAAAATAAAAAACGCTACGACCAGGCTTTGGTATCTTATTCTTTTCACTTTCTTTTAAAAAAAGAAAAGAAGCATAAACTTGTACGGACAGACTTGGGACTTTTAAGGTTGGTTACTTCATGGGCTGGGAATGGAATGAAAATCGGAATCATAACAGAAATGGGAATGAGAATTATTGTGTTTGTTTACACAATAGAATGGGAATAATTTGTGTCTTTATTGTTATGCTGTGAATTGTTAACGTGGATTTTAGATCTGTGGTAGATAAGGAGGACAAATAATTAAGATAAATGGAGTGTTAACCATTAAGATACCCATTGTAAGGAGCTTTCATAGGGTTTTGGGAAGGAATGTACATTCCAATGAATTTTGTAGCGATGATTTCTATTAAACCATTTTATACCCAACCAAACAAATGATTGACTTAAAGCATTGTAATCATTATTACCATTATAATAGTTAAACCCAATCCGTGAAATGTGAAGAGAGAGATACGAAAACAGGAGAAGAAGAGAGGAACAGGGGGTCGTGGGCAGTGGTTTGCGACAGGGACAGGGGCGGTGGTTGTGCGAAACAGTGAGATGGCGGCGATGATGTTTATGATGGAACAGGGTGTGGCGTCTCCCTAGCGAGCGAGGAAGAGCGGGTGAGGGAGGAAGGCTAGGTGACGGCTGATGGTGGAGGACGAGGAGGAGGTGGTGATGGCGGGATGATCGCACTGCCGTTTCTCCTATCGAGCGAGGATTGCCGGCAGGGTGGATTGGCATGGTGGCTGGAAAATAGAGGAGGAAAACACACGTAGGAAAAGAAAGAGAGAGAGAGAGAGAGGATGAGCTTTCCTCCAAAATGGGGAGAGCTAAATAGGGTTCTTCTATTTTCTTGGGCTTGGGTTCTCCAAAAGGTGTTGGGCTTGGGTTTTTAGGTTAGCATTTTGGGTTTGGGCTTAGGTTAAATTAGGTAGACCTAGGTTTGGATATGTGATCATCTACTTTGTACCACCGCTATAATCAACCAATTGATCATTCATTAAATTGTCGCCTTAATGCGATTTCATCGTTCACGCTCAAATTCCTACAAATACATGAAAATGAAATAATAAGAATAAAATATAATAATAGAAACACTAACATATATAAATTAAGGGATATATTATGTAATAATTACGTGAATATCAAAGACATATGTCAAATGGGTCATCATGAACATGCAGAAAAGGGAATGGGTCAGAAAGCCCAATAGTATCAGCATAAGGGCTCAGTTTTGACTCACTGAGTGGTAGGAGTTCCATTTTAGGCTTTCATGTGTAACCCGGATCCATAATATGGACTAAATCAAGCAAATCATTCACTTCCCTAATGGAATCATCAATATCAAAGTCTAAACCGAAGTGAGTCAAACATGCTGCTAAGGGATCATCTGATACAGACTGCAATAAGGAATTCTCCACCGAACTCTCAATCATGTCAACTTCACAAACATCCTCGGGTTCGGGAGGTTGTTGACTAACATTAAAAATGTTGAGTTCGACGGTCATGTTGCCAAATGACAATTTCATAATTCCATTTTTTGCAGTTAATAATGTCATTGGATGTGGCAAAAAATGATCGACCCAAAATGACTAGAATGTGACTAGAGGGATTGTGAACAGGTTGTGTATCAAAAACTATAAAGTCCACAGGGTAATAGAATTTTTCAACCTTGATAATCACATCCTCTATAACACCACCGGGGACTCTGACAGACCGACCTGCCAATTACAGTGTTACTCAAGTCGGTTTTAACCCACTAAGAACTAATTGCTCATAAACAGAATATGTCAATAAATTAACACTCGCCCATAAATCCAATAATGCCTTATCTATCACATGATCACCGATAATACAAGAAATAGTCGGGCAACCAGGATCCCTAAACTTAGGCGGGGTTCTGTGTTGAATAATTGAGCTCACTTGCTCGGTGAGGAAGGCTCTCTTTTGCACATGGAGCTTCCACTTTTGTGTGCAAAGATCCTTAAAAAAACTTGACATAATTATGAACTTGCTTGATAGCATCGAGTAATGGGGTATTTATGTGAACTTGTTTAAAAATTTTCATTACGTCATTTACACTTGTTCCTTTCTTTGCCGGAGCTAACCGTGATGGAAACGGTGTCTTAGGCAAATAAGATGCCTGATGGTGTCAGAGTCAAGAGGCACATCTTTAGAAGATGAGGATTTATCAACCTCCTTGTCAGATGGAGATGCAACCTGCGTTGACTTAGACGGAGATGCAAGACTTAGACGGAGATGCAACGACACTCGAATCAGGCACTTGTACCCGATTGTCAACCTGTTTTCCACTTCAAAATGTAGTAATAGATTGAACATCTTCATGGTGTGACTCAGATGTACTACCAACTGCGAATTGACCCTTTGGGTTTGGAACAGGTTGACTAGGAAATCTCCCTGACTCTTTCTCCAAAAATGATTGAGTAATCTTACTCACAGATATCTCAAGTCTATTGAGGGCTTGAGATTGGTGTTGAGTCGTGGCTTTCAACTCAAATATGTCCTTAGAATGCTACTCAATTATACTTTTTGAGCGCTGCAAAAACCGAATAACCGTTTCCTCTAAACTTGATGTGTTGGATGGAGGAACTTTGTTAAGGTGGGGCCTAACAGGGCTAGAGGCTTGAGGAACCTGGGAGACAACAACAGGTCCCCCTTGGTGTGGGCCATGGGTCCAGGAGAGACTTGGATGTTTGGCGAACCCTGAGTTGTAATAGTTAGGTTGTAGATTATTGTCAGGTCGTTGCATCGCATTAAAAGAGTTGACTTGCTCAGCATAGTATGCAGGATAATCGTTTTGCAAGTCACAATTAGCCATTGAATGATCAGGACTCGAACATGCAGCACAGACTTCAGATGAAGCGTTTGCGGGAAGTACAGGTTGACTCAAATTCAAAAGTGCGTCTATCTTTTGAGTCATGGTCATAACAGCCATCTCTAACTTTGAGGCAGAAGGGGGTTGAACAGATGTATCTCTAACTTCATATCAACTGCCCTTACGCCTATCAGACTCTTTTATCGAATAATCTCATTGCTGAGAATTTTCGGAAAGCGTTTCAAAGAATTCCCAAATTTCACTGACGCTCATTTTCATTAATGACCCATCACTAGTGGCATCAATCAGACGACGGTTTTGAGGGGTTAAATCGTATTGGAAGTATTGAACTAGCCGCCACTTCTCGAATCTGTGATGGGGACACCTGACAATGAGCTCATTGAACCTTTCCCAACATTCATAGAAATGTCCGCCCTCTTTTTGTTAAAAATTAGATAAATCTCATCGGAGAGCATTCGTTTTATGAATGGGGAGGTAGTTGTCAAGAACTTTCTTGACAACGTATCCCATGATGTGATGGATCCTGTCTCTAATGCATTTAATCACGGATTTGCCTTATCTTTCAGAGAAAAGGAAAATAACCTAAGACGGACCGAATCATCAGAAAAGTTTTGGTACTTCAGGGTAACGCAAATGTCAAGAAATTCTTTGACATGAAGATAAGATTCCTCTTTCTCAAAACCATAAAAATAAGGTAGTAGATGAATAATAGATGGTTTGAGTTCAAAACTGTTTGCATTTGTCTCGGGTAAGACAATGCAAGATGAAACACTACTAGGAAAAGGGGCGAAGTAATCATTAAATGCCTTCTCCTCAGCTATCTCAGTGGACAAGGGTGATGAACCTAAATAGGTAATGGAGAATTCAAAGAACTCCTCGAATTCTTGTCGGACAAGTCTATTCTTAGAATCACGCACTCAGGTATGCATAAACTACTGAATAACGAAGGTTCAAAGTCAACACTCCTAAACAGGCTTCAATTTTTTTTTAATTACTTTTTTTAATGCAAGCCTAACCGTTATATGAAGTTGACCTAACTCTGAAAAAATTAAAAACAACAGGACCCCCTAAATAACACCTAAATGATGCACAAACAAAATGAATGCGGGCTGAAATTGAATTCAATTTACCTAACCGTGGGAGAGGCACGATAATTTCCTATCAATCCACCACTACATAATTACTCTTACCTCTTTTTCCACTCTTTAGCTCAAAGTGTAATGCCAGTTCAAGAATTGTTCCCAGATGTGATATATTCCTTCACTCGACCACTTTAAGCTATCAAACGTCCAAATAGGGTTCCTATGAGCATCACATCTGTCCTAGATAATTATCTTGCTACAAATTTTAAATAGTGAAGGTCTAGGATCCTAACCCTAAAATAGATGGTGATTAACCTATCCGCGGGAGAGAGCACAGAAGTTTCAACTCAATCATGTCACTATTCAAATTTGCATGCAATACTACCTAGAACAAGCTAAACACAAGTGATCACACAGAAACCGCGTGCAGGTGCGGTGGGTAGAAGTTACATCCGGCGTGAACCTCTTTCAGGTTACTTGCGACACCGGGTAGAAGTCGATTTCTAAGAGTTTCCTCGCGAATCGCAATATTTCACTTCGTTCCCACTTGAGCTCCTATGTGTGTGACCGCCTGCAAAAATAATTCAAACTCAAACAAATAAAACAAATAAGAAAAGCAAATAAAACAAATAAGAAACTGACTCGTAACACTGTTCCTATTAAGAAAATTAAACCTAATTTATAAATTAGCAAAAACAACCATAGATTTCGATTGTACCGTTACAATCCCCCGCAATAGCAGAATAGAATACGGCACACACAATCACAGATTCAGATTAATACGGCACACACAATCACAGATTCAGATTAATTGATTAAAGTATACTTTGAATATCAATAAAAGGTACTTCTAACTACCGACTAGTCTAGATAATTAATCCAGATATAATCGGTGAAAGCAAATTATTGAAACTCAGAAATCAACTGTGTTTAACGTTCAAGTATATAGAAAACAATAAATTCAATTACAACAAACTCTAGAAAACCCTGTGTTTCATATTCGCCTCGGTGCAGGGTCTAGAAGATCATGGTGGATGGAGTCACAACACTGGTGCAGGTGAAATCCATCTCAGCACGAACGTGAATCCCGAGAAAAGACTGCAAATGCACTGTGGTGATACAGAGCCAAAATCAGGGTGAGAATAGCAAAACTATTTGAAAAACAATTATTTCCCGCCAAAAGTCACGCGTTCCTCTGGTCTTCGTCTCCAGCGAGCCGCGCTCCTCGCCAAAGAGGAATCATTAATCCTGTACTATTGGTCATTTACCACACTTCGATGAGCTAGAATTAATAATTTTAAAACCATAACTGTACATTAAGGAAGGAGAATAGAAAATTTATGGAAATGACCACATCACCAGATTTTGAATAATAGAAACTATTATGATCATAGTAGAGACTTTAATTTATAGACAAACAGAAAACACCATAAGCAATTGCACTATGACAAAGTATTAAGGGTAACAAGCGAGATATATAATTTGCTCCCCAATGTGATATTCTAGCTAATGGGGGTACTAGCTCAGTGGTAGATCTGGCGGATGAAATCACAAGTCCATAGTTCAAATTCTGTTAGCGGCATTTGGGGTAGGAAAGGGATTAAGGGATAAAAAAAAGTGTTCTTCCACAACAAAATAAAAGTAAAAAAATAAAATCATGCGCACCTCTGAAGAAGCGCGGCCTAGAAAGTTATTTTAAAAAAAAAAAAAAACTACATGTTTTACAAGACAATCCTTCTAGGTATCGAGGGAGCGAACGAGGGAGGGAGTGAGGATGCTCCCTCGCACGTGAGTTTTTTGGGTGAGGGAGGGTGGAGCGCAGCTGACATTGTTAATAAAAAATAAATAAATAAATAAATAAAAAAGAAGAGGGAAAATCGAAAATTTAGGGGAAAGGAGGGAATGGGCAAGCTCTCCCCATTTTCAGTCTCAGAGCTAACCCTCCCTCTCCCTCTCCCCAAACAAAGCTCTCCCTCGCCACCCTCTCCCCATCATCGTCTCAACCGACCGAAGGAGAAGAGAAAAAGCTCCCTCGCGCATTCCCTCGCCGAAAAGCTCCTCCCAAATGAAAACTCAACCGAAGGTAAGTCTCCCCTTCATTTCTGGGCGATTTCTTGTGGTGAGTTTCTCTAGGGTTGATTTCAGGTGGCGGGTTTCTAGATCTAGGGTTACACCTCTTTCGCTACATTTCGGACTTTGGTTGTGTTAGTGGTTTTAGGGTTTACGAAACTCTTTGATTGTGTGGATTGTTTCGATTAATTGGGTTGATAACTGGGGTTTTCAAAAAAAAAATTTGTGTTCTTCCACAACAAAATAAAATCATGCACAGCTCTGAAGAAGCGCGGCCTAAAAAGTTATTAAAAAAAAATTACATGTTTTACAAGATGCACGCTTTTCGTTTTATTTTATTAAGAATATCACGCTGTCAATTTAGAGGGGCCTTCAACAATCCTTAATATGCATGTTGAGTGGGAGATGGATTATTTAGAAGGGCATATAGGAGACTACTGAGAACTTTGGCCTCCCAAGCTTAAGAGAGGTCAATTTAAAAGGAAAATTTAAGAGCTTACTGTGGATGCTCATATAAATCTAAACACTATAATGAATATTTTTATTCATAACAGTAACTTTGGTACGTGTAGGTTCTTTATGGATCAAAGAGTCCCCACTACATAAACTTAAGACCCAAACTATAAGTTGTTATGAATCAGAGGACCTAAACACAAATTGACCCTTTAGCCTACATTACTAATCGCTACTCCACACCATTTCTCTACGTTTTTACCACCTCTCAATTTTGGTCCTAAAAACAGTTGGTTTTCTTTTTCTCTTTCGAATTACAAATAGCATAATTTTCACTATTTTTTTTTCTAAAATGGTGACACAAAGGATTTGGATAGTAAACGTTAAATTTCCAATATGTGGACTTGAAAACTATACTTTAAACTATAGTACTCTTTATGTTATTCTTTAATACTCATGATCATATATATGTAACTTTTATGATTTTGAAATTTGTTGTAAAAGTTGTTTTTGAGTATGAATTAAAGCTATCTCTAGTAATAGTAAAATGTATAACTAATGTCATACCATATATTTAAAAATGAATAACTAATTAATATATATTTTTTAAAGTTATATGAATAAAAAATGTCAAAAGTGTGATAGTTCAAGTTCCAAATTGTATGGTGAAAAAAAGTTTGTATATGCGAGAAAACACTCATCAAAGCTTCTAGCATCCCCCAACATCTCTTTCACCCCCCAAAACCTGAAAAAAAAAAAAAAAAATCAAAACTTTCCAAAACCCGAAAAACTTTAACCCCAATTTGAATCCATTTTTCAATTAATTCATCCCAACCCCATTATGAATCACTCAGATGATACTAATGGGGTGGTGGTGGTGACGGGGTGTGCAGGTTAAGAACAGTAGAGATTGAGAGTGTTGGGTGGAGGAAGAAGGTGTAGTTTTCTCTGTCATTTTTTTAAGTCTATTTTGATCGACCGTGTCAACCCACTGAATCAGACTGGTTTGACTCAGCATAATCAGCAAATGTTGATTAGGCAGACTAATAAAAAATTAGCCGATGAGATTAAGAAGTTAGGACATGGAATATGCGTTGGTGATGATTATTCGCTTTCATGGACTAATGGGTGTAGACAAAGTTTGGATTTAGATTCACGGAACCGTGATACTATGTTTTGAACATGAGTAATTCTAGCTGGCCTGGGAAATCAGCGAGGCTGCTGCCTGGGAGGGGGTGAATTTACACTTTTGCCCCCTCCTTTTTAAACACTTTTTCCAAAAAGTTGTTAAATAGGACGAGCAATAGTGTAAATTCGCCCCCCTAGACAGTCAACCCAGGCTGATTTTTCCAGACCATTTAGAATTTTTGTTTGAACATAATAATATGGGTTTTGAACATAATAAAGAGTTCTTATAGATGTCCTTGAAGTTAAATTGGTTTTGCAATGAAGAGTATCTTGTTGAAGTTTTTGGTTGAAGTTGATAGAAGTATTTGGATATTTGGCAATGAAGTATCGTGTCCAATCACTAATTACACCCCCATTACAATTTCAATTCGAATCAAAATCTACACTTTTACAATCATCAAACACCAACCCATTGGAACATGCTTGTCAAGCAAATCATCTGGGTATGTGGAAGAAAATATGAAATGGGCCTGAAGACTAGCTCATTATCTCCTTCATTTGCTATCGAAGTGATGAAGATGATGATCTCCGTTGCCCCACGAAGCTCTTGAAGAAACAGCGATGTACTTCAATTGTGGCTCACCGTTTAAAGAGGCATTGGTGACCAGGAACTGCTCTGCATGAACAGAGTGATGGAGAAGAAGACCTGGAAATTCCAGATTTGCCCCGAAGAAGATCCGCCCATCTAATCCCAACCCAACAGCTCCAACATGGTATTTGGAGATATGGGGTCTCGCCAAATCTTGAGCAGACTTCACTAAGGATGGGAGAAACTGAAGAACAGAGAGACCTGCTTGTTTCGCCATTGATTCAGCCTCTGCTGCTTCAATCACAAAGTGGGTGGGTCTCTCCATTGAATAATCAGATGTGAGGTTCTAATTTCTATGAGTGAAGACGACGAAGACGTATTGGGAAATAGGAGAAGAGAGGGTGAAAGATAGAAGAAGAAGGGTTTGTGATGTTTAAATAGAGGAAGAAGAGAGAAGGGATCAAGGGAGTGTTGATATTTCAATGCAAACCAAGTAATAGTTGATGTGGATTGGGGCGGATTTGGACAAATTAATTCCCGTTTCGCTAGAGATCACGGATATTCAAATCTGCCCCGAATATTCATTTACCATATTTTGTAAAAATCATTCCCGAACCGGACGGATAGACGGATATTCGCCCCGCCCAAAATACCCGGAGGAAAAAAAAAACAAAAAAACAGATTCTCAAATATCGAATCACAAAAATTACAAAAAAAAAAAAACAGATTACAACAGATTATACATATTTGGTTTTTGTGAGATCATACCGAAATTACAAAATATTCCAGAAATTACAAACTATACAAAAATTAACAAAAAGATTCCATAAATTACAAACCATACAAAAATTAACAAAAAAATAAAAAATTACAACAAATTCAAAAAATTCGATTTTTGAGATCAGATCTTGAAATCTAATCATGATCAGATCTTGAAATCTAATCATGATCAGATCTTGATCACTGAGATCAGATCATGAACAAATCAGATCTTGATCACTGAGATCAGATCTTGATCTTGATCTTGATCACTGAACAGATATTGATCTTGATCAGATCTTGATCTTGATCAAATCTTGATCTTGATCTTGATCAGATCCGATCTCAGTCTCAGATCAGATCTTGATCTTGATCTCTGAAGGGGGAGATGGAAGAAACCCTGTTCTTTCGAGAGCAGGGAGGCAGATCGCGGCGTGAGGGCAGCAGGGAGGATCTCGCGGCGTGAGGGGAGCAGGGAACAACGAGCAGCGAGCAGAGAGGATCTCGGCGTCTCACGGCGTGAGGGGAGCAGGGAGCAGGGAGGATCTCGCTTCTCACGGGGTGAGGGGAGCAGGGAGTGAGGGGGGAGGGAGGGAGAGCGATTGGTGAGTGAGGGAGGGGAGGGAGTCGCTTTGTGAGGGAGGGAGGGAGAGGAATCGCTCTGGGAAGGAGGGAGTCGCTCTATGAGGGAGGGAGGGAGAGGAGTCGCTCTGTGAGGGAGAGCTTGGTGAGTGAGGGAGAACGATAGGTGTGAGGTGAGGGTCCGAGAGAGGAAGTTAATAATCTATATAAAGGATAATTTTGTAAATTTGTTGGTTAAACGGATATCCGCGGGGCCTGCGGGGCGGATATGGCCAAATCCGTATCCACCCCGAAAAGTGAACGGATATTTTTTGGATACCCGAAATCACCCGAAAACCCATTCAGCCATATCCAAAACCACCCCAAACGGATTGGGCGGGGCGGATATCTGTGAATATCCATCCCACTGCCATCCCTATAGGGGAGTGAGGTGGCGGGGTGAGGACCGTCCACCCCGCTTGGGATACGCGCAAAAAAATGATGACATGCCTCCCGAACAGAGTGAACGGTCCCACACCCGCCACCTCCCTCCCCTCACTGTTTTCCTTTCCTTGCCATGTAGATCTGTCAATAAATCTAATTGTCCTCCCTCCCTCCCTCGCTGTTTTCCTCGCCAGTTAGCCAAGCTAGTGGATCATAACATTAGGCTTGTTTATGTATCTCTTCTTTATTCTAATTAATTATTATTATTCATTTTCCAGTTTGATTGATTCCTTTCCTTTCTGCACCATCCTTTTTTTTGAAGTTCAGCCAGAATGAATTAGGTTAGCAAGTGTAATAGAGACTTTGATCTTTTGATTGGAGATCAAACCATCTAAATTTTTTGATTGGGGATCAGTCACCAATAAACTAAAATAAAACTTATATTGTTTGTCTAAACTCTATTACATCATATGTATTTATAACTGAAAGCAAAATAATACTTCCTAATTGAATTCAAACTTAATTCTAAAAATAATACTTCCTAATTGAATTCAAACCTAATTCTAATCAAACAATAACTCTTAATTCAAAAATAGAATATTGTTCTAACTAAGACATTCTAATCTCAAATAAATACTAAATAAAATTGGTATCCTAATAAAGTGAATGAACAATTGCAAAAGGGTATAAAAAGATTGTAATGACCAAGGTGGAGTCGTAATTTTTATAGAAGGGACAACTAATTATTATGTAAATTATTGGAGTAATAGACCAACCATTTAAAAAAATGCAATGGGCTAAAATAAGGGTAAAAGAAGAAATACAAAATTTTAAGGGACAGTCAGTAGTATTAATTAAGTAAATCACACTATTCTATAGATAAATCAATAACATTTTCAAAGATTGGGAGAGGGGTACCCCTTGTCTCCATAATAACTCCGTCCATGATAGTAATAACTCATAGTAAAGACCTCGTGGATGTAATCAATGATAGCAGTGAACACTTATCATGGCAACAAAAAACACTTATCATGATAGAAGAAAGTTACTTGGCAATATCTTCTGGGGCCAAATGCATTATTTTGTTATAATTTATACCACACATGTATCATGTCGTGAAATTTAAGTGAGGATATGAAATCGGGATGATGTGGCATTGTTAGAGGAGGTTTTTTACAACCTCGATATACAAATAAACTCTTTGAAAATTTCACCATTCTTTGGAAATCATGCCACATCACTCTGATTGCAAAACATGGTTACTAAAACCTGGTTTCCTAGCATTTTTTATTATTTAATTCAGAAATAATTTCCCTTTTATTGTTGAGAAGAATGTATGTAGTTAGTTACGCGGACTATTTTGGAAGAAAAAATTCGGAATGTCTTACTGAGCAGAGTGCCTGGAGATCCAACAGCATCACGAAAGCTATATGTAGAACCAAACACAGACTTCAAGAGCACTGAACTTGTTGTGAAATACATAAAAACAAAGATCGCACCACCCACTGCTTACAAGGTACAATCATTGGGATTACAGAGAACTAACTAAACTTGAGATATTGAAACATTTGTTCATACAAGGAAATGGGAAGAAAGCAGTATTTGCATGTAAGTTTCCTGGAAACAGGGTCTACATATCGATGAAAGGTATTGAATGTATAATAAGCAACAACTCAGAGAGATTCATTGTTCACAAAAATCATTTGTTTCTCACATCATGAAATGACAACTCTGGCAATGGCAAATTATGGAGAAGCATATACATTGGATCTTTTTCTTTCTTTTTTTCAAGAAATCAAAGCTCAATAACCAGCAATTGAAGCAAATCGATAGCCATTGGCACCCCTCCACGAATAATAAGCAATCCTGGTCTCATAAAAGCCTGCAAACACATGCATAAAGGAGTGAGTCCACACCAATGTCTCACTGTCTACCCCCCTTCTCTTTCACTTTGGAAGAGTAAAAGAATGCCCAATTGTTATAATCATATACAGATTCATATGGTTGGTCAATTCAAAACTACGGAGATTGCAATAAAATATATTGTTGATTCTTGCGAATATAACATGTTCTAAAAATTTGTAGTTCAACCTACTACTTATCATGAAGATGGTCCCATTTAAGATTGATTTCACATACAAAATTCTCTGATAGCATTAGGATCTATATGTCACTTTTTCATTGACTTTGTCTCATAAAATTTACTTCGTCTAAAACATTTCTTAGATATTATTTCAATACGCAGACAAACAGACTATTTATTGTAGACCAAAAAGTATGTGTTTCTGAAAATCAAATTTCCAGTAAAATGGATAGAATAAAATAAAAATCAGTAAGTTAGTTCATGTTCCAAGTATTCACATAGGGGAAATTGATGAAGTGGACAAAGAGATCTTACTTACTTGGAACACATAGGGGTTTCAGGTTTGGGGGAATCGAATTACGGAGAGTCTCTATGGAATCCAAAATGCCCTCTTTTAGATCTATCTCTCAAAGTTTGGTGTTCGTCCTCGACAGTTAAGTTACAGTACGTGCTTGGGCTTGAACATACTTTGTATTCTTAATCTAAAAACCAATTGTTGGTTCTAGTTTAAAATACCACCATGGACTTAAGATCTACTTTGGATTTGGGCTTCGATCTTAAATTGTAACAGCACTATAGTTCGGTTCAATTAGGTGTCCCTATCATGGTATAGTGTCTCACATTAAGGATGGTTTTAGCATTAAGATCTCTTCCCACAATACAACCAGTCAATGCATGAAGATGTGTATCATGGCATTGATTTTTCGCTGTGTCGAGTCTTCTTGTTGAACTACCTATCAATTTCAGAAAGGCGCAAAACTCATTTGAGAAGTTACGGTATTATGGTATATTTTCTTGCCATGAAAGTAATTTTCTTCTCCTGAGATTCAACACGAAATTTCTGTCTAGGAATGATACATACATTGTTCTACCAAACTTTCTATTATTTGTGTGGACTATGTGTGTGGATACCCTTATCTCTTTACGTTCAATTTTTTTCTTTTAGATGAAAAATACAAGTCTTCAAACACATGAGCGGGGACCCCTATGCTTTTGTTTGTTTCACGGTGACAGAGAAGGAAACCAACAACAACCATTAATTCCACAAGTATCATCCAACTCCACATGGGTATATGGGTATTGGTAGGGGACCTAATTTAAGCAAATATTGACTCTTCCAAGTCTTGCTTTGAGAGATTTTCAAACTCGTTCCACCAGTGATTTGTTTGAAGTATAAGCCAATACCAACAGTCCATCTCATTAGTGTTAGATTTTGCTTCTACAAAAAGTGCCGAAAAGTAAAAATATTAAAAAAAAATCACAGTCCAATTTGTCAAAAAAAAAAAGTCCAACAAAATTAGATAGAAGCCACTCATGTGCAAGGATTGTGATTTTGTTTTTTGAGTTAATTTTGTTCTACTGATTTTAAGAAATATTTTCGTTTTGTGTATAAAAGAACATAAAATTTTTGGTTGTAATTTCAAATTTTTTTAAAGGCAAGTTGGGGTTTTGAGGATCTCCAAACCTTATCATTAAATCAAAGGCGTAAAGGTACAACAAGTTTACACCAGCCACTAGTCCCTTCATCATACATTGCATCATCATTAGTAAAAAAAAAAAAATATTCCTTAAAAACCTGAACCAATTTAAGAGGAGGATCAAATAGTTTTAAACTAAGGGGTTAAACTCATTAGGTGAATGGTTGTCCAGATAGTTCCTTGGCGGACTTGTTGAAACTCGTGATTTTGGTAAGCACCAAACCATTGCTTAATCGTCTTGAGAATAAGGATATCCATCCCCTACCCTAACAAATAGAAGAGGTCGGAATGATGATCTTGGAGTACACGTACTCGAAAAACAAAGCAATTGAATACTAGAAATAAACTAGTTCTTGGGAGATTCCAACAACTGATGTTGATCTTCATCTAACTCCTTTTATTTATTTATTGATTATACCCCAATTTAGGGTTTGCTTTCCTGGAGCGAGAAGATTATACCTTGAATTTAGGGTTTGCTTTCCTAGAGTGGGAAGATTATACCCTGAATTTAACAATATAAATTATACATTTGAAACTTTTAAATACTACATAAAAAAATTTACACGACCTGTAGTATCATACAAATTATATATTACATAAGAATCACTCACGTAACAAACATTTGATACTAAAAGAACATTATAGCATGTTAAAATATATGGAGATTAAAATATTTATTTATTTTCTCAGAAATTTTTTGATATATTTCAGATTTCGAAAGAGATTTTAGTAACTTCAAAATAAGAAATATCTCAAGAAATTTCGACATATTTTTGAGATCAGCCATTTTTTCGTTTTGAAAATTGGGGTTTTAGTTGCTCCATTAAACATGTTTATTCCCTCTTATTCTTACAATTTGGGACCTCGTTCAAGATGTTCTTTATTGCTCAGCAAAAGAAAAAACACTTCTTCAACTTCCTTTGAAAACTTGAACGCTTTATGCTACATTTTGTTTTAGTTCTCTACTTCTAAAATTTCTGCTTATTGTTCTTAAAAAACTTGCTCACTATAACAAGAAATCTTGCTCCAAAACAGAGCAATACCAATGGGTGCATCTGTACAATTTGAATGTTGCTTACTTGAATTATTGATGATAAACATTGCTTTTACATTTCCTTTTCTTTTTGTTCAAACTTTATTATGTTGGTGGATGTTTCACTTGGTGTCGTGTAGCATCGCATCCCTGCTAATAATGTGAACTGATATAGGCACTAAGATGGCTACTTATGATTTTCTTGAATCGTAATGTCCTTACCAAACAAACTCACATGCTTCATTCAGCAAGTGCTTTTCCCTTTCACTAGACCCATGTGGGCACCCTTGAAATCATGATTCAAGCATACGTGGACCATTTTCATTTTTTTTTTCAAATAGTAAATCATACAAACATATTGAGGGAAGCAAATGAGAGAAAGATGGAGGCAGGTTCATATTAAGTAAGGCATCAAATTCCAATATACTTTGACACGTTTAGATCAAATAGAAATTTTCCTTGGCAGGTTTTTTTGGACTGAGTTCACAGCTCCATAGACCGTAAAACAAACTCCAACCACCGTATATAATTCATTCTTTTATTCCTCAGTCATCCATGGCATTGAAGACGATATTGCAACTTCATTCATATTGGGTCCAATGCACTTGAGTGCTCTTATAATGTTGTCTGTTCTTATTAATGCAAAAACGAATTAAGAACATGATATTAGTAAAAGCCCCAATTCTAGCTGGCCATGGGATCGGCATTGGTGTGTCTATGCTTGTTTTTGCGCATAAATTTTTTCTATAAAGATGAAATTAATGTGAGATGCCATTGGTATGGACAGTGATCTGTGCCTGCATAAAGTAATAATTTTATCTGACAGCAATATGGAAGAATTGGCATGCTTATTGACGGTCTAGTGCTGATTAGACTACTCTCCATCAGCACTTAAACATGTTCATAAGCAAGATCTAGTGGAGCCATCTCGTCTATCAGTCTTTCTCTGTCAGGAAGACTTGTGGCTTATATTTACCTTTTTATGATAGACAAGGTAGGTGTATTTGTTCATTTTATGAGCATATGAAGAAATGAATCTAAGAAATTTTTACATCAATATGGTAAATTATACGTCGATATGGTAATTGGCATTACTTATAGATGGTCTAGTGCTGATTAGAGTATTCTCCATCAGCTACTTAACATGATCATAAGCCAAATCTAGAGGGGACACCTTGTCTATCAGTCTTTCCATATCAGGAAGACTCCTAGGTTTGTGTTTTATATTGTTTTCTTATTTTTTTATTTTTTATTTTGTATAATACCCTTCAGAACAGAAAAAGTCATTGCATATAAAGTTATAAACAATGTAGGCGTATCGGTTCGTTTTATGGGCGTACTAAGAAATGAGTATCTAATTATAGGTGACAAAATGGGAACGAGTATTTCTAGTGGCAGTCTGGTGCTGATTGAACTATTCTCCATCAGCAACTTAACGTTAGCATGTAATTCGTGCTGATTACATTATATTCTGCCATATTATTTTTAGAGCTAACTTGTCACATAAGCATTATTCATTTCAACTAATCTAAGAAAATATAATTTGTAAACTGATGGTTGGACATCTCTCAATGGTGTATTTAATTCCAGATCCGACCTCGATCTGTGGAGACATTACTTCAAAACACACAAGGTGTCATCTTTGTTGTTGACAGCAATGATCGTGACCGTGTGGTTGAAGCTAGGGATGAGCTGCACAGGATGTTGAATGAGGTAATAATTGTTTACCGTTCTTTAATTTACTCGTGATGTTAAAAACATATATTAGGTAAGCAGACACATCTTGTTTGTAATGCCATTGCTACTATGTGCAGGGTGAATTAAGAGATGCAGTGTTGCTGGTCTTCGCTAACAAACAAGATCTTCCAAATGCAATGAACGCAGCAGAAATTACTGATAAGCTTGGTCTTCACTCTCTTCGTCAACGCTACTGGTTAGTATTCCAATCAACTTACTAATTACAATTGATGATGGTTATCTTAAGCTCTCAAGTCCTTCACCTGATATCAAATCCAATCGTCCAACTCTGGTTATGTGTCTCCGCAGGTACATTCAGAGCACATGTGCCACATCTGGTGAGGGGTTGTATGAGGGACTTGATTGGCTCTCTAATAGCATTGCTAACAAGGTACAGTTCCAATTTACTATTCTTAACTTTAGAATTTTCCAAAGTTTGTCTGTGTATGTGTTTTTCCACATGTTCTAATGATTAACTGGATTATTTCAGGCGTAGAAGTTCAGAGATTGTTTTTGGTGGAGTCACAGAGGCTCAGTGATTGTTCTTGATGGATGGCAGTGACGTTCAAAGTAGCAGAGACATCTGTTTATTTTATATGCTGGCGTGCGACTTTTTGTTATTTTTTTCCTGTTTACAGAAGATGCTGTTTAAGATCGCACCCTTTGTTAAAAGTTATCATAGTTTGAATTTGTTCATCTTCCCCTGGATCGACAATAATCCAGCTTCTCTTGTTTAGTCAGTCATATGACATCTTACCTGTAAAATGACATATTATTTGATATTACCATGTTAATGTGATGTGCGCAACAGCTTTACTTGAAATTAAAATTTTTATTCTCTTCAATAAGCAAGGATGAGTAAAAAAGTTCATTGGTCGAAGTGGGTTTTCTCTAATCCATCGTCTCTTCTACTCCTTGAAACCCAATTCTCGAAATCTCCTCCCCCACCATCGGCACTGAGATTTTCCCAAGTCTCTGCCCCCCATTCCTCTCCAAGGTCTAAACTTTAAAAAAAGAACCAATGAAGAAATTGTTGGGGGATAAATTACGCCGATTCACCCCTTAAGCCAAGATTAGTGGGAAATGCAATAAATAAATAACACACAGATATTTACGTGGTTCACCCAACTTGGGTTACGTCCACGGGCTGCTGCAAAGCTTTACTCGAAGATATCAAAGTGTTTACAACACTCACAACTCACAACCCATAACCCAATTACACCCGAGAAAATTACTCTCAATTTTCTCTCTCTCACACAAGCTTAACTCTCTTAAGCTTTACTCACTCTCACATAGAGGAGGAGATGGGAACCCACAACCCAATTACACCCGAGAAAATTACTCTCAATTTTCTCTTTCTCACACAAGCTTAACTCTCTAAGCTTACTCACTCTCACATAGAGGAGGAGATGGGAATGAGATGGTTCTTAGGATGGGATGAGGATCCTTATGATGAGGATGATTACAATTGAGGAAGGGAGGAGCCTTATATAGGCTCAACAAGGTGGGTAGCTCAACCACCATTGCCTCCATTCTTGACCTTCATTTGAGGTGGGTGGCCAAACATTGACCAATAACCAATCCAACCACCATTGCCTCCAATGTCAACAATGGTTGCCACCCACCATTGCCTCCATTCTTGCATAGCCATCTTTGACTAACAATCTCCCACTTGAAGACCGATTTCAATCTGTCTTCACACCTCGATCAATGCAGCAGCATTTCGATCCTGCTACTCTTGCAGTCTAACTGAAGTTGAGCACAACTTCAGTTTGTCACTTGGCACCGCCTTTATCAACATATCTGCTGGATTCCTGCTTCCTTGGATCTTCTCCAGCATTAACACTTCATCTTCCAATAGAGATCTGATAGTGTTAAGTTTCACAACGGGAGAAAAAATGTCGGTGTAGTCAATTCCTTCCTTCTGCTGGAAGCCTTTGACAACTCGTCGGGCTTTGTATCTCTTGGAGCCGTCTTGCTCCTCTTTTACCCGGTACACCCATTTGTTGTGAAGTGCCTTCTTTCCCATGGGTAACTCAGCTAGTTCCCATGTCTGGTTGGAGATAAGAGACCGCATCTCCTCATTCATAGCAAACTCCCACTTGCTAGCATTTCCAGTCTGACAAGCTTCATCATAGCATTCAGGCTCCCCTCCATTAGTCAGCAACAGATAGTTCATGTATCTCCTGTTAGGCACATGCGGCCGAGAAGACCTTCTCAATACAGGAGTTGGATTAGGATGTTGCGGTGTGTCTGACTGTTGCACACTACCCTGTCCAGCAGGCTCCTCTGGCTGAGGACTTGCTACTATCTGCTCCATCACAGGACTATCTGGAAAATCATTTGCATCTGCAAATACTGGCTCACTCTGCTCTGAGCCGCTGGCGCCAGCTTTATGCTTGTCTTTGTACATCACTCTTTCATTAAAAATCACATCTCTGCTTCGGATCACCTTCTTGTTTTCGTCATCCCAGACACGGTAGCCGAACTCATCCTCGCCATAGCCGATGAGAGTGCATATCTTGGATTTGGGATCAAGCTTATTCCTGCCTTGATCACTGATATGCACATATGCTACACAACCGAAAACTTTTAGATGTGAGAGCTTGACCTCCTGTCTGCTCCATACCTCCTCTGGTATTCTGTGCTCCAATGGAACCGATGGGCCTCGGTTGATCAAGTAAGTTGCTGTGTTGACTGCTTCTGCCCAGAACTGCTTCGGTAGACCTGACTGTATACGAATGCTTCTGGCTCTCTCTGTCAACGTTCGGTTCATGCGCTCAGCTACACCATTGTCCTGATGCGTACCTGGCACGGATCTCTCCATTCTGATTCCGTGCTCATAGCATAACTTCTTGAATCTGGTGTCTTCATATTCACCACCATTGTCGGTTCTTAGCCTTTTTATTGTTAGACCTGTCTCATTTTCAACCATAGCTTTCCATCTCCTGAAAGCCTCAAATACTTCAGACTTATGCTTCAGAAAGTAAACCCATACCTTCCTAGAGTGATCATCGATGAAAGTCACGAAGTAGTGTTTCCCACCAAGGGATGAGACGGTCGTTGGTCCCCAAACATCAGAGTGAACGAGCTCCAGCCGTTCCTTCTTTGGGGTTCTGCCACTTGTCTGAAAGCTGACTCTCTTCTGCTTTCCAAGTATGCAATCTTCGCACATGTCAGTCTCAACTGACTGTAGACCTGGAAGTTTCCCCTTCGATTGCATAATCTTCATCCCCTTCTCGTTCATGTGGCCAAGTCTCTGGTGCCACAGATTGGGATTGACGTTTCCTGCTGCAACTGCAATTGAACAACGTGCACCTGCTGTCATATAAAGAGTACCACTCTTCTTGCCTCGAGCAACCGTCATTGCACCCTTTGAAATCTTCCAGTCATCACCATGGAAGATCGTGGTGTAGCCTTCACTAGCTAACTGCCCCACTGAGATTAAGTTCTTTCTCAGGTCGGGAATATATCTGACATTCTTCAGCTCCCAAACAGACCCGTTCAACTTAATCTTTACTATACCTTTGCCAATAATAGCACAAGGTTGATCATCACCAAGGTATACCTTACCAAGGTTTCCAGGGACATACTTCTCAAACAATTCCTTTTGAAAAATGGCGTGGAATGACGCTCCAGAGTCTAACACCAAAGACTCTTCCTTGCTCTCCAAAGAGCATATCAGCGCATCATCTCCTCCTGAGGTGAAAGTAACATTTGCCTCTGCCTTCGCCTCCTGGTTCTTCGGCGCACTTTTGCACTGATGTCTGTAGTGCCCGATCTTCCTACAGTTTCAACACTCGACAGTCTTCGAGTTCTGGAAATTATTGGGATTTCTGGATTTGGACCTCCTGTCCATTGATCTACCTCGATGGTTTGATCTGCCGCGTCCATTCCATCGAGTTGAGTCTCTTCCTCTCGACTCTGTCTGCAAGACTGAAGAGGCTGACGATTCCCCCGACTCTCTCCGTCGGATCTCTTCACTGAGAGCTAGATCACAAACATCGTCAAATTTTAACTTATTGCTTCCCGAGGAGCTACTCACAGCCGTGACAGTAGCATTCCAGCTTTCTGGTAGAGAAGACAATAAGATCAGTGCCCATACCTCTTCATCAAACTCAATCTCCACTGAACTCAACTGAGTTGTGACTGTGTTGAGTTCGTTTAGATGTTGCGCAACCGATGCGCCTTCCGTCATCCGCAAGTTGAACAAACATTTCATCAGGTGAACTTTGTTCGAAGCTGATGGCTTCTCATACATGCTTGAGAGAGCCGCCATAAGACCCACCGTGGTCTTTTCCTTTGCTATGTTAAAAGCAACATTGCGGGATAGAGTCAATCGAATAACTCCAAGGGCCTGTCTATCAAGTAGGGCCCACTCCTCCTCCTTCATAGTTTCTGGCTTCTGCCCTATGAGAGGTAGGTACAGATTTTTCTGGTATAGATGATCCTCTATCTGCATCTTCCAGAATCCGAAATCTGTGCCATCGAACCTTTCGAGTTTCACCTTCCCTTCGTCTGTAGCCATTGCTCCCACTCGAATCTGGCTTTCTCTGGATTATACAACCAAAGCTCTGATACCAATTGTTGGGGGATAAATTACGCCGATTCACCCCTTAAGCCAAAATTAGTGGGAAATGCAATAAATAAATAACACACAGATATTTACGTGGTTCACCCAACTTGGGTTACGTCCACGGGCTGCTGCAAAGCTGTACTCGAAGATATCAAAGTGTTTACAACACTCACAACTCACAACCCATAACCCAATTACACCCGAGAAAATTACTCTCAATTTTCTCTCTCTCACACAAGCTTAACTCTCTTAAGCTTTACTCACTCTCACATAGAGGAGGAGATGGGAACCCACAACCCAATTACACCCGAGAAAATTACTCTCAATTTTCTCTCTCTCACATAAGCTTAACTCTCTAAGCTTACTCACTCTCACATAGAGGAGGAGATGGGAATGAGATGGTTCTTAGGATGGGATGAGGATCCTTATGATGAGGATGATTACAAATGAGGAAGGGAGGAGCCTTATATAGGCTCAACAAGGTGGGTAGCTCAACCACCATTGCCTCCATTCTTGACCTTCATTTGAGGTGGGTGGCCTAACTTGAAGAGGTGGTGGGTGGCCAAACATTGACCAATAACCAATCCAACCACCATTGCCTCCAATGTCAACAATGGTTGCCACCCACCATTGCCTCCATTCTTGCATAGCCATCTTTGACTAACAGAAATATCCCAACTTGGAGGCATTCTTGAATCTGTGTGGCGTTCCTTCGATTCCATACTTTCTTCCGGATAGTAAGCTTTCAACCCCACCTTTTGTTTTCACAATTCACAATGTGTGTTTGAGTGAAAGTTATGAAATGGGTTTTGTTTGTTTATGTTTTGGTTTGAAAGTTTGATAATTGGTATCATTATATTTCTTGGGAATTGATGGCATATGGATTCAATTTGGGAGATGGGTATAGTGGCTCAGTAAACCCTAGAAAATGTTATTATATTGATCGAGGTCTTTGTATAAATGTCTATTCATAAGGTATTTCATTTAGTAATTTTAAGGAAACAAAGGGTTTAATTTCTTCTTACTACTTAAGTAGTTTAGGTTGATGCCCAAGTCTTGTATAACTAATAAATGTCTGAAAAATATTGATCACGCGGCCATTGCCATGAAATGTCAAATAATCTCTAGCTACTTGGAGCCCAGGAGGGTAGAAGTGATTCCCTTATAATCAAAAATTTTTATAACTATTTGATTAAAATGACTGACAAAACATGATGGGAAAGTTGTTCTTGATTACTATATTGAGCAATTCTAGATGTCGAGGAAATGGGCGAGGGAGGGTGCCTCGCACGTGCCCGACTTCTGTTTCAAAAAAAAAAAAAAAAAACAAAGGCGGGAAAAGTTTTTGAAATTCGTTGTTGAAATTTAAGAGGGAGGAGGGACCAAAAAACAGAGATAAAAAATACCCAAACCCATTGATCCCCCAAATTTTTCGCTCAAATCTTCACAAAAACTCAAATTGAAAGAAACCCATTGATCCCAACATAGCATCAACCAAACCCTCTTCTTGGTACCCTTCGTCCGATGCACGATCTTCGACGTCTTCACAAGTTTCAGATCCTTATTCATCTGCAGAGTTCATAAAGAATTTGAGGAATCCCAGCAAGAACCAGTCTTCTTCGCTGAAAAAACTAGTAGGGGTCAGTGGGAAAATGTCGAATGTGAGCTCGAACGCGTCGCGGGCGTTGGTGAAGGCGAAATCAGGTGATTTGGTGCAGGGTAAGGGAGGGGCCAAAAAACGGAGAAGAGAAATCCCCAAACCCATCTCCACAGAGAAGAAATCAGAAGAGAAGAGAAGATGAAGCTCTCCCTCTCCCCAAACTCGACAGAGAAGATAAGAGGTGGTGTTTGAAGAAATGCCTGTGAGAAAGCAGAAGTGATGAATGCCACATTTGTTGCCTTATCCACTTGGGGAGGCTCAAACACTTCTGATTACTGCTCTTGGGCAGGTGTTAGATGCAATTTGAACCATTCAATGGTGGAATCACTTGATCTTTCTCACCAACAGCTCAGAGGTAATGTTACTTCAATCTCCAAGCTTAAAGCTTTGAAACGGTTAGACCTCTCTTACAATAATTTCCAAGGACCCATTCCTTCTTCATTTGGCAGTCTTACCGAGCTTGAATTTTTGGATTTGTCTTTTAATAACTTTGATGGCTCTATACCTCCATCTTTGGATCTTCTTCCGAATCTTATATCATTGAACCTCTCTAGTAACTTGCTCATTGGTAAGATACCCAATTTAGATGGTTTGGAGAGGTTGTAAGATCTCCATCTTTCAGGGAACAAATTGATTGGTCTGATTCCTACTTGGGTAGGGACACTAACCAGTCTAAGAGCTTTCACAGCCAATGAAAATGGGAAATGGGTTAAGTGGTAGAATGACAGGTTGTTCATTTAGAGATGTTCGTGCCTTAGCTACAAATTCACCTATATATTTATTGATTCATTGATTTCATAACATTCTGATCTGTAATTTGTTTTTGTTTTTTTTGTAAAGTTAATATTATCATAAAACAACAATTTTATGTTCTTACGTTTTCAAATTATAATGGTCTTCAATCAATCTGGTTTGGGTTTCGACTTAATTGTATCACTAATATACAAGTGTCCCCAGGTTGGTTCCATTGCAGCTGGTGGGCGTTATGACAATCTTATTGGAATGTTTGGTACAAAGCAGGTTCCCACGATCGGTGTCAGCCTTGGGATAGAACGAGTATTTACTATAATGGAACAGCTTGTGAAAGACCAAAACCAGGTGATTTTTGTGTCTTCCTGCACAAGCAATCAATAATCTTACATAAAGTTTGGATTTCCTACGTAGAAATCTAGTTTGTCATCGTCTGTCTGAATTTTGGGTGTAATCATTGCAACTTCTGATGCAGATTCTACCATTGAAGCAAATATAAGTTTCTGTTAATGCCTTATTGTATGCAAGAAATCAGTGTAAAAGAAGTGCCAAAGGGTCAAAAAAATCATATCGTTCTCAATTCTCTTGCTGTTGAACCAAGTGTTATAGTGAGTCAAGTCAGGATAACCATGCCCTTTTATTCTTGCAACACAAGGAAGAAGTACAAAGTAAATGACATAGGTAGATTTTATAATGTGGAGAGAAGGCGAGAGATAGCGCAGGCGAGAAGGCGAGAGATAGCGCAGGCGAGTGGAGAGAAGGCGAGAGATAGCGCAGGCGAGAGATAGCGCCCAGCGATTGCGCAGGCGGCCAGCGCCTCCCGTTCACCGTGGCAGCAACAGAAGGCCATCACGATCTGTCGCGCAGTAGCGATCTGTCGAGCAGCAGAACTGTCGAGCACGTTTCGCGAGCAGGTCGAGCAGCAGATCTGTCGAAGAGCAGATCTATCGAGCAGGTTTCGTCGAGATCTGGACCCTATCAGGCGAGTTCTCTGTCTCTCAGGCGAGCTCTCTCAAGCTTTCTCTCAGGCGAGCTCTCTTTCTGGTGAGATCTGTAGGCGAGGGATCTCTCAGGCGATATCTCTGTCTCCGGCGAGCTCTTTCAGGCCACAACCGATACTTTTTTGGTTGACGCTGGATGTAGGGCTAGATACGCCATCCTTTGGATGCGATGGCGGCGCCGCCGGCCAACATCCCTCCCTCCACAGCGGGGGGATTTGGTAATGGGGGAACGGGTAAACCCTCTTTTGCCCAGATTTTGGGTAAAATATTGGTGGACGAAGTTGCGGAGGATCAGGTAGAAGGAACTCGTTTCCACAAAGAGGGAGCGCCAGCAATTGGGCTTACGGCCACGGACGAAGTACGTGGTGAAGCCTTCATGGAAAAACATGTGATTGTTCTGAAGTTCTCTAGCTATCGACCAATACTGGAAGATATCCGAGATTCGATTCACAGAACTTGGGGAATTCTAGGAGATTTTTCGCTTGGTTTACTGAATCAACGGCACGTGTTAGTTCGACTTCAATCCGAGGTGGAAGCCAAGAAAGTTCTATCGAGAGACTCCTTTTTGATTTGTGGAGTTCGGTTCAAAGCATTCTGTTGGCATGATGGTTTCAGTTTGAAGGAGGACCCGATATCGGTGCCATTGTGGGTAGAGCTTCCTAACTTACCTTTGTATTTATTTCATTCCCCTATTTTAAAAGCAATTGTGAATTCTTTTGGTGGTTTCTTGCGGATGGATGATCATACTCGATGCCTATCGCGCCCGGGTTTTGCCCGTGTTTGCGTGGAGATGACTTTGGCAGAGAAATTACCAACTAGAGTTTGGATTGACAGAGCTAATAATAGGGGCTTCTGGCAGAAGATAGAATATACATGCTTCAAATACTGTGATTTTTGCTCCTTGATAGGGCATCAGGAGGATTTTTGTAGAAAAAAGTTGGGCCTAAAGGGCGATGGAAAAGCTTCTGACCTAGGTCAAGCAGCGAAGACAGTCAACCCAAAAGTCGAAACCAATACTGTCAAGCAACAATTCATACCAGTTACCAAAAAAGAAAAATTACCCATCCAAGAGGTGGGTACGAGTGGTGTAACAAATGACACGGGTGCGGAGATTAACGAGGAAATTGGGGATAAGATGCCAGTGGCCACCGCTCCGGCAACGGTGGTGTTGTCAAACAAATTCGAGTCCTTTATCGAGAATATCGATGAAAATGAGGGTGCTCAAGAGGATAAGCCGCTAGTGTGCACGGCAATGGCTCTTGACAGTGCCGCGGTTGTACCATAATCTACAGAGGATTGCCTCTTGGAGGCGGGGTATACAGTTTCGGAGATTGAGAATGTGATTGGTCCACAAACACAGTCGTTGCTACAGGCGGATATTGTCGACTCAGGAGACACTAGCAATCACCTTGCTAAGCATATTCTTGTGGCAGCGCCGCGAGACACGGCAAGCGATACAGTGATGCATGCCGATTCAGGGAGGCCGAGGGATGCAAACACCAAGCCTCGCCCCAACCAGCGCCCCGCACCAAGGCCGAGGATGCGGCTTGCCTCAACTCGGCTCCTGGCTCCATGGCAGCGCTCTGTATCACACCAGAGAACAATGATGATCTTCAGGCTGTGATCGGGTTCAAGAGACGTTTTGACAAATACGGTATCAAAAATTCCCCGGATTATATACGAATCAGCGACAACTTGAATAAGGCTATATCTCTCCTCAATCAGACGAAAAGATGAGGCGTTACACCAAAGTTATCAGCAGTTGTCCCCGAAAATCCAATAGAACTAGGAAAGAAAACAATAGGTACAAAGACTGAGTTCTTTGTCTAGGTTTGTTTTGGTGAATCCTATCTTTTGTGAGATTTTGTTTCGGCCTTTTAGTTAACCCTATAGGGTCAGTCATGTAGCCTTCGGGCGTTGATTTTTAAATGAATAAAATGGGTCACCATCCCAATTTAAAAAAAAAAAAAATGACATAGGTAGATGGGTATACCTGTAGGATTAATGACTAGGCTTGCTATCATGCCTTGTAACTATGCATCTGGAAGTGTGTAATACTTCTTAGTGCCTTGTATGGTAGGCTTGCCCTTTTAGTGAAGCATGGTAAAGAGCCTTTCAAAATTTATACCCAAATGGAGTTTGTGACGCTACATACTTCTCAGTGCCTTGTATATCGAGTTTCGTCTAAATGATGTTAGCATATTTTTAAACAGAGTGTTGAACTTTTTGGGTTTATTTTTCCCAAACCAATATTATTTAAGTTGATGATTTTGATAACCTTGCAAACTCTTGCTTACATTTACATTTATCTTTCAGTTTTTGTTTGAGATGTAGAGACTTTACCTGTTTTTTTGGATGACTTTAAAATGTTTAGTGAAATGAATTTAAGTCACTTATTATGTGTTTGCAGTCTCGGAAACAGAAGTTTTGGTGGGAATTCTTGGGGAGGACCTATCTCAAGCTGCTTAGCTGGTTAGTGAACTTTGGGATGCGAAACTGAAAGCAGAATTCATGATGCACAAAAAAGATATAATGAAACTGATTACTCGGGCTGAACGGTCGAGCATCCCTTGGATATAGTGATTCCCTAGAAAATGTTATTCTATTGATCGAGGTGTTTGTATAAATGTCTATTCATAAGGTATTTCATTCAGTAATTTTAAGGAAACAAAGGGTTTAATTCTTCTTACTACTTAAGTAGTTTAGGTTGATGCCCAAGTCTTGTATGACTAATAAATGTCGAAAGATATTGATCACGCGGCCATTGCTATGAAATGTCAAATAATCTCTAGCTACTTGGAGCATAGGAGGGTAGAAGTGGTTCCCTTATAATCAAAATTTTTTTAGCGCTTCTACATAGCGAGGAAGCGGGTGAGGAAATCAGCGAGGGAGGGAGAGAGAGCGCGGAGACCGTCCATCCTCCTCGAGATATGCATCGGCATTTTTCATGCGCACATCCCAAAAGAGATGGACGGTCCCCGCTCTCTCTGTCTCCCTCCCTCGCTGATTTTCTCGCTGGCTTCCTCGGCATTTAGAATTCCCCAAATTTTTTTAGTACTATTTGATTAAAAATGACTGACAAAACATGATGGGAAAGTTGTTCTTGATTCTGTATTTAATTAAAAATGACTGACAAAACATGATGGGAAAATTGTTAAAAATGACTGACAAAACTTGATGAAAAAGTTGTTGACAATACATGATGGAAAAGTTGTTCTTGATTCTATATTTGATTAAAAATGACTGACAAAACATGATGAAAAAATTGTTGACAAAACATGATGGAAAAGTTGTTCTTGATTACTATATTTGATTAAAAATAACTGACAAAACATGATGAAAAAGTTGTTGACAAAACATGATGGAAAAGTTTTTCTTGATTACTATATTTGAATATTGAATATGGTATACTTAGTTCATTCCCACTTGCCCTATGAGTTGTTGTTAGTCTCTTCCAAGTCTTCCCAATCGATGCATCCTTTCAATTGTACAATTTGAATTGTTGCTTACTTGAATTATTGATGGTAAACATTGCTTCAGTTAGATGGCCACTAATAATGTGAACTGACACTGGCACTAAGATGGCTAGTAATAATGCTTCATTCAACAATTGCTTTTCCCTTTCACTAGACCCACCGGTGGGCACCATATGTTGTCCTTTCAGATGGAGGAGCACTAGCATAGCAGGTCATGCAACCAACTGTAAATCCGCTGAAGGAAAATAATTCAATCCAAAATTGACTCTTTCCAAGTCTTGCTTTACTCTTTCCAAGGAAAATAATTCAGCTGTCATACAAATAATTGAGAGAGCAACAGGATTGCCAGTTTCTGCTCTTTTTCTTCTTTGTGGAGTTCCAAATCCAGTTTCAGTTTTCTTACTGTAACAATTCTTCTTGTCAATTCTTTAAAGTTGTTTCTGCAATAGGAGGAGGAGATGGCAGGAGCAGATCAAGTAGTATGCCCATTCTTTGTAGTTGTTTTTGAAAGGCTCAACTCTTTAATCAACGTCCAGATCAAGAACCTTGGTCCATTGGCGAAAGAGCTGAAGAAACTTTTCAAAACTTTCCTTAAGATCAAAGAAGTCCTTGATGATGCGGAGGAGAAGCAATTCAATGAAAAGGCGGTTAGAGTTCGGTTTTGGCTACAAGAGCTGAACGATGCTGCATATGAGGCTGATGATGTCCTTGATGATTTTGAATATGAAGAAGGTCTACAGCAACTAGCCTCTGAGGAAGCCACAAGCAGCAGCAACAACGTAAGCGACTTTCATGGGAAAATTCAAACGCTCAATAAGAATTTTCATGAGTTGGCCGAAGAATGTTCAGGGCTTGAGTTGCGAAAGGAGAAGGAAAAGAGCGTGGAACGTACAACTATTTCTCTCTCGACTGAACCCAAAGTTCATGGGAGAGACGAAGACAGAGAAAAGTTGGTAAAGCAATTGCTTGGCTACCCTTGCTTGACTTTGGACCAATTTCGTGACAAAAGAAGCCATTATTTCAGTGAGCACGCAAAAGCTAGTCAGGGGCCAGTGCTTAACGAGGCAAGCAGCAGTAGTAGCAAGGATCCTATCTCCGTTTTCCCCATCCTTGGTATGGGGGGAATTGGCAAAACAACTCTTGCCCAACTGGTTTACAATGATGAGCGGGTGGAGAATCATTTCAAACATAGATCATGGATTTGTGTCTCAGATGTTTTTGATATCAAGCGTCTTATGAAAGCGATCGTAGCCTCTATTTCAGGAAGTGAATGTAATCTTGAAGAGTTGGAACTCCTCCAACAGCGCCTTCGAAAGGAGGTACATGGAAAGTGTTGGTACCACACGAGGGATACCCTCGTGTTGCTGCAGAAGCTAACCACCGGGTGTGAACAGTATCGTATGTGTGAACTATTCGTACAGATGAATAGTACCGTACGTATGAATAGTGCACAGTACTATGTCTATCTGTGAACAGTACATTAACACAAATCTAAATAATTTGAACACACACAATTTACGTGGTTCACCCAAAACTTGGGCTACATCCACGGGCTGCTGCAAACCTTCACTAATGGAGAAATACAAGTGTTTACAACCACTCTCAACTCACTACCCACAACCCAATTACACCCGAGAAAAAAAAACACTCTAAATCTTTTTCTCTCACAAGCTTAATATGGGATGATCCTTGTGGGATTTGGGATGCTAAGAACAAGGAATGGGAGAGGCCTTTTATAGGCTCTCCATTTGGTTGGTGAGGAAGAAGTCCACAATGGTGGTTGCCACCCACCTAGCCACCATTCTTGACTAGAAGATGTGGTGGGTGGCCTAACTATGTCAACAATGGTTGCCACCCACCATTGCCTAACAATCTCCCACCTCATTTGACTAATGCTTCACAATTCTCCACCTCGTACATCATTTGATAGACCTCAAATTTTGGACGAACTCCAGAAGAAGCTGCAAACACTTTAGAACTGAACCTCAACAAAGGTTGATCAGAAGACCCAACCGGCTGCACCATTCTGTCCATGGCTGCCTACGTATCCTTACAGGAATCAAGCCACCGTAGTTCTTATGACCGGGTGAAGACTCCACCTCACCCTAACAACGCCCTACAGGGCCTCGCCCTCATAGGCAATCAACATGGGCTGATATGAAGCAAGTCCAAGCAATGCTGAAACTTGCTACCTGTCACCACCTTGGTTAACATGTCTGCTGGGTTCTCATCTGTGTGCACCTTCATTAGAGAAATATCACCTTCCTCTATGACATCCCGCACAAAGTGATACCTGACATCGATATGCTTGGTTCGAGCATGATGGACCTGATTTTTAGCCAAGTGGATCGCACTTTGACTATCACACCACAAGTCCACACAATCCTGCTTAATCCCCAAATCCCCTAGAAGACCCCACAGCCACAATGCTTCCTTCACTCCCTCTGCCATGGCCATGTACTCGGCCTCTGTAGTAGAAAGTGCCACTGTAGACTGTAACATCGATCGCCAACTAACTGGAGCACCATGTATACTGAACACATATCCAGTAGTAGATCGTCGTCTATCTAGATCGCCTGCATAATCTGAGTCCACAAACCCACGGATCTGACATGTATCTCCACCAAAGCACAAACCCGTATCAGCGGTACCTTTTAAGTACCTCAGGACCCACTTCACTGCTTCCCAATGTGCCTTCCCCGGGTTCGCCATGAACCTACTGACCACACTGACCGCCTGTGAAATATCTGGACGTGTACACACCATTGCATACATCAAACTGCCAACTGCACTAGCATAAGGTACACGTTCCATGTGTGCCTTCTGTTCCGCTGTAGTGGGAGATTGTTTACCAGAGAGTCGAAAATGTGGAGCCAATGGAGTCACCACTGGCTTAGCATCTTGCATCCCGAACCTCGCGATAACCCGCTCAATGTAGTCTTTCTGACTCAAGAACAATCGACGGTTCGACCTTTCTCTTCTGATCTCCATACCCAGTATTTTCTTAGCAGCGCCCATGTCCTTCATCTCAAACTCTTTACTGAGCTGAGATTTCAGCCTATCTATCTCCACCTTGCTCTTTGAAGCAATAAGCATGTCATCCACATACAAAAGAAGATAGATATAATCACCTCCACGAAGTTTCCGAATATAAACACAACAATCATACTCACTTCTGGAAAACCCATGCTTTAGCATGAAGGAGTCAAATCGCTTGTACCACTGCCGAGGAGATTGCTTCAATCCATATAATGATTTCCTCAAGCGACATACCTGACGTTCCTTATCCTCAACCTTGTAGCCCTCAGGTTGATGCATATAGATTTCCTCATCCAAGTCTCCGTGCAAGAAGGCTGTTTTGACATCGAGTTGTTCCAGCTCAAGATCACCATGAGCAACAATACTCAATAGCACCCGAATGGAAGTGTGCTTCACCACCGGAGAAAAGATCTCATTGTAGTCCACTCCCTCTCTTTGTGCAAACCCCTTAGCCACTAGCCTCGCCTTGTACCTTGTACCACCGAGCTCGGAAGGATCCTCTTTCTTCTTGTACACCCACTTACAACCAATAGCTTTCTTCCCTTCGGGCAATGAGACGACCTCCCACGTTTGGTTCTTCCGAAGAGACTCCATCTCTTCTTCCATCGCAGCCAACCAACTCTCACTATTACTGTTCTGTATAGCTTCCTTGAAGGAGACCGGCTCGTCATCCTCCACCGAGAGTGCGTACTCAACCAAATTCACCTGCCCATAGTGCTTCAAAGGCTGGTCTGACCCCAGCTTTTGAACCTGCTTGTATGCTCGCCTTGGCCTAGTGGAAGCCAAACTATCCTCGAGCTGCTGTTGTTGAAGTGCATGTACATTCTCTTGCTGAACCGTCTCATGTTCAAGCTCATCATTACTCTCATCATGAGTGTCTCCATGATCCTCCTCTTGAACACGACTAGAACCTGGTTGGTCTTTAGGTTCTATCTCAACTACTTGAGACTTAGAAGTCCCAACACCATCATCCTCGGGCACCATAGCTTTCGAAGAAGCTACCATGGAGTTCTCATTAAAAGTAACATCCCTGCTGATTATGAACTTAGAATCTTCTACACACCAAAGGCGATAGCCTTTTACACCTGCTGCATACCCCAAGAATATTGCCTTCTTGGCTCTCGCGTCAAGCTTTCCCTCGTTGACGTGGTAGTAGGATGTGCACCCAAAAATTTTGAGTTTCTCATAATCTGCATGTTCTCCTGACCATACCCTGTAAGGTATATCTCCATCTAACTTTGAATGAGGAGACCGGTTGCAAATGTAGCAAGCTGTAGCACCCGACTCTGCCCACCATTCTCTGCCCAAACCAGCATATGATCGCATGCACATTGCTCGCTCCCGCAATGTACGGTTCAGTCTCTCCGCGACCCCATTTTGCTGTGGTGTGTTCCTGACTGTCCAGTGTCTAGCAATTCCTTCCTGATCACAAAACTCCTTGAAGGCACCCTCTGTATACTCTGTACCGTTATCAGATCGCAGTGTCTTTAATTTCTTGCCCGTTCTGTTCTCAACCATTGCTTTCCACTTCTTGAACGTGTTGAATACATCATTCTTATGCTTCAAGAAATAAATCCAAGCATACCTAGAATAATCATCAACAAACGTGACAAAGTACCTGGAACCACCCTTGGAAGTAACTGAAGCTGGACCACAAACATCTGTATGCACATAGTCTAAAATACCTCTGCTTCTGTGTTTGCTTGACTTGAACTGAACCCGATGTGCTTTACCATACACGCAATGCTCGCAAAAATCCATGTAAGGCTTCTTCATATTCTTCAGCAAACCTTCCTTACCGAGCAGATCTAGACCTCTCTCTGACATATGCCCAAGCCGCCTATGCCATAACCGAGTGCACTCATATGGGTCTCCATCACTTCCACTAGTTCCAACTGCTGTACTTCCTGTCACCGTCGTACCCAAAAGAGCATAAAGATTTCTTTGACGAATACCTTTCATCACCACCAAAGAACCACGAACAACCATCTTCACTCCATTCCATGTAACTATCTTACAGCCACCGGAGTCCAAAGCACCAACAGAAATAAGGTTCTTCCGCAAATCAGGGACATGTCTCACATCTATCAGAGTTCTTACCACTCCATCATGCATCTTGATTCTAATAGAACCAAGCCCCACCGTTTTACAAGAATGGTTATTCCCCATCAACACGGTTCCACCATTAATGCTTCTATAGGTAGTAAACCACTTCCTATTTGGACACATATGGTACGAGCAACCAGAATCAAGAATCCACTTGTCGGAGATTTCTTCTTCACATGTGACGGAGAAGCAATCATCATTGCTCCCTTTTTCCGAAGCATAACCAGCCTCTTGCTTCCCTTCTGCCTTTCTGTTGTTGTTGTTGTTTTTCTTCTTCTTCCATCCTGCTCTCTTGTTAGGGCAATTTGCTTTGAAATGCCCAAGCTCACCGCATTTAAAACACGACCTTTCAGCAAGAGGTCTAGAACTTGAATTAGACTTTCCTCCCTTGCTTCTGCCTTTTACAAACAACCCTTGTGCTTGCTCCTTGTTACCACCAGTAGCCATGCCACTAGTTGCAATCTTCCGAAGATCATCCGCTAGAAGTGACGTTCTAGTTTCATCCATGGTAAGATTGTCACCCACAAGCATCAATGTTTGTACTAGGTTCTCATAAGACTTCGGCAACGAAAGAAGTAGTAGAAGTGCTTGATCCTCATCATCTACCTTCACATCAATGTCTTTCAAGTCTGATATACACCTATCAAACTTGTTGATGTACTCCCGGATTGGTGAACCTTCCTCCATCTTGCAAGTATACAATCTGGACTTCAAATAGATCCGATTTGTTAGAGTCTTCGTCATGAAGTTTGCCTCCAACTTTGACCATACGTCCGCAGCCGCTACCTCACCATCAACCAAGAAAGCAACATCCCTTTCAAGGCATAGAATGATCGACGCTCGTGCTTCAAGATCTAACTCTTCCCAATCCTCATCAGACATATCTTTGTGCTTCTTTTCTTTACCCGCCAAAGCTTTGTGCAATTTCTGTGAGATTAGCAAATTTTTCATTTGCATCCTCCAATAGGAGAAGTCATTCTTCCCATTGAACTTCTCAATCTCATACTTCCCAACTTTAACTGTGCCGCTGGTAGAAGTCATTCCTCCACTAGCTTCTCTCAGGACCAAACACCTCAAATTTGAGCTTTACCACCCAAATCTGACAAAAGCTCTGATACCAATTGTTGGTACCACACGAGGGATACCCTCGTGTTGCTGCGGAAGCTAACCACCGGGTGTGAACAGTATCGTATGTGTGAACTATTCGTACAGATGAATAGTACCGTACGTATAAATAGTGCACAGTACTATGTCTATCTGTGAACAGTACATTAACACAAATCTAAATATTTTGAACACACACAATTTACGTGGTTCACCCAAAACTTGGGCTACATCCACGGGCTGCTGCAAACCTTCACTAATGGAGAAATACAAGTGTTTACAACCACTCTCAACTCACTACCCACAACCCAATTACACCCGAGAAAAAAAAACACTCTAAATCTTTTTCTCTCACAAGCTTAATATGGGATGATCCTTGTGGGATTTGGGATGCTAAGAACAAGGAATGGGAGAGGCCTTTTATAGGCTCTCCATTTGGTTGGTGAGGAAGAAGTCCACAATGGTGGTTGCCACCCACCTAGCCACCATTCTTGACTAGAAGATGTGGTGGGTGGCCTAACTATGTCAACAATGGTTGCCACCCACCATTGCCTAACAATCTCCCACCTCATTTGACTAATGCTTCACAGAAAGAGATTTTTGCTTGTGCTAGATGATATATGGGAAGAAAGCCAGGAAGAATGGAAGAAAATGATGAAATGCCTTGAAGGTGGAGCAGAAGGTAGTTCAATTATAGTTACTACACGCCTGGAGAGAGTAGCATCCATCACGAGCAGCATGCATTTGGATGCTACTCTCCGCCTAAACTGTTTATCAAGAAATGATTGTTGGGCCTTATTCAAGCAGTATGCATTTGGTCCGGAAAATGAAGAGAGGAAAGCGTTGGTGAAGATCGGTAAGGCGATTGTGAAGAAGTGTGGAGGTTTGCCCTTGGCTGCAAAAGCTATGGGAGGCTTGCTTCGCTTCAAGAACGAGGAAAATGAATGGCTTGAAGTCAAAGACAGTGCAGTTTGGAAGCTCCCTCAAAGTAGTGGGAAAGACATACTACCAGCATGAAGATTGAGTTATTACCACCTGCCATCAACGTTGAAACAATCCTTTGTTTATTGCTCGATTTTCCCGAAGGATTTTAGAATTGAAAAAGAAACATTGATTCAATTGTGGATGGCGAACGGTTTGGTGCAATCCCGAGCAAAAATGGAGTTGGAGGATGTTGGGAATGAGAATTTCACTGCGTTGCTACAGAGATCCTTCTTTCAAGACATAGAGAAGGAGGAAGGTGGTGGCATAATATGCAAGATGCATGATCTAGTGCATGATCTTGCAAGTTATATCGCAGGGGATGAATATTTTGTTGAGGATGTTGGAAGTGCACTAAATATTACAGAAAGAACTCACCATTTGTCCCTATTGCCTTCTTATGGGAAAGTATCATCAACTTCTATGCTTAAGTCAGTGCACGGATCCTTGCCATGCTTACGCTCTCTAATTATGTTGAATAGAATGCATGTGACTCTGAAGTTTGTTTTCTCAGATTTTATTCTCTTACGAGCATTGGATTTGCATGCATGTGAGATTGAAGGGGTACCAGATTGCATTGGTGAAATGATACATCTCAGGTATCTCAACCTTTCTGATAATTTTTTTACATCGCTGCCAGAGCCTATTTGTTTGCTTAGAAATATGCAAACATTGAAGCTTAGTCGGTGTGAAGAACTTGAGTCATTGCCAAAAAATTTGAGAAACATGAGCAACCTCAGACTCCTAGATATGGAAGGATGTAAGAGGTTAATTGAGATGCCAATTGGAATTGCGCAATTAACTTGTCTTCAAAGATTAAGTGACTTTATTGTGTGCGAGGGGAGTAGAATTGGTGAGTTGCAATTGCTGAATAACCTCAGAGAAAAATTAACAATAAGAAGGCTTGGAGTGGTGGAAACTTCAACGGAGGCTAAAGAGGCAAATTTGATGAGCATGAAAAATCTGCATTCATTGGACCTACGTTGGGCCTTGGAACCGGACTCAGACTTAGATTCAGAACAGCAGCAGCATCATCATCAAAATGTGATAGAAGGCCTCCAACCTAACTCAAATGTAAGGACTTTGTCTATTCGTGGGTATGGAGGAGTAACCTTTTCTCCCAGTTGGTTGACAGGCCCAAATTTGGTGAAAATCTCTCTCTCTCATTGTACATGTGAACGTCTTGGATCTCTAAGGAAACTTCCTTCCCTTAAAGTTTTGGAGTTGCTAGAGATGATGTCACTGAAATTCATTGAAGAGGTGGATGATGCAAGTGCAGGAGGAGGACGATTCCGGTCGCTGGAAGAGCTAAGCTTGAGGTGTATGTGGAATTTGGAGGGATGGTCAACGTCATCGTCAACACCAACACCAGCAGCAGCAGTATTCCCTTGCCTCAAAAGCGTGGTAGTTGGTTATTGCCCAAGATTGAGAGGAGGAATTCCATTGGCGTGGTCCTCTGACCTCCAAGATGTTAAGATTTATGGCGAAGAATGCAATGGAATGGTTCTGGGTTCACTGCGAAACCTCCCTTCCCTTCCTACTCTTAAAATTTATGGGTTTGCTGAGCTGGAGTATTTTCCATCAGGCGCGCTAACTAACCTTACTGCTCTCCACAAGTTGGAGATCTGCCATTGCCGCAACCTGAAAGCTCTTCCTGTTGAACTGATTAATCTCGTTACACTGACAGAGTTGGAGATTTGGTATTGCCCCAAGTTGGTTTCATTGGCAGAGGAGAGAGAGGGGACTAAAAAATCTCTCCTCTCTCAAAACCCTTGTTATTGACCGTTGTGGAGCTTTGAAGCGCTTGCCTGAGCTTGAGAAAGCTTCTCTCGTTACTCTGAGAATCCTTGATTGTCCTGCGATGGAATTCTCTAACGAGGATTTTGAGCACCTTCTTGTCCTTGAAGAACTTCAATTGTTTGGATTGCCCGGGTTGACATGGTTTCCAGAGGGCATAAAACACTCTGCTGCAACACTTAGACATCTAAAATTCCAGCCTTTTCCCAAATATAGTGCACCGGTGGACTTGCCGAATTGGATTGGTACTACTTTAACCTCACTTCAGTATTTGGAAATTGATGCTCCCAGGAATTGGAAAATGTTGCCACAATGGATGCAACACCTCACTGCTCTTAAAAGTCTTCAAATTTGGAAATGCGATAAAGAAATAGTAGAACGATGGAAAACCAGTGGCAGGCCGAGAGAAGAAGACTACTTCAACATGATTGCCCACGTTCCGGATGTTAATCTCACTGAATCACCCCTTTTGGCTGTCATGGTAAGAGTCAAAAGACTCCCCCCCTTGGTAGGAATGCCATATATTTCATTATTAGCTTTCTTTAGTTACTGTCTTTATTCTTAAATTAACATAGTTTTACCCAATTCCTTTTATTGCATCCTTTCTTTTCTTATTTTCTTGTAACATCAAAGTCTTGAATGTGGTTTCTCTCCTATGTTAGATGTAGGTTCCAACGAAACTTTTTATTTTAGGTCACCAAACAAAAATAAGTTTGTTTTTTGAGTTTCATTTAAAGAAATTTTCTATGGTCATCGTATTCTTGGTAACCAAATCTTTATTTTAATCCTTACGTTTCCTATATGATTTGATCGGCATGGTTCCTTCAGTCTTCCACAATATTTCCCTTATCCTGTGATGCCTGAGCAATTTCAGATAAACAATTTGGTCGGCATGGTTCCTTCAGTCGTCCACAATATGGTGCGGCAGCGGTGGACTTGCCGGATTGGATTGGTACTACTTTAACCTCAATTGAGGTTTTCGAAATTGATGCTCCCAAGAATTGGAACATGTTGCCACAATGGATGCAACATCTTACTGCTCATAAAACACTACAGATTCGGAGATGTGATCAAGAACTAGTAGAATGATGGAAGAACAGAGACAGGCAGAGAGAAGACAACAATAGCTTCAACATGATTGCCCATGTTCAACATATTTTCTGTAAGGGGAATATACTAAACAAAGTTTATTAAGCTCCAATCTGTGATCATGGTAAGAGCCAGAACACCCTAAACTCTCCTTCTTCAGAATCCCATATATTTCATTTCATTGTTACCTTGCTTCAAATACTGCCTTTTGAGACTTAAATTAATATAAATTTTTTTTCCCAATTCTTTTTATTGCTTTTATTCAAGTAATGTGAATCCTTTCTTTTCTTCTTGTTGGTTTCTCTCCTATGTTAGATGTGGGTTCCAATGAAGCCTCATCCTTCAGGTCACCAAACAAAAATAAGTTTGTTTTCTGACTTTCCTGTAAAGAGTTTTCTGATGGTCATCGTAGTCATGGTCACCAAATCTTTGTTTATGAATTGATTAGCACGGTTCCTTGCATTTCCTCAAATTTCGTTATCCTTTGATGTCTGATGAATATAAATTTTATTAGAAATAGTCTCCAGTTAAACATTTGTGGATGATTTTTGGTTATTCACAAGCATTGGAGTTGAATGAAGTTTTTGTGATTCACCTGTTACACTTTAACAAACTAATTGGTGGGAGATTTGTGATTACTCCTTTGAGACAAGCAATCTGATTGATGATTTTGGTGTTGTAGGACTGTGCAAAGCATGTAAAGGGCAGAACATCTCATTACTTGCATTCTAGCAGCAAGCAGTATTTACCACAGGTATGTATCTGTTTCTGGAATTTTATGGTACATTTGTTATTTCTTGGTCTTTCGTTTAGCTAGAAATGATGATGGATCATATTGCTAATGATGCAAAGACAAATTCGTATTTTGCTTCAATTAGTTATCTTCAAGTATTTGCATTTCATTAAAAGAGTTATTTATACACAAAAATACTATGTTCCTGAAGAATGTGTGCCATTTGGGTTTGTTTGGTTTAAACTCTGGACTCTTTATTTTCCCTCCAAGATGAAGATGAAATATTTCAGACAGTTAAGATCACTCAGTTCTTTGGGTTACAAATACTTTAATAGGTCCTTGTTCTTTAAAGCTAAAAATCCCACTCTTCTGCAGGTGGCGATTACGCGGGGACAATATCAGTGGTACATCAAAGATGGAAGGGATGGTAAGTGCAATGGGTCATTTGATTCTTAATTGAGCCTTTGTTTTCAATATACTAATTTCTGTTATTTTCAGGTTACGGATCCTATGCTGAAAAAACCGGCTTGCCTTTCAAAAAAAAAAAAAAAAAAAAAAAAAAAAAGACAGGTTGAGTTACATTGAAATCACGAAGATGCTATTAGACTGCTTCATTCCATGTCCTATGCAAAATACAATACAAGATTCTGAATAAAGAACCCAATTCGAAAACCATTGACGCCTCTATAGTGCAGATCTTGAAGAGTCAGTAAATTTTCTGTCACCAACAGTTGGTGATGGAATGTGTTATGCAGCTAGGCCGGATGTTCAAGGTAAGCTTTCTATTATAAACTATTCATCTTTGTTTGAAAAAAAAAACCATATTAAGCAGTCAGTTACATTCAGTCCTCAGTATTCAAATTCATTTCTGACTGAGATTTTTCGTTTGCAGCCCAATTTCAAGGCAATCAAGAAGCAGAGTGAGGATTTAATTGCCCGGGACTATCCAAACTTGTTCAAGTGGTTACCAGTGGCGATGATGAAAAAAAAAGACAAGTCTTGTACATTTTAACTTGGATGATGCCAGTTGCGAGGAATTCATCAATCTTCTTTCAACAATTTCACCAAGTGCTCAATGTTTGCTCCTGCAGCATCCTTACCATCTATTAGTATTAGTTGAATGGATCCTCTGACATTGTAGATGTTTGTTCTATCGATAACAATTTCTCTTTTTGGTCGACCATTTTTGTCAATTGTAATTTACCACAATTGTACATGCTTGTTATATCGACCACAAATATTCACATAGTAGTGTTTTGTTTACTTCTGTATTTCATAATTTTTCAAATTTAAAGTCTCTTTTCCTCCAATTTCCCTCAATTGAATGTTTAGCTGGATTCCCTTTGGTCACCATTGTGCTATGTATATGACTCGGTGAGAGCCAAGGAATGTGATTTATCAAAAAATGTCAAAATTTCACTCAATATTTTCCTTTTTCAATTTATCAAAATTTCTTTCGAAATTTGAAATATTAATTATTTTCGTTATGTCAGCCTCAATTATACTACATTTTAACTTTAGTTTAGTATTAAAACTTTGTTATATAAGTGATTCTTATACAATATATTGTTTGTATAATATAATGAGTCTTGTGGTATTTTTTATATAGTGTACAAAAGTTTAAAATGCTTAAATTATATTGGTAATTTCAAAATTATAATAAATTTTTTTACGTTTTTTCTATACACAACGGAATATTTTCAGGAAATATTTCTTAAAATCAACTTACTGAACCCATTGTTAAGATCAATCTCTCCAATTTCCTTAAGTGGTTACACCCATCCCTCGCTCCATTGTTAGAGCGGCTGCAAGGACTCCTTATCATACAAGGAGGGTTTTTATAGGATCCCAGAACTCATAAAGATGCCGCAAGTTAGGTTTTAACCCATAACCTAATGGTACCATCCGTCAAGCTCTAACTGTTGAGCTGTCATGCCATTGGCCGGTTTTCTGCAGCTTACCCATTCAACCCACCTAAAACGCATTATAATGCTTATTATTTGATTGGAAGCCGAAGGAGTCTGTGATCTTTTGTACTAATTATTTAGGAAAATATCTCAAGCCAACCTTCCTCCATAATTTTAACCGTTAATTATAATCGAAGCTAATATTCTTTTTTCAATTTGATGTGAATTAATATCATTTACCATTGCTCTAACCAATTAGCCATCACACCTTTAACTCGTATACAAATTACAAACAGTGTAAAGAAGTCTCACAAATTTAGAGCTACTTTACTCATGTTGAGTATAAAAGCACCCCACTCCATTAGGTGTTTTTCCTTCTGTCATCTCACATAAATTAACTCAACTAATACATGAATGATTTTTAAATATTAACATCTATTGGCTCTTCTTGATTTCCAATGATTTTTAAATATTTATTTATGATAAGTGAGCAATTATTTCCTCAAAAACACTTCCAAGACTTCAACTTCGAAAACTTCCAGAGAACACAGAGCTCTTAAACCCATCTTCGACTTCTCTTCTAGGCTTTACAAGTCTTCTCTCAAAGGAAATTTTCTCTGTAATCACTTCAACCCCTCTCAGATTCGAACAAAATCTCAATTAGACTCTTCTCTGAACAGAGGGTAAAAATCTCACCTTTTTCGTCCCTCTCTCATATTTTGCTCTCAATTTTAACTATTAGCGTTTGGGTTCTAAGAAATTTTCGATTTTTTTTGGTAAAAAAGAAGAACTTCTCCATACCCAGAAGTCAATACTGCACAAACCAACAATGGGTGTCTACCAAAAAAATAAATTTACAAGTAAAGATGGCAAAACCCTAAACTCTATAAGTGAGATAGACATCTGTGTGTTAAAGGGCATTGTAGAGAACCCTAGATGGATTGATGGGTTTAACGTTAGAATGAAGAGTTCCTGTTGTATTTATTAACTGTTTTTGGTGTATTACAGAGATTTTGGGCCGTTTAGTTGTTTGTACTTGTTAAATTTTAGATTATTGGGGGTTTGAAGTGTTGAATTGTTATCTTAAACTTGATGGGTGTTTGGTGCTTAGTTCAGTTTTAAGAAATTAGTAAGTTAATTTATCGTTTTGGGAACTTTGAATTGATGCTAATTATATTGGAATCAATTTTTTTTTACGGTTGATTGAAAGTGATAAAAATGCAATCAATGGAGAGGAACATGGATGAAATGTTCACAGGGAACTAATTGAAAGCACACTCAACCAATTCCGCAAATATAGTTCATCAAAACATTCTATTCATACACAAGATGCTCACAACGAACTGATTGAAAGAATTTTCTGCCTTTTCTCTTCCATCACCCCCCAAAATCTGATTTCTTGTTGCATAAATATTTTGAAAGAAGAAAAACAAGGATATTCTTTTAGCCCTTTCTCCAAGCTTCTCTGACAATTATATATTTCAGATTGTTTTCATGACCTCCATTTCGCACTGAATATCGCCTGAAATTCCTTCACATGTTTTCACTTTTTTTTGTTGTTACTCAAATCTTTTCAGTGGACATCATTTGCTCTTTGTGGGGTTTCTGATATAGGGACTCATAATGACCAATTGACCATGCAACACTGATAATCGATATTGATTCTGGTTCCTGCAGTTTAAGTTGGGAGAAAATCAAAGAACCTGTATTCAGGCAAATAGATTAGGCAGAGGCCTCAAGCAGACAAGTAGCACTATTTTTTCGCTTTTTTATTATATAATAAATGAGATCTTTGTTTATTTATTTATTTTCATTTTAATTATTTTGCATTTTGTTGTTTTATGTTTTAACTTGAGCGTTCTTCTATTTGAAGTCAAGAGATAAGGAACAAGATGGTCTCGAGGAGACAATGGAGAAGCTAAATGTAGACGAGGCTCCATCCACTAACATTAAGAAGAAACCAGTAATTATTATTGTGGTGGGAATGGCAGGCATGTTATATATCCTCAATTCCTAGTTTTCTCTTTTGTTTGTTATTTTATTTATTTATGGCATAGCACATTGTTTTTGTTAGATGTTCTTTCAGCCTTGACCAAAACCATTTAATGAGTTTTGTGTTTCTTTCAGGTAGTGGTAAAACAACTTTTCTTCATAGGTTGGTTTGCCACACACAAGCTTCAAACATGAGGGGATATGTGATGAACCTTGACCCAGCAGTTATGACGCTTCCAGTTATTGCAAATATTGACATAAGAGACACTGTCCGGTACAAGGAAGTAATGAAAGAGTACAATTTGGGCCCTAATGGTGGAATACTTACCTCGCTGAACCTGTTTGCAACAAAATTTGATGAGGCAACATTTTGATTTGCGACCCGTATGTACCTGGTTACATAATTTGCGATATACCTCCATTTAGATGCACATGTGAAATTTCACACTTTTGCAAACCTACCTCACCTCCATTTAGGATGTTGGATTTTGATTGTCTGGTGTTAATTTCATCTATATGTATATTTTTGTTTTTTACTTCTCTTGTTTGGTGTATAAGCGATGTGGATCTCTAATCTCAGGTTGTATCAATGATTGAAAGGCGAGCTGATCAACTTGATTATGTTCTGGTGGAAAATACTCCTGGTCAGATTGAGATATTCACTTGGTCAGCCTCAGGATCAATTATTACCGAAGCTTTTGCTTCAACATTTCCTACGGTGGTTGTTTATGTGGTTGATACACCTCGTTCGGCAAGCCCAGCTACTTTCATGAGTAATATGCTATATCCCTGTAGTATCCTGTACAAGACACGTTTGCTTCTGGTTTTGGCATTTTACAAAACCGATATGGCCCAACATCAATTTGCTTTTGGAGGTATGCTTTACTTGTGGATTCGGATATTCTTTATGTGTTGGTTAATTGCTGTATAGAAAAATATGGATTGTCTTAATACGTTAAAATGCAAAGAATTAGAAACGGTATTTTTTTTTAATCCTCGAGTGGAGGGAAGAGGAAGTAGAAGAAGAACCATGACTTTTATTAATCGACACGCATTCACTGATTTTGCGTTCTCCCAACTAAAGGGAATAAACCTTACTGAAACTCTTAATAACCTCAAAATAAAATTATACGGTTTCCTAACTGCAAACATAAACCTTACTAGACTCGTAGATAAACCCAAACTCCTATAGAGAACATCTGTTTCCTTGCTGCAGCCCTGTAGTTTTCAGCTCCCTTCGTACTCGTATACCGATTCATGCGGTCGTTCTCTGCTGCATTGGTGTTTTCACAGGGAGCGTCCCAATGGAGCACCCCAGGTGACTCGCCACAGAAACCTGAAACTCATCCCACTCAGCCCTTACCCTCAGTTGATACTCTTTGACAAGTTAATCCTCAATCCTGAGACTGAGACCTCCTCAAAGCAACACAGCAAGCCTCTAAAAAACCAAAGCTCCTTGCCTGACTCTCCTATCAACACTAAAGTGTCATCCACATACTAAAGGTGAGAGACCCCAAGACCAATCGCGCTAGAAAAACCATGGATGATTTCCCTTACCCTAGCATAGATATGCATGCTTGAACGGGGGATGCTGCTCATAATAACTCAAGCTTACTTGTAGTCAACTGGCATCATCAGGTTTAACCACGGCTTTGCCAGCATTTTTGGCCATTTAGAAAACTGTTTATCCGGGTGATTGTCCAGCCATATTGTGGTCTTTTTTATACTCTAGAATCTGCAGGATTCAGTTGGGGCTGGCGTTTATACATCGTTTATCCATTCCAGTGTAAGTACCCAATTATGTAATATAGACTGTCCTGAATTTGGCTAGTCTTCAATCCCATTTCCATCTCTAGATGTCAGTCTTTAGCTTCCCAAAGGACACATTGTCTGAACAAAAAAAAAAAAAAGGCCTGGTTCTGGCAGGTGGACATTAAAACCTAACTCAGACCAGAACTTAGCATACAAGCAGCCCCCTCAGAACAGTTTAGCAACTTCGTCGATTTCACGTGAGGATCTTTATTCTGTTTTCAATCATGAAAAGCAGTTCACTCAATTTCAGGAAATGTCATTATTCCGTTTTCAAGAATACAACAATTATCTTTTTAGGTTCTTGGTTGGGATTTTGAAACAATTCTATGTTGTTGTTGATGATGTAACGAATGAATATTTGAGCGATTATAATCTTCATCATCCTTAATTATTATTATTTTAATATAAAGTTTGGAGATCCTCAAAGCCCCTGCCCGCTTTCAGAAAAATAAAACAATCATCTTTTTGCTAGTTTTCTAAGTAGCCTAGCTCATGATGAAATTGCTTATGATATGTATAATTGAAATCATTATTTTAATTTATTTTTATTTTTTACCATTTGATCTGTACTGCCTTGATGTTGTGGGACCAGTGGATGGAAGATTTTGAAGCATTTCATGCTGCATTGGAGTCTGATACTTCATATACTTCAACCCTATCAAGGAGTCTTTCACTTGTGCTTGATGAATTTTATAAGAAACCCCGTTCAGTAGGAGTGTCGGCAGTTTCTGGTGCTGGAATGGATGACTTCTTTAAGGCCATTGATGCAAGTGCTGATGAGTACATGAGCACCTATAAGTATGGCCTCATATCTCTTAATATTTTCCCTAATTTTGATTGGTCGTGCAAGGTAAGGCCTCTGATGTTCCTTGTTCTCTTGTCCGCTTTCAGAGTTGATCTTGACAAAAGACGGGCAGAAAAGAACCGATTGGAAGAAGCGTGCAGGAAGGGCCGGAGAGATGGATAAACTAAGGAAAGATATGGAAAGTTCTCAAGAAGAGACTAAGTTTCTGAACAAGGGCTTGAATGACAAACTAACCCGTGGAAAGGCCATGTTGGACGAAGAAGAGGAAGATGAAGATGATGAAGATGATTTTGTGCCATATGTAGATGAACATGTTTAGTCCCTCATATTTTTACAATTTGGGACCTAACCATTGAATATATAAACACGCTTTTTTCTGGCTTCACTCCCCAACATTATCCATAATCAAAGGCAACACAATTTAAAATATCAACACGATTTACTTTACTGGCCTTTATACATTCGAGTTATCAAATCATTTAAAAACAAAAAAGATTGAACCGTGTTGGATATTGGTGTTAATTTGGACCCAACCCATTCATGAAACCAAGAAATGGTCTTTTCCATTGGAGAGACAAAGCAAAAGAGTAGTTTCCCAACCTTTTCTTCTTCATGAAGAAAATCTGTACAAAAATATACTCACTATTAATTTACACCCTAAAAATAAAGATAATTTTCAAAGCGGATCGATCAAAATTCAAAGCACAACCAAAAACATCAGGCCGGCCATCAATTAATGAATTCAATTTTCATCAGAACTCAGCACCGTAAGCGGAAGACGATCTAGTTTGAAGATGTTGGTAAGAAGGATAGATTATATGCCATTGACAGTTTTGGGCCACCAACAGTTGGTGTTGGAGTGTTTTAAGCAGCTAGCTAGGCCGGGTATGTTTTCTAGAATACTATTCCTCTTAGGGTGTGTTTGGTTGCATGAAATTCTATGTCATGAAAATCCATGAGGGGATCCTTACATTTTAGGCTAAAATGATATATCACTCCACATCCACCATTTGGTTTTGTGATCAATGATGGGAATGAAAGTCCCATGAACATGAGAATCACATGCCTTGGAGGGCCAAGGAGTGAGATTCCCATGTTCATGGGACTTGCATTTCCACCATTGATCACAAAATCAAATGGTGGTTAAATGGTAAATGTGGAGTGATATATCAATTTAGCCTAAAATGTAGTGGTCCCCTCATAAATTTCCATGACATAGAATTCCATGCAACCAAACACACCCTTAGATTGAAAGAAATCATATTAGTCCTCGGTATTCAAATTCATTTCTGAACGAGATTCTTGGTTTGCAGCCCAATTTCAAGGCAATCAAGAAGCAGAGTGAGGACTGTCCTAACCTTGAATTGATATTTTTAGAAAGAGAGACTTCAAAGTCTTTAGGTTTTGCTAGAAGCCAGAATTGATTTTTCTCTTGCTAGAAAAATAAAATACAACAACATCAAAGTCTTGTTAGTATTAGATTTCAAAGATTTTTCAAAGTCTTTAAATATTGCTAGAAGGGTATTAGGTTATTATGTTGTTCCTTCGTCTTTCTCGGCCATGGGTGGTGGTTTCTCCATACTACCTGATCCTCGTGTTCTTCATTGTGGGTCAGTTGGAAGGAACCTACTTCTGTGGATATCCAGGTTAAATCGGATGGGAAGTTCTATTGGTTTTCTCGTTTTGGTGTGCAGGATATTGCATGCAAGCTGATAAACGAATGGAACAGGCAGTCGGTGGAGAGGCCCTCGATGTCCGTATTGAATCCGAACCTTCATCTTGAGGATGGTGTTAGGCTTGTAATGGAGGGGATGACTCATCTTGCCTATGCAGGAGTGATGGGCTTGAGTCATCAAGTCAATCATAGTCTTATGGTTTGTTTGGAGAGGAAGCTTTCTAGGCTACAATTTTGATATTGCTGAGAAAAGGGTGGAACAATTGATGTTTTCGATTGATGAGGTCAAGGATGATTCCTCTGTGATGCTCACTGCTGTCGAGGGCCAACTTATTGTTGCAATAAGTGAGCTTGTTTTTGTTAAGGATAGACTCCGTGTCATGGAGGTGGCAGACTGGCAACGCATTGTTGATGGTCGGACTAAACTTTTGGACTATATCGAGGGTCTTGGTGTCGATTTCTCCCAGTATCGTTATCTGGTTCATGAGATTTTCGAGGACGTGGAAGGTGCTGCTAAAGATCCTCCAGGTGCCTCAATGGCTAAAGAACCGCTTCCTCCTCCTGAAGAAAGAGTTTATGCTGGCGATTCGGCTCCTGTAGGTAGTGGTGTTGAGGACGCTATAGATCTTTCCCCTTATTACGTCTTCCATTGCTACTGCTGAATGTAATCAAATAGATTATGAATGACAGGAAGTAGCTTCTTTATTTTCCTTTGTGCCGACTTTGTTCGTCTATCATTGTCTTGAGAATTTGTATTTGATGTTCCACAGTTATGTTTGTAGCAATCTTTATGGGGATTTGAATTTCCCCATGTTTCAGTGCGCATGTCTTGATCTTGTGTTTGTCGTCTCCAAATTTTTGTTGAAAGATGTTTTGTTTGCTTTTCTACTTTGTTGAATCGTTCGTTCGATCTCGTCATGACACGAAGTTGTTTTGCTCCATTGATTCATTTGTTCGAATTGTTTTGTAATGCTCCAGTCGTCTTGGAGTTACTTTACCTATTAACTTTAACTTTGTCAACTCGATGTCTCGGTTGATCCGAAGTTTAATTTTTTGGTTTGACTCGGGTGTCCGACATTTGCTTCATTTTGTGCGACACTCTAGTCGACTTGTACTCATTTTATTTAGTTGACTCATTCGTTCAACTTTTACTTTGTTAACTCGACACCTCGATCGATTCAAAGTTTTTATCTTAGTATGACTCGGGTGTCCAATATTTGCTTCATTTTGTGCGACATTCTAGTCTTCTCGAAGTCATTTTATTTAGTCGACTACTTCGTCCAACTTTTACTTCGTTAACTCGACACCTCAGCCGATTTGAAGTTTTTGTTTTTGTTTGACTCGGTTATCAACATTTGCTTCATTTTGGATGACATTCTAGTCAACTTGAAGTTATTTTATTTAGTCGACTCATTCGTCCAAAATTTACTTCGTTAACTCGACACCTCAGTTGGTTCGAAGTTTTTGTTTAAGTTTGACTAGGGTGTCTAACATTTGCTTCATTTTGTGTGACATTCTATTTTACTTGAAGTCATTTTATTTAGTTGACTCGTTCGTCCAACTTTTACTTAGTTAACTCGACACCTCTGTCGATTCGAAACTTCTGTTTTAGTTTGACTCGGGTCTCCAACATTTACTTCTTTGGTTGATCAGTCTAGAAGTTCATTGTGAATATCTGACAAGCGTCCTGATTCCTTTTAAGGCTTTTGCTTTGTTTGTTTTTCATAGAAGTGTTATGGAATTGTTTTGCTTTTGTGAGATGTTGTTCCAAAAATGAAACTTTATTGATTTTTTGACCATTTTAGCAGTTCTTTTGGAATGGCTCTGTTACATTATAAAGTGTTTCTCATTTTTTACCTACGTTGCTAGTGTCTATCCTTGCGTTGGCATCCGAGTCTCCGCTGCTCCTCCCAATTTACGACCTTATTTGCTTGGGTTGTTATCGCTCCCCATTTGGCACTGCTTGTCGGTGCCTGATGGAATTTGTTAGTTCTTTTATAACTGACTATGGTCGGATTTGTCTTTGTTGCTAAGATCTTCAGAGCATTGATCATTCGACTTCGATATACGTCTATTCGGGTGGGAGGTGCTTCTTTCCCAAAGTGAATGCAACGTAGAGCATTGATATTCATGTAATTATTACATAATATATCCCTTAATTTATATATGTTAGTGTTTCAATTAGTATATTTTATTCTAATTATTTCATTTTCATGTTTTTGTAGGAATTTGAGCGTGAACGATGAAATTACATAAAGGCGGCAATTTGAAGAAATGATATATTAATTGGTCAATTCTAGCGGTGGTACAAAGTAGAAGGTCACATACTTAAACCTAACCCAAACAAACCTAGGTCCACCTAATTTAACCTAAGCCCAAACCCAAAAAGCTAACCTAAAAACCCAAGCCCAAGAAAATAGGAGAACGCTATTTAGGTTTTCCCGTTTTTGGAGAAAACCTCTCGGCTTCCCATCGACGTTCATCCTCTCCCCTCCTCTCTTTTCCAGCCACCACGCCAATCCACCCTGCCGGCGATCCCCACTCGATAGGATAACCACAGTGTGATCATCCCGCCATCACCACCGAAACAAACCCACGCACCACCTTGCAGCCAGCCGTCTCCACCACCCACTCTTTATTCCTTCATCTCCCTTGTTTCTCTCTCTTGCAACCAACACCTCGCCTTCCCTCCTCACCCGCTCATCCTCGCTCGCTAGACAAAACCGCCACCATTCGGTTCCATCTCGCGACAGACCCGCCACCACCCCTGCTCTTCTGTCTACCCTCACCCCTCTGTTTCTCCCACTCTCTCGGCCCTCCTTCTTGTTTCCCTCTCTCTTTCTCACTGTTTCCCTCTCTCACGACTACCGTCGCAAGCGGCGCACCAGCTCGCCCACCACCACCTCAACAGGAGCAGAAATAGGGAGCACCACCCCTGTTTCTCTCCCTCTTTTTTGTTTTCTTTTGCGTCTCTCTCTGTTCTTCCATCACTCTCTTTCTTTTGCTGGCACTGAAGCCGATCGGAGGAAGAAAGAGTGAAGATGAAGTAGCGCGACTCGCTGGAGACGAAGATTAGAGGAACGCACGACTTTTGGGGGGAGAAAATTGTTTTTCAAATAGTTTGGTTATTCACACCCCGAATACTTGCTCTTTGTACCACCACAGTGTAGTTGCAGCGATTTTTTGGGATGTGCATTTGTTCTGAGATGAATTCCACCTACACCAGTGCTATGACCACCGCCACCATGATCTTCTAGACCCTGCACCGAGGCGAAGATGAAACCACAGGGTTTCCTAGAGTATGTTGTATTTTAATTTATTGTTTTCTATATATGTGAACGTTAAACACAGTTGATTTCTGAGTTTCAATACTTTTCTTTCATCGATTATATCCGGATTAATTATCTAGACTAGTCGGTAATTAGAAGTACCATTTATTGATATTTAAAGTCTACTTTAATCAATTAATCTGAATCCGTGATTGTGTGTGTTGTAAGAAGACATGCAATGCTAGGGGTTTAGAATTAGTTAAAATAAACTTGTGCTTGTGTGTGCCGTAAGAAGACATGTAACGGTACAATCGAAATCTAAATTGTTTTTGCTAGTTTATAAATTAGGTTTAATTTTCTTTTTAGGACAGTGTCACGTATCACTTTCTTATTTGTTTTATTTGCTTGAGTTTGAATTATTTTTGCATTTATTTTGCAGGCGGTCATACACTTAGGAGCTCAAGTGGGAACAATGTGAAATATTGCGATTTGCGTGGAAACTCTCAGAAATTGACTTCTACCCGGTGTCGCAAGTAACCTGAAGAAGGTTCACGCTGGAGGTAATTTCTACCCACTACATCTGTACATGGTTTCTGTGTGATCACTTGTGCTTAGCTTATTCTAGGTAGTATTGCATGAAAATTTGAATAGTGGCAGGACTGAGTTGAAACTTCCATGCCCTCTCCAGCGGATAGGTTAATCGCCATCTATTTTAGGGTTTGGAACCTAGACCTTCACTATTTAAAATTTGTAACAAGATAATTATCTAGGACAGGTGTGACGCTGATAAGAACCCTCTTTGGACGTTTGATAGCTTAAAGTGGTCGAGTGAAGGGACATATCCCATCTGGGAATAGTTCTTGAACTGGCATTTCACTTTGAGCTAGAGAGTGGAAAAAGAGGTAAAAGCAATTCTGTAGTAGCGGATTGATAGGAAATTACTGTGCCTCTGCCACAGTTAGGTAAATTGAATTGAATTTTAGCCCACATTCATTTTGTTTGTGCATAATTTAGGTGTCATTTATGGGGTCCCGTTGTTTTTAATTTTTTCAGAGTTAGGTCAACTTCATATAGCGGTTAGGCTTGCATTAAATAAAATAAAATAAAAATAAAAATTTGAAGCCTGTTTAGGAGTGTTGACTTTGAACCTTCGTTATCCAGTAGTTTATGCATACCTGGGTGCGTGATTCTAAGAATAGACTTGTCCGACAAGAATTCGAGGAGTTATTTGAAGTCCCGATTACCTGTTTAGGTTCATCACCCTCGTCCACTGAGATGGCTGAGGGGAAGGCATTTAAGGATTACTTTGCCCCTCTTTCTAGTAGTGCTTCGTCTTGCATTATCTTACATGAGACAAATGCAAATAGTTTCGAACTCAAACCATCTATTATTCATCTCTTGCCCACTTTTTATGGTTTTGAGAAAGAGGACCCTTATCTTCATGTCAAAGAATTTCTTGACATCTGCACTACCCTGAAGTACCAAAACTTTTCTAATGATTCGGCCCGTCTTAGATTATTTCTCTTTTCTCTGAAAGAAAAGACAAAATCATGGTTAAATGCATTAGAGACAGGATCCATCAGATCATGGGATATGTTGTCAAGAAAGTTCTTGACAAAGTACTTCCCCATTCATAAAACGAATGCTCTCCGACGAGATTTATCTAATTTTCAACAAAAAGAGGGCAAACATTTCTATGAATGTTAGGAAAGGTTCAATGAGCTCATTTTCAGGTGTCCCCATTACAGATTCGAGAAGTGGCGGCTAGTTCAATACTTTCAAAATGGTTTAACCCCTCAAAATCGTCGTATGATTGATACCACTAGTGGTGGGTCATTAATGAAAATGAGTGTCAGTAAAATTTGGGAATTCTTTGAGACGCTTTCCGAAAATTCTCAGCAATGGGATTATTCGATAAAGGAGTTTGATAGGTGTAAGGGCGGTCTATATGAAGTTAGAGATACATCTGCTCAACCCCCTTCTGCCTCAAAGTTAGAGACGTCTGTTATGACCATGACTCAAAAGATAGATGCACTTTTGAATTTTAGTCAGCCTATACTTCCCACAAACGCTTCATCTGAAGTATGTGCTGCATGTTCGAGTCATGGTCATTCAATAGCTAATTGTGTCTTGCAAAGCGATTATCATGCATACTATGCTGAGTAAGTCAACTCTTTTAATGCGATGCTGCAACCTGGCAATAATCTCCAACCTAACTATTACAATTCAGGGTTCGCCAAACATCCAAGTCTCTCCTGGACCCATGGCCCACACCAAGAGGACCTGTTGTTGTCTCCCAGGTTCCTTAAGCCTGTAGCTCTGTTAGGCCCCACCTTAACCAAGTTCCTCCATCCAACACATCAAGTTTAGAGGAAAAGGTTAATCAATTTTTGCAGCGCTCAGAAAGTATAATTGAGCAGCATTCTAAGGACATATCTGAGTTGAAAGCCACGACTCAACACCAATCTCAAGCCCAGAATAGACTTGAGATAGCTGTGAGTAAGATTACTCAGTCCGTTTTGGAGAAATAGCCAAGGAGATTTCCTAGTCAACCTGTTCCAAACCCAAATGGTCAATTCGTAGTTGGTAGTATATCTGAGTCACATCATAAAGATGTCCAATCTATTACTACCCTTCGGAGTGGAAAACAGGTTGACAATCCGGTACAAGTGTCTGATTCAAGTGTCATTGCATCTCCGTCTAAGTCAATGCAGGTTGCATCTCCATCTGACAAGGGGGCTGATAAAGCCTCATCTTTTAAAGATGTGCCTCTTGACTCTGACCCCACTCAGGCATCTTATTTGCCTAGGGCACCGTTTCCATCACGGTTAGCTCCGGCAAAGAAATGAACAAGTGTAAACGACGTATTGGAAATTTTTAAACAAGTTCACATAAATATCCCATTACTCGATGCTATCAACCAAGTTCCTAACTATTCCAAGTTTTTGAAGGATCTTTGCACACAAAAGCGAAAGCTCCATGTGCAAAAGAGAGTCTTCTTCACCGAGCAAGTGAGCTCAATTATTCAACATAGAACCCCGCCTAAGTATACGGATCATAGTTGCCCGACTATTTCTTGTATTATCGGTGATCATTTGATAGATAAGGCATTATTGGATTTAGGGGCGAGTTTTAATTTATTTCCATATTCTGTTTATGAGCAATTAGGTTCCGGTGGGTTAAAACCGACTAGAGTAACACTGCAATTGCCAGATCGGTTTGTCAGAGTCCCCCGTGGTGTTATAGAGGATGTGATTATCAAAGTTGAAAAATTTTATTACCTAGTGGACTTTATAGTTCTTGATACACAACCTGTTCACAATCCCTCTAGTCACATTTCAGTCATTTTGGGTGGACCATTTTTGGCCACATCCAATGCCATTATTAACTGTAGGAATGGAATTATGAAATTGCCATTTGGCAACATGACCGTCGAACTCAACATTTTTAATGTTAGTCAAAAACCTCCCGAGCCCGAGGATGTTTGTGAAGTTGACATGATTGAAAGTTCGGTGGAGAACTCCTTATTGCAGTCTGTATCAGATGATCCCTTAGCAGCATGTTTGACTCACTTTGGTTTAGACTTTGATATTGATGATTCCATTAGGTTGAATTATTCAGCCCCTATTATGGATCCAGGTTACACATGGAAGCCTAAAGTGGAACTCCTTCCACTCAGTGAGTCAAAATTGAACCTTTCTGCTTATACTATTGGGCTTTTTGACCCATTCCCTTTTCCGCCTGTTCATGGTGACCCATTTGACATATGTCCTCCTAGTGACTTTTACATGAAGTCTGATTCTCAGTATTCTTTGGAGATAATACATCCCATAGGTAGTGTTGATTCCAGGTTTGGGGGTGTTGTTGAGCTGTCTAGCTCATCATCTTTGAGCAATTCATTTTGTTATGATGAGCCTGTACCACCTGATATATCTATAGACATACCTCTTTCCATCCCTTTAATAGTGACTGACGCTACTTATGTGGATCCCTTGTTTTTAAGGGATGATTTTAGTTTTTACCATCCTATTGTGCAACACATTCAATCTTCCGATTTGATACCAGACATGGGATGTCCCTTTTTAGGAGTAGGAAATAGTCATTTCCAGGATATTCCTGTTGGTGACAACTTTCTGCTCCAGATCTCTATGACTTTTATACGACCGCGGGTTCGTTTGCATTTTCTCTATGATTTTGCATGGCGTCTTCGTCATTTTAGGGATGTGTTAGTTTCTGTTGTGCTGCATGTAGGTGCTACTATATGTTGGATGGATCTTCAACTTTTTCGGTTGTTGCTAAATGATCTAATCAATATCGTGGACTAAGTGTATTAGGTTTGGAAGAGTGTTTGTTATGTTCTTCCTCGTCATTTCATGATACATCATTTATGAGGAAGAATATATGTTGGGCTGACGACGTTAAACCAAGCGCTCTTGGGAGGCATCCTAGCTTCAGTTGTGTCATTATGGTTAGTCTAGATTGATTTTCGAGTTTTTTCTAGTTGCATTTCATTCGTACTCGTTAGCTCCGTAACAATTTTGATTTACAACTAATACATTTATTTTTTTTCATTTTTTTATTTGTATATTTTTTTTGTATCCTGTATTATTTTTATCAATTTATTAGGATGAGTCCATAGTTCTTATGTTCTTTAGCGTTCATTGGTGGACGATTTCGTCAAAATTGGTAAAAACTTTCCCATGGTAATATCACTCTAACTCAAATCTTTTCTTTTACCTGCATTTGTCATGATCATCATTTTATACATTGAGGACAATGTTTGGTTTAGGTTTGGGGGTGAGGTTTATGAGTTTTTCTGCATTCTTCAAAATCTTTGAATTGAAATGTATTTCACAATTGACTGTTGTATTCTACTCAATCTTCAGTCCATTGAATACATAGTTAATTATGAATGTGAAGAAATTTTTCGATTTGAAAATGCATACAAAATCTAAGCTCATTTCCAATGAAGAGAATATGCTTTCAAGTATGCCTTTAAATTCGAGAAATGCATGCTTTCACATGTCACTTTTATTTATCAATAGGAAAACATATGGTTTGATATTATCTTTAAGTTAAATATATTTCATGATATTTTTCGACTCGACCACTCTTGCACTATTAGCCGAGTTAGCATAATTTGAAGTTAATCAGTAAATATTAATTAGAAAACCTTAGAATAATAGTAGAGATTTAACCCTTAACTCTGACTTTTCTTGAATCTGCATTATCTCGTTGATGATCTCATTATTCTTGTTTCTTTTATTGATTGCTTTGAGAATGACGTTAAAATTGAATTATTACACTAGAACTTCTTGATTTATTTAGTTGAGATGTCATAATACTGACTAGAGCTTAAGAAGTGATATAGGCATCTTTTTTTTCTTTGAACCATTCTTTAGCCTTTTAGCCTACCTAATGATAAATATCCATTTGCAGCCCTTTGAGCCTTTAAATAGACTTTTTCTTTGATAACCCCATCTCCAGTACCTACTCCAGTTAGGGAGTAATATCCCATACTATTTTTATCCATACCCAATGTCTCTGAGAATGTGTATGGTTGATATATTTTTGGAAGGGGAAAATAAAAAAGAGTTGAAATTAAATATTCCATGAATCCTTGGGACTGAAATCTTTCATTGTGCAGAAGGGGAAAGCATGCCGTTGATTTTATCATCATCATCATCAAAGCCCATTCCCGAGATTTTCGGGGTTGGCTACATGAATTTTGGTTCTCCAAGCAATGCGATCTTCCCACATTTCCTCACCTAATCCAAGCTCAATGATATCTTCATTCACCTTCTTCATCCAAGTTTTCAACGGTCGTCCCCTCCGTCTATACCCTCCATTAACTTGCCAATCTAAACATTTTCTAATTGGCGCCGTGCTTGGTCTCCTCCGCACATGACCAAACCAAGTTAAACGTCTTTCTCTAATTTTTTCCTCTATGGGCACTACACCTAAGTATTTCCTAATTCTTTCATTTCTAATTTTATCCTTACGAGTTTTACCACACATCCACCTTAACATGCGCAATTCTGCTACTGCCATCTTATGCGTATGTTGTCCCGTAGTAGCCCAACATTCTGAACCGTATAGCATGGCTGGTCGAACAATTGTCTTATAGCATTTCCCTTTTAGCCTTGCAGGCATCCTTCTATCGCACAATACTCCTGACGCCATTCGCCATTTCAACCAACCAGCTTTAATCCTGTGGTCTACATCTGCTCCAATAGCCCCATTCTTTTGAATTATAGAACCTAGATATCGAAAAGCCTCACACTCCGGGACCTCGACACCTTCGATCTCAATTGAGTTACTTCTCCCTCTTGGTTCACACCCAAAGTTGCACACTAGATACTCCGTCTTCGAACGACTAATTCTAAAACCTTTACTCTCTAAAGCCTCCTGCCACTTAACTAATTTCTGACCTAAACCTGCACTAGTCTCATCCATAAAGACAATATCATCTGCAAATAACATGCACCAAGGTACATCTTCTTGCAGATGTCTCGTCAACTCATCCATGACCAAAGCAAAGAGGTATGGACTTAACGCCGACCCTTGATGTAGTCCTACTGTCACTGGAAATTCACTAGACTTAATGCCGTTGATTTTATAAAATAAAAAAATAAAAAAAGTGAGAAAATTAAGAAAAATTGATGTTTTGAAGAAAAAGACAAAGAATAATATGAAGAAGAATTTCGAAGGAAGAAAAATTAATGGTGTACAACATTGGTTTATTCTTCATAGTCCAACGTGTTTATTAAATGGTGTATCCATTCTCAGAGAATTTTCTAGTATCCTTTTCCATTCTTGTTAGCCAAAATCTTAGCCTCATTACAACTTAATAAAGATCTAATTGATCTTAAGTAAAGGTTTGGTTCATAGATGTGGAGATTAAATAGACAAGAACTATGGCATATGATTCAACATTCTCAAAGTAATTGATATTCCTGTCCATGAGATCATATTCATTTCATTCTTTGAAAAGTATGTTTTCATGATTGTTATATGTGAGATGTTTGTGTTTCCATAATTTATTCTCTTTCTCACATATAAACTGAGTGACAAGAGAGATTTGTAGTCGAAGCATATTATCCAAAGGTTATCTAGTTGTATATTTACTGAGAAAAAAGAAAGTTATGTTGATAAGGCTATGCACACACACACTTCGAGTTGAGAATAATTGATGAAATTTATTTAACCTTTAGGTACTATTAAATCGTTTTTAGACTCGTTGAAATATTATTCTGACAATGTTATTTGTTTTCTGAAATTTTTGGCAATTAGATCGAGTGATCAAGTTACCATGTTTTGAAAATTTATTGAGTCATAATGTTTGTGGGTAACATTTCTGGAAACCCTCACGAGACTATAACTCATCCACTAGAGGTAATCTAGCGGTTTAAAGCCTTGTTGCACGTTTAAGGTAAGTGCAATCGATGATTCCCGTGAAAGTGAGTTAGAATTTTATTTTTATTGTTTTGCTCGAGGACTAGCAAAATATAGGTTTGGGGGTATTTGATATTCATGTAATTATTACATAATATATCCCTTAATTTATATATGTTAATGTTTCAATTAGTATATTTTATTCTAATTATTTCATTTTCATGTTTTTGTAGGAATTTGAGCGTGAACGATGAAATCGCAAAAATGCGACAATTTGAGGATGTGATATATTAATTGGTCGATTCTAGCGGTGGTACAAAGTAGAGGGTCACATACTTAAACCTAACCCAAACAAACCTAGGTCCACCTAATTTAACCTAAGCCAAAGCCCAAAAAGCTAACCTAAAAGCCCAAGCCCAAAAACCCAAGCCCAAGAAAATAGTAGAACCCTATTTAGGTTCTCCCCTTTTTGGAGAAAACCTCTCGGCTTCCCTTGGACATTCCTCATCTCTTTTTCAGCCACCACGCCAATCCACCCTGCCGGCGATCCTCGCTCAATAGGAGAATGGGCATTGTGATCATCCCATCGTCACCACCTCACCTCGCCATCACCACCGAAACAGACCCACGCACCACCTTGCAGCCAGCCGTCGCCACCACCCACTTTCTGTTCCTTCATCTCCCCTGTTTCTCTCTCTAGCGACCACCACCTCGCCTTCCTTCCTCACCCACTCGTCCTCGCTCGCTAGACAAAACCACCACCACCCTACTCCATCTTGCGACAAAGTCGCCACCACCCCTGCTCTTCTATCTGCCCTCACTCCTCTGTTTCTCCCACTCTCTCGACCCTCCTTCCTGTTTCCCTCTATTTCTCACTGTTTCCCTCTCTCACAAAAACCATCGCAAGTGGCACACCAGCTCGCACACCACCAACCTGACAAAAGCATAAACAGGGAGCACCGCCCCTGTTCTTCTCCCCTTCTTTTGTTCTCTTTCACGTCTTTTTCTCTAATCTTCCATCTCTCTCTTTCTTTTGCATGTACTAGAGTTGGTCGGAGGAAGAAGGAGCGAAGACAAAGCAGCGCGGCTCGCTGGAGACGAAGACAAGAGGAACACACGACTTTTGGAAGGGGAAAACTGTTTTTCAAACATTTTGGTTATTCACACCCCTAATACTTGCTCTCTGTACCACCACAGTGTAGTTGCAACAATTTTTTGGGATGCGCATTCGTGCTGAGATGGATTCCAGCTACACCAGTGTTGTGACCACCGCCACCATGATCTTTTAGACCCCGCGCAGAGGCGAAGATGAAACCACAGGGTTTCTTAGAGTTTGTTGTATTTTAATTTATTGTTTTCTATATACTTGAACATTAAACACAGTTGATTTCTAAGTTTAAATAATTGCTTTCACCGATTATATCTGGATTAATTATCTAGACTAGTCGGTATTTAAAAATACCCTTTATAGATATTCAAAGTCTGCTTTAATCAATTAATCTGAATCCTTGATTGTGTGTGACGTAAGAAGACATGCAATGCTAGGGGTTTAGAATTAGTTAAAACAAACTTGTGCTTGAGTGTGCCGTAAGAAGACACGCAATGCTAGGGTTTTATACATTTGCTGAAATCAGTTGCGAACTTAAATTAATCTTTATATTAGTCATGTTAATTCTTGAAAACAATAATTTGGATTACACAAATCTCGAAGAACATATGGTGGATTTGATGTCTCGGTCTACTCTCTATCATCTTATCAATTTAATTTTAGTTTTCAATTTCATTTTCTTAATTTAGTACTTTTCATCTGATGTAATCCCCAATTCTAAATTAGTTCAAATAAGTCTTTGAATTCGACTTTCTCGTCAATCCTAGTGGGATCGACCTGTATTTTCCATTGTCTACCAGTTAGACAGTCGTGCACTTGCGGTATTACAAGTAGGGTTTATTAGCTTATTAATTTAGGTTAATAAAAACTCTATCAAGCCTATATCAATTCCCTTTTTGATCTTGAGGCTATTGCATCCACTTTTTCTTTGCCTTTGAACTTTTTGTTTGATATGCTGACAAACTCTTCCAGTCATCCCCTCTGGATCCAATGTTCAATTTCTTCTTTTAACTTGTAGCAGTCCTCGGTATCATGTCTGTGATCCTTGTAGAAAGACTAATATTTGTTCTTGTCTCGTCCTTCCAAATCTTCTTTCATCCCAGTCGACCAGTTGACATTCTCCCAGTTTGATATGTGTTTTAAGATGTCAGTCCAACTTGCTTTTAGGGTTGTGTATGGTTTATACTCTTTTCTCATTATGTTGGTTATTCGCTCGGGATTGGATTGTGCCGATTGCGATTTCTTGGATTCCTACTTTTTGGGCTTCAATGTTTTTTTTTAAATGATTGTTGTCTTCCCATGATCCGTTATCTCGTATTCATTCATATTTTCTTTCTCGTTTTCTTGAATAGTTCTCCCTCTCCTGGTAATTCTTTCTCCTCGCAACTTTCATTTCTTCGAGGGAGATATGTTTCTGTGCAATTTTTAGCAGGACCACCATGCCTTTAGGAGGTTCCTAGTTGAAGGCGTCGAATAAAGTGCCTCTCTTCAATCCGACGTCGAAAGTTGCAGTGGCTATGTCATCGCTGCATCCATCAATCATTGTTAGCTCATTGATGAAGTGAGTAACATATTCTTGTATTGTTTCTTTTGGCTTCTATCAGATGTACAGAAGGTAGTGGGGTCCTTTCCTCATCCGTTGTTGTGGCTAAGGCCTGGAAATAATCTATTGACCTTGGTGGCAAGATGTTGAACTAATTCATTGATGTGGATGTGAGGCTGTTTGGGAACGTTCTACACAAGATCGACTCCATGGTTTCCCTTAAATCCATTATATGGTATAAATGTCTTAGATAGTTAGTCGGGTCAAATGTACCATCGTACACTTTGAACTTTGGCAGAAATAAATTTTTTGGCAATGTCTTCTTTATGAGTTCGTCAAATAATGGTGGCTTGGCCAACTTGTATAGTACGTAGGGATCTGTGACTCCGATCCTGAACAGGATCTCAGCAACCGTTGCACCGCATTGCGGAGTTTTGTCTCGGTTAAGCTCGATGCTCTCGACGTTTCCCTATTGGGGTTCCACTAAGGCTTCTTCACTCCCTTGAGTTTGGATAGTGGAGTTTTGTTGAGGCGATGCTGAAGTAGGGTCAGCTGACTGAATGCGCTCCTGGGTGATTTTCTCCAGCATCTATGTCATGTGTTTCATCTGGGCCATGAGCAAGTTTACTCGAGGGTCCATGGCAGTGCCGACAACCGTCTGAGCTATATGAACTATTGCATGTCGCAGATCCGCATTCTCAGGTGCTATTGATTCAGCGTTTCGGAATGCATCCTCTCCTTGAGCTATTATTGTTGTGTTAGTGGGAGAGTTGTCATGATCGTTACTGGATTGGGGGTCTATAGATTGCATTATTCCTTTTGATGATTTTTTTGATCTTTCGCTAGGTTGTGGTGAGCTTTGACCTGCCTCGCGCCAAACTGATACAAACCACAGCACCTCATCATGTCATTAGTAAGATAGGACTCCAATGGAACCAACGAAAGCCCCAAAAAGCTTTCGCTAATAATCTGCTCCTCAACAGTCAATTTCATATTTCAATGTTTAAAAGGAACTAGAAAATACCTTACTATCGAAAGACCACGCAAATTGAAGTGGCTAGAACCGACGAAAGCATAAAACCAATCTCGTGACCAACCTGTGATGTCATCATTAAGATTATCGAGACACACAGGGGAGTACAAAAAAAAGGTATGATTGGGCCTCACGCTGAACCCCACCAAGGAATGCAAGATTTGAGGGGTTAAAGAGATACAAGAGAGAATGACCCTAGCATATGTGGCAACCATAACCTTCCAGCCGTTCAACCCCATTTGAGCAGGAAGAATACCCAAGAAGTCCAGATACGACCAAAACAACTTCGAAACAGGGAACCGAATACCGGCGTAGAACTTGCGAGGATAAAGGAAGATATATCCTTTCCTCGGACAACAAAGACTATCGGTTTTGCAAGGAAGAATGATTTCAAGATCATCAGGCAAAGAATAGTTGGAATAGACACTATCCAAAGTAGCCCGAAAGGCTTTCTTTGGAGAAAATGAGCTTTGGAAAGCTAATCACCATCAAACATGTAGCCAGCAAGCATCGTAAGCAAGGAAGAATGAATGAGGAAAAAAGAGTCAGTATCCAGATAATGGCGGATACGAAGAGTAGCCACCACACCTTTTAAGCCATTGGGAAACGAAGAGACCGCTCATAAAGCGACATACAGGACATAATGGCACATTGAAAATATGCACAAAAATGAACAGACAACGAAGTAACCAAGATGATCAGGAAACTAACATGCATCAAGTTCAAATCAAAAACACAATCGTAATACCAAACGCCACACAGTTAAAGGATATGCAAACATACCCACTAACTAAGGGGGGAGTAGCTAATGATACATCAAAAAAATCGATCATCATGGTTGTACACGTGGCATAAAGTCTCATATCAAATACAACGCTCGATCCATTGAACCAGCTCATAAAGCCCAGAAGGATTGAGGCCAATTATAGAGGCCACGACTAGGCCCACCACTAAGGAGACATAAGCAGGATCCGAATCTAAGCCCAGATAAATCAAAGTTCGATGCGTGTTCTCTCATAAAGAAAACCATTGAACCAATAAAAAGTCATGGAGGGAACTACGCCTCCACGAATGCATCTCCATTAAGGAGACTGTTACAAAAACATCTCCTTCTGTTGTGCCTCACATGTTTAAGTCACGCAGAGAGTTAACTATGACCATTATAAAAGGTAAATGAAACATTCGACAAAGGTATACAACTTTTTTGTCGAGATTTACTTCCTTCTTCGAACAGAGTTACTGACTTAAGCATCGGAGTACCTTCGGCTACCAAAAAGGTGGTCTTTTAAAGTCTAACAGTTATTTTGCAGGTCAAACTCGCAGTATTATTATTATTATTATTATTATTATTATTATTATTATTATTATTATTATTATTATTATTATTATTATTATTATTATTATTATTATTATTATTATTATTATTATTATTATTATTATTATGAGGCTTCCAACAAATTTAGATTTATACTTGCTTTCTTGGTACATGCATCGCATGGAGGGATATTTCATTAGAAAGAATATATATACTGAAATAACTGCAAATGGGCACCATTTCTACTAGCAGTGGTGGACCCGGGATTTTAGTCAAGGGGGGACGAAATGATAAATAATTATTAGTCGATGATAGTGGTTATTGATTGTGGAGCAAAAAAAAATTCTTACCCAAGCTAGTAAATAAAAAATTGCAACTATCAAAAATACATTATATATGTGACGTCGGACATAATAGCGATTATCCAGCATGCTAGTTCTAACAGACAATTCACAGGAAAGAACACAAGAAGATTACCCAAAACACAGAGAAATACTCTAATGTTCAATTAAAATTATCAAAATAAAAAGTCTCTAACAATATTGAGGAAGAGCTCTAGTTATAGTGCTCAAATAACTTGAATAATAAGCAGCCTATTCCTAAAAGAAAAAGTATAATCAAATACTAAAATAACAAACAATCTATTCCTAAAATAAAAAGTAAAGCCAAATCCTAAAAGGAAACTAAAAAGACTCCTAATTAAATTGAAAGATTACGAATAAGTTATTTATTAAATAACTTTGAGAGCAAATTAGGAACCCTAGAAACCTTCCTGCATCAGTCGCCCCGGGTAAGAAAGAACTCACCCTCGAGTTCACAACAGCTTCATCGGAATCCTCTGGCGGCAGCCCAGGAGGAAGATCCTTTGGTATCAGATCAGAAAACTCTGCTAGCTGCTGCACCTCCGCTGGCAAATCTTGATTCACGTCTGCTGCCAAATAGTAACCATTAATCATCCTAACATATCACTTGATAGGTAGCCTATTGGTGAAATAACTTGTCCAGTACGCATTTGCACAGGCCGCATATGGGAAGAAGTCATCATTTTTAAATGGTCATGTCTCATTTCCAGTAAAAAAAATAGATATTGTCTATTTATTGTTTGATCCAATGAGAAAAATATTAGATATTGCTTCCAACAAAGAAGAGATGTGACAGTTGATGTGTGTTCCGTAAGAGTTTGAATGCATTGTAGTGTGTCCAGATCCCACACTCTTATGGTTTTGTCCATGGATCCAGAGTAAAGCCTATTGGCTCCAACAACTAATGACACAACAGAGAGGCTATGTCCAGTGAGAAAAATAATTTCCTTAAAACAGTTAGTTGCACTTGCATCATTAAATCTCCATACCAGTATATTACCATCCTGCATTCCAGCAGAGAGCATTCCATTGCCTGCAAACAAGGCATACACATGTCCACCAGGAGCACTAAGACTAATCACAACATTAGTTTGGCTATTCCATGCCTTAACAGTATTGGGAAGTCCTACCAAGATCCATGAACCAACATTGATCATGCAGCTAACTTCACCCTCCAGCTTAACCACCTCAGTGCATTGTCCAGTCTGAGGGTTCCAAACCTACATGGACTTATATTTTCTTCCGGAGTAGAACTTATCAGACCCCATAGACATGACTGCGCTGAAAGCCTCTTTATGTCCAGTGAGTTGTGCCAATATTGAGGAACTCTCACTGTAAATGCATCTTCCTATGACTTTATTACCTCTACCCCATTTGGAAGACATATACTGATTGGAATTAAAATTGGGATTGGGGTTTGGTACCCCATAAGGCCATATGTCACCAAATCTCTCGATTTGATAGAGCTATTATTGTTGCTAACTGGGATCACTAAAAGACCTCCCCGTTCCTCCGATCCATACATACTCTGGAACACTTGCTTGTTGAAAAGCATGGAAACCAACACTCAGAGGCTCACTAGTGTCGCTCTCTCTAAATACCCAAGATGAGACAGTATAGAATCTTGATAGTCTGGAGGTACTATCTCACTACCTTTATTCAGCCACGACAATTTGTACAGCTTGGGATGATGATCTGTCTTAAACTGCAATTTCTGGACAGCCTCTTTAGATACTACATTCTCACAACTACTACTATCAATGATCATCTTGTAGACTTTATCTGCAACTGTGCAGGTCGTGTGGAAAATATTGGTTCTCAACCAATCGTCCCCTGAATCACCCTTATGAGTCAGTAGACTCTTACGAACGACCAGATTCTCACGACCATCTCCAAACAACACATCCCCATCTTCATCATTGTCATACACAGGCTCTATAAGCTCCTCAGTTTCCTCTACCACGTCTTCCTCAATCAGGAGATTATTGTCCTTATGAATAGTAGGTTTCCTGCACTCATTCGCTTTATGCCCCTGTTCACCACATCTGAAACATCTAATATTTGAGTTAGAACTAACCAGCGGTGGCTGCTGGGTAAGACGAGATTCTTGAGGGTGAACAGGTCAGCTGCTTTGATCACTTATGATCATTGACCTCATGTTCTGTTGTTTCTCCACAACAAGTGCACATTGGTAGGCTTTAGAAACGATCCTCACCGAGTGAAGTCACTTAAATAAGGGTTGAGTGTAACTGAAAGGAAGTGACCCTTCATCTTCTTCTTTTTCATATTTTCCCAATCAGTGATTTTAGCCTTGCCCTGCCTGTCGCGTGATCGCCTCAACTGCTCCCACCACGCAAATGCTATGCCTTTGAGTTTGATGGCGACCAATTTTACTTTGACATGATCTGAAACTTCCTTATACTCAAAAATATGTTCTACTTCATTCAACCAATCCACGAATCCTTCGGCCTGTAATGTACCAGAAAACTCGAGTATATCCACTTTGAAACCAAGATTTCCATGACGATCTTCCAGACCACGACGCTCCCAGAATCAAGCACGGTTGTGATACAAGTTTTCAAAACTTGAATCAGAATCGTGATCTTCCATCTCACGATTTCCGAAATCCTGCGCCGTTAGACGTCGGGTTAACTATGCAACTTGTCTCTATAAATCCTCAATCATCACATCATGAACGTTACGATCACGGTTTGGGACTTCCTCGTTCAAAACCTTCCTACGACGACCATAACCATGACCACCAGCCATAGAAACTGATGAAATCTCACCCCAAGAAGATGTTGAAACTCTGATACCAACTGATGCCAGGCAGAATAGCGATTATCCTGCAGGCTAGTTCTAACAGACAATTCACAGGGAATAACACAAGAAAATTACCCAAAACACAGAGAAATACTCTAATGTTCAATTAAAATTATCAAAATCAGAAGTCTCTAACAATATTGAGGAATATCACTAATTATAGTGCTCAAATAACTTGAATAATAAGCAGCATATTCCTAAAAGAAAAAGTAGAATCAAATACTAAAATAACAAACAGTCTATTCCTAAAACAAAAAGTAAAGCTTAATCCTAAAAGGAAATGTAATATCTGCATTTAAAAAAAAAATGGTCGGGGTCTACTTAGTTAATGCGGTGGGGGCACATAGCCACCCACCCTTTAAAACATGACCCCCTTTCTTTCTTCTCCTTTTTTTTTCATTTTCTTTACAGTGCGCGATTTTCCCCTTCCTCCTTTTCGTCTCCAGCGAGAGTTCGTCTTCTTCCTCATTTTTCTTCCCCCAAATCTCACCTCCTTCTCTTCATTTCTTCCTCTCTTCATTCCCTCTTCGTTTCTTTGTGGTTTTTCGGAAAAAAACAAAACAAAAAATAGGTTTCACATTTGGGTGGTGTTGGATTTGTTTAATCGGTTTCCTTAGCTCCGATCAGCCATTGAGGGGCCTTGGTGGTGTCATTTGGAGCCCTTAGAACCGACATGCAAGGGTGGTTTCGATCTTGGCTGGATTTTTCAAAAAATCAGGGTGCATGTTCATTTTGAGGATTCTTCGACATGAATCTGGGCTTTGGGTGCGTGGGTAAGCCTCACTTTCGTGACTCCGAGTGTTCTTAGACACATTTTCGGCTTGTTGTGCAGTTTGGAGGTGATCAGACCAAAGTAGGGAGTGTTTCAGCGCGTTTTCGCCAAACTTTGGGTTTCGGCAGGGTGTTTGCCGAATTTTTATTGCCTGTAAGTTTTTCTTTCAGTCACGCGCAGCTTGTAATTTATTTATTTTTCCAGTTTTCAGCTAGTTTGCCCATCTTCGAGTTCGCCTTGCAATTTTAAAAATTTTTGTGGTCCGCATTCGTGGTTTTGCGAGTTAGGAGCTTCGACCGGTAAGAATTGGGTTTTGAAAATCCATTCCGCTCAGGTGAGTGGAATTATAATATTTATTTTGAGAAATAATTATTTGAAATCCTGAATTTAATTTTTATATTATACCGTCGATTGTGTATAATTGAATCCAAATTCAAAATTCGAGGTTTTCAGATATTTCGATGATTGTGTTGGTTATTTGTAAATGAATTATGTATTGGGATTTTTGAATTAAATTGAATAGTGAATGAATTTTGGGTGTGATTAGGCTTTGGTGTAATGACATTGGACTTGTATGCTTCGTTTTCGAGTTTGCATAGTATGTCATGTTTTACCGTGGATTGCCGAGTCTTGAGCATGTATGATAATTGACTCGAATAAATTTATCGTGGTGAATTGGGTCATGTTGGGACCCTGGCCTAGTTGTGGTTTATAAAAATTGTCGAATTGATTATGATTGCACGTCTGTTACCTTTGATTTTGTACAGACTCGTCATTTGTGCATGTGGATGTTAGTATAAGTGTCTTTATCTTGCTATAATGTCTGTTGTGCCAATGCTTAGGAGCTTGCTCGCATTGTGAGTTGGATGGTGCTTGAGATGACTCGCATCAGACAGTGAGGACGCTATTGCATGTGGCAAGCTTGTTGAGGTGCGGTGAGCTCCAGCACGCACTTGCCACTATAGAGTGTAGTAGGACGGGTCCCGGAGGACATGCTTTGGAGATTACTCGCTTTCCCTCCCATCGCGCTTGAGCTTGATTGTGTTAGGTTGGCCGTGTTAGGCCACTCGTTCAGGATGTTGGAGTTTGTATCCTGGCAGATGACACCTCATTAGGATACAAACAAGCCCGAAGTGGTACTCGTGCACGTTGTGGGATGTGTCTGGGTGAGTAACATTCGTAGGGTATGCAGATACCTATGATATGAGACACTTATACAAAATTTTATAGAATTTTTGGTTTCGACTTGATTGCTATACCTAGGGGACTAGGAAGAACTATGAGATTGTCTTAATTTTCATCGCTTGATATTTACCATGTTGGAATCACGTGTAATGATCGGCATATATCCTAAACTTGTAATTATTGTTTAATCTGAAATGCTTGTGTTGTTGCCTGAACTTAGAAATATTATCTTTAGAGACACAGTGCGATTTAGACTTTAGAACTTGTTACTTATCCTTTATTGTCTGGCGTGAATTTTCCTTGTATAGTATTCTATTATTTGTATTTAGTTCGCTCGCATCAGCTAGCTTTGTGCTTTATTGACCCCACAAGGGGTGTGCTTCTATTGGAGTGCAGGCAGTGTTGGCATTCCTGCTGAGCGTGGCGTGTAGGCCCCATTTTCCATTGTAGGCGCGTTTTGTGGTGTTAGGTTGTGTCCACCCTGTACGGGTATGTTTTGCTTCCTCTGTGTTATCAGGTGCACTATACTGCTATACTAGATGCTTGTATATTGGTTTGTCTTTATGACTCTGCCGGGGCGAATCAAATATACTTATTTTGTTCAAAATTTATCGTAGTTTTTATTTCCGTTTCATTCTCGTATCAAGAATGGGTTATATTATGATGTTGTGGCCGGTCACGATCCACCTGTGTTACGGGTTAGTTCACGCATCGGCACGCTGCGATTCCCGTGGCGGGTGGGGCATGACAGACCCTTGTATCAGAGCCATTGTTTACCGGTTCACTTAGAACATCATCGTATACCACTTTCTTGAGTGAATTGGGTAGAGGAGTTAGGACTTTTGTTGTGTTGTTTGATGTATTGTATGTGTGTTTTCTTTTACGTAAAGGTTGTTTGGTGATGGCGCGTGGTAAGAGATCCCTGGGTGAGGGATCAGGCACTGCTGGAGAGGATGTCTCTCAGGCTTTTATGGAAATGATGACCCAATTGGCACCGAATATGAGGCAGGGCAGTCAGTCAGAGGATCCGTTTACTCGGTGCAACAATGATTTCGTCAGCTTGGGTGGTGAAAGATTTGATGGTAATGGAGATTCTTTAGCTGCGGATCGGTGGATCCGTAAGGTAGAGCTCATATTGGACAAGATGGTGCTGACACCGATACAGCGTACTGAGTTAGCAGCACACCAGTTTAACGGAGAGGCTATGTAATGGTGGGATTCAGTGGGGAGAGCCGTGATGTGTCAGAGATGCAGTGGGATACATTTTGCCAGGTGTTTGAACAACATTTTGTTCCTGATTCTGCTAGAGCTGAGATAGTGGACAGGTTTCTACATTTACAGCAGAGTTCTAGATCTGTTTCTGGATACTTGGCCGAGTTTACACAGTTGAGCTGCTATGCCACTTGTTTTATAGATACTCCAGAGAAGAAGAACATGAAGTTTTTGAGTGGTCTGAACCTGTTCCTAAGGAAACAGTTGATGGTGATGATCGATCGTCCTTTTGAGAGATTAGTGACGTCACTTTGATTCAGGATCGAGTGGACGCTGAATGTAGACAAGAGACTTTAGTTCAACGACCTAGAGGTTCAAAACTCATTCAGAGGTTTGGCTGAGGAAGCCAGAACGTGTTGTTGTCCAGCAGAGGGACCCTGGTAGAGGGGGATACCAGTTAGGACTAGCAGAGACCGCAGAGGTGACAAACGTTCTCGAGGAGATCATCGACAGCAACAGCAACAGAGACAGCCTAGGTGGGGTGGTCAGACAGGAACTAGGAGCGGTTGCTTCAGTTGTGGTCAGGAGGGACATGTAGCCCGTGATTGTCCAAGAGGTCAGACAAATCGATGGGAGCATGTAGTTTGTTATACTTGTGGACAATTGGGGCACTTTTTCAGACTTTGTCCTCAGAATAGGGATGGGCCAGCACAGCAGAGGGCACCTCAGGGACAGTTAGTACCTGTGCCTGGAATTGGTCAGAGAGTCCCTCTCCCAGCACCGCCTTTTCGCCTAGCAGCTATTCCCAGTCAGGAAAATGTTGAGGGTATGTTCTTATTTTTTTATTGTAGTTGTGTGTGCCAGATGTAGTAAGATTTGTGTTATGTGCATTATGCGTAGGAAATTGCATGTTAGTGTGTTGTTATGTGATTTAGGAAACATGTGTTGTGTGCCAAGTTTTGTGCACTCGTCGTCTTCCCAGTTGTGGGCTCTTTTCGATACAGAAGCATCTAGGTCTTTTATTTCTAGACAGTTGGTTGTTAGAGACAACCTTGAGGTAGTGCCTTTGCCGGAGCTGTCACGCCCCGATATTCGAAGAAAAAGAAATTCCAAAATCCATGTAGGATTATCCGTTTCCCCAAAACTCGGGACGTGAAATTCAATAACAACAGAAACATTTAGCAGCAATGACAAAATATAGTTTAGAAAATAGAACAAACTAAAATTTTTAACAAAACTCTAACCAGGAAATTTCGACGTCGCTAGCCCCACTAGCGGAACTCCCGTAACGCTGCTCAAAAGTCTCTAAACCTGAAAAACTAATTGGCTACATTCCCAAAGGAATGTACCCAAGAAGCAAAAGCTCACTTGGGTCAGCAATAAAGCTGGTGTGAGAAATCTTCACTCCAAAATCAATAAAAATTGCACGTGATAAACATCAAGCAAAACACAAACAACAAACCATCACACCAATAGGTAGTTCCTCAATGAGGCAAAGGTGTGATGCAAGAAAACAGAGTTCCAAGAATTTAGTTCCTTAACGAGGCAGTCATATCATCATCCTAATATGTAAATATGCATTTACCTGTACTTACCCTATAGGAGTTGACTATGGCAAGTCGGACCTGCAGAAATATTAGTGGACTTGCCATCCTGCATAAAAAGAATTAGAAACAATGCAACGTCATTTATTCTTTTTATTTGAATTAGGTTCATCTTTTTAACGGATTGATCACTTAGACGATACCACATTCGCACCACCTCCGTGCCGAACATACATGCCCGTATGCCTCTCTCATATAAAGGAGGACTACTCTGTCATCATGCCTAAGTGGGGACATCACATACAGGCATGCATCGCGGATACCCCTAACTATATGAGTACCAAAAGCCACCCTTGGGCTATCAATGCGCATAAACTCACGTCACATTTTTTACGGATAAATATTAAAGCCTATTTTAGGCATACAACCTCACCACATTTCCGCAAGACTAACCCGAAGGTTATTTTAGTTTCTCTAGTAAGAAATGGGTGCCCCAACTCCGCAAGACGACCCGCAGGTCATTTAGTTTCTCTAGTAAGAGAGGGGAAATCATAAACAAAAGAGATGTGGTAGTTCTAAGTAATACAAGCCCAAGTGTTTTATATCTTCAGAAATCCAGGTTTACCAATATCATTTATTTTTCATAATTCAGAATTCTTCCATAATGACATTTTGTCATACCTGAATTGATTCACAATCTATTCACCCACATTTTTGGGAAAAACATAGCATATTCATTAATCGGGCTATGTAACAATATGGCAATCAAGCCACTCATTGATTCAAATATCTGAATTCTTCTTAATGCATAAACAAGTTAATATGCATACAAATCTCCAAATTTATCACAATGCATTAATATTCATCAACCATTCAAACACCAATCAAACAAAGTCACACCCAATCAATAAAATGGTAAACATGGGTGACCCCAAACATGAACCCAGCAAGCTAGGAAAATCTCACACATCAAACAGATCACAAATATGGGAGAGCAGGCGTTTGCAACACAAAACACCACAAATAAGGCAACCTCATTCTCAACATGTCTAAAATCTCACAATTGGATTTCCTGAAATGAACCTCGTCATTTCCATACAAGCAATATACATACAGTATACATATACACCAAATAACACAAAACTTTCAATCGCACATTCAGAGCTATTTAATAAACATAGCAGCAAATATAGGATTGAACAGTAAAGAAACAAGGGTTTTGCAAGAATCAGAGAATAAGAAAACTCACAGTAAAAGAGAAAGAATGAAGAAAACTCACTGATTTTAAATCTTATAGCGTCCACCCCATTCAACACCTCCTCCATATGTTGCAAGCTTCCCAGCAACTTTGCAACGGAGTTTTGCATTTGGTATAACAAATCAGTAGGACCAACACCACTCCCACTAGTACCATCATGTCGCCTTATTTGATCATTCGCAGATAACCCCATTTTATATCAAATAGAAACCATTTATACTGGCCAATAGGAACAAACTATCAAATGCTTCCGCAAAATCCAACTTCACCATTAGGCCTTCTTATCAATCTGAATTGAGAATCTAAGATCTGCCCGTCTCCTACAGCTAAGAATTGACAAGAATTGACAGTCAAAGATGATCTTCGTCATAACATTAGGACTTTAGCTAACATCTTGTAAATGCTACTAAGCAGGCTGATGGGGCTAAAGTGAGTGACCTCCCTATCATCATTCTTATTTGGAATAGGGAGAAATTGGTTGTGTATAGTCGTCAGTCTAGAAAAACATTCAGCAGAAAGTCTGAAAATAACAGCTATATGTCATCTTTGATTGTTTCCCAGTTCATAAGATAGAACTCATTAAGAACACATCTGGCCCATATGATTTGTCCACCTTCATTGATTGAACATAAAAGGGAATCAACTGTTGACAACAAGTCCCTCTCGCATTGATCCATCTTGTGCTTATAGCACGAAATCTTATCAGACAGATGAGCAAGATCGGACAACAACCCTGATTCGCTATCGCTGCTACACCTGGATTCAGTCCCACCACTGCCATTCTCCACAAAATCACTCACCATTACAGCCAAATCATGCTCACTCTCATGGCTAAAAGCACCAATCTGACCCATACTCCCAGCCATTCTAGTCCATAAATCCCCTGATCGCAGTCCGTCTCTCCTTTTCCATGAGATAATCCATTGCTGTAATGCAATCCCCAGGTTCTAAATCCATGGGTTCAACTTCCACGAATAATGGTGTCTTTATTCAACAAGCGTTTGACAAAGAACCTATAAATCTTTCAAAACAGGAGTCTGATTAACTGGATCAAGTAAACAAACACTGTCCATTAAACAAGCATAGGACACTTATGACATGTCAAAAATGATAGTGAAATAGGAGGGGGTTGAATAATGATCACCTTTGTTTCCTCACAAAAGAGTTCCAAAGATGCATAATCAGCTTTTCATCTTTGGTAACATCGACAAAATCATCAAGCATCCTTCGGTCTTCGAAATCTGCAATGTCATCATCAACTTCATCCTCACTGTCCCTATCGGACAACACTTGCTCCATTTACGTTTTCTGCAGTTATCCCACTAACACGCTCAGCCCACAATGACAAAGATCATCAATAGTTAGGATCCACCCATGAATCACCATCCTCTTGTGGAAATCAATAGGCGAGGGGCAATTACAGCCAGATTCCTTTCCTCCTTTGATGGCGAAACTGGAACCCTGCATTTTTCTTTTCTCTACTATAAAGAGAATCCAATCGAGAAAACTAAGAAGAGAAGATGAGATTCACAGAAGTCTAGAAGAAGATACGATCCGAAGAAGATATATCCGAAGAAGCCGAGATTCTTCTTGAGGCTTCGCTTTCAGTGTTGGTTGTTTATTTTACAAAAATGAGGGAAGAAACTGTGATAAACAGAGGAGGAGCATTGAAAGCTCTGTTGTATTTGGAGATATAAAAAGAAGAAGAAGAAGAAGAAAGGAGGGATTTTATGAGTTTCGTTGCTTGCCGACCCACCATCACCATCGTTTCTCTCCTCTCCTATCTGTTTTCACTAAAACACCCATCATCTATAGCCGAATCAGGCCATTGCAAGGCAGTCTCACGTCGAGAAACCCATCGCCGCCATTGAAGAAGAAATTGTGAAGAAGAGAGGGAGAAAAATAAAACGGTTTTGCAAAAGAGAAGAAAAAAGAGAAAGGTATTGGTTTTATACTATGGGTGGTTATTCGCCCCCACTAAAATTCGGAGGGCACCCACCCTCTAAACACACTAAATAAAACCCTAATTTCGAAATTCACATTCAATTAAATGTAGCCCTATTTTATTTAATTAAAAATAAAATAAATTATCTTTATGAAAATTAGGGATGTTACAGGAGCCCTTGTGCGTTGTGTCTCCCTTGGGTAGTTCGGTTTGGTTGCGGGAATATTGTCCCCGTTACGAGTTTTCCTTGTTGGGGTACAACTTTGTGTTTGGCTTTATTGTTTTGGGTTTTGAGGGCTATCATTTGATTGTAGGGATGGATTGGTTGTCCAGTCATCCAGTGATCATTGATTGCCTTCATAGGTCAGTGATGTTAGCGCCACCTGATGCTTCGCCTCGTGTGTTGGCTTGTGTGCCCGATTCGGTTTCTTTGATGTCGAGTTTTCTTAGCTCTCTTGAGATTTCTTGTCCCGGCACCAGCTCTGTAGAGGTTGTGTGTGAGTTCTCTGATGTGTTTCAGGATATTCCTGGTATCCTTCCACGTCGTGAGGTATAGTTTCAGATTGACCTGGTTCCTGGTACTGCACCTATATCTAAATCAGCGTACAGGCTTGCACCTAAGCAATTGGAAGAGGTGAAAGTACAGCTTGATGTGTTGCTTCGTAAGGGGTTTATTCGGCCGAGCAATTCACCTTGGGGAGCTCCAGCAATATTTGTATCCAAGAAGGATGGATCATTGAGGATGTGCATAGATTATCGAGATCTGAATAAAGTGACCATCAAGAATAAGTATCCATTGCCTTGAATTGATGATCTATTGGATCAGTTGAGGGGAGCCGTAGTGTTTTCACAATTAGATTTGCAGTCTGGGTATCATCAGATGAGAGTTGAGGAACATTCCAGTCCAATTACCGCTTTTCGGACCCGTTATGGCTTGTATGAGTTTCCATTCATGCCATTTGGATTGACAAATGCACCAGCTTTCTTCATGGATTTGATGAATAGATTGTTTAGTCCGTACTTGGACAAGTTTGTGGTAATCTTCATTGACGATATCTTAGTGTACTCGAGGAGTTTAAAGGATCACAGAGAGCACCTTCGTATTGTTTTGTAGACACTTAGAGAAAATCAGTTGTATGCGAAGTTCAGTAAGTGTCACTTCTGGGAGCCTGAAGTTCGATTTCTCGGGCATGTCATTTCTAGTGAAGGTATTTCCGTGGATCCCAAGAAAGTTGATGCAGTGAAGTCTTTGAGACGATTGAGTAGTGTGACGGAGATTCGTAGTTTCCTGGGTTTGGATGGCTATTACCAACGGTTTATCGAGAAATTTTCCCTGACTGCGGCACCACTCACTCAGTTAACTAGGAATAATGTTCATTTTGTATGGTCAGAAAAGTGTGAAGAAGTGTTTGAAACTTTGAAGCTTCGGTTCACTTCAGCACCAGTGTTGACTATTCCGACACTTGGTAGCTGGCTAGTGGTAGTTACTGATGCTTGCAGTACAGGATTGGGTGGAGTGTTGATGCAAGGCAAGAAGGTTGTAGCCTATGCATCTCGACAGTTGAAACCCCACGAGCAGAGATATCCGACACATGATTTAGAGTTGGCAGCCGTAGTCTTTGCTTTGAAGATCTGGACATATTATCTGTATGGTGAGAGGTTCTAGTTGTTTACAGATCACAAGAGTTTGAAGTACCTATTCACTCAGAGGGAGTTGAATATGAGGCAACAACAATAGGTTGATTTTCTTAGCAGCTATGATTTCGAGATACAATATCAGCCTAGTAGGGCTAATGTGGTTGCAGATGCCTTGAGTAGGCGACATGCAGTGATGGAAACCATGATGATTCAGAAGTACAAAACACTTGAGACATTAGTTTCATTTGCATTTCAGCCTACTTTCAGTACAGAGGGTAGCATGACAGCGGGTTTAGCAGTTTATCCGCCGTTGATCAGTAGAGTGGTGGAGAGACAGACCTCCAACCCAGTGATTATGAGGCAGATAGCAGATTTGGTAGTGGACACGTTGGATGAGTGCCCTACCGACTGGTCGGTGGGTTCAGATGGAGGGTTACGATTTCGTGGGCGGCTTTATTTTCTGTCTGATGAGGAGTTGCGAAAAGATATCTTACAGGAAGCTCATAGATCTTGTTTCACCATTCACCCCGGTGGAACAAAGATGTATCGAGATTTGAGACGCTCTTTCTAGTGGCATGGCATGAAAAAAGACATTGGAGAGTTTGTGGCACGGTGTGCGACTTGTCAGCAAGTGAAAGCCGAGCATCAGAAACCGTCTGGGTTATTGCATCCATTGGATATCCCGACGTGGAAGTGGGAGTATCTCACTATGGATTTCATCGATGGACTTCCACGGTCGAGGAGAGGTAATGAGTCGATATGGGTCATTGTTGATCGGTTGACGAAGTGTGCACATTTCATTCCTGTTAGTATGAATCGGATGGCAGACAGTCTAGCGGTGTTGTTCATTCGGGAGATAGTCTGTCTTCATGGGTCACCTGTTTCGATTGTATCCGATAAAGATCCACTTTTCACAGCCCACTTCTGGCAGAGCTTTCAACAAGCTATGGGTATTAGATTGGACCTGAATACAACTTATCATCCACAAACGGATGGCCAATCTGAGCGAGTGAATCAGGTAGTGGAAGACATGCTTAGAGCATGCGTTTTAGATTTTGGGGGCAATTGGGAAGATCAGCTACCGTTATGCGAGTTTTCGTACAACAACAACTACCACGTAAGTATTGGCATGGAACCATTTGAGGCACTCTACGGATGACCGAGTAGGACTCCTGTTTGTTGGGCAGAGATTGGAGAGTCAGTTGTGATGGGGCCGGATGTGATCAGAGAAACTACTGAGAAGATTGAGTTGATTAGAGCGCATTTGTTGACAGCCCAGAGTAGACAGAAGAGTTACACTGATAGGAGGCGTAAGGAGTTAGCGTTTGATGTTGGTGACAGGGTTTTTCTGAAAGTTTCCCCGATGCGCGGAGTTGTTAGGTTCCGAAGTCGAGGGAAGGTGGCACCGAGGTATGTAGGGCTATATGACATTATTGAGAGGATTGGACCAGTGGCCTACAGATTGACTTTGCCGCAGAGTATGTCAGGTCTCCACAACGTGCTTCACGTATCCATGTTGCGGAAGTGTTTGGCAGACCCGTCACAGATTATAGAGCCTGCTGAGGTGGAGATTTCGGATGAGTTGACGTATCCAGTGAGGCCAGTAGCCATTGTTGATGATGATGTGAAACAAATTCGTCAGAGGATAGTGAAGTTAGTGAAGGTTCAGTGGAGCCACCGAGCGGGTGACGTGACTTGGGAGCTGGAGGACCAGATGAGACAGAAATACCCCGAGCTTTTAGCCTAGGTTTTCTTGTCGTGGCTTTGTCCGATCTTGAGGACGAGATCTCTTTTAAGGTGTGTATGATGTAATATCTGCGTTTTAAAAATAAATAAATAAATAAATAAAAATAAAAATGTGGTCGGGTGTACTCAATTAATTCGGTGGGGGCACATAGCCACCAACCCTTTATAACACGACTCCCCTTCTGTCTTCTCCTTCTTTTTCATTTTCTTTACAGTGCGCGATTTTCCCGCTTCCTCCTCTTCGTCTCCAGCGAGAGTTCATCTTCTTCCTCATTTTTCTTCCCCCAAATCTCACCTCACTACTAAAAAAAATCCCCTTTTGCGACGACTCGTAACGCGACGAGGGAAGTTTTGTCACTCGAAATTATCATGGTGCGACGACATATTTAATATTGTCACGCAAGTACAAAAAATAGCTAACTACTTAATGCGACAAGCGGTTTCGTCGCGTCATAATCTCTGTCGCGACGCAGTTAAAGCCTTCGTCGCATACCTAATATGCGACAACGTGTCGTCGCTTAAAACCAAATATTTCGTCACCCTAAAATACCTAGGGCTATGTATCGACCACTTTAAACGACCAACTTTAATATCCTCTGGCGACACACTATTTCGTCGCCTAAATATAGCTTACGCGACGCACCAAAGCCTTTGTCGCCTAAAGTTTGCCACTTTGAACAACACCCTAGGGCGACAAACTTTGTCATCGCCTAAAGATATCTTATGCGACGAAGCGGAAAGCTTCGTCGCCTAACATATTCACAACAAAAATACATCCTAGGGCGACAAACTTTGTCGTCGCCTGAAGATATCTTACGTGACGAATTGGAAAGCTGTGTCGCCTAAAGTCTTCCCAACAAAGATACATCCTAGGGTGACAAACATCGTCGTCGCCTAAAGATAGTGTACGCAACGAATAGGAACCCTTCATCGCAGCAAGTATTCACAACAAAGATTCATCGCTTAAAGAGAGCCGGTTCATCGCCTAAAAACATCCTTGGGCGACAAACTTTGTCGTCGCTTGAAGATATCTTACGCGATGGATTGGAAAGCTTCATCGCCTAAAATCTTACATCCTAGGGCGACAACTTTGTCGTCGCCTGAAGATATCTTTCACGACGAAGTGAAAAGCTTCGTCGCATCAAGTACTCACAACAAAGATTCCTCGCTTAAAGAGAGCCGGTTCATCGCCTAAAACATCCTAGTGCGACAAACTTTGTTGTCGCCTGAAGATATCTTACGTGACGATTGGGAAAGCGTCGTCGCCTAAAGTCTTACATCCTAGGGCGACAAACGTCGACGTCGCCTAAAGATAGCGTACGCGACGAATAGGAACCCTTCGTCGCATCAAGTACTCACAACAAAGATTCGTCGATTAAAGAGAGTTGATTCATCGCCTAAAACATCCTAAGGCGACAAAGTTTGTCGTCGCCTGAAGATATCTGTCGTGGCGAAGTGGAAAGTGTCGTCACATAAAGTCTTCCCAACAAAGATTCGTCGCTTAAAGCGAGCAGGTTCGTCACACAAGCTATGACCTGTTCATCTTCTCCACGAATTAGAATAATCAGGTCTGCGTTTTTCACTATTTTCTCCTCTCATTTTATTCTTTTTCTCTGCTAGATTGATTTCTCTCACTATATACTCCAAGCTTCCAGCACATAATTAGGCTTCGTCTTCTCTTTGTGTCGCCGGCACCGGCCACACCTCCAATCTTCTCTCTCTTTCACTTGGAAAACGGTGAGGAAATTGCTAATTTTTTTATTTTTTGAAATTTCATGAAATTAGGTTGCTATCATGTGGATTTTTGGCAGTGTCTCACATTTTTTTTCGAGTGCATACTAGATATTTATTAATTAATAATATCTACATCGTCCACTTGAAGAATTGTAATTGAGATGCTGTTGAAATTTTTCCACATTGAAACCTAATCACATTAGTGTCGTTAACTCTCTTTAATTCTCATGTTTTTTTTATAAACTGAAAACATGCGTAATGGAAAGACAATGGATACAAAATTAGGACAAATGCTGTGATGAATATTTAAATGGGATCAAGAGCTTCATTGAGTTTGCAAGGGCACATGTCACTGGTACGACGAATCATATCAACTGTCCGTGTCAATGTTGTAACAATTGTTTGTGGCAGACATTCAATATGGTTCGATATCATTTGGCGAGGTATGGGATGATTCTGAATTATACGAGGTGGATTTATCATGGGGAGCAACGAGAATTTGGTTCTACTTCATCGAATTCTCAGCCACTTGTGTCGCACATTGATGAAACATCCATGAATGATAATGACAAAGTTATGGGTATAATAAATGACGCTTATCCATATGCATCGATGAACGAAGATGGCATTGATGATATGGTAGGAGATATCGTACCTCCCAACATGCTGCAAAGTGAAGAGTTAGAAAACTATGAAAGACTGTTGAAACAAGCCCAACAAGCATTATACCCCGGTTGCACAGAGTTCTCCCTGCTTACTGCCATTGTGTAGTTGATGCATTGCAAAGTGAAACATCATATGTCGAATAAGTGTTTTTCTCATTTAATGGGAATTATGAAGCGGATGCTTCCGAAGGAAAACATTTTGCCTAAGGATTATCGCAACGCGCAGAAATTGTTGATTGGTCTTTGTTTGGGGTATCAAAAGATTCATGCTTGCAAATACAACTGTGCATTATTTTATAAGGAAATTGAAGGGATGGATGCATGCCATGTGTGCAATGAGCCAAGATATAAGCCTAATTCTAGTAATAAAACGAAGAAAATTCCACAAAAGGTTTTGCGTTATCTTCCACTGAAGCCCAGATTGCAGCGACTGTACATGTCGACGCACACTGCAAGTCATATGAGATGGCACAATGAAGGAAGGGTTGATGATGATTTTTTGAGACATCCTACTGATGGAGAGGCTTGGAAAGCATTCGATACTATGTATCCCGATTTTGCAGATGACCCGCGCAATGTCAGATTGGGGCTTGCAACTGATGGATTTAATCCGTTCGGGAATATGAGCTCTACTCACAGCACCTGGCCCGTCGTTGTTGTTCCTTATAACTTGCCCCCTTGGATGAGTATGAAAAAAGAATTTACAATGATGACTTTATTAATTCCCGGTCATCCGGGAAAGGACATTGATGTTTATTTGCGGCCGTTGGTTGATGAGTTAAAAGACTTATGGGAAAATGGTGTACGTACATTTGATAAGTCTACCAACACAATTTTTATATTGAGAGCAGCAGTGATGTGGACTATACATGATTTTCCCGCTTATGAAAATATTTCAGGTTGGAGTACTCAGGGCTATAAGGCATGTCCGATATGCAACGATGATGTAACGTCTGGTTGGCACGTGGGAAAGGTTTGTTATATGGGTCACCGTAGATGGTTGCCCCAGGATAACGAGTGGCGAACAAATAAGGTGGACTTTTATGGAAAAATGGAGAACGACACTAGACCTAGAGAATGGTCGGGGGATGACATTTTCGCTAAGTTGAATAGCTTGGAACTTGGTCAGATTGGCAAACATCTCGATAATCGTGATACTAATTTGCACAGGTCAGCTACACATCTGAACTGGACGAAGAAGAGTATGTTCTTCGAGCTTTCGTACTGGTCGAAATTAAAGATCAGGCACAACCTAGATGTGATGCATATTGAAAAGAATGTGTGTGATAGTGTGGTTGGGACAATTCTTGGCATCGAAGGAAAGCGAGGGAAGATTGTATGAACATGGGTATAAAGAAACGGTTATGGCTTAAGAAAGTCGATGACAAATGGGTAAAGGGACATCCCTATTTTGCAGTTAAACAGCCAGTAAAGATAAAAAAAATTTAAGTTTTTTTCTTCTGTGAAGTTTCCAGATGGGTACGCATCTAATATTACCCGTTGTATGAAAATGAGTGATGGGAAAATGTCAGGATTGAAGAGCCATGACTGTCATGTACTACTGCAACGCCTTCTTCCGGTCGCTATTCGAGGATTGTTGCCATCGGGTGTTGTTGGCCCTATTACAGAATTGTCGAGATTCTTCCAGCAGCTATGTGCAAAGTCTCTGCGCAAATTGGATATAGAAAGGTTGCAAAACGATGTTTTAACATCTTATAAAAATTTGAACAGATATTTCCTCCGGCATTTTTTACTTGCATGATTCACTTGATGATACATTTACCGAGTAAGGCAAAGCTTGGTGGGCCGGTCAATTATCAGTGGATGTACCCAATAGAAAGGTAACGCATATGCTTGTTTTCTAACTATTCTTCATTTATTGTAACGAATCTGACATCTTTTATATTTTGTAGAATACTAGGCACATACAAAAGGTACGTACGGAACAGGGCAAGACCTGAAGGATCTATAGTGGAGGCATATATTGCAAATGAATCACTTACTTATTGTGCAATGTATCTCCATAATGTTGAGACGTTCTTCAACCGAACTCAACGAAATAATGACGGTGGTACTAGAAGTGAGACATTTTCTGTTTTTGCGCAACTCGCATGACCGTTTGGCGAGCCACCAACAAATGATCAGTTTAGCGATAATGACATGGAAGCTGCGCATTGGTTCATACTCAACAATTGTGACGAGGTCTTGCCATTTTTGGAGGAGCATGAAGAACAACTTAGGTGTAAGTATCCTGCACATTTACGGGCCGAGAAGTACCATCAATTATTTCCTGAATGGTTTCGCAAACACGTAAGTTTATAACTATAAGAAAATATGATAATATTGCATTATTTTTTTTTATAATTGGTATTCAACATATCCTGAATATATATAATTTTTTTAATAAATGTTACAATTGAAGGAAGTAAATTCGGCTCTTTACGATGATGAATTATCAAAACTGGCAAGAGGTCCTATTCGATCTGAAACATTTTCGGGTTGTTATGTGAATGGTGTTAAGTTCCTGGTTATCGAGCAATACAACAATTTGAGCACTCAAAATAGCGGCGTATCAGTACCTAGGGATGGCGACACCGCCGATGTTGATTTCTATGGTAAACTGACATCTGTAATTCAATTACTGTACAAAGACCGTTGCCAACAAGTGTCGTTGGTTTGATACAAACTCGCATAAAAGCCAGGAGTATTAAACGAGAATATGGTCTAGTAAGTGTGAACACAAACACACTTTTGTACGAGCATGATCCTTTTATTTTGGCAACTATGGCAAAACAAATATTTTATCTAGATGATCTTAAAGCCGGTGGTGGATGGAAAGTAGTCCAGACGATCCAACACAAAAATATATGGGACATTCCTGAAAAGGCTTCTGATGACCACAGTGATGACGACACCACTGATCAAGAGAATTCATCTTCAAGCATTCCTATTATCCAACAACCATTTGAGTTATTTGTCGAACTTCCTCCGATTGATGGCGAATATGATGTTGAGGTATCACCTGCAAAAGATGGAGTTTTTGAAGAATCTGAGGCAACCATGTCAAATGAACTTGAAGAAGAAGTCGAAAGTAATTACTCTACTGATTCAGATTAAATACATATGAAGGAATATAATTTGTTAGGTCGTTTACAAGATATTAATAATATTATGTATTTTGTTAGTTCATTTAATTAAATTTGTTAATGTACTATGAATTTTTTACCATAAATTTGTTAAATGAATGTCGAAGTTCAATTAATTAATTAAATAATGATATAAATATTTTTTCTCTAAAATAAACAAATGTGATGTTTGTGCGACGAAATTAGAATATTTCGTTGCACAAAATGCTCCCCCCTTAAAATATTTCTGGCGGCAAAAAATTTGGGGTGAAATATTTCGCACGAAATTAGAATAATTCTGGCGGCAAAAAGATTGGGGGTTGAAATTTTGAATACTTGCGCGACGAAATCTCTGATATATAACGACGGAGGCTTCGTCGCGCAAACTCAAACCATTTTATCAAAGATAACACATGTGTTCTAGGGAACATTTTTTATTGTTTAAGACTACATGACTACATGACTGCCTCAAACTTTTGAACAAGGACTAACTAGCCATTCAAAGATAACACCTCCATTCTAAATCCAATTTGATGGAAGCTTTATTGTGAAGAATTACTACTTCACAAATAATCCATCACTGTGGTATAGCCAGAGCAAGAATATTAACTGTGCAATCATGTACCTCATATAGATAAAAAAAAATCTTCCCGAAAAGAGCCTGCACAGCAAGTTTTCTCTTGAACCCCTTTTCCGAGTATCCTGAAATATCCATGACAACCGCGCCTGAAATGCAAATGCTAGTTCAGTATAAGAAAATCATTCTGTCTCCTTAATTTTATAAAGCATTTTATATCTCCCATGGGTACTTTCAAATGCTAAATACAGAAAGATGCAACCCTAAGTATAGGATTTAAAAGCAAATTTCATACAAAAACATCCAAATTTGCCAAGTTCCCTACAAAATAGCATTTATTCTTTTATTGATTTATACTCATCAACTCAAGACTTTTCTGTTACCAGATAAAACTAATTTATAAGGCTTCTGAAGTTTAGGAAAAACTATATTAGCACTTTTTATGGATGTGATGACTTTGCGTGGATCCAGGAAACTGCAAAGCTAGTTACATGACTTACATCCAAGTTGGAATATGTTATTTTATTTAGTTGTGCCTCAGATGCAAATATTCCTGATACCTTAAAAACTTTTGCAAGTCTTTGTTTATAATTGATGACTAGAGTTTCCTACAGACATCACCCCCTGACACAAACAAATTTTACCATGGATACAAATTTCTAACACAAACACAAACACAGTAAATTAAGAAAACACAAACAAATGGATACAAATTGATTACAGTGAGCGAATTCTGACAGAGATACAAATTGTACCACCAGTAAATTTCTAACAGTAAAATGTTTGGATCAATTCAGTAAGCAAATTTCTGGATCAATTCAGTAAGCAAACTCAGTAAGTAAAATTTCTGACAGAGATACAAATTCTATTACAGTGAGCAAATTCAGTAAATTTATGGATCAATTTCTGACGGTGAGCATATCAATTTCTGATAATGAGCATATCAATTTCTAACAGTAAATTTTCTGGATCAATTTCTGACAGTAAATTTCTGAAAATGCTGCAATTCGCAATATTGCTGCTTCCTTTAGTTCTTCCTGAACTTCATTGTAGAGATTTACATTTGCATATAAAATGCTAGACATGTACATTTATATCTCCTCTACATTTGCTGTTGAAATTTAAAAAAAAAAAATTGTTCTTCTTCCCCATTTATCCAGTTTTCTTCCCGAACCTTATGAAATTCAAGTTTTCTCAGTGTTCTAAAAATCGCTAGGCGCTGGGCAGGCGGCGAGCAGGTGCCTAACGCCCAGGAGCCTAGGCGGTTGCTTAGGCAGCTCCTAGGCGGTCTTAGGTTTTGTATTATAACTTTAATAATTTACAAAAGTTAAGCATAATACCTTATCAATTACATTCAATTTAATGCCAATATACATATGCAAAATTTAAAAACATGAAAAATTAACAATCGTGAACAAAATTTATTAAAACTCAAATGACTGAAGTTGGTCATGATGGGTACTTTATATAAATTTGAATTTGTGTACTCTTTTATTTTTCTTCAAATTGCATGAATAACCTCAGTTATGTTTGATAAAATCTAAATTAGTAAAATTGGTACCGGTAGATCATTTGAGAATTCCATTAAGTAATCATCATTTGCTACATTTAGACATATACTGAATAAAAAATAATTAAATAGTTTATTTCTAAAAAAATAGGAAAGAAAAATAAAATAAGAACACAATCAGCTTTATTAAAAAATTTAAAAATTTAAAAAATTAAAAAATAAATAAAAATTGCCCAGACCGCCTAGACCACGCCTAGGCCACCTAGATCCCGCCCAGACCCGCCTAGATCCCTCCCAGACTGCCCAAAACCGCCCAGACTGCCCGCCCAGCCATTAATCTGGGCGGTTTTCCACCTTCTAGTGCCTAGGCGCCGCCTAGACCGATTTTTAGAACACTGAGTTTTCTCCTTCATTATACATTGTATAGTTAATGTATTATTTTATACGATCTTCCACTGATTGCATCTATTTAATTTGTTTTCATGTTACTTTGTAATTGTTGTGTTGTGTTTTTATTATTTTGGTTCAGATGGTTTCTTTGATAACAAGAAAACGTAGATCCGTAATTGTTGCTGATAGTAGTTCGGTCGCCGATCCTCCGCCCAATGTAGCTCATTCCACCATTAATGCTCCCGCTACAAGGGCTGCTTCTATCAATACTCCACCAGCACATGGATCAAATGTTCCGGTAGTTGATCAATCTTCATCATCTGATTAGTTCCACAAGTTCTCACTCGACAAAGCGTCAGATGAACAAACTGTCAATCAGCGTCTCCTGAGATTGCACTCGAGATTGTAACTATGCCCGGGGATGTAAACATCTCCCCCCAAGGAGATGGAGAGCTCCTAGAGGTAATAAACTTAAGTTTTCCTCATCATATTCCGCAAATTGAATTTTATTTTTTTTACAACAGAAAAGAAAACGAGGGGGCCCTGTAGACAACTAAAATCCCAAAGGATCACACGAACCACTAACACACGCATTCCCGTAGTATGGGATCCTAGTCATCGTCACTCGCAATCGGCGAAGATTAATAGCTTGTTGGTGCATGACATCAGTGCAATCATTCGCAACCATTGCCCGATGACATCCTCATCTTGGAGTGAGGTCAAGCCCAAGACGCAGGCCAAGGTGTTGGATGCACTCACAGTAAGTTTTAGCCATTCATCTCAACCTTTAATAATTAAAATCTTTATAATGCAGAAAGTTTTGAAGGTTTTGCATGTTTATGCTTGTATTTTTACATGATTTGGTATAACTTATCTCTTTGGGCCTTAATATTCTCTAATAAATATTATTTAAAATTTCAGGTTAACTTCGAGTTTGACATGAATGATCCAAACATTCATGAATATATCATCGGTACGTGCGTGGATCGATACAAGAATTGGAAGCATGATTTCCATCGATACTTCCAAACGTTTTCTGATGTGGATAGTGCTAAGGCACAACCCCCAATCGAATTGGAGCATAGGCCTGATGAGTGGGTGTGGTTCTGCGATCATTTTCGAACTCCCACATTTCTGTTAAGCATTAACGTTTTATTTAATTAGGCAAAACATATTTATTTTTATATATGTAATAATGCATATGTTTAATATATATTTTGAATAATTATACAAAAAAGATCTGAGGCGAACAAGGCGAACCGACGTCAAAAGAAAATTTTACATCACTCTGGTTCATTGTCCTTCTCTTACAGGGTGGAGGAACGACGTCTAATAAGTGAACTCATGTTTCATTTTATTATTTTATTTTTAGTCAATACATTCAATTAAATGTTTATATTAGTTGGTTTATTATTGTAACATTATTTTGTTGGAGGGTTCAAAATTCCCAAAAATCGACATGTTCAAGGATGTTTATGAACTACCTGGCAACGAGGTGGCCGTGAAGTTGCATGTAAGTTTTATTCTTTGCATTTTTTGCTTGTTGCCACTTCTATTGTTTTAAAAGTTATTAATTTTTAATAATTTTTTTAATCAAGGAAATGATGGTGGAGAGGCGGGATGCCTACATGGAGCGAGTGGCCTCGCAGCATCCTCCGAGAACTCCGTTGGAACAGCTCACAATGGAAAATCCTGATGCAGGATTACATACTTTGACGTAGACATTGGAATCGCTAGGTCCAAGACCCGAAAAGATTGTTCGAGTGATGGGAAAAGCTAAAGTTCGTGAGGTCAACACCTCATCTTCAGCTTCGCAACGCTCAGTCGGAATCGTTTGATCATTACAGTCGAAAGTGGAGGAATTACAGAATGAGTTAAATGCTGCCAAAGCGCGTGAGGCGGAGAGGGAGGCCCAGAGGCCCGGGAGGGGGAACGACAAGCACAAGAGGCAACTAGGTGGAGTATGTTATTAGGGGCTCTCCAGCAGTCAGGGATTAATTTGTCGAGCATCCCGCTACTGTCGACAAACCATCATCAGCCACCACATCCCTAAAAAATGTACTGATGTGTTTTTTTAATTTGTAACTATACAGTACGGTTTAAAATTTTTAATTTGTAATGGATACATTATGATTTTACATTATTAATTTGTAAAGTTAATAGTATTTAAATAAATTAGCCAAACCTTTCTATGCGTGAGACGATTCAATTAATAAATATTTCAAATTTAATTAAAATAAATATTTGAATTAAAAGATTTCAAAATTATTAAACAGAACTTTAAGCGACAAAAATTTTCATTGCATAAGAATAGATCAAGCGTGTTTGGATCGACGTAACCTGTGTGACAACATTAGAGTGATGAATATTGTTGTCGCGTAAAGAATATCTTGTGCGATGAAAGGTTCGTCACCATTGAGTTAAGCCGACAAAGTCTAACGCGACGAAAGGGATCGTTACGATTGAGTTATGCCAACAAAGTTTACTGCGACGCAAGGGATCGTCGCGTAAGTATATTTTGCATGAAGAACAATTGTATTTCTTATGACGAAATTAGCGTCGCGCAAAACAGTATTACGCGACGCATCCTTATGCAACGATCTTTGGTGTCATCGTGCAAAAGGATTTCATAGCGACGAAGATTTATTTTCGTCGCGCAAAGATTTGCGAGAGTGTCGTCGCGCAAAGATTTGCGAGAGTGTCGTCGCGCAAAAAGGATTTTGTAGCGACGAAGATTTAGTTGCGTCGCGCAAAGACTTGCAAGATAGAGTTGTGGTGTTGTCGCGCAAAAAGGCATTTGTAGAGACAAAGATTATTTTCGTCGCGCAAAGACTTGCGAGACAGAACTGTGGTGTCATCGCGCAAAAATGCATTTGTAGCGACGAAGATGATTTTTCGTCTCGCAAAGGCTTGCGAGACAGAGCTGTGGTGACAACCTTTGCGCGACGAATATTTTGTCGCCCAATGTTTATGGCGACGAAATGTTGTCTATAGTGACAATTTTGACTACGTCCCTAAAGGCCTTTTTTTTGTAGAACCTCCTCCTTCTCATTTCTTCCTCTCTTCATTCCCTCTTCGTTTCTCTGTGGTTTTTCGCAAAAAACAAAAAAAACAAAAAATCGATTTCACATTTGGGTGGTGTTGGATTTGTTTAATCGATTTCCTTAGCACCGATCAACCGTTGAGGAGCCTTGGTGGCGTCATTTGGAGCCCTTAGAACCGACATGCAAGGGTGGTTTCGGTGTTGGCCGGATTTTTCAAAAAATCAGGGTGCATATTCGTTTTGAGGATTCTTCGGCATGAATCCGGGTTTTGGGTGCTTGGGTGAGCCTCACTTTCGTGACTCTGAGTGCTCTTAGACCCATTTCTGGCCTGTTGTGCAGTTTGGAGGTGATCAGACCGGAGTAGGGAGGGTTTCGGCGGGGTGTTTGCCGAATTTTTATTGCCTGTAAATTTTTCTTTCAGTCACGCGCCGCTTGTAATTTATTTATTTTTCCAGTTTTTGGCTAGTTTGCTCACATTTAAGTCCGCCTTGCAGTTTTAAAATTTTTCGTGGTCTCTCATTCGTGGTTTTGCTAGTTAGGAGCTTCAACTAGTAGGAATTGGGTTTTGAAAACCCATTCCGCTCAGGTGAGTGGAATTATAATATTTATTTTGAGAAATAATTATTTTAAATCCTGAATTTAATTTTTACGTTATACCGTCGATTATGTATAATTGAATCCAAATCCGAAATTCGGGGTTTTCAGATATTTCGATGATTGTGTTGGTTATTTGTTAATGAATTATGTATTGGGTTTCCTAAAAGCATGATATATTTGAATTAAATCGAATAGTGAATGAATTTTGGGTGTGATTAGGCTTTGGTGTAATGACATTGGACTTGTATGCTTCATTTTCGAGTTTGCATAGTATGTCATGTTTTACTGTGGATTGCCGAGTCTTGAGCATGTATGATAATTGACATTGTGTCATGTTGGGACTCTGGCCTAGTCGTGGTTTATAAAAATTGCCGAATTGATTATGATTGCACGTCTGTTACCTTTGATTTTGTACAGACTCATCATTTGTGCATGTGGATGTTAGTATAAGTGTCTTTACCCCACTATAATGCCTGTTGTGCCGATGCTTAGGAGTTTGCTCGCATCGTGAGTTGGATGGTGCTTGAGATGACTCGCATAAGACATTGAGGACGCTATTGCATCTGGCAAGCTTGCTGAGGTGCGGTGAGCTCCCGCACGCACTTGCCACTATAGAGTGCAGCAGAACGGGTCCCGGAGGACGTGCTTTGGAGATTACTCATTTTCCCTCCCAGCACGCTTGAGTTTGATTGTGTTAGGTTGGCCGTGTTAGGCCAGTCGTGCGGGATGTTGTAGTTTGTATCCTGGAAGATGGCACCACATTCAGATACAAACAAGCCCGAAGTGGTACTGGTGCACGTTGTGGGATGTGTCTGGGTGAGACACATTCGTAGGGTATGCGGATACCTACGATATGAGACACTTATACAGAATTTTTGGTTTCGACTTGATTGCTATACCTAGGAGACTAGGAAGAACTATGAGATTGTCTTTATTTTCATCGCTTGATATTTACCATGTTTGAATCACATGTAATGATCGGCATATATCATAAACTTGTAATTCTTGTTGAATCTGAAATGTTTGTGTTGTTGCTTGAACTTAGAAATATTATCTTTAGAGACACGGTGTGATTTAGACTTTAGAACTTGTTACTTATCTTTATTGGTTGGCATATATTTTCCTTGTATAGTATTCTGTTATTTGTATTTAGTTCGCTCGCACCAGCTAGCTTTGTGCTTTGCTGACCCCGCAAGGGGTGTGCTTCTATTGGAGTGCAGGCAGTGTTGGCGTTTCTGCTAAGCGTGGCGCGTAGGCCCCGTTTTCCGTTGTAGGCGTGTTTTCTGGTGTTTGGTAGTGTCCACCCTGTACGGGTATGTTTTGCTTCCTCTGTGTTATCAGGTGTACTATACTGCTATATTAGATGCTTGTATATTGGTTTGTCTTTATGACTCTGGCGGGGTGAATCAAATATACTTATTTTGTTCAAAATTTATCGTATTTTTTATTTCCGTTTCATTCTCGTATCAAGAATGGTTTATATTATGATGTAGTGGCCGATTACGATCCGCCTGTGTTACGGGTTAGTTCACGAATCGGCACGCTACGATTCCCGTGGTGGGTGGGGTGTGACATGAAACTAAAAAGACTCCTTATTGAATTGAAAGATTACGAATAAGTTATTTAGTAAATAACTTTGAAAGCAAATTAGAAACCATAGAAACCCTCCTGCATCGATATGTCAAAGTGTGGTCCAATTTTAAGCCAAAATAAGGTCACAATATCGATAACCTTAGCAAGGGCGAACAAGCGTAAACTAAAATCACAAAATAATTAGGATCCTAATACAATTTCATAGAAAAATGGTTTAGATGAGCTTCATAATTTGTACAAGTTGGCCATTTTATATACTTTTCATTGAATTCTATAGTTATTAATTTCAAATATTTTTTGTTGGAGGTTTTATACCACTTGTAAACAAACAATTCATTTATTTAATGTTTGCATTTATATATAAATTGTGTTGAAAACTAAAAAGTAGGGGCATGTCACAATAATAGAAATAGTAATTGTGAATAACCATAAAAAAATCACACGATTCAAGATGACCGAAAATGAATAAGTTTTTTTTATTAAACTAAACAATTTTTTAATGTTTGTAATTACCAATAAAATTACATTGAAAAAAATTTGGAAAATAATAAATTTTCAACCACTACACCAACAAAGACATGTTGAAATTGTTGAATGAACAATTTTTATAATGTATTTACATTGTATAATTGATTTTTTTTTAAAGACTAAATATATACTAAAAATATTATGAAAGTTTAGGGGGATTTGGATGCAAGACATGGACCACATTTGTACGTTTTGCATTGTCCATTTCTAAGTTTAAAGTTGAGCGACGATTGGATGGTAATAAACCCAATTACATTGTATACAATGCACGTGGATGGAATGAATCTTCCTTATTGTTGCTGTTTTTTAGGACTTACTATTCAACGACTGACTAATTCTTGTGTTTTCCCTTAAATGAGGTTTTCCATTATGTATAAATAGGGTATTGTATTTAATACCACCAAATTAAGGGAAATAATAAAGTTAATAATAAGGTGAAGACATGGGAAAGCAAATACTAGGCATTCTTCTTGTCTTCATTGTCCTCCTCGCCACTGTGCAGCTATTTGAGGCCGAAGCACATCCGAAAACACCAGTCATGGGCCATTCGGGCAGCAACTCCCAATTTATGTCCCTTTCCTCAGCCAAAAAAAGATGCGTGACTTCGTGCGGAGCAAGTTGCGGAAACGGAGGGGTTGCTACCTGTTTAAATTCTTGCCTCAGTAGATGTGAGAAAGTGAAATAGACTATACGAGTCTGGAAGTCTTGGAGATCATGTAGTCCCGCTGTTGATGACTTGTGCACCACTTAGCATTAATTAATGTTCTCTCTCTTTGTGTAATTTGAATCAAAGCAGTGGAGTTATTAATTAGAGCATCACGAGTAGGCATACCAATGAAAATAGTTCGCACGGGACAAGAGGAAGATAAGAAACAAAATACAGGAGTTGAGTAAATTTTTTACATACAGTCAAGGAGGAAAATGAAAAAAATAAAAATTTAATAAAATTAAAGAGTTTGATTCACTAATCAATTCACTTCACTAAATTCCAAAAATGTAGAGCGATGTTTGAGTTTTTTAGTCATATTGTTGAGGGGCAAGCCATTAGTGCATGATGGCTAAGGTAGTGTGGGCTTGAACCCCAAGTTTTGGGTTCAATATCTAGGAGCGCCATGGGATGAGGAGCGTTAATGGTAACAAAAAAAAAAATTGAAAAAAAAAAGTCCATCAATTGTAGATTAGTTGGTTGGATATCCACTCTTCTCGTGAGAGGTCACACCAATTAGGATTTGTGAGTTTTTGCATAAACATTAATATTTATTTTTTCATAATATCTACATCAAAAGTTGTATTTTAAAAATGTCTACTCAACTAAAAGATTGTTACTGAAAACAACAGGGTATTGGTCATGTTTACTTATTTAGTTATTTCTCAATATAAGCCTTTCTTTATATCGATTGGTTATAATGAACTATACATCAATTACCTGTAAAAATAAGTAAGTAAATTAACATGAGTTTGTGCGGGAGAGAAAAGAGAACAGAAGGGAAAGAAGAGGAGAGAGATTACAAAGAGTGAGGGTGGATTCATAGGAGTTAAAAAAATTAATTAAACAGGAGTAAGTTTGTCTTTTAAAAATTTTTCGGATGAAATTTATTAGTCAAATCCTTTGAATAGACAGTCGTAGGTGTTAGATTGAAATACAAAAACAAATGAGGGTCAAATAGGAATAGATATAAATAAATGAGGTCCAAATGAAAAATAACCCTTTTATTAATTACAATTTACTCCTACAATTGAGCACCTGAGCCTAAGCAATAGCAAAAATAATAAAATAGTGCCCCATGATCCCTAATGTTTACAAACCTACTGAAAACTATTTGACTTTTCATGATCATTTGCTAAATTCCCCACCAAACCAATGGAGTTTGAAATTTTGGGGTGGGGCATTTTCTTAGCATTTTCTTTAGGAAGTGTATGCGCCAATTCTGATAGATTTGGACTAATAAAATAAACAAAATTATAATAAAATAAACAAAAAATTGCAGTAAAAAACAAATAACGAAATAAACGGTGTGGGTTGAAGAAGCTCGTCCGAGCTTGAAACCCAAGAAGTTATACGAGCACAAGCAGCAACAGAATGTGAAGTGTCCAAAAAGAAATCAACCTCGAACTATGCCTTTGTAGTGCTGGCACGCAAAGAACTAGGCACCAAAAATAAATAAGACGTTTTGCTTGTTATGTGGTTTGGAGGAGAAGAACGTAGAGGCAAGAAAGAGATAGAAAGTTGGAAGAAAAAATTATTGTTGTTAAAAAGAGATAAGAGAGGGAAATTTTGTAAGAGAAAAAATTGGAAAGATTTCTAATATTTGTAGTGGAAGATAGAATTTATTAATCCATGCTCGAGGGCTACATGATTGACCACATAGGGTTAACTAAATCAGACCTGATGGTTACAACATTGTTGCCACATAACATCCTCGTCGCTTCCATCTCGCTGGAAAATTTTCTTTTGCTTTGGTCCATCACCTGCACCTCGCATGAAGACTTACTTTAGCTCCGGTCCATCACCTCCACCTTGCATGAAGACTTACTTTAGGTCTGGTTCATCACCTCCACCTCGCATGAAGACTTACTTTATTTTCGGTCCATCGCCTCCACTTTGCATGAAGACTTACTTTCGCTTGGCGACAGTTTGGTCCATTTAAGCAGCTACATTTAATATCTGAAGGCTTATCAATGGCAGAACACTTGTGCTCCTAATGATCGGGCGAAAACTCACAAAATCCTAGCTAGTGAGTCTCGAACTCGTGACCTCTCCTAAGGATATTGGATGTCTAACCAAATGAGCTACAATTGATAAACTTGAAAAAACTCTCTAAAATTCACAAAATAAATCAAAGAGAGATATAAAAAATTGAAATAGGGTACTTGAGTTAATTCATAGAAATTAAAGTTGGTTCAAAAGTTGGGACAACTCTGGTGCAGTTACGACCTTTTTTTTTTCTCTAGTAGGGTGTTTGTTCCTTCCTTGTGAGAATGAAGGATTAGTATTAATGCAGTCATTTTTCCCTCCCTGTTTTGACCTTGACCTGCAAACCTGCACAAGGAACACACGTGAGCCATGGACCACCATTGTGCTGGTCGGTGGCACTTCGATGCTAAAGTCAAACAAGGATATGAGGAAGGTGTAATGCTATAAACAGGGAATTTGTAGCGTACATTACCTTACCAACCCCATGTCTTATTTATAGTGTTATTGTCTTGGTTCGACCAGGCCATCAATGGCGTAGTTTAGGGAATGAGATCTTCTTGGAGATCCTTCTCTAATTAGGAGTTATGTTGTGGACGAAAGTTTCCTTGTTAGCCTCTCGTGCTCCTAGATAGTGGGAAATAGTTCTCGTTCCGAGAGTAGTCTATAGGTAGAAGTCTTCGTATGTGGTTAATATTCTGGAATTTGCTTCCTAGTTTGAAGCAAATAGTTGATGTAATTGCCCGTCCGAGCCTGGTCCTTGAGATACTTTCCCTAGCAAGGCTTACAGGTATTGAGGATAGCTGTGAGACATGTAGGCTTAGCAGACTTAAGAATCTGAGTTCGCCTGGTGGACTACATTGGGCGAGCTTAGAACCGCTTGGCCGGATCAGTGTCGAAATGATGCTAGGGCATGTTATTCCTCGAGATTATCATGACACGTGTACGACGCAGAGTTGGGACCATTTTCGTGTATCATCAGCTACTCCCCACGAGTAAGTAGGATGTTTAGTCGCTCTACTGACTCTTTGAAAAGCAATCGTACCATCATGATGATTAAACCCGAAGCGTTATCTCGAGCGGCGCATAGCATCAATGGGTACATGGCTGTTCAAGGAGAAAAAGTACGATTTGTATTTTCTATAAATATTCATCAGTTTGAGGAAGATTTCTCTTGTTCTTATCTATGTTTTTTCATTAAGTAATCGTGTTGTTGTAAAGTTTGATTTGTTCTTTCTATCGATGGCAGATAATGTTGAACTTACTTCCAAGGACCTATTGTCCTTTACTTGCCTCAAGCTTTTTGAGGGTCGCCTGGTTGATGAAACCGAGTTAATCAGGATTTGAAGTTTGTTTACCATAATCCAGACGATCTGGAAATCATTCCCGCTTTTGGAGATTTGGCTCCAAGGGTATATAAGTATGCACCAAGGCATATTTGAGTCAAGGCTCTGATTCCCATTGCTTGATGATGTCTGGTGTTTCTTCATTTATCTTTGCATGCCTCCCGCTCAAATGCTTCGAGTGTGTTCAAGATTCTGATTGCGATTCTTATTGGGGCACATGATATTGGCCTTCGTTTGACCCTGGCGGTAGTCCATCATATGATCGCCACTCGGTTTGATTATGGGCCTTTGCATACTGAACTGCCCTGCTTGTTTGCGTTCACGGATGACATTAAACCTTGGGAAAAGTTTTGATTTCTAGCTTCGATGGATTCTTCGTACTTCAAGCTTGGGGGTCGTTGAGTCCCCAGATACTTCCAGTTTGACCTTCGTAAGTTTCTTTGTTGCTGGCTTATTCTTTCATTCCCAGATGTGATGCTAATTTGATGTCATCAATTTTTTTAGGGAAGTTTGCAGTCCCGACTCTCATGGAGGAGGAAAAACGGATAAAGAGAGTTTATTAAACTTCCATGGATGTCTGTTGAGGAGATCATAATGCCATCTAATTTCATGCGGAGCGCTTACTATTAGAGGAGCATTCGCACTATACTTCCTTAGTAGGCGCAATGGATTTTGACATCTCGGGACGGATGTCATTAATCTCGCTAGAGGTCATTTGGGGTAGATTAGAGCTTTTGGAGCTTATCAGAGAAGAGCATCCCGACATCGACCTTGACTTCACTCATTATAGGAGGGTAGCTTTCAGACCCATTTCACGAGATAACAGTTCTAGCTCCTCTGGACAAGTTGCTAAAGAAGTTGTTACCCCTCTTCCTTCTTTAAAATAGTTGTAACGTCCTTCTCGGAAAAAACCATATTTTAATGAAAGCATTGTTTGTCTTGTACTGTAGTGTTTTCTTAAGAAGCTTCGCAGATCGTAGAATTAATACTATCGGGGCTAGCTGCTGGCAGAACGCTTGTTTTAGTCAGTTGAGTTGTATCGAAACTAAATGCTTTTGGCTGCTATTATTTATGGGTGAGTCGTTGATGTCCGCATATTGCAAGTTGAGTGCTGAGATGCTCCAAAGATAGTTATTGATCATTTGGCGAGTCGTCGTTGTCATGCGTAGGAATGTCGATGAGACATCAGCTTCTTTGATGGTCATCATCCGTGCATGGCAGACTAGGTGTTGAGCACCTATAGTTGTCGTCATCAGTCGCGGATTGACTGAGCTTACCTGATAACTCCGGTGATCATTGTCTGTTGGAGAGCAATGATCCCTTGGTGATTCATCGTCATCAGGCGTGTGAGTGATGACTAAACTCCCACTTCCTCCACTGTCGTCGCTCGAGTGCAACGGGCTAGGCGTTGGGCACCAGAAGTCGTTGTCATCATTCACGAATTGAGTAATTTTATTTGGTAAGTTTGACGATCATTGTTTGTTGAAGAACAATGATCCCTTGGCAAGTCGTTGTCATCAGGCGTTTGAACATTGACTAGACTCCCACTTCCTCGGCAGTCATCCCCCGTACACAATGGGCTAGGCATTGGGTATCAGAAGCCATCATCATTAGTCGTGAACTAACTAAGCCTACCTGGTAAGTTCGACGATCATTGTCTGTTGGAGAGAAATGATTCTTGGCGAGTCATCATCATCAGGCGTGTGAGCACTGACTAGACTCCCACTTCCTCAGCCGTTATCGCCACACAGTGGGCTAAGCATTGGGCACCAAAAGCCATCGTCATCAGTCTCGAACTAACTAAGCTTACCATGTAAGTTTGGAGATCATTGTTTGTTGGAGAGCGATGATCCCTTGGAAAGTCGTCATCATCAGGCGTGTGAGTGCTGACTGGACTCTCACTTCCTCAGCCATCATCGCCTGCGCACAATGGACTAGGCATTGAGCACCAAAAGTTGTCGTCATCAGTCGTGAACTAACTAAGCTTACCTGGTAAGTTCGGCGATCATTGTTTGTTGGAGAGCAATGACCCCTTGGTGAGTCGTCGTCATCAGGCGTGTGAGGGCAGATTGGACTCCCATTTCCTCTGTGGTTGACGCCCGCGTGTAGCAGACTAGGCATTGGGCATAATATTCTTGTTTGGTCATAGCAAGGATGATCGGAGGTCGAGTTGGCTATAACGGACAACATTGGAGGTTTAGTCAAAACAAATATTTTTATTGATAATATTTTTTTGAGATGCTCTACATTCCATGGACGTTTAAGTCCATCGTCGTTTACGTCTTCCGACCAATACATCATCGGCCTATTAACCTTGGTTACTCTGTAGGGTCTTTCACAATTCGGGTTTAGCTTTCTCGCGCCGGTTCTTTGGTGCTTTGCTGGGTCTTCCTGTGTACCCAATCTCTCACCTTGAATTTGTGTGGCTTGACCCTTTTATTGTAGTATTGCGCTATTCGTTTCTTGTAGGAAGCTATCTTGGTAGAGGTTATATCCCACTTTTCTTCAAGGAGGTCTAGTCCAATGCGCAAAGCTTCATCGTTACCATCTGGTCTGAACTCTTATGTTTAGAAGGTTTGCACTTTGAGTTCTACCGGGACCATAGCTTCTAACCCGTATGCCTGGGTGAAGGGTGTTTCTCTGGTATGGATTATTTAGTTGTCTGATATGCCCAGAGTATTGCTGGTATCTCTTAAACCCATTTCTCTTTGGCAGCATAAAGCTTTCTTTCGATTGCCTCTAGGATTGTTTAGTTGGTAACCTCTATTTGGCCGTTGGCTTGTGGGTGCCCTGGCAAGGAGAAGTGGTTATTGATATTCAAACTTTTGCACAGGTTTTTAACCTTGATACCTTCGAAGGTTCTCCTGTTTGTCAAGTTTCTCCTCCTCTCGCTATCACCGTTAGCCCTGCCTTTGCCACAGATGTTTCTCGATAGGAAGGTAAACGTGGTTTTTTCGTTGTTACTGCCATTCCTGCTGTCGGGCGTGGTTCCTCAGTGATCCTGGATCCTAGTGTCTTTCATCCATGGGTTGGTTGGATTGAGCTTGGCCCGAAGAATATCTTTATCAAGTCAGATGGCAAGTTCTGTTTGCTTACTCATCTCGACGCGCAGGACAATGCACGTAGGTTGGTAAATGAGTAGCATAGGCGGTTGGTGGAAAGGCCTTCAATGCCCGTACTAGATCCCTTTGATCATATTGATCACGGTCTTGAGTAGATAATGGACGAGATTGTTCATCCTATCTATGCAGGGGTGATGGGCTCGATCTATTGAGCTGGTCGTGATCAAGTGGCCCTGTTGGATAGGAGATTGGCGACATTATTGCTAGTGTTTAATCATGTTCTTTCTCAATTTGATGCATTGAAAACGCGATGCGCAGACTCGGAGAAAGTTACAGGGGCTGCTTGAAAGTCATTAGAGGCAAAAAACATGCAAGATAAATCCGTTGCTGAGCTTGACACTTTGCAAGCCAAATTTGCCAAATTAGATGGGGTTTGTGCCCTGATGGGGATTTTATTAACCTAAATTAATAAGCTAATAAACCCTACTTGTAATACCGCAAGTGCACGGCTGTCTAGCCGGTAGAAAGTGGAAAATACGGGTTGACCCCATGAGGATTGACAAGACAATTGAATTATAAGACTTATTTAAACTAATTTAGAGTTGGTGCTAACAACATATGAAAATTACTAAATTAAGATAACTAAATTGACAACTAAAATTAAATTGGTGAGATGATAAGAGAGTAGACCGAGATATCGAATCGACCATAGGTTCTTCGAGATTTATGTAATCTAAATTATTGTTTTCAAGAATAAACACGTTTAATCTAAAGATTAATCGAAGTTAGCAATTGATTTTAGCAAAGGCATAAACCCCTAGAATTGCATGTCATTCTACAGCACACACAATCATAGGTTTATTTTAACTAATTCTGAACCTCTAGCATTGCATGTCTTTTTACGGCACACGCAATCACAAATTCAAATTAATTTGATTAAAGTAAGCTTCGAATATCAATAAAGGGAACTTCTAACTATCGATTAGTCTAGATAATTATTTTTGATATAATAGGTGAAAGCAAATTATTAAAATTCAAAAATCAATTGTGTTTAACATTCAAGCATATAGAAAACAATAAATTTATATACGAAAAACTCTAGGAAACCCTGTGGTTTCATCTTCGCCTCAGCACGAGGTCTAGAAGATCATGGTGGATGATGTCACAACACGGATGTTGGTGAAATCCATCTCAGCAGAAACATGCAACCCGAGAAATAGATGCAAATGCACTGTGGTGGCTCTGACAAGATCTGGGGTGCGAACAACTTGATTTGGAATAGTGATTGTGCGGTGGTACAGAGAAAAAATGTCGGGTGCGAATAGCCAACTGAAATCAGTTGATTCCCGCCTAAAAAGTCGCGTTCTTCATTTCCAATGAGCCGCTCCCTGCATCTTCGTCCGGTGAGCTTCCTTTTCACTGAACCTGCAAGAGAAATGAATACTAAGTGAGGAAGATACGAGAAAGAGAGGCAGGACGAAAAGAGGAAGAGAACAGGGGAGGTGAAGCAGGGAGGTGCTCCCTATTTCTGCTCCTATTCTTTCTCTCTGTTCTCCTTCCTGAACCTGCAAAAGAAGAGAGAGTGAGGGGAACGAGAGAGACAAGAGCGGCAAGAGAGAGGAAGGCATGGTGGTTAGAAGAGGTTGCAAGGAAGAGCCGTGAAAGAGGGATGTCACGTCTGTGGGGAAATTAGGGACGTGAACTGTGTGACGATGTTGTTTGTCCGGTGTTGGTGGTGCTGTTAAGACGAAGGAACAAAGAGAGATGTCGTGTTCTTGTGACTATGAAAATGGTGACGAGATGAAGAGAGAAATACGAAAACATGGGAAGAAGAGGAACGGTGATGGCTTCTTTCGTTGAAACGAAGGAATAGAGAGAAGGAGAGGAACGTGACGAGGAGGACAGGGAGGTGCTCCCTATTTTGTTGCACGAGGACGTGAGGCTTGATGGTTAGGAGGTGGTGATGGCAGGATGATCGCGCTACCGGTCCTCCTATCCAGCGAGGATCGCCGGCAAGGTGGATTGGCGTGGTGGCTAGAAAAGAGATGATGAGAAAAGAAACATGGAAGAGGAGGGAAACCTCCAAAAGGGGGAAATGAGGAGGAAAAGAGGAGATAGAAAACCTAAATAGGGTTCTCCTATTTCCTTGTTAGGTTGGGTTTGGGTTTCTAGGTCAACTTCTGGACTTGGAATTAAGTTAAATTAGGTGACCTAGGTTTATTTGGGTCAAATTTAGACATGTGACCCGTTACTTTGTACCACCACTAGAATAAACCAATTGCTCATTCCACAAATTGTCGCCTTAATGCGATTTCATCGTTCATGTTCAAACTCCTACAAAAACATGAAAACGAAATAATTAGAATGGAATATAATAATTGAAACACTAACATATATAAATCAATGAATATATTATATAATAATTACGTAAATATCACGCCCGTTTACATGATGTGGAAAAAGAGTTATCCATTGAGAAAACGGCTTTCGATGAAGCCTCTCGTGCTGTTGGAGCAATCCGTTATGTGTGATTCCGCTGAGAAGCGGGTGGAACATATAATTGTTATGCTTGATGATTTCAAGGCAAATGCTTCCGGCATGTTCTCTACCGCCGAGGAGCAGTTTACCGCAACCGAAAGTGAACTCACTGCTTCTAAGGATAGGCTCCGTACAATTGAAGTTGAAGATTGGAAGCGAGTTGTTGACGTACGGGTTGAGCTTTTTGATTATATCGAGGGGTTTGGTGAAGATTTGTCCAAGTATCATCACCTTGTTGGTGAGGCTTTTGAGGATGACGATATCGAAGAATCTGCTTCAGCAGCTGAGAAGCCATCCTTCTTCTACCATCGAACACCCTAGAGCATTATTGCTCTCCTATCTCGAAAAGAGTTCTTCTCCTATTCTTGCGAGTGATGATCCTATAATTGCTTCTGTTTCTTCCCCCACTTCTCTAGATGTAACATAGTAGTGTTATCAATAAAGATTTACTTTTCATGTTTCCTTTCTTTTAAGTTTTGTTGTAGTTTTCGTGGATTTTATGTTGAATTCTTTTATAACTATTTTTGTCCTTGGGCTTGTCGTTCGTCTAATAGTGGGTCATTGTTGTCTTTCTTGATTTGCCGCAAAGAGTTGCTTTTGCCTGTACTTCTTCGAATCGTATCGATTTGCTCCTATAACTCTGGTTTTGTTGATTCAATGTGTTTATCAACTTGAAGTCCATTTGTTAAGTCAACTTGTTTGTTGAGCACTTTACTTCGTTAACTTGACATCGACTCGAAGTTTTTTGTGTTTAGTTGATTTGGATGTACAACCTTTACTTTGTTAGCTCGACATCTTAGTCGACTGAAAGTTTTTTGTGTTTAGTTGATCCGAGAGTCCAACCTTTACTTTGTTAGTTTGACATCTTGGTCCACTTGAAGTTTCTGTGTTAGTTGACTCGGGTGTCCAACTTTTACTTCATTAGAACGATTCAATTTTTTGTGTTTAGTTGACTCGGGTATCCAACATTTACTTTGTTAACTCGACATCTTGGTCGACTCAAAGTTTTTGTGTTAGTTGACTCGGGTGTCCAACTTTTACTTCATTAGCTCGATGCCTTAGTTGACTCAAAGTTTTTTGTGTTTTGCTGACTCGGGTGTCCAGCATTTACTTCATTAACTCAACATCATGGTCGACTTGAAGTTTCTGTGTTACTTGACTCGAGTGTCCAACTTTTACTTTGTTAGCTCGATGTCTTAGTCGACTCGAAGTATTTTGTTTTTAGTTGACCTTGGTGTCAAACCTTTACTTTGTTAACCTAACATCTTGGTCGACTCGAAGTTTCTATGTTAGTTGACTCGGGTGTCCAACTTTTACTTCGTTAACTCAAAATGTTGGTCGACTCAAAGTTTGTGTGTTTTAGTTGACTCAGGTATCCAATTTTTACTTCGTTAACTCGACATCGCGGTCGACTCGAAGTTTTTGTGTTTAGTTTACTCGGGTGTCCAACCTTTACTTCGTTAACTCGACATCTCGGTTGACTCGAAGTTTTTTTTTATTTTAGTTGACTCAAGTATCAAACTTTTACTTCGTTAACTCGACATCTCGATCGACTCGAAGTGTTTATGTTTATTTGACTCGGGTGTCCTACTTTTACTTCGTGGTTGATCAGACCAAAAATTATATGTGCCCAACTTTTGTCGTTTTGATTGCTTTGTATGGCTAATTCATTGGCGTATCTATTTTCTTGTCCACGCAAAAATTTGGGACTTTGAATTCTTAATCTTGTTGATATTCCCTTTTTGATATTTTCACCAACCTTAGCTATTAAGGCATTTACCCTAGTTCAAAGTACAATTTGCTTTATCTTCCTTTGCTTGTTGTTGGTCTTCGTATTAGAGATTAGTGTTTTCGCATTTTGTTTTCTTTGCTTCATCCTCATATGTTGTGTTTGATGTTGTGACTGGCAGGCCCAAGGTGCTTTTCTATTGGATGGCTAAGTAGAATTGGCTTTTTCGACAATGGTTATGTCATCACCAAACTGTTCAATCGTGCTTTTGTTAACACCAAACTGTCCAATCATGCTTGCATCAGCACCAAATTGTCCAATCATGCTCGTGTGAGCACCGAGTTTCCCAATCATGATCGTGTCAGTACCAAATTGTTCAATCATGTTGATGTCGGCTTCGTGTTAGGTGTCAACTATCGATTTTGTCAGTTTTGTTGTTTAATGATTCGGGTTGGCCGATGAGGTATTTTGACTCGTATAAGTTGGTTGATGCAAGTTTCTTCATATTTTGGGCATTTATGAAATGTCTTGTTAGTGTCCTTGTTCTGACATAAATTATCTCGAGTGAGAAGTTCTCCTGGCTGCTTCATGAGCTCTGCTTCCTCCAGCTATGTAATGTGCGGCGTATATTAGCTCTCTGGGTTGTTCTTTCGATCCCGTAGCATTGTCTACTTTTTCATTCCATGTGAGTTGTTTATCTGGCATTCTGATGAACTTTTCGAGTCTTCCTTTCTTAACCTAGTGCTCAACTTCGTCTTTTAAATTGTAGCAGACTTCGGTATCGTGCCCATGATCCTTATGGAAGGAACAATATTGCTTTTGTCACTCCCTTTCGGGTCTTCTCTCATTCGAAATGGCCAGTTGATGTTATCCCATTTCATTATGTGCTTCAGCATATTTGATCAACTTGTTTTTACGGTTGTATATGGCTTGTATGTGGTTTTCGTCATATTCGTTACTCGCTTATGTCGAGGTCGCGTTGGTTGCAGCTTCTCGGATTCTTGTCGTCGTGAATTAGGGGTGGGCATCCCATCCCGCGATCCCGTTCCCGTCCCGATCCCATCCCGTCCCATCCTGATTTTTTCGGGTCTTAATGGATTGAATAATTTCATCCCGATCCTGTCCCGTCCCGATTTAGAATGGGATGGGATGGGATGAAGATTTTCAATCCCGCCAATCTCATCCCGTCCCGAACTAATTATATTAATTATTAATATTTTTATTTAATTATTTATTTTTATTTAGAATCTCACTTACTATAATAAATTTATTATTTATTTCCTTGGTGCAGTGATAAACTTTCTATTTCAACCCAGATTCAAATCCTTGCTCCTCCCTGCTAAATGAATCAATAGTAGATCACTCAGATGTCGTACAAATCCTAGGATCAATAACCTTATTTGCAATTAAGGCCCAACAATTATTTGCTTATCTTCCACAAAGGCTTCTTGGGATGACCCCTATAATGCAACTTTCAAACCTCCTATCCTTGAACATGATCTTGTAACAATTCCAATCAGGCTAATAGGCCTAAAGTCTTTAGATTTTGTGTTTCAGAACAAAGGAAATGAAGGTAAAATCAAGTCTGCAATCTATGAAGGAAGCAATTTTGAAACTCTTTCAACTTACCACCCTTGAGATGCCATCACCAAGGAAAGGTTTAGAGTTCAAAATGAATACAAATGCTGAAAATTGTGTACACGTTTTGCCTGAAAGTTCATTGTTAATGGTCAAGATAATCCCTTTACTTTGAGTTGACACTACACCAAAAACCCCCATTAGCAACGGTTCTATACCGTGGGCGTAACCCATTGCCACGGCTAAGAGCCGTGGGCTACAGAGGCATCGCGAAATTCTTTGTAACGGCTATAAACCGTTGCTAAACATTGTAGCAACGGTTTTATGCTTGAATAGGGGTGGTGATTTTCAGCATTTAGCCACGGTTTTAAACCGTTGCAAGAAGCATAGCAACGATTTTTAGCCGTGGCAAAAATAGCCACGATTTTAAGTCGTGATAAAGTATGGATACTAGCAGCGGTTTAAAACCGTGTCTAATTAAGTAGCAACAGTTTTAAGCAGTGGCTAACCCTAGCCACGATTTTTAGCCGTTGCAATAGTTAGCCACGGTTTAAAACCGTGGCAAAAAAATTTTATTTTTATAATTTTATTTTTATTTTTTTTATTATTATTTTTTTTTTGCTATCAAATGACTAAAAGCATATGCATCCAAATTTTAGTAAAACCAATACCTAATCAAATAGACAATGGGATTATTGAATTGTGACTCTTCTCAAATGGGTTTTACATTTACATTTGGTTATATATAATTCAATTTACATTTATTCTTTCTATAATTACAATGGACATATAGTTGCTCATCGACCATCTAACATTGTGATACTTACATCATTCGAAGTAGTAAATGAGTACTTGTCACTGCAAGTTATCTCAGATTTAATTGGACTTCTTTCAATGTAAAAACCTGGAGGTTGAGGTTGGGGCGGTATTATACTATCACTACTCAACATCAGTACTACTGATGACATGGTTGGTCTTGGTTGCGTGCTTTGTTGAACACATAACAGACCAATATGGATGCATCACAATACTTCTTGTCCCACAAATGTGTTCCCGAAAAATTCATCGATCAATTCCAGGGCCTTGTCTTCATTCCATAATCTCCAATCCTAAAACAAAGCAACTCAAGTATTGATACTAACGAAGCTCATAAAAGGAAAGAAAAACAATACTGTAAGACTTACATGTCCTAAAAGATTAAGTTGATGATCAGTGTGATAAAAGCCCCTGTTCTTCTTGCCACTCAAAATTTCTAAGACTAATACTCCAAAGCTGAATACATCAGATTTCATAGAAAAGTGTCCATCAACAGCGTACTCAGGGGACATGTAACCACTACAAACAATTATTGAAAAATGTATTTTTGCATTAGCAAAAACAGTTTTTATCATAACAAATAGAGCAAATTATACTTCATAAGATGATAATCATACTTACTGAGTCCCAACTACTCTATCTGTATTTGCTTCAATCTGATTTCCTCCAAAAATTCTAGCCATTCCAAAATCTGAAATTTTTGGTTCCATATCACTATCTAGTAAAATGTTACTTGCTTTAAGATCCCGGTGAATAATTCGCAATCTAGAATCACGATGAAGATAAAGAAGACCTCGAGCAATTCCCAAAATTATTTGAAATCGCTTCTGCCAATTAAGCAAAGTGCTTCTTGTTCTATCTGCACTCCATTCTAGTAATAAGTTCAACAACTACAGTGTAAAAAGAATAAATGTCAATTAAGCAACAGCGTAAAAAGTGTAACAAGCATACCGAAGATCAAAGAATCCAAACTTCTATTCGGCATGTATTCATAGATCAACATCTTTTCTTCATCTTGAATGTAATAACCAAGAAGCCTTACAAGATTTCTATGTTGAAGTTTGGAGATTAGTATAACCTCATTCTTAAATTGATCGATGCCTTGTATAAATTTCCTTGATAGCCTTTTTGCAGCTATTTCATGTCCATCTGCCAACTGACCCTAAAAATAAATAAACTCAACATTTGAATATAATTTGTAAAAAGCAATAATTTGCAAAGATGGATGAGTTTGAAGAAATTAGTCAAACTTAAATTTTAAAATGCTGAGAATGGATAGAAACAATTTATCAATTCAATTTGTTTACTCATAATATGAAAACCTGACCTCATAAACTGGACCAAAACCACCTTCTCCAAGCTTATTTTCTTGCGAGAAATTATTTGTTGCCGTTGCTATGAATTAGCCTACAGATAGAAACGAATATGTAAATCGAAGCTTATAAACACTTCAGTTTAGTGGTTAATTGATAGAAACTGAATTAGCCTACAGATAGAAACGAATATGTAAATCGAAGCTTACCAACTCTTTTTGAGTTGCAATGCAACACTCAAACTCCTCCATAACCTTGCTTAGCATGGACTTCACAAGCTGTCAGAGAAAAACAACTATAAATTTTACTTGAACTCTCAAGGGAAATATCAGATCAAGTCATAATAAAGGCCAAAAGGAAATCATTTTTTTTCCTTCGATATGTGAGTTGTACGGGTGCTAATCGGGAAGTCAAAGAACTCGCTACTCTGTTTTGGAATTGAGATTCATTATTCCAATTAATTGCACCAAAACACACACCATTGGGACTTCTTCAGGCTTCCTGTCTGAAAAAATTGGCGAACAAGCATGAGCAAGGAAGGAGTAGTCTGCAATTCAGAATTTGAAGAACTCTTAGTGTTCAATTGAATTTATTTAATTATGAAAAAACAACCTTAACCATTAACTACAAACCATTTCACTGTGATCATGGCAAAGATCATCTGGTGACTTCTCATTCTGTGAGGAGTGCTTGGTCAAGGAATTGGTGAAAGGTTCTGATGTTGTTTTTCTGACGAAACTTTTAGAGTTGCTAGGTCTCAAATTCCCACTAAATCTCCATACACCAGTGCCACCTGTCTGTTTCCACTCGTAGTAGGACTTCAGTGCTAGGACACAGTTCACTATCCTTGACGATTTCCCTCCCTAAAAGCAAAGTATAAGCAATTTATCTCAAAAGAATGTATATACAATGTAAAAAATAAACACAAGGAAAGAATCATGACATTGAGTCATGGAGCTTAATATTTCAGAACAGTCGTGGATGAAACTGATGAAAAACCTTTCAATAACTCCAAGCATTTCAATTTTAGATTTCTCCTCAAGTTCTGAATTCTAAAAGCTTAAACATAGAGAGCGCATTCAAATTTTTAGCTACGTACATCCCTGACAATGTGTCAGGCAAATAATATGACTAAAAGAGGACACACATATGTTCACTGAAACATTTAGATTTTGTTAAAAGGATCATACTTTAGCAAACATGGGATACAAGTAGAAGTTAAAATTATAATAAAATTGAAGTAAAACAAAAGATTACCGATCCGGATCGACACAAGTAAACATTATCAGTCAGCTGAGTGATCTTATCTGAAGCGCGATTAGCTACGTACATCCCTGACAATGTGAACAAAAGAAAAATCAAATCTTGCGACAAATTGGTAAAAAATAGGCATGTTAGAATCAGAACATCTGCAACTGTATAAATCTGATGGCAGAGAATCAGAATAGGGTGTAATCAAAGTGAGTACCTGTGCTGGTTCTGGAATCAGGGCCCAGGATGACACCATCCTTATAGGTGACACCGATGATGGTAGTTCCCATTGAGTGAGGCGCATTCAGATTGAGATCCATGGCTTCAAATGGGAGATATAAATGCGACAAAAGATATCTGTAAGGCAAATAAATTGCATAAACCAAGTAGTAGTCAACAAAATGACAGTGCAAAAGTGCTCCTTGCTTCCTTTGAAGTTCAACTCTACACAAATAAGCAACCCATCTAAACGGAACCATAAATGTGTTTTGGGGTACTTTTAACAGACATAATAAGTAGCTCAGAATTCATCACAAAAACAAACTTTTGCTATCCCAATTTGATCAATCGTCGCAATGAAAAAGTGAAGACAGTTTCAAAACGGTTGCAACAAATAAAAAGGATCGTTGCTACTTATCTACAAAAAGACCTAGAAAAAAATAAAAAATAAAAAATAAAAAATAAAAAATAAAAAATAAAAAATAAAAAATAAAAAATAAAAAATAAAAAATAAAAAATACAAAAAATAAACTGTGTTTCTCTTTGCAATATTTTTGGAATTTACATCTATAGAGTTTGACAATCAATTAATCATCAAACTTTTGCATTTCCAGCTAGTGAAAGACAGTGGAAATTGGGCTGAAACTGTGACAAGACAACATTTTCATCCATTGTGTGTGTGGGAACATGTGTTCCTGATCCAAACAAACCAAATTATAAGATAACAATAATGAGCATTGCCAAAACAAAACAGTGGTTCCCATTGCAAAATCGATAGAACAAAAGTTGGAAACTTTACTACTTCTACTTCATCAAAGTTCAAACTTTTACAACGACTTCATCATGTATCTTGCAGCCACTTAAGCTTAGATATTGAAAATGGAATATCCCCGTAAAGGGAATTTTCAGATAAATCCCTGAATGAAGGGCAAAAACATAAGAACAGTGGCAAAGACAAAGCATTCTATCCTGAATAAACAAAATGCAAAAAGCCAATACCCAAATTTAGCGCAGCACGCTGAAACGTAGCAGAGTGTCGCAGCAGCGTGTTCGCATGAAGGCCACTGCATCGCAGCAGCTCTGAACACAGCACAGCAGCAGGAAGCTCTGCGACGAAACAGCGTTCGTCAGCCTAACGCGTATCCACCATCTCGCCACGGCCCTACCACCAGTCCAGGCCGCAGCAACCAGTGCCCAGTCCTTCCAGTCCGCAGCCTCTCCCTGCTCCGAAAAATAGGGGACACTCTATTTTATAGCAGAGTGCCCTGCCAGCACTCGGTTCCAGGACCTACCATTGCCCATTCTTGTTGCGTCTATTCTTCCCCGTGACGTGTGTATACAGACTACTTACCATGACCCCTTCTACTTGGAGTATTGTCTGTCTCATAGGTTCTAAAAGAGGCAGCGGAACTCCAGCATCAACCAATTCCATGGCACTAAAAATGAAGCAAGGAACATGTCAGTTGAACGGATAGGCATAAACCCTCCTGATGAGCTGGTTAAACACATCTAATAACAGCTAAACATAACAAGGCCCAATGTTCAACCATAATGCTACCATAGAATTAGTACAACACTAATGATGTGCCTCAAAGAGATAAGCCAACAGAAGTGTCAAAATCCAAAATGTAAACCTAACAATAACCCATTAAATATTATATAATTAGCAGTCAAATTAAACTTTCAAATCTTCATGCTTTCGAGACATGAGCAAAATATCTCACGGAAATGTCAAATTTTCCGACAATATTTTACAGAATTTTGTCTGGCATGGCTAAAACTAACGTTTGTAAATATCAATCAAATTATGCAATATTCTGTAACTTTTAAATGATTTTTCCATTATCCATTTTATTCTGAGTATCTTCATATCACAATGTTTTTCATTTTGACCCTAAGAAAGCATATAGCAGATAGTTTTAAATGATGTCTAAAATTATTCAAAGTAAACACACTTATTACATTATCATGTAATCTCAACTTATTTCATCCTAATGGAAGTTCAAAACAGATAGTTTGCCCAACACTTGTATACATGTAGGTGCAACAAAATATTTATTTAACATCAAACAAATAATTTCTATGAAAGTTCACTACTGTTGAATGATACTAGTGGTACCTATATGCATAACAGTGAATCCAATTAGCATCCAATTAGCATAATGGTCATCTTATAAATAAAAGGAAATGACCAGACCAACAAAAGCAATAATGAAATTTCTATAGGATCAAGTGACAAACCCTGGAGTTTGGAAAGATTCCTGCAGTGCAAACATTTGGGAATCTGGTGGTTGCTCCATAACCTATTAGAAGAAAAAAAATACAAAATAGGAAAACCTTGAGATAAGTTGAGAATAAAGCGCCTAAAAAATTATAACCAAACACTGAGTGAACCTACATATATAGCTAAGGTATCCCATGCAGACTTTTCACTTAGTCAATCACGGAGACCTTGGCATATGCCCCTACGCAGGATCCAAGGAAACCTGGGGAGTATGGCCATACAAGAGGGCTACCAAATGCAGAGTTCAGCTAGTCAAGCAAAAATAAACAGTACTTGGGCATTTTCCACACAGACAAACTCTTTGTAGCAGGCTTCCATGCTCAGGTGTGGGTTCCATAAAACAGCATCTGACCAACTGCATGAGCAAGGAGGCTACTATCTAGAGCATACCAAAATATCATAAATTAAAGAAAAATCAAATTTGAAGTTGAGGATCCAATTCACGCACTTTGTATTCTTGATGGATATTATATCACCCAACCCATTGTCTAGGTGTATTACATTGGGGGCGTTGAGATAAATGCGGTCCACAAATCCAGGAAAAGAGACGCTGTCCCTGAATTCCAAATATCCAGTTAGAGTGTATATATGACACTAATGTTTTAGTGTGTTTGAGATTAATCTTGAATAGTGTGAACAAGGATCCGTTATTTGTAAGATATATTGGAGAAAGGAAGCCCCTTGAACGTGAAACTGTTCTTATGAAAGAAATGTCATCGTTGATGTGGAAATTCAAAGGCGATTTATTGAGACAAATTACGATAAAGATGGAACAGACTTCTCCTCTTTACCCTCCAATGGATTAACAGGGTCTGGATCCTTGTTCAGTGTTTTGCATCCTTTCAAACCTTTCACCAATGACCCTGCACTAGAAGCCTGTATAATAACAACAAAGATAAGCTTCATACACAGTATCTAATGTATCAAAATGCCACAAATCAAATGCGTCAAATTCAGGGGATTAACGGGACTAAATACAATGAAATTAGGATTCTTACATGAAAGTAAGTATGCAATGCACTATTAAAATAGAAGGGTTTGTTGTCAGTATTGGATATTGTTAAGACAGTCGAAAGGCTCTTTGACTTCAGAGTAATCTGCAAGGAGTAATAGAAAATAAACAGAAGGTTTGGATTCAGAATATTAATAACGACAAAAAGAATGAAAGATAGTAAATTACATCTAAAATATTAAATACCTGACCTTGAATAAAGCTTGGAAGCTGAAGTCCCACATAGCACGGCTGTAAGGACTGTCTGTCAGCTCTAGAGTTATAGTAGGATCTCCTTCCACATTTTCAGAATCAGCAACAGACCAGTTCGAGTTCCTAGCAAATTCATGCTGCAAAAGAGGGTGAATTTGAGGAAGATAAATTTAGGAACAAGAAACAAGGCTGTTTTTTGAAAAAAAAAATTGTAAGCATAAACTGTAGAGTTTGTAAAGTAGATCGGCAAGAAGATCCATCAATGCACATACATATTCAAAATGTAAAATATCTATAAACTGAAGGACATTAAGTGTTAATTAACTAGGTTATAGTGTTGGTTATGCGCTAGTCAGTAATCATGCATCTATTAACTAGCGAGAATAGAAGTACAATGATACTTCAAAAGCAAGGTCATATGAAGATCAGTAGAAACATTACAAGAGACTGGAAAAAAAAATACAAAACCAACCATACCTGTTGGATTGCACCAGGTCCAAATTGTGGGAAACAATGTGGGACTCCTCCACTAATTCACAATTAGAAATGAAGTTAGTATCATTCGTAACCATCTAGGGGCTTAAGAAATAATATTAGCAAAAATCAAAGAAAATAAGTTGAGGTCATGAGAGGGCTAAAGCAAATAACCTGATGGGTTTTTGCCCATTAAATACGGCGTCCGGACGAACATAAAGCAAGTCCTTCCCACTTGGAACTTTCCATGATGTAATGCACCCTCCAAATAAGCAAATCTCTGCCTCACTGGACACAAATGATGTGATCAACACTCCAAGTTTTTAGCATTATCACTATTAATTGTGTGAAGGAAACAAATGCATGAAAAGTATGAAACTATTTCATTCGAATTGAAAGGTAAGACTCCAATGTGGTTGATCAAGAAATTCACAAAACCCATCATTACTTGAACAAATTGAAGGTACAGAATGTAAATTCAATACCTTCCACCACCAGAATTCAAAACTACTTTGGGCAAGCTCCCAAGCCCTTCATTGAGTTTGATTCCTTGAGCAGTCTTGGTGTTCGAACTCAAACTGGCAAATGTCACCACATTTTTTCTGAATTACAAAACCAATAGATCATTTAGCCAAAGCCCATTATAGTAAACAGATCAAACAGACAAAAAATTAGAACTTTTCATCGAAATCACATTGAATTACTCTAGATTAAAGAAATGCCAATAGTAACTTGATTGAATTTAAATAGAGAGAAGAGGGTTTGGTCACCTTGTGCATCGTGGGCGATTGAAGGATGAGAGGTTTAGAGTCAAAGTAAAACCTTCAATGGGGGTGTAAAACCAGGCTTCATCATCAACAATCTTCTTCAGGAGCGGAGAAATTGATCCATTCGGGGGAAATTGATCCATTCGGAGAAATCTTCTTCTTCTCCTCTTCAGAAATTGAGCTGGAGAAAAGAAGAAAGTTAGTTCTAGGGTTTGCTTTGCTGAAAGAAGAAAAAAAATAAAAAGAAGAGATCCACAAAGAGATCTAAAGAATAAGGAGATCTAAAGAAGAAGAAGGAGATCTTACCTTCTCTTCTTCTTCTTCTTCTTCTTCTTCTTCTTCTTCTTCTTCTTCATTCGTCCTTCTTCTTCCCTGCTTCGAGAGTCTGTTTCGTCCCTGCTTCTTCTTCTATCGTCCTCTCCTTCTTTCGTCCTTCTTCTTCTTCCCTGTTTCGTCCTTCTTCTTCTTCCCTGCTTCTCCTTCTTTCGTCCTTCTTCTTCTTTCGAGAATCTATTTTTCATCAAATTTTTTCGCCAAAGCGCGAAACCATTTTGGCCACAGCGTGAAATTAAAAAACATTTAGCTACGGTTTCTAACCGTTGGCATATTTAGCCACGGTTATAAACCGTTGATAGTTATAGCCACGGTTTAAAACCGTAGCAACCCTTTTCGTGTAGTGTTTTTTTTCACGGTTTTATTTTTTAGCCACGGGTTTAAGCCGTTGGCCGTTATAGCCACGGTTTTTAGCCGTGGCAAATAAACCAACGGCTTAGAGCCGTGGCCACCTCCCTGTAGCTAAACAAGCCTTTTGGTGTAGTGTGAGGTAGTTACAAGAAGTAAAAGCTTCCTGTTGTTCACAAATTAAGTCAGCCTTTGAATTGAAATGGGGTACCTGCTGATCTCGTCCCGTCCCGAACCCATTTGGGATGAGACGAGGTCGGGATGAGGTTTTTCCTATCCCGTCCCGTCCCGATCCCGTAAGAACGGGATGGGATAGGAATGGGTAAATCTCGTCCCATCCAGTCCCGTGCCCACCCCTATCGTGAATTACTCCCTTCACCACTTCAATGTTTTTTTGATGGGTTGTTCCCCTCCTATTGTCTATCATCCTGTCTTCTTTCCTCTTTGCTTTCCCATTTCCTTGAAAGATTTTCTCTTTTTTGGTCATTTTTTCTTCTGGTCACCTTCATCTCCTCAAGGGAGATATTTTTTATGTTATTTTCAGCAGGATTGCCATGCCTTTTTGTTGTTCCAAGTTAAGAGCATCAAAGAAGGGGTTTTTTTTTATCTGGCCACAAAGGTTGCAGTGGCTGTGTCATCGCTACATTCATCAATCATTGTCAATTCATTGGTAAAGCAAGTAACATATTCTCGTATTGTTTCTTCGGGTTTCTGCCTAATGTGCAGGAGGTAGTGTGGCCCTTTCTCATCTGCAAGCTTTTGATGAATCTAGTGATCATAAAAGGTGGTGGCAAAGCTATAAAGGAATCTATTGACCTCGAATGTAGACTATAGAACCAATTCATTGTTGTGGACATGAGGCTAATCGGGAATGTCCTACATAAGATCGACTCTTTGGTCTCCTTTAGGGCAATCATGTGGTGGAAGTATCACAGGTGATCAGTTGGATCGAAAATACCATCATACACTTTGAATTTTGGCGGAGTGAAACTTTTTTGCGATTAGAAAATGACGGCTTTGCCAACTCTTATAGTACGTTGGAGTGTCACTCCCTGATTTTCAAGAAAAACGAAATCCTAATATCCACGTAGGATTATCCACTTCCCCAAAACTCGGGATGTGAAATTCAATAACAACAAACACATTTAGCAGCAACGACTAAAACAAAGTTTAGAAAATAGAAACAAACTAAAATTTATAATGAAACTCTAACCAGGAGAAACTCCGACGATCCTAGCCCCACTATCGAAACTCCAGTAACGATGTTCAAAAGTCTCTAAATCTGAAAGGCTCATTGGCTACATTCTCAAAGGAATATACCCAAGAAGCAAAATCTCACTTAGGTCAACAATAAAACTGGTGTGAGTAATCTTCATCCCAAAATCAATAAATTCGCACGTGATAACATCAAACTAAGCACAAACAATAAACAACCACACCAACAGGTAGTTCCTCAATGAGGCAAAAGTGTCATGCAAGAAAAACACAGTTCAAAGAATTTAGTTCCTCAACAAGGCAATCATGTCATCATCCTAATAAGTAAATATGCATTTACTTGTACTTACACTGTAGAAGTTGGCTATGGCAAGTCTAACCTGCAGAAATATTAGTGGATTTGTCATCCTGCATAAAAAGGATTATAAACAATATAGATGTAATTTATTAATTAAAACAGTTATCTTCGTACGTTATTCATATTCAACGAATTGATCACTTAGATGATACCACATTCGCACCACCTCCGTGCAGAACATACATGCATGTATGCCTCTCTCATATAAAGGAGGACTACTCCGTCATCCATGCCCAAGTGGGGACACATCACATACAGGCATGCATCACCAGATACTCCTAACATATGAATAACAAAAGCCACTCTTGGGCCATCAATGCGCATAAAGTCACGTCACATTATTTTACGGATAAATATCAAAGCCTATCGTAGGCATTCCAAAACCACCACCTTTTTGCAAGACTAACCCGAAAGTTATTTTAGTTTCTCTATAAGAAAGGGGTGCCCCACATCAGCAAGACAACCCACGGGTTATTTAGTTTCTCTATAAGAGAGGGAAAATAATAAACAAAAGAGGTGTGATAGTTCTAAGTGATACAATTCCAGGTAATTAAATTTTCAGGAATCAAACTTTATCAATATCATTTATTTTTTATATTTCAATTTTCTCTCACAATGACACTTTGTCATTCAAAAATCAATCCACAACCGTATCCACCCACATTTTAGGGCAACTAACATTTTCATATACAAACTTTTTGTAATAGAGCGGGGATCAAAACCCATTTAATACAAGAAATAAATTTTTTTCAGTAACGCAATCTGCATAACAATCAAATTTAAGTCATAAACATACAAATGCGAATTAGTAGAACCATGCAAATACCCATAACATGAACCCAGCAAAGCTAGGAAAAACTCACACATCAAACTGATCAAAATAGTGAAGTTCACACGTTTGCGACACGAAACACCACACATAAGGCAACCTCATTCTCAAACATGCCTAACATCTCATAATGTGTTACCTGAAATGAAACTCATCATTTTCATACAAGCCTCATAATTCAAAGGTGTAACGTTCACACATTTCTTACATAAACCATCATAAAGACACAAACCCAAACATCAGACCCTTAACTCCTCTACTGAACCTCAATCACGCTTATACATAATTAAATATAAGTAGTAATAAAGAAACAAAACTCCATGAGCCTATAAGGCTTAGACTACCTATAAGCTTATCCGACAAAAACACAACTTTCAGTAGCAAGAATGACACTCCACTATACCACTTCCAGACTTCACAAATGGGGAAACTAAAATAACATGAGACTTCACAAATGGTGAAACTAAAAAAATAACATGATCCTCTCTGACCCATCTTTTCTTTCACCTATTACTATTTAATATTTCTTTGTGTATATTCATTTAAATCTCATGAAATGTACCAAGTATACTTCATCAATTAAGATGTAAAAAAATAACTAGCTAAAGGCAAACCCCGTCTAGCAATTTCATACCCCTTCAAATAGTGGTTTATAAAACTTTCAAAAGCATGAAAATTTGAATAAGTTAGTTCTAAATGACTTTTTCACTTTATGTTTCATTCTTCCTTCCATTTGTAAAAATTTCAATGTTATTTTGGCTGTGAACTTGAACGTCACCTCACTTTCAAGAATGATAATTGTAGAATCAAAACACAAGTCTTAATAGATTTCAACTTGGTAATGCAAGATATACAATTACAACGATGGTAAATAGGATCTTCTATGTTACTCCTGACACTTGCCTGCAATTGTGTTATTCTAGGCATCTTTAACAAATGTTACCATCAACACTTTGAATTCCAATCTAAAGAACACTTTGAACATTTATTCTGGGCACCAAGGACAAAGGTTTACTAGTCGTGTGTGTTTTGTTTACTAATAATGTGTATGTTCTGTGAAGATGCTTTAGAAAACTTTAGACATTTTCATCAGTTATATTATTGTAGTTACTTGCCCTTATGTTGAACAATCATCAGGAAAGTACATTGGTTGTCCAATTATGATTCATACTTACAGTTAGTAATCTATAATGTGATGAACAAACACCTTTCCTAATAGTGAAATGGATCATGTTTTCAAGCACCATTGTCCTTCACAATTTGACTCTTTATTTTAAAGTAGAATCCTATTTTCAGCCTTTGACCTTAGGGTTAAAATCGATGCCTCACTAATTATCCAAATTTTGGTTACGATATTTGTTACCCACGGCTGTCATGCTCAGAGCTTGAGATACAATGAATCAAAATGAATGAATGTTCTGAAATAAAAAAAAATAAAAAAATACACTTTCAAGCCATGATGAAACTCTACATAACAAGGCACTTTTATCTGAACATATCGCAATAAATATTGCACATAGGAACACAAAGCCCCTGCAAGGAGCACACAATGAGTTCAAGCTTTCTTGTCTTTATACCCGACTTCAGCTTCACCAAACACTCTTGTCGTCAGTACCATTTTGATCTATTGTCTGTTGGACCAATTAGGTAAGACATACTAAGATCAAAAGCATTAAGTTATAATTTCAGACACCATGCCAAAGCCAAGCCACAACACAAAAATGAATGAACTAGCAAACCTACCAAAGCAAACCTCACAGACCATGGAACAACAACAACGAAACAAACAAATTTCAGCTAAAAGAACAATCTGAAAAGGAACTCACAAATTTTAGATCTAATCAACAATCCAAATATTTTAACCTTCATAAAAAAAAATTTATATATATATATATATAAAAGAGAATGAGGAAAACTCACTTGACGAAATAGCAAAGGATTGCGCAACCGATCCACGCAATAACCCTCACCACACCGACCGCTGCTCCCTAATCTCTTTATCATAAAACCGATCGTACCTCCCTCCATTGAAGATCAAACTCACGCACAACTCATGTTTTTGGTGCTAAAATCAAACGGGATGGGAAGTTAAGATAGAGGAAATAGAAAAGAAGAAAAAGAAGCGAGTTTGGGGCGTGAAACCTGCGGCAACATTCCGACACAAGTCATCGTCACCGAAAAAGGAGAAGAGGAGCAGAGCTCACTCTCTATTGCACAAGGAAAGAAGGAAATGAAGGTTTTTTTATATTGCGGGTGGCTATTCGCCCCCACTAAAATTCTGAGGGCACCCACCATTTAACTTCACAAAAAAAACCCTAAAATTTTGAAATTTAAATTCAATTAAATGTAACTTTCTTTTATTTAATTCAAAAGAAAATAAATTAGCTTTATAAAATTTAGAGGTATTACATGGGGTCTGTGACTCCTATTCTGAACGGGATTTCGGTAAGTGTCCCTTCACATAGTGGATTCTTGCCTTGAGGGAACTCGCTACTTTCAAAGTTTCTTTTTTGGGGTTCTGTTGGGACTTTGTCGCTCCCTTGGTTTCAATTGGCGGAGTTCTGTTGTGGCGTTGCTTGAATAGGATCGGCTGGCTGAATGTGCTTCTGGGTTATCTTCTCTAGCATCTTTGTCATGTAGTTCATTTGGACCATGAGCATGTCCACCCGAGGGTTCGTGGCAGTGTCGCCAGATGCTTGGGTTGTCTGGGTTGCTGCATGCTGCGGATCTGCATTCTCGGGTGCTATTGGTCAAATGATCCAGACTTCTTCTTCTTCGCGAGCCATCAGTGATGCATTGTTGTTGGTGGGAGAGTTGTCGTGATTATTACTGGATTGAGAATCTGCAGACTGCATCATTTTCTTTGATAGCTTGATGATCTTTTGTCAGGTTGTGGCGAGCTCTATCACTAAGTGTTTTATTTATAGAAAGGAAACTCGTCATTTCCGACAGTCGGCGCCAAACTGATGCATCCAAAAATCGTCCTCCTATGAGTTTAAACTACAAACACAATCTTAGACTGCCAAGGACCACCATTTTGGTGGCCGAAGGCACTCCGATGCTTAAGTCGGTAACTCTGTTAGAAGAAAGAAATAAATCTAGATAAAACTCGTTTAAAGTTGCATACCTATGTTGAATGTTCTCTTTACATTTTTTAATGGTCGTGGTTAACTCTCTGTGTGACTTAAGCATGTGAGGCATAACGGAAGGAGATGTTTCTTGTAACAGTCTGTGATGCGCTATTTTAGTAGCACACAAATTAATACCCTATTTTGTGATTGTAGTATAGAATAAGTAGGGATCGTTCTAGACCGGGGATTAGAGGGCTTGTCAATTAACACTAATAATAACTAAAAGACAACTAACAACCTAATTAATTAAATAAAAGGGGATTGAATTTTCTAAATTAAACTATGAAAATAACTACAAAAATTACTATAAAGATAATAAAACTAAAGGGATGGCAAAGATGAGAAATTAGCTAAGGGTTTATCACCACACACCAAACATATGCTTATAAATCAATCTTCAATAATCACTTGCTAACTCGTGAGAGACAATGCTCAATATCAACCGTGACCGCACTGCATTAATCTTATTATTTTCCCAGGTTCATTGAATTAAACTAAGCGTCGCTTCAAACTATTCTTATCATGCTATCTAAATAGGAATCGCAAGTTAGACAACAATCTAAGATCATTAAGTTTTGTGGAAAATATGAACACTGACTAAGCAATTACAAGTATGATTAGTATCTTGTTCTTGCCTAGGGTTTTACTTAACCTTACCAACGTTCTTTGATATTTACTACTTGTGAATATAGGATTATAACAATTAGGTGAAACTCTCTTATACTTCTAGCCCCAGATCCTAGCATGCTTACTAAGTTGGCCACCTTAACAAACATACAAAGAAAAGTTCTCTATAAAGCAGTTAAGCAAAACACAATCACTAATAGCAAGGAAGATTAAATTCAATTAATTTATACAGCACATATTCGGCTCTTCGAATCCACCCCTAACTAAGAGGAATTTAGATAGACATATTAATTATGTTCAAATAGCAATACATAATTAAATATCAAACTAAAATAAGCACAAGAGAGGTTTAGAGATGAAAACGATGTCGCCTGTGCGTGGTGATACTGATTGGATCGATGGGCTGCAAATAGCGGTAAATTTCTCTTCCTTTCCTCTTCACGATCTGCTCCTTCCTCACTTTTAAATTTTCTTGTGAATTAGAGTGTGAGAGAGAAGGGGATGACGAGGGACAGCGAGAGAGAGGGAAATCAGATGGGTGTTGTTGAGGTTGTGATTAGGGGGCTATGGATTCAGGACGATGGCGGCTAGGGTTTGGCTAGGATTCAGGACGATGGGTGGCGATAATCAGGGACAGCAAAAGAGAGAGGGACTAAGAGTCTAAGATGAGGGTTTTATTTGGCTGGTGGGGTGATCGGCTGAGAGAAAGATCAGGTGAGAAGGAAATGAATACGGTGTTTGTGTGGCTGTGATGGGAGCGAAACAGGGAGAGGTTGTTGTTGCGAGGATGATTGATGATGGGCTCAGAACAATGGGTGTGATGGAGACGAGGTGAAGAAGGTTGTGGATGGATGATATTGCTGGATGGATCTCTTCAAAACAAGGTATCATCCATTTTATAATTGTTTTGTTTCCTTCTTTGTTTGGTTTCCTTCTTTGTGTGGTTTCCTTGTGCAATTAGTTGCCAATTTGCTTCACTTAGCTTCTATTTTATAATCTTGTAATTGGAAACCTACACAAACATGAAAATAGAAATTAGTATCATAATTAACAAGTAATAGCTAAAAATATATATAGAAATATGGTACTAAAAATAGCCTAATTATGCCCCTATCAAATTCCCCCACACTTATCTTTTGCTAGTCCTCGAGCAAATCCAAGAAACAAAAATAAAATACTCAAATGACTCAGTCTATACTTTCCAACATTTGTCTTAGAGATTTTCAACGGATCGTGACATGTTAAGATTCTTTGTAAACACAAGATTAAATCCACATCATTCGAAAATTAATACACGTTCATAGCAATGATATAAAAATTTACAATTAAATCAATCCAAATGACTGTGAAACTCAATAGCGTGCCAAGAAGAATTAACCCAAAAATCTCACTGGATGCACTCTTTTCATTTTCACTGATTGTTTGGTAAAATCACTCTTCCTATTCTAGCTATATGTGAGAGGATTGATGTAAAAGGGAAACAAATAGCTCACATATGATATAACAAGAAAAAATGGCATTTTCTAACCCTTTTTTTTTTTAGATATACGATCTCATGGAAGGAATGCTACTACTTGAATGCAAGAACTAGGGACACCATATGCTCATACCTCATCCGAATCTCTACATCATGACATTGCAAGACACACTCAATCAAAATGTCTTAATTCAGGTTGTAATGGGGCCAGGAGTCATGGGAAGAGAAAGAACAGATGTGAAATTTTCAAATGGCTTGAAGAAATGGTGAAAGCAAGCAATAAGATTAGAGACATTAGCAAAGAATCATATGGTTCAAGACATAAGTGGGAAAATGACGAGGTGGCCCATTGATAATGAAGAGCTTCAGCAATTATTTTGTATCTACTAAAAAGAATTGAACTATCTGTATGGTACTGTGATACTGAATGAATATAGATAAGGACCTATATCCCTTTTGTAACTTTTTTTTTTATTTTTTTTTTTTTTTTTTTGCTACTCTTTCTTTTTGAACTATCTACCACAAGGGTCTCCCCCACACTTGTTTTTCAACATACCTTGAACCACAATAAAGTCTCTGCAAATCAAATTATGCTCCACTCTTCGTATTAGGTTAGGGATAGAAAATGAGGGTTAGAAAATGAGGGTAATGAAACAAAAGGCTTAATAACAAGCTCAGTGGGGTTAACCTAAGGGAAATATATTATAGATCAGGCTTATTTGGCAATGGTGGAAACTAGGTTCCTTTATCTATAGGAATTATTTACTTGAGACAATTAAGCAATCAAATCACATTGTGTCAATTAAACATGCTTGATATAGAAGATGGATATTACTTACTTGCGGAATTAGCCATGCTGCAGTCAGAGATCAATCTTATCTTCTCTGTGGATCAAAAAAATGTTCTCTGCTTTTCAATAGGACAAGCAACACCCAAAATGAACATACGTAATACCATGAGAAGAGAGACCTATCTCTTAAAGAAAATTAACTGCTCTCCCTATCAGAGAATCAGTTATTTGTTTTCCTCTAGTATGTAACTGCTCTCCAGAGAGTCAGTTATTTGATAAACGCACAAAATAGAGAAATTCCTACATTCTCCCACATGAGTGCAATCAAACCATATAAATAAGTATACAATGATGACTAAATAATTGTGATCAATAAACTTTTCAACTGAATCCAATGATCTATTAGATGAATTTCAGACAACTTAATACAAAACAGAGTAGTAGTGTTCCAGAATCACAAACTAATCAAATCAAAGAAATGTTGGTCATATGGAGGCTTCAAATGAAAGTTGTTTGGTACCATTATAACTCCCACATTTCTTAATGGTCATATGACACTACAGATGTCATTTTTTGTCTCACATTTCTGCAAAATTGTAAGACAAACTTTATTAGAGTTGAACTTTTATAAGTGAATTACATCGTCATGTAAAAGGACTCATAATCTTAATAAGCGCAATCTCTGATCATAAATGCAAACAACAACAAAATGTGGCAATTACCTTACTCCCACATTTAAACATTATCCACGGATGTTTGCAAACCCATGCTTGGCAAATGTCTCTGAAAAGCTGTCACATGCAATGCCTTGGTTAATGGATCAGCAACCATGTAATAGGTGCCAATATGCTCCACATCCACAGTCCCAATTCTGATTTCATCTTGAAGCTTCAAATACTTAATATCCATGAGTCTTGAAGCTTATGATCTTCTGTTGTTCTTGGCAAAGAATATTGCAGATGTGTTGTCACAAAGAATTCTAATTGGTCTTTCAATGCTTCTCACTACTTTCATCTCAAAAATCAAATTCTTAAGCCACACAGCTTGTCTCATTGCCTCAAAACAACCTATATATTCTGACTCCATTGTCGAAACGGCTATTGTGGTTTGTTTTCTACTTCTCCAAGAAACAACACCACCAGCTAATGTGAAAATATACCCACTAGTTGACATTCTATCATCTACACATCCTCCCAAATATGCATCACTATAACAAAGCACTTCCAAATTTTCAACACTATGAAATCCCAAAACATAAGCTTGTGTTTTCTTCAAATACCTCAAAGCTTTCTTGCCTGCATTCCAGTGAGCAATACCAGGATCCTTTTGAAACCTTCCCAATACACTAAGTGCAAAGACTAACTCAGGCCATACATACCTGGACATACATTACACTACCAACAAGAGATGCATATGGTTTATCTTTCATTACCTCTATCTCATGATCAGTTACTGGACACTGTGAATTAGAGAATTTATCATCCTTGGCAATTGGAACATCACCACCATTACAACTCTCCATATTAAACCTTTTAAGAACTCGATCAATATAGTTCTTTTGGGATAACCCCAAGGTATTCTTCAGTCTATCTCTGGTAATTTCAATGCCCAAGACATAATGTGCCTGTCCCATATCCTTCATATTAAAGCTTGCTGACAACATTTGCTTTGTTTCATTAAGTAGCTGCACACTTGAACTAGCAAGAAGTATATCATCAACATAGAGAACCATAAAAATGAAATTGCAGTTAACCTGCTTCATATAAATGCATCTATCAATCTTATTATCTATGAAACCAAATGATTGAATAACTTGGTCAAATTTCAAATACCATTGCCGAGAAGCCTGTTTTAATCCATAAATGGATTTGTTGAGCTTGCACACTAAGTGTTCCTTCCCCCTTTCAATGAATCCTGGTGGTTGTTTCATATAAATATCCTCATCAAGACTGCCATTAAGAAATGCAGTTTTGACGTCCATTTGGTGCAACTCAAAGTCAAGATGAGCAGTGAGGGCCATAATGACTCTAAAAGAATCTTTGGTGGAAACTGGTGAAAAAGTTTATGTATAATCCACACCTTCTCTCCGATTGAAACCCTTAGCAACAAGGCATGCTTTGAACCTTTCAATTTGTCCATGTGCATCCCGTTTTGTTTTATAAACCCATTTACAGCCTATGGGTTTAATAAATTTTGAACCTTCAACCAAAGTCCAAACAACATTTTTGTTCATTGAATCCAATTCTTCTCTCATTGCAGCTTCCCAAAGTGTGCTTTGTGAGCCATCCATTGCTTGTTTAAAAGTCACAGGATGATCATGATCACCAATGTAATATTCTATCTCTTGTAAGAAAGCCACATAATCATTGGCAAGTGCTGGTGTCCTAGCTCTAGTTGATCTCCTCAATAAAATAGGCTCATTCGAAACAATTGGTAAAGGTGTTGGCTAAGTAGAAACCTCATGCAAATCAGGAACTGAGCTAGATGAAGGTTGACTTACCAAAGTCTGACCTGGAGGTTCTACCCCATGGGATGAAAAATCTGGCAGATTTGAACTTGGTACATTTGCAGGAAGTGGCATTGGTAGAAGAACTATATTACTAGCTGTTGTGGGTTCCAAAATAGATTGCTCTTCAAAAACATAAGAGTTCCTGGATTTGGAGTGGAAAGAACCAAAATCTTCAATGAACTTTGCATTATTGCTCTCAGCCAAGCGCGTATGTGAAGTAGGACAGTAAAATCTAAATCCTTTTGATTTTTCTGCATATCCCACAAAATAGAAACTGGTGGTTCGCATCTCCAATTTCTTCTCATTTGGATTGTACAAACGAGCTTCACATTGAGAAACCCAAATGTGAAAATGATTGAAGCTTGGTTGTCTTCCTATCCAAATCTGAAATGGAGTTGTTTGGACTGCTTTTGTGGGAACTCTATTCAGAACTTAGTTGGCTGTCTTTATGGCTTCCCCCCACAAAAATTTTGGCAACTGAGAATAAGATAGCATGTTGTGTACCATGTCCTTCAAAGTTTGGTTTCTGCATTCTGCAACTCCATTTTGTGATGGGGTACTTGGAGTAGTGTATTGTGCAACTATACCCTCTTGCTCTAAAAACATAGCAAAAGGTCCTTTATGTTTCCCACTTGTTGTATATCTACCAAAGTATTCTCCACCACAATCTGATATCACAATTTTAACAAGAGAGAGTATAAATGAATCACTACACCAAAAGGCTTGATTAGCTACACGGAGATGGCCACGGCTCAAAACCATTAGTTTATTTGCCACGGCCCAAAACCGTGGCTAGAGCCTAAAACCGTCACTACACCAAAAGGCTTGATTAGCTACACGGAGATGGCCACGGCTCAAAATCGTTAGTTTATTTGCCACGGTTCAAAACCGTGGCTAGAGCCTAAAATCGTGGCTATAAAAAGAAAATGCACCTGTGTTTGCTTTGGCGCCATTGCAAAAACATTTCGCGGTCTTGCAAAAAAAATTGGCGCAGAGGAGCTCCATTTTCATTTCAAATCAGAGTGTTGGAGTTGATGAGAGTAAACCATCAAAGAAGTGAGACTCAGAGTGAGAGAGACATATATGGGTACCTTTTGTTTAATGGAGTGAAAGAGACGATGATCCCACCCACCATGTTGACCTCCTGCTACCAAGATCGACAAAGATCGCAACTCAAATCATCCCCAAACCCTCCAACCCTCAGCACCAGTCGATCGACAGAGTCAATCGAACCCATCTTCTAGTCGATTGAGCCCATCTTCCACCTTCACCAGTTGATTGATAGCCCTCTACACTCCAATTGATCGATCAACATACCTCTCACACTCCCCAGACCTTCTATCGACACACCACTTCAGTCGATCAAAAGGTTTGCAAAGAAGAAATCAAAGTGTTTGCGAAGAAGAAGAAATCGAAGGGAATAAGAACTGGAAGGGTTTGCGAAGAAGAATACCTAAGAGAGAATCGAAAATATGGGTTCGGCAAGAAACCCAGATGCCAGATCCAAGCAATCAATCAGGTATGATCAAAACCCCATTCAGTTTCTTCTTTTCCTTCTTTTTTTTTTACTTCTTCCTCTTCTCTGCGATTCAGTTTTTTTTTCTGTTCGATCAACTAAGTGAAGAAGAAGACCTAATTGTTCGATTCAGTTTCTTCTTTTCCTTCTCTTTGGTCAATATATACATTTTGAAATCGCAATAATTATTGTGAAAATTTTCAGTGATTGCTCGTTGACTCAATTTTCAGTAATTTTTCTTATTAGGGATCAAGTGAAGGATGAGTAAAAAGAGGATGAGAAAAAGGAGGTGCACAAGAGAAAAGTTAAAGAACCAGTCACACCTGTTGCACCCACCATTGAGCGACATGTTCATGACCGAAAGTCTGTTGAGTGGCTGGTTGCCTCTATTGAGAAGGAGCAGCCTCGAGCACTTCTTATTGGAAAGGTACTCTTTACTATTCCTTTTTGCTCATGCTTTCATTTTTTTTTTTTTTAGCTATTCTTTAAAATGGTATTTGTATTGAAGATGTTGCTTTGCTCTTTAATTGCAGGGTCGTGGTACTGCACTTAAGGACATACCAAATGGTATATTTATTAACTGTTGATTTAGTTCTAATAAAGGTTCATATGTCGTAAATGCATGAGTAGTTTATGTTGATTCTCTTTCTCTTGGAAGAATTTTCTTAGATTTGTTGTTTATTTGAATATGTGGGTCAGTTAAAGATTTGGACATACAGCTCACTACTGCTGCAATTCTTGCAAATTATCATCTAAGGCTTATAAGCTCATTTTAGTGAGCTAATGCTATAAAACATTAATACCAGGGTAAAACATTTTGAAATCCACTTCTACGTATGCGCATGCTTTTGAAACAATGAAAATCTAAATCTGTTAAATCCCGTGGTTGCCAAAATGGATTTTTTTCCTTGAAATAACAGATGGATTTGCTGCCTTGCAAGCGAAATGGGGGTTTAATGTTTTTCCTACTTATCTAATGCAAGCCAAACTTTGAACTTTTTTCCAGTCCTTGAATCAGTAAATGAGCAAAATGTCTCTGTCATGCAATATATTTTCTAGTGAAAAGCCAATGTCTATCTAGAAAAGTCAATGAAAAGCCAACGTCTATCTAGAACATCTAAATAGAAAATCTGATATATTTGCAATGAAAATCCATTGTAGATCTTATTTGTACTCAATAGGTAGAAATAGGATCTACAATGGTCTAGCATGGACACGAATATGGGTGTTGTGCAACACAATGATACAACAAATCTTTGAAAACTAGGGTATATATAACAAGGGAATTTGGATCATCGCCTATCCCAGTTGCTATATGTTTGTGCCTATTGAGTATATCTTCATGGACGTTCCATATCATATATTCAGAGTGTAACCAGGAATAAATCTAATATGTTATGAAAGTTAATGTGTGAAATAGCTAAAGATGCTCTGAATGGTAAATCACTAAATTGAGTGTTTTGAGATTTGTAATATTGTGTCCATTAGATTAAGTTTGTACAAGATAACTCTTGTGTAATTACCAATTTAACAGTGACAAAACCGAGATAAATTTATAAGTAAAATTAAGAAACAATCTTGTGGATTTTGTTGCTTCAGTTAGGATTATGGTAATTATTCTTTTGAGTGGTATTTATACAATTATAAAGTGATATAACTCATCCAAGAACCAATGGTTTTGAATGGGTATACCATGTTTAATGGATATCTGCATATAATTTGGTAGTAAAGACCAAGGTGCAAGGAACACAAATTACAATTTCTCATTTTTCAAATATAACATTAAACAAAGTAGAACAAGAATCATTTGCAGGATTGATTTTTCATCAATAAATTTGATATTATGACTCTATGAAGCGTATTATTTTGGTATGTTAGTGGTACATGTGTTGCAACAAGCTAACAAACATGACTCATACTATTCTAATTTACTGATGAAAAAAATCATATAATGTACAAGTGTGGCACCGTATTGTGTTTTCATAGTTTATTTGTCCGACACCTGTGTTGGTTGCATTTCATAGTGTCTGGAACAATGAAAATTTCTTGGTATGGTTGTACTTAGAATATAATGAATAAAACTTCTAGTTCTTCCTTAAAAACACTAATATGTAATATATTTCCATTCCTAGTCAGATGAATCAAAGAAGGAAAATAGGAAATAAATTATGAATATGAAAATTATGTTATTACCTTCATAGGTGGCAATTTGTAACCCTGCAACACCACATAACACAACTGACTGCCACTGTCATGTATGAATATTCTACAAAACATTTTGGATGCATTTATAACATTGAAATGTATTTAGAAATTGTCCCCACTCAATATGGGACTATAATTTTTTATTACACATTGCTTCATACTGTAGCCTTGAGAAACTTTAGTCTCACATTAATTACAAACAAATTGTAAGTAGCAAGGATTCTATAAAAAATGAATTCTCTGTGTTTTTTGTTGGTAGACTTAAGAAGTTGTTTGTTTAGGTTGTGTCTATATCGTTGATGTTGACTCCGTTAACCATGTCAACTGTGTCAAGATGGATCGTTTTGACACGAGCTAACCCTTGTTGGGTTTGGGTTCGGAAAATTCAACTTGATAAATAACTTTTTCGTGTTTTGGGATATACTTGACATAGTATTTTAATTAGACAAACTTGGACACCTTTCAAGGCCTCCAAATTGCCAAGGTAGAAATCTAGCAAAGGAGAGCCCATTGGAGAAGCCGTACAAGTGCTAACAAAGTTTCCAGAATGAGCATTTTATCAATTGTTTATATGAGTTACTTATCCAGCAACAATGTCAATCTTGTAGTAGAGATAAGTTCCAACGTGCATCTGGCCTTGCATATGAATACCACAGTTGCCAATTTTCATTCTCATTAAAGCTGCTGCAGTGTTGGCATTTTGAATGATCAACACCTTAGGCATGTTATCATACTTGTGTTGCTGACTATATTGTGTTACGAGTACAACAAAAAAATTTATGAAAAGCTCATCCTTTGACATTTTCTAAACCATCATTTTTGTATTGATGTTTCAGTGGCATACAAACTAGCTAAAAAGAAGACGGATGAGACCTTTGTACTACTTCACGTGATTCTATTTGGAAGGAGGGGAAAGGTAACCTATAAAACTTGTTTTTATTTATTTTTTCTATTTTGATTTTTTACAAGTAGTACTTCGCATGTATCATAGATTTAATGTTGAACTTTTGTTCTTCTTATTTGCATACTTTCTCCATTTTTTTTCCAAGTTGAACTGCAACAGACCTATATTTCTTATTATTAACCAAAGTAATTTATAAGCAATTCACTCGTATACCTTTCTTTATCCATGTCTCCCCCCAATTCAAGGATGTTTGTTTTATGGTCGGTGAGAATGTGTAGTCTTCTATATTTCTGGGTTGGTTCTTGTTATTGTTATTGTCAAGAAGGGATGTTTCTGTTAGACAAGCTAAAATGACACCTTTTGTGAATCTGTATTATGTTTGCAGCCATTTACTGTGAAGAACAACCTCTCCCAGTTTTCTGGCTTTGCTTGGCATGAAAAAGAGGTAAAAGTTTTACCACTTTGGAAATGGTTTTTTATTTTCTTTTCTTGTTAAGATCCTCCCATTATGTGATGTAATAGGGGAGCCTTTTGAGATTTTTTATCATTCTGCTACATGATTTATTTACTCTTTCCTTATTCAAACAGTGGTTTAATTTCAGGAGAAGCAAAAACTGAAAATAAAGGAAAAGTTTGATAAGTGTGTCAAGGAAAGATTGGTAGAATTCTGTGATGTGCTTGATATACACTTTGCGAAAGCCACAACAAGAAAGGTTCATAGTCTTACTATGTCAGATATCCACGCTATAAAGCATTCTCATTGTTGTGTTCCTTAACCTCCCAACTCTCTTATGGTTTCCATCTGTTTACCTAACTAACTTTCAACAGATATATAGCAATAGGGACTGTTTGTTCCTCTGGTTGGTTCCTAGTATATTCCCCATTATGTCTTGGTTTTGCATGTGCGTACCTATTATAGTAGCTAATCCATGTAGAGCAGTGAAACAGAAGCTATGGGATTATTGTGACCAAATGGGTCAGCCATGCACCTGACATAGTTCAAATGACAACACTCTAGTTTAGTGTAGGGGCGCAAAGGTGCACTCAAGACGCATGCCAATTAAGATACTGAAAAATAATACAAAGTTTATATCTAGTGTAAGACAAAGCAACAATTTTCCATGATAAAAAAATAACATCATCAACCATAAGACTTGCACCCAAGATTTCAAACTAAAATGTCAAATTGTCAATTACATCATTAAAAAAAATAGAGTTAAAAATGAATCTGTACTCCATAGATAACATTTATATAATCTATGGCGTTCAAAATAGAGTTTCAGAAATGGAATTCATTCATTCTTCTTTGTAAACACTTTGTACAAGTGAGCACATTGCTCTCTAAGGAGATTGGCAATCTCGAATTCTGCCTATTACATTCCAGTCTATCCAGACCATTGTAACCCTTACATTTTAATCAAATAATTCTTTCATTCCTATGATTCTTTTGTTGAGGCTTGTTTGCTGAAACTGCAATATCATTTCCCAATCTTTTTTTGTAATTACATTAGCAGAGGCTTGCTTGCTGAAACTGCAGTATCATTTCCCAATCTTTTCTGTAATTGCATTAGCAGGTTGAGCTTGAATTGTTCCAATTCTGCAGAATATCAAAAGAAGAAGTTAGATCTTATCATATTGTCATGGCTACTATCTGTTTTACATTTTTTCTTTTACTGTCAAAGATGACCCTGAAACTTTGACGTGCAGGAGGATATTGTGGCCAAGCTGATTGACTTTTTGGAGGCCCCTCATGCTACAACAAACACTTCACTTGCAAAGAAGGAGCATGTGCTATCTTCTATGATGTTTTTAGATGACTGAAAGAATTTATTTATGGTTGTAGTGGCTTATGTTATATCTTTTTCCCAAAAATTTCAGCCAAGTACCCCTAGAAAGCGTAATAGAGCAGTCGATAAACCTATCTCAAAGTCAGGAAGCACAACTACGAAGCACTCATCAAGGGTACATTTCTTTTTTTGACGAATTATTGACTGAAAAGTTGTTTATCTTATTGTTCGACTAATTTTTTTTGTAGATATGTGGTGATCCCTTGTCCTAGTGGATCTGATCCTTTTATTTATTTTTAGGTGAAAAGGCATTATGATTAGTATCATCCATGTATAGTCTAGTGCCATAGATGTTACTGGCCAAGTAAAAATATATAGTCCAATGGCTTATATTTGCATGGAGTCTCATTGAAATGTTGCTTATATAGTCCAGTGGCTTATATTTGATTGTTAAAATGTTGCTTGCATTTGCATGGAGTCTCATTGAAGCACAAGCTGCACAACAATGAGTTTGGTCACACTTACATCTTTATTTGTGATGGTGTAGAGTATTTTAGAACTTACATGAGTTTGGTATTCTGTCCACACCAATTGGAACCCTTCATTTTGCCAAAATTGATGCAATTTTAGATTTGGTTTGGTAATAACAACAATAACCAATGGTTCAATCATGATAAAACCATTCATCCAAAACATCAAATACCTCCATTTTGAAAATACTGTATCCAGATAATCAGCTCCAAGAGCAGAAAACTTCGATTTACCAGTGACTGCAGAATAAGCTGGTAAAGCCAACTGTTTCCATATCAATAGTCTCTGGTTTGGCCTGCGAAAATATGTCAAGCGTCAGTAACTCTGAGTTGATTGCATGTTTTCAAAATGGGGACTTGGACACTATTTTTGAAACAGGGAATGAAACAATTACAATATTCGCGTATGGATTCATATTCCATCCCCAACAGTCTACTTATAATTGTAGAACCATTCTAAACTGTCTATATTTTACAACTTATGGAACAGTCATTATAAAATACAAACTCAGGCCCTCATCTTAAGTTTCATCCTCTATTATGTAGTCCATAAATTGCATAAAAACCCCGGTAGAGGTACAACGAGGACACAGCCAGAAGTGGTTTCAATCCATATAACTATTCCGATAAATATTTAATTCAATGAGACAATCACTGAATCTTTGTTTTGACCTTAAATATCTTCATCCATTTGTATCTTTTTAGTTTGCTAATGTCAATTCATATGATATGATAGCAAGTGATTTCAATCCAGTACTGTTGTTGTTCTGTACCAAACCTCCACAACCATTTCCCGAGTAATGTTAGTTTTACCTCATCTTTCTAAATCTCAGACCTCCTTGATCAACTGGGTTGCAACTTCCTCCATGAATCAATTGGTACTTATTCTTCTCCCAGTAGATCCCCCAAATGAATTTTCTTATCAGTTTGTTGTCAATAGAAACATGGATGACATTGAGACTTAGAATTATGTTGGCAATCCTGAGTGAGTAGGGAAATCATTGCTTCCAATGTTTTAGTTCCCCAGTTATGTTTACTTACATATAGCTCTCAATCAAAACTTGTAATACAGGGTAGATATCTAATTACCATGATGGAGTCTATCTTGTGTATTCATTATACTGTGCATTTTTACATTGTTTTTTTAGGTGTAATAGCGAATAGATTAAGGAGTTGTGCATTATTATGTTGTTTAATTCTCAGGTGTAGGAGTGTATAGATTATGGAGTTGATTTCCGTAGAGTCAGGCTAGCTGATTCGTTGTTCATGAACACATGGAATTTGTGACATACACATGAAAATGTGGGTTGGTTTATCTCAGTCAAGGTCTTCAAATTTTCTCCTGTTTCTTGTGTTGGTTTTAGTGTTATGTTTGAACTTATAAAAACTACACACCTTGTTGAAATCTTGTCAGGACTGTAGTGAAATGGCTGTTGCGTATAGGCCTTCTCATGCAAACGCAACATATGACTTTACGAATGGAGTGTGATTTGTGCAGGTGACCTCTACTTCTTAAAATCAGGCTACCGCTTTCTACTTAATACAGTTTTATAGATGCCAAATATTTAATTTATGGTCTAATTGATATGGCTGCAAATGAAACTATAGGGTGGTGGCAGATCTTCAGCAAGAGAAACTATTGGGAGAGTTGCAGCAGGACCACTTACAAAGACTATTCTCAAGGCATATTCAGGAACTGAGGTGTGTTTACTTCTTACATTGGCAATTTATGATTTTTTTTCTTGTTGCCTTCAACATAATGGAATAAATTAAATCTGGTGAAGTGCATATTGTAGTTTGGCAAACTTGGGTGGTGGCAATTTATGATTTTTTTCTTGTTGTCGAATGCTAGTGGTGGTGGCAAGCTTGGGTCGCATTATACACCATCAAAATCCCCAGTGAACTCATCTCAGCATCATCAATTAAGACCTCACCTAGACTAGATCGGATTCTGTCAAGCCCTTGGTCAAAGCAGAGAAGTTCCGCTGGAAAGGAGATTGTAACAAAGGAAATGCTAGAAGTTTTCTTGGCAGATGTAGATGAGAAAATTGCAGCATCAGCAGAGAAGCTGATGACTCCTCCACCAACTGTTAATACTTTTGGCGTGGCTAGTCTTGTTATAGTTGCCAATTCAAGTAATACTGCTTCTGGAACTACAAGGAGTACACCACTTAGGCTTGTGAGGATGTCTCCTAGCTCCCAAAAATTCAGTACCCCTCCAAAGAAATGAGAGAATGAGCTTCCGCCAGCCATGTCAATAGAAGAAGCAATTGAAGCATTTGAAAATTTGGGCATATACCCTCAGATCGAGCAATGGCGAGACCGCCTCAGGTAATGGTTTTCTTCATTCCTGTTAAATCCACTGCTCAACAAGATTGAAACCAGTCATATACAGGTTTGTCATTGTTATTTCGTACTTTGTATTTCTAGAGTTTAAGAACTAAAGGGGTTTCAGTCAAATATTACCAAGACATATATTTGTATGTGCACAAGCAGGGAGATAAGATAAACCACTTGGGGTTTCAGCATATTTTTTTAATTGAATTATTCTTCTACAAGTTTCTTTTGTTACATGCTTCCATGACTTGTCAATGTAGCGTCATGCAATGTAGCGTCCATGACTTCTACAAATTTAATAGATACTTGGCTTCATTTGAATGCAATTCCAAGTTTCCATTTTACGGTTGATTTTGTATTTATCTAGCATATAGTTTGTGGAATCCTATTCGTGCCGAAGGCATGACACGGTAGTCGTGTCGTAGGCACGGGTACACACCACATGGCAAGTGTCTGGTTGATCTTAGTAAGGACTGGTTTTGCAAGTGTGGGGCTATGATTTTGTTGCAGCAGCAAAAAAATGTAATTTTGTTTCGATTATATTAATTGCAACGGTTTCAAACCCTCGCAACAAACCATATTTCTTTTTTTTTTTGAATTTTTTTTTGACTGGCCACGGCTTAAAATCGTGGTACTTCATGCTTGCCACGGCTTAAAACTGTGGCCATCATTCTTGCAATGGCTTAAAACCGTGGCCATTATGCTTGCAACGGCTATGAGACCAAAGCAATTCAAAATAAGTGATATATGTTGCCACGGTTATGGAACGTGGAGCATCTAGTCATGCCGGGTAGCCGTGGCTAAATGCAGAAAATCATCAAGCGTCCTCGAACATAAAACAGTTGCTAATATGTGTTGCCATGGTTTATAGCCGTCAATGGTGATTTGGCGATGCCACACATGCCCAGGCCTCTAAGTCGTGACAATAGGTTACCCCCATGGTCCCAAACCGTTGATGATGGGTATTTTTGGTGTAGTGAATTTGATGCTTAGATTGTTGGCTCTGATACCATATATAGAAGTTATTTACTTGAGACAATTAAGCAATCAAATCACATTGTGTCAATTAAACATGCTTGATGAAGAAGATGGATATTACTTACTTACGGAATTAGCCATGCTGCAGTCAGAGATCAATCTTCTCTTCTCTGTGGATCAAAAAAATGTTCTATGCTTTTCAATAGGACAAGCAACACCCAAAATGAACATCTGTAATACCATGAGAAGAGAGACCTATCTCTTAAAGAAAAATAACTGCTCTCCCTATCAGAGAATCAGTTATTTATTTTCCTCCATTATGTAACTGCTCTCCAGAGAGTCAGTTATTTGATAAACTCACATAATAAAGAAATTCCTACATTATCATGTCAAGCATGTTATGTAATTCAATATGATGCTTTGAACGAAGTCAATACAAGTTCTAGTGTTTAATTTTTAATTATGAAAGCAATCAAATAGCAATCAAAACAAACAAAATTGAGATCATGCAACGAATTATTATTGACAAAAGAAATAAAAGATGCCCTAACTAAACCTCTCAAAATCAAAGGAACAATAGGCTCAAAACTCACATATGGGTTATAATAAGTTAAATTCAACTAAGCATGCTATGAGTACCAATTACTAAGTTTATTACATGTGAATTTGCATATGATAACCATAAATAAGCATTAACTAAAGAATAATATTAGATCCTAAATCATGTTTATTAAATCAACTTAAAGTCATGCAATTAAAAACCAAATCTCATCATTGTGTTGGAAAGTATCCTAAGACTCAAAACAAATATAAATTCTTTTATTTTTTTTATGACACTAATACCAACAAAGAAAATAAAAACCAACATTTTTTTTATATATATATATTTTTTAAGGGACTGACACTTTTGTTTTTTTTTTTTCTCAAAATAAAACAACGTTTTTGTTCCCCCCACACTTAAACCCAACATTGTCCTCAATGTGAATAGATTATAGCACATGTAATGAAAGATTTAAAAGCGAAAAAACAAACTACTACAAACAAAAGCAAAAATAACTAAAAGAAAATAAAGGGATAAAGAAAGCAAATATGATTGGGTTGCCTCCCAAGAAGCGCTTGTTTTAACGTCGTGCAGCCTGACGGTATCTCCAATTAATCCTCAGAATAAGTGGGAACATGGAGTGATATGTCCTCCACGTCATGCTCCACAAATAACTCATAATAGGGCTTAAGTCGATGATGTTTCACTTTAAACTCCTTCCTGGTTGTGACACTCTTAATCTGTATAGCACCATGGGGAAAAACATTAATAACAATAAAATGACCAACCCATTCAAAACGTAACTTACCAGTTCTAAGACATGATTGAAAAAGCAAGACTTTCATTCCAATGACAAAAGTATTTCCATGGATCATCTGATCATGAAAAACTATGGTGTTCTCCTTATAATTGTTTTTACTATCATAAGCCTCATCCTGAATCTTTTCAAGCTCATTCAATTGAAATTTCTTCAGCTTCTTTGTGTCATAGGGAACTCCATTGCTCTCATATCCAACGGCAGTAGTGATGTTGGTCTCAAGTTCATCCTCGTTTCTGAGGTCTAACAATTTCTGAACCAAATTGTCATTCACATTAATAGAATAACAAGAATGATTTTTAACAGGATATCCCGTGGCTTCAAAGATGTTGAATCCAATCACATCACCATCAAATCCCATGGTCAGTTTCCCCGCATGCACATCAATATTTGTCTTCGCAGTTTTCATGAAGGGGCGCCCTAAAAGAAGAGGCAAAGGTGCTGAAAATTTTAAATCCTCCATCTCAAGCACATAGAAATCTGCTGGGAATATCAAATGGTTAACCTACACCAACACATCTTCCAACAAACCTCGAGGATATGCATTAGAACGGTTAGCCAATTGAATAATAACACCATCATTTTTTAACTTCCTGAGATTCATAGATCGATAAATAGAATACGGCATAACATTAATTGAAGCACCTAAGTCTAACATTGCATTTTCAATTTTAGTATTACCGATAACACAAGGGATAGTGAAACTACCTTGATCCTTGCATTTTGGTGGCAATTTCCTTTGAAGAACTGCGGAAACATTCTCACTCACCTTAACTACCTCTCCGTCTCGAAGTCATTTCTTTGTTGTGCAAAGCTCCTTCAAAAATTTTGCATACTTCGGCACTTGCTTAATAGCACCAAGAAGCGGAATATTGACTTGGACTTTTTGGAAGGTTTTCAAAATTTCTTTATCCTGTTCATCTTTCCTAGATTTGGCAAACCTACCTGGAAAAGGCACAAAAGGTGGAACAAGATTAGCAGAAACTGAATTTGGATTACTCACCTTCTTACCTTGGAGCTTTGGTGTTTCAATGATGGCTAGATCATCCTTCTGTAACTCAGCTTTCTTATTTCGACTCTATTTAGGGACTATTGGCTCATTCTCAATTTGCCTACCACTCCTCAATGTAATTGCTTTTGCGGTTTCAAACTCGCCTTTCAAATTTGGAATGGTAGAACTAGGAAGTTTTCCTTGCTCGCGAATTTGTCCAATTAACTCAGCTATTTGTCCCATTTGTAGTTTCAAATCTGTTATATCCTTTGATTGGTTCTGCTGAGAAATAGTCAACGATTTCAAAATCTCATCATAATTAAGGGGAAGTCCTGAATTGTGCTGAGGTGGTTCTGGTTGACTTTGGGCAAAACTAGGGGTTGGTCGATTCGAAGTCTGTTGTTGAGGTTGTTCTGAATTTCTCCATCCAAAACTGGGGTGATTTCTCCAACCTTCATTGTAGGTGTTCGAATAAAGATTATTCTTATAGTGATTTTGCCTTTGAAAACCTACTGCATTGACATTCTCCCAATAGTCATTCTCAATCAGTTGATGACATTGATCTGATGGATATCCTGGCTTTGTACACACGCCACAAACTTGTGCAACTCCTAGCATATTCGGCTTCCCTAGGGCCTGAGTCACAAATGAGGTAAGATTAGCCATTTGAGCTTTCAAACTAGAATTAGTACTTACCTCATTAACTTGGCGTGACGACTCTCCAATTCCCTCATATTGTTGGGCATTTAAAGCTTGGTTTGCAATCAAAGTTTTTGCTGCTACTGGAGTTTTATCAACCAAAGCTCCTCCTGTCGCCGCATCTAACATCTGTCGCTCAGGAGGAAGCAATCCCTCATAAAAGCATTAAATCAGGAGCTCCTCCTTCATCTAATGTTGCGGGCATGATGCTATGAGAGTTTTGAAATGCTGATAGTAAGCTGGATATGATTCTCCTGGACATTGTTGTATGCCACTGATTTTCTTTTTCAACAAGATAATTTTGGAAGTTGGGAAGAATTTCTCTAGAAACACCTTCTTCATGCTCTCCCAAGAATATATTGTTCCGAAAAGTAGTTCATAGAGCCAATCCTTAACCCTATCAGCCAGAGAAAAGGGGAATGCTCTCAACTTTAGGATGTTTTCATCCACATTTATTGACGTCATACTGGAGCACACAACTTCAAATTCCTTTAAATGTTTATTAGGATCCTCCATAGAAAGACCATGATACTTCGAAATATGATGAAGTATGCTGGATTTCAGCTTGAATGACTCAGTCTTGCCCTGCGTGGCTAATGAATACTGAATGCACAAGGGTGCGGCATTGTCAAAGGTGGATGCCGAAAGTTTTTTAATAGATCTATTGTCTCCCATGTCGAATTCTTCAGATTCAGATTCAGAACTCGATGTTTGTGGATTTTTTTGTTTCTCTTATTCGTCTTCTAAATGTTTTCTCAGACTCTGTATCGTATTCTACTAAGTTTTCACTGGATCTCCTATTGCGCATGAACTAGTATCTGAGATAAAGATAGAAAAAAATCAATAAAAAGAAAATTAAAAATAAAAAAATTAATTGAGTAATCAAAAACTTTTCTAATCCCCGACAACGTCGCCAAAATTTGATGCGCTATTTTAGTAGCACCCAACTTAATACCCTGCTTTGTGATTGTAGTATAGAATAAGTAGGGATCATTCTAGACCGGGGATTAAAGGGCTTGTCAATTAACACTAATAATAACTAAAAGACAACTAACAACCTAATTAATTAAATAAAACAGGATTGGATTTTCTAAATTAAACTATGAAAATAACTACAAAAATTACTATAAAGACAATAAAACTAAAGGGATGGCAAAAATGAGAAATTAGCTAAGGGTTTATCTCCACACACCAAACATATTCTTATAAATCAATCTTCAATAATCACTTACTAACTCGTGAGAGACAATGCTCAAGATCAACCGTGACCGCACTGCATTAATTTTATTATTTTCCCAAGTTCGTTGAATTAAACTAAGTGTCGCTTTCAAACTATTCTTATCATACTATCTAAACAGGAATCGCAAGTTAGACAACAATCTAAGATCATTAAGTTTTGTGGAAAATACGAACACTGACTAGGCAATTACAAGTATGATCAACATCTTGTTCTTGCCTAGGTTTTTACTTAACCTTACCAACGTTCATTGGTATTTACTACTTGTGAATACAGGATTATAACAATTAGATGAAACTCTCCTATACTCTAGCCCCAGATCCTAGCATGCTTACTAAGTTGGCCACCTTAACAAACATACAAAGAAAAAGTTCTCTATAAAACAGTTAAGCAAAACACAATCACTAATAGCAAGGAAGATTAAATTCAATTAATTTATAAAGCAAATGTTTGGGGCTTCGAATCCACCCCTAACTAAGAGGAATTTAGCTAGACATATTAATTATGTTCGAATAGCAATACATAATCAAATATCAAACTAAAATAAGTAAGAGAGAGGTTTAAAATTTTCTTGCATTTCTTGATAACATTTATGCTAGGAAGATAATCAGAAAAATATCAATCTAAAAAGGGTAAATTTTCTTGCATTTCTTCACAACATGCATAAAATTGTTTTCCTAATTCAATTCTTTGTTTTTCTGTGGTTTGTGCATACAATTGTTCTCTTCTTTGACTATTGGAAGGTTTTACAAAGTCTTGTTTGATCCATTATTTATCTAGGATAAACTCTGTTTGTAAAACATTAAATTGAGGATGAGAAGGAAGATGATCTTCCATCTCAGATTGAGTAGGGGACTCAGGATTGTAGATTGGTTGCGGGATCTAAGAAAATTGTGGATTATTTCTCAGACTGGCAAGATCTAAATGAGGAAGGACATCAGGAGGTGTCTGAGCCCTTGGGATTTGGGATGGTGTTGTTATGAAAGAAGATGTCGATCTTCTTCCTGAGTTAGACAATTTTAAACTTGTCTTTCTGGACTCAGAGAATATTAATTCAACTGTTCCATCATCAATAAGATCTGACTCACTCGACTAGGAACAGGTCTTCTAGGTTCAGTGGGAACCTGTCAAGTGACTGGAAGGGTGATTTGGTTCCAGTGGATTGTCTTTGGTACAATAACACTTGTTTTTTCTTTATTTGCCTGAAAAAAATGGTATATCCTTTTGCAGACTCCATCAATGCTTTATAACTCAACTGAGTCTTCAGTGGGCTAGAATTGATTGTGAGAAGATATTGCGTTTAGACGCATTGATCAACAAGTTCAAGACCCTAAACTCCAAACTCAATTTGTTCAATATCAGGAACATTTGACAAAGGAATTATGTTCTGAAATTCCAAATGCTTTTTGGCATCGTCACCGTCATGTTGTTCGTCTTCCTTATGAACCCACTTTCAAAGATTCAATGATTCCTACTAAAGCTCGACAAATTCAAATGAATTTTGAGCTCATGGAACATTGCAAAAAAGAAATCAAAGCTTTGCTTTCAAAGAAACTTATTAGGCATTCCAAATCTCTCTAGAGTTGTGCAGCCTTTTATGTTAACAAAGCAGCTGAATTAGAAAGATGAAGTCCTTGTCTAGTTATCAATTATAAGCCCTTAAACCAGGCTTTGCAATGGATTAGGTATCCCATCCCTAACAAAAAAAACTTTCTTAAGAGATTACATTCAGCTTGTGTATTCTCAAAGTTTGATCTCAAATCTGAATTTTGGCAAATTCAGATTCATCCCTTTGATCGTTACAAAACAGTGTTTAATGTTCCATTTGGTCATTTTGAATGGAATGTTATGTTCTTTGGTCTTAAGAATGCTCCTAGTAAGTTTCAAAATATCATTAATGATATTTTCTCTCCATTTTTTGCCTTTACAATCGTGTATATCGATGATATACTTGTCTTCTCATAATCAATTTCAGCTCAGTGGAAACATTTGTATCAATTTGAAAGAATTATCAAAGAAAATGGTTTAGTCCTTTCTTCAACAAAAATCAATCTTTTTCAAACAAATGTCCAGTTTCTTGGACATAAAAATTTTCATGGGACTATCTCACCCATATCTAGGGCAATCGATTTTGCAAACAAATTTTCAGATGAGTTAAAAGATAAAAACCAATTACAACGATTTTTAGGATCTCTTAACTATGTTGCAGACTTTTACAAAGGCCTTAGGATTTTATTAAAACCTCTGTTTGCCAGACTTAAGAAAAACCCAGGTCCATGGACTGAAGCCCATTCCCAGGTTGTCCGTCAAGTCAAGTCTAAAGTCAAGCATCTCCCGTGTCTAGGGATATCCAATTCAGAAGCTTTCAAGATTGTAGAAACAGATGCTTCCTATTTAGGATACGGTGGTATTCTCAAACAGAGTCTCCCTGATTCTACTTCTATCCAATTGATCCAATATCATTCTGGTATTTGAAACTCCGTCCAATTCAATTACTCCACAGTGAAGAAAGAGGTTTTATCAATTTCTTGTGCATCATGAAATTTCAAAATGATTTAATAAACCAAAAAATTTTATTATAAGTTGATTGTCAATTTGCCAAAGAGATTTTAACTAAAGATGTTTTAAATTTCGTTTCCAAACAGATTTTTGCCAAGTGGCAAGGTCTTTTTTCAGCCTTTGATTTTGAAATTAAATTTATAAAAGGAGCCGATAATTCTCTTGCAGATTTCCTAACAAGAGAGTTCCTGCAAAGAGTCAATATAACTAGTCTTCAAAGGGATTGCAATGAATCTAAAAGTGAATTCACAATTCAGGACTATATTTAATTCAACACTTTTTTTGATAATAAGTCCAACTCATGACTGAACTTATTCCAAATGGTTCATCATAAACAATTTCGTTGTGCATCACGTGTCACTCTGTGATAGAACTTGATGAACTTAACTGGATCTCTTTATTTGTCAATCAATTACAGAGCATCCTCTTCTCTATTTATATTGTACAAATGATACAAAGAGAGACATTACATTTGACACTAACAGAATTCAAAACAGATACAACTCATGACAGCTAACAATACAAACAGTTGCAAACCTTCTAACAACAGTTGCTAACCTTCTAACAACAATTGCTAACTAACTTTCTAACAGACTATTTTACATCTATTGTATCTATTCTATCACCCCCCCTCAAGTGCAAGGGAGCAAGACCAAGAAGAGATTTGAGGTAGGTGAACCTTGCACTTGGAAGATGCTTGGTGAGAAGATCCGCAGGTTGCTCAGAGGTAGGCACATATTTGAGAATCAAAGAACCTTGAAGAACATGATCACGAATAAAATGAAGATCAATCTCAATATGCTTAGTGCGAGCATGAAAGACTGGATTCTTGGCAAGATGGTAGGCACTGACATTGTCATACCACAGTCCTCGTCTTCTATCAATGGCAACACAGTCCTCGTCTTCCTCTGGCTCTCTCAATAATGTTCAGACATCAATGTGTCTTCTTCTCCTTCCTTTCAAGTCCTAAACCATTCTCTACCAGTAAAATTAGATAGATCCAACTATATACTTTGGAAGTCTCAGATTGAGAATGTCATTTTTGCTAATGGTTTTGAAGATTTCATTGAAGGAATTTCAATTTGTCCAACAAAGGAACTAAGTCCAGGAACTATCAATCCTGCTTTTGTTGCTTGGAGAAGACAAGATCGTACCATACTCAGTTGGATTTATGCCTCACTTACAAATACAGAGATCCAGTTCAGTTCATCAAGTTCTATCATGGTATCAGAGCATCCTCTTCTCTATTTATATTGTACAAATGATACAAAGATAGACATTACATTTGACACTAACAGAATTCAAAACAGATACAACTCATGACAGCTAACAATACAAACAGCTGCTAACCTTCTAACAACAATTGCTAACTAACTTTCTAACAGACTATTTTACATCTATTGTATCTATTCTATCACTCTGAAGTATGTGTGTGCATTGCGCCACATTACATTTTTGATGATCACATAAGTTGCACTAAGGTATTTAAGAAAGCAATCAGATTAATTATCTACATATTTAGCAGGTTGACGCTGAAAGAATTGAAGACCAGAGGTTCGTGGTGAAGATTACATGCAAAGCAAGCGAAGGTGCAAGTGGGGATGTCCTTCTTCTTATGGAGTCGATGAGGTTTGATATCAATCATGCTTCTGTGCAACAAACCAAGCCTCTAGAAATCCTTTCCACCGTTTTAATCAGGGTAAGCTTTTCTTCTTAGGTATTAATTAACTTTGTGTCCAACATTCAGGACAATATCAGATAACCTATTCCATGAATAACAATATTTTACGTAGACAGCATAGTAAACCTGTTGTCTAAAATTTTACCAAACAAATAAAAAAGCATGTCTAATTGCTGAATTCCTTAAAAAAATGCACACTAATGAGATGGGTCGATTTTACTTGAACACTAGCCTTCTTGAACTCTGTCAATCAAGTGAAGTAGCTTTCTGCGGCAAGATCATTCTTGTTAAATGGTACAATTGATTGCTTGATTACTAATTTTCTTCAGTTTTAAGTTGCAGCTCTGAGTGATTGCCTAGCTCAATGGGAGTTTCTGTTGTTGACTGTAATGCCATTAAAGTATTTGATCTAGCTTCACATCAGGTATATTGAGTTGGATTCTTAATGATATCTTCATCCTTTTAGTGTAGAAGTTAATTATTGAGTTCGGGATGTTGAATACTTGTTACTATTGGCACTTCTCTTAACAAAAATCTTATGGGATTCGTTTTGGGATTTTGTGGTGATCAGTATGTTCTTAAAGTGAGCGAAGGACCTGCAGCGCTGTGCATCAGGTTTAATGGTTTTTGTGTCATTGCAAAATTAGTTGAATTTCCCCTTTATGAATTGTTCTGATTCCATCTCACAGTTTATCTTGTTTAATGGTTGCATTTTCTTTTCGAATAACTGCTAGTACTTCAGTTAATTCTGTGGCATTGAAGTCCCATGTACTGATGCAGCAATAACTTTAGTGAATAGGTGAAAGGAGCAGTGCCCCCTAATAGTTTGATATTGGACAAGTATTTACTGTTTTGTGCCAGTGAGTTCTGTGATAGGGTGGTCTTACGTTTTGCTTCACCATTTTCTGCAATAATTCAAAGACGATACTGATCCTAATTTCTACTAGTCATTTTTATTTAGACGAGAGAAATAGATGGATATTCAAAGACGATATTGATCCTAATTTTTACCATTCTTCGCAGAAGACACAAGCAGAGGATGTATACAAGCCAATTCCTTTGGTGTATAACATGGTTCTGGCCATGTTATTGTAACACCCCTACTTTTTCAATAATAATAAATAATTTATGTTTCTAAAATTCAATTGAAATTGGTGTTTTAAAATCTTCTTTTGTTTGACAACTCGTATTTTTCGAAATTCAGTCAACTTTCTTACCATCCGAATCTCGGGACGAGATTCCATTTAACGTGTGTATAATGTAACACCCCTCAATTTCATAAAACAAATTTATTTTATTTTTTTTAATTAAATAAAATAGGGTTACATTAAATTGATTGTGAATTTCGAAATTAGGGTTTTATTTGGTTAGTTAAAGGGCGGGTGTTCTCAGAATTTTAGTGGGGGCGAATAGCCACCCACACTATATAAAGAGAAACCCTCTTTCTTTCTCCTTCCTTTTTCTTTTCTCCTTCTCATTCCCTTGTGTTTTCTTTTCGATGGCGGCGATGGAAATCGCGTGATGAAGATGAAGGATAGGGGAGCCAATTGATCCCCAAATGGAGGGTATTTTTGATACCTACTCTGTAAAGCGCCGTAGCGGCAGTGAGGATGACTTCATGCTTGAGCTCCAAATCAAGCTCTTGTCGAGCTCTCTCACAGGGCACTCTCTGCAAGCAAACCCAAACAAAACCCTAGAGAGAAATCGATCTCATCACCTGAATCGAATCGATCAGATCTCTCTAATGACGAGTGGATCACCAACGACAATGAGTTCATCATCACCATCATCATCTCCATCATCTGCTGAAGAAGAGACGACGATGAAAGAAGTTGTGAAAGAGCGAGAACTGATCAGAAGATGGCGTGATGATTCCAGGCCGATGGTGGACGATCTCGCATCCTAATCTCGCCCTTTGTTCACATTGTTCTGGCCGATCTTGCTTGAAGGACTGTAATGGTTGCAGAGAGCATCACCTCATTTCGCAGGTGAAAGGGGACTTTCATTCCTTACAACTAATCTCAACGATTTGGACGATGTCGATGCAACTCTCAGGACATTGGTGGCTTGATTAGTATTGACTGGCAAGATAAGGAACATTCTGCTCGAGATTGATAATTGCAGTTGGTGCTTAGAGAGAGACGAATAGAACAAAATTTGTAGATGATCATCAACGAGCTTAGCTGGTTCTGGATGAGTGACTGCAATTTCATATCTTGGAACTGTAGGGGCTTAAGATCAATTGAAAGGAAAACAGAGCTCCATTGCTTAGTTTCAAAATTAATCCAACTATCATAATCCTTTAAGAAGCAAAGCATGGCCAGGTGGACCCTCTTTTCATTTCCTGCACTTGGGGGCATGACAAAGTTAACTGGAGGAAGTTCAAGCTGAAGGAGCTTTTGAAGGTCTCTTAACTGTTTGGGATAGATACAAATGGGAGTTGTTGGACTCCCTGAAAGGTGCTTTTTACTTTCTCTCAAGTTAAAGAATGTTGATGATGTTGGATTTGGGTAGTCACTAATGTTTATGGGCTTGTTGATAATGCTTATCTCTTGCAATTGGAAAAGTCTATGGGTTAGTTGTGAGATTATTGTTTGAGATCTTTAACACAAGTTTTGGTTCTTTTATATGGCTGGAAGTGTATGGGATAGGAGATGCAAAGTGAAAGATTGAGAGGTTGTAGATGTCTCACTGTTGTAGTTGAAAAAAATGACGAGAGAGGTGTAATGATTACAGTTGGAGTGAGATGAAAGCGGTGTTTTTGGCTTGCACGCTGAGCAAGCAAGGTGCCGAGTTTGTTGCTGAGTTTTGGAGGGTTCTCCCGGATGTTCTTAGCGATGTAATTGCAATGGTGTGGACGTCATAAGATTTAAAATCAGTGAGTTTTCTTCCTCTCCTTTACTTTTATTGTGAGTTTTCTTATTCCTTGAATTTTGCAAAATCCTTGTTTCTTAACTAAATTAGTGATTGTATTTGTGAGGATTTGATGATGGGGTTTGTGAGTTGTGTTGCGAGGATGTGTGGTTATGATTTGGATTTTGGTTTGGCGGTGTGATGACCTGTATTTGTGTGTCCTTGATGATTTTTAGATTGGATTCTTAGGCTTGTTATATTGCTTGATTTATATTTCATTTCAAAGATTTTGGGTGTAAGGTTTAAGTGAAACTCTTAGCCCTTTATTTCTTTGGATGAGCAATTCAATATACTGTATGTATATTGCTTGTATGGAAATGACGAGTTTCATTTCAGGAAATCCAATTGTGAGATTTTAGACATGTTGAGAATGAGGTTGCCTTATTTGTGGTGTTTTGTGTTGCAAATGCTTGCTCTCCAATATTTGTGATCTGTATGATGTGTGAGATTTTTCTAGCTTGCTGGGTTCATGTTTGAGGTCACCCATGTTTACCATTTTATTGACTGGGTGTGACTTTGTTTGGTTGGTGTTTGAATGGTTGATGAATATTAATGCATTGTGATAAATTTGGAGATTTGTATGCATATTAACTTGTTTATGCATCATGAAGAATTGAGATATTTGAATAAAGGAGTGGCTTGATTGCCATATTGCTACATAGCATGATTAATGAATATGCTATGATTTTCCCAAAAATGTGGGTGAATAAATTGTGAATCAATTTATGTATGACAAAATGTCATTGTGGAAGAATTATGAATTATGAAAAATAAATGATATTGGTACACCTGGATTTCTGAAAATATAAACCACTTGGGCTTGTATCACTTAGAACTACCACATCTCTTTTGTTTATGATTTCCCCTCTTACTAGAGAAACTAAATGACCCGTGGGTCGTCTTGCGGAGTTGGGGCACCCATTTCTTACTAGAGAAACTAAAATAACCTTCGGGTTAGTCTTGTGGAAATGTGGTGAGTTTGTATGCCTAAAATAGGCTTTGATATTTATCCGTCAAAAATGTGACGTGAGTTATGCGCATTGATAGCCCAAGGGTGGCTTTTGGTACTCATATAGTTAGGGGTATCCGCGATGCATGCCTGTATGTGATGTCCCCACTTAGGCATGGATGACGGAGTAGTCCTCCTTTATATGAGAGAGGCATACGGGCATGTATGTTCGGCACGGAGGTGGTGCGAATGTGGTATCGTCTAAGTGATCAATCCGTTAAAAAGATGAACCTAATTCAAATAAAAAGAATAAATGACGTTGCATTGTTTCTAATTCTTTTTATGCAGGATGGCAAGTCCACTAATATTTCTGCAGGTCCGACTTGCCATAGTCAACTCCTATAGGGTAAGTACAGGTAAATGCATATTTATTTATTAGGATGATGATATGATTTCCTCGTTGAGGAACTAAGTGTTTGGACTGTGTTTTCTTGCATCACACCTTTGCCTCGTTGAGGAACTACCTATTGGTGTGGTGGTTTGTTGTTTGTGTTTCGCTTGATGTTTATCACGTGCGATTTTGTTATTTTGGAATGAAGATTTCTCACACCAGCTTTATTGCTGACCCAAGTGAGCTTTTGCTTCTTGGGTACATTCCTTTGGAAATGTAGCCGATTAGCTTTTCAGGTTCAGAGACTTTTGAGCAGCGACACGGGAGTTTCGCTAGTGGGGCTAGCAACATCCGTTTTCCTGGTTAGAGTTTTGTTAAAAATTTTAGTTTGTTCCTATTTTCTAAATTATATTTTGTCATTGCTGCTAAATGTTTCTGTTGTTATTGAATTTCACGTCCCGAGTTTTGGGGAAACGGATAATCCTACGTGGATTTTAGGATTTCGTTTTCTTCGAAAATCGGGGCGTGACAGTTATGGTGTCACTCGGAGAATGTAAGATTGGAGGAATACATGACTGCAAGAATCTGAGAATGCTTCTAGAGTGGCTCCAATACCTCACCTCTCTTCAATCTCTGGAGATTTGGGGATGCGACAATCTGAGAACGCTTCCATAAACACAGAGACGAGCACACATACACACGCTACAATACTAAACTTGACTCTGCTTAGGTGGAGGATCTCTCAACAATGTTTTGAGCTACTATTGGTTTGGACCCTGTTTCTGATATATTTAATCAGGTCAGCTTAGCTTTATACTTCTATGATCTTTGTGATGTAGCAGGTTACCTTTGTGTTTTATCTAGATTTGTTTTTCAGTTTTTTTTTTTTTTTTGGAGTTCTCTTATTGGAACATGTTAATGCTTAAGGTGTGGCCTTGTTCAAACAATTAGAAGATCCGGCAAGTAACAAGAAGGTTGTTCTAACAGTTTTTCTTGACCACAAAGCATATTCATCCTGGATTTAGCATATCATTTACATATATGGTTTGCAGGCACAGAAACGAGATATGGTTGGTTTACAACATAGTTGGCAAGATAACTATCTTGTTGTCTTCATGAAAAGTAAGGCGTAGGTACATAAGGTGCTTCCAGAACCTTGACCTTTTCCACAAAGGTTACTTGGATAATATTCTTAAAAGGGTGAGAGTGAGCTATTGAGTGATGAAAAAAGCCACATTGAACACTCGAAGAGGTAGTTTAATTTTCGTTGTTTGGTTCTGATTTTAGCTTGCCACTGCACTTAATGTATTTTCAGGTTGTCAGGCTGCTTGCTAGTATTAGGGACAAATTCGTTGGACTCTCTAGGTAACTCACGAAAATGCCTTGCCCTTTCAGGGGTGATGTTGGAAAACATTTGGCACAACTTTCTGATTCAGAAAGATTGGTGTTGACAAGGACAGATGATATATCGCAAGCCAGAGTTGTGCACTACATGACAGCTTCATCAGCTGCTTCAAGGGTGGAGCAGGAGGAGAAGTTTTAGTGTTGGGTTTGATTGTAATTAGGGAAAAGTAATGAAGATAAATTAAGACTCGGAAAATTGAAAGTGGTAATGAAGTTATGGCTTTTATTGTAACGAGTTTGTAATATGAGAGCAATACAGTGATGTATATGTTCCATTATGTTAATAGAAATAATATTGATGGAAATATTTCAATTTTTCCATATATAATTTATTTTTTTAGTTTTTAATATTATTTATTATAGATATATATCTTTTATCATAACTATTTGATTATAGCATTTTAGAAGGCCATTTACGATAGCACTTTCTAAATGTTAAAATAAACAATTGATAACATTTATTACATTTGATAGATGAGAGCTTCTACCTGTCGAGGAAGCCAGTGAGGAAATCAGCGAGGGAGGGAGGGGACCGTCCATCCCCCTCGGGATGTGTGTCATCATTTTTTCATGCACGCATCCCGAGGGGGGTGGACGGTCCCCTCCCTCCCTCGCTGATTTCCTCACTGGCTTCCTCGACATTTAGAATTTCGCATGACATTTACAATACAATCATGACATTCACAAATACTATGATAGATAATATAACCATGACATTCACAAATGTTGGTAGCATTCAAAAATGCTATGTTAGGATAGCATTCACAAATGCTATATTGGGATAGTATTTTAATAGTGCTATGTCAAAAAGATAACATGGGGTACTATGACTTGCACTAAATGCCGTAAAAGGCCAATTTCTTACCGTAAAAGGCCAATTTATTGTAGTGATGGTACCTCGAATCATAGTTTGCAACTTGTTTGGTGGGCATAAGAAGTGGTTGATGACAAGATTTCATAGAACTAGAAAATGTTTTCGCCTTGGGAGTCTTGTACTGATACCACTACAAGAAAATTGGCCTTTTACGGCATTATAAAAATGTTAATAAAGAGGTACCATAGCATTTATTGCAAGTCATAGTAGCCCATGTTATCTTTTGCATAAATAGTGGACCAAGTATCTTTAATTACAAACTAGTTTCCTGATTGATTCCAACTAAGAAGGTTCCTATTCATTATTAGCTTCTCGTTTTCTACTTTTCCTTTCCTCTAAAGTTCCTATTGTTTCTTTTCTGGTTCTACTTTGAGAAAGAAATTGCAAGTTTTGGAATCAGGGTAACGTGTCTTGATCTTAAACGATGAAATTCCCAAAGTGTTTATGCATATCTCGAGGGTGTAAAAAACTTCCTCTGATGATGCCACATCATCTTGGTCGCGGACCTGATTGCAAAACCTGGCTCCCTAGAAAGAAAACGCCAATTCATTTTTCTTTTCAATTTATGCCATTTGCAACCTCGAGGGTGATGCGGCATGAGGGTTTACATGTATCCTGAATATTCGGTCATCCTCCCTAGACCATGCTACATCACCTTGATGATTGCAAAAAATTTGGTTTCCTAGCATTTTCCTTGATTCATGTTGAAACATTGGAGCATTTTTTAATGTAATTGGGTTGTCGACGATCGATTACGATAATTCAAGGCATTTTTCGATTAGATGGAGTTCAAAAACATTATTGTAACCCAATTGTTTTACTCAAATCTTATACTCAATGAATTAGCAACATATGTATCTTATAATAGAACATTGTGATAACCAATGCTATTATTATGGCACAAATGTTGCAACATCATCGAGTGCATGGTTGTAATAAAAAATTGAGTTACAATATAAGTACTCAAAGAAATTAAGGACATTTTTATTTTGGGTTGGGATTTGTGGAAAATGCACCTACCACCTTGGTGGTTAGAGGACGTGAAAGTAAAAAAGGCACCCCAAAAAAAACATTTTTTAACCCTTAACCATCCCCACCAAATGTCGCTGGCCGAGTTCGAATCTGTGATATATGATACTATCTGTCACACCTTTATCAACTCAGCTGGTACACCTTTGGCACCTCAAAAGACCGAGTAAGGTACTATTCTTTACAAAATATTGCTCCATTGGCGCCCCCAAAAACATAGATGAATAGAGAAAGGAGGAAATTATGTTCCTCTTGAAAAAGGTGGAAGACAAATTTATATCAGACTTGAGAGTTGAGACTATTTTTTGTGTAAAATATGCGTGAAAGGCAAGAAACAAGAAATAGCAATTTAGTAGCACTCTATCCTCGCTAAGATCACATAATTTATCATTGTTAGAATGTTTTCTAAGAAGTGCTACACTAGTTTGATGACTCTTACTATTGGCTTACAAATTTTTGTTAGGATCATTTGCTCATCGTAGATTGATGTGCTTAGATTATTTACTTGCTTGTAGTATACGGTGACTAGGAAAATGGTGGCTACGAGTGTAGCCTAGTAATGTTGATATTTACATTGGGAAATTTCTCAGATATATTACTAATTAGCTTTTTTCAAACATGTGTTGGTGCTATAGGAGTAAGAAGTAGAGAAGATATTCTCATTAAAGTGGCTGCCATGACGATGTTCTGCACTTTGGTCTGCTTGGCATTTATGCTTTTTTTTCTTATTATACTTGAGAATATGTTGTATCGTTTGTTGCTTATGTTAAAGACAATGAGATTGTGTAATTTCTGTTTTTCATTGTCTGTCTTGTCTGATAGATCATAAAACACAGCTATAAATTCCATTGGTAGTAGTTATCATAGTTATAAATTCTACACGAACAAAACATGATGAAACTAAACTTGACAAAATCATGCAAATTAAAAGAAGTAATTAAATTTAAGTGAATAAAATTATATAAGAAAAATTAGAAGGGTCCAAGAATTCCTCCTAGATTTCACCTCTTCAACTTGTATTGATTCAATTGAAATAACTTAATTATGTGTTTTACATTCTAAATAACATAATCGAAAAATAATCTTTAACGCACCAATATATTCTTATGTGAATAGCTATGAGAACTCCTTTTTTTTTTCTAGAAATGACAAAGATTTGTCATATATGATATCTTAAATCAACGATATATCCGAAGACAATAACACAGTTAAAGACAATCACATATAACCAATCTACCGAAAATCAATTGAACCCTAATATTTCACACATAAAAAAAACATGACTAGATTTATATGGATAAGAAGAGACAATCAACGAAATATCCATATATGGATATGAAGAGACAATCAACGAAATAGCCAAATGTGTGATGGCTTAGTGGTTGAGCAGTGGCGGATGGCATCACTTGATCACAGGGTCAAACCTAGCCGGCGGCATTTGAAGTGGGAGGAGTTAAGGGATTAAAAAAACCTTATTTAAAAAAAATCAATTATGTCGTATCTTTTTTTATAATGTTAAAGACAATTAGATTGTACACTTTATGTTTTCCATTGTGTGTTGCCTGATAAACAGAAATTCTAAATGGTAGTAGTTATCATAGCTTCTCTTGTTTTCCTTGTTTTTAATTTTGTGCGAGACTCTGTCTGCTGCAATTTTTTAATCAGTTATTATGTTCATCAACAAATTATGTTCGGTGGGCATATGAAGTGGTTGATGACGAGATTTCATAGAACTAGAAAATGTTTTCGCCTTGGGAGTCTCGTACTGATACAGAGCGCTCCATCTACCCTTCTTTCTGTCTACCAATTTCCATATATATGTTTGAGTTTCAAAATTTCTAATTAAAGCCACTGATGTGCCTACATTAATTATTTCCATTTTCTGAAGTTCCATCATCATATCAGGCAACTTGATAACTTGAAAATTCTCGCTGTAGATGTCCAGGGAGAGGACATATTTGTGCTTAAGAGAATCTCCGATAAGCCAATGGAATGCACCTTCCAAGAATACTGAATGTGGTAACGACTCCCAAATCCCTCTATACTTTGGGCTTTCGCGGGGAAGTTTCAGTGTCCTCCATGAAGTATAACCCAAAGTGATAATCTCACCACTCTTGAAGGAATCATCTGGATTATCCGGGTCCAAATTAGCGTAAAATCGAGCTACTTTATATTTCCTGGTTGTTATATCAAAGCCTAAATATATATTTCTACTCTTGAACTTGTCAAACTTCTTCTTTGATCCAGGTAATGCAATACTTTCCCCGGTGATAGGATTATAGACAAAGATGGAGTGATTATCATCAATGCAAAAGAGTCCATTACAGGAAGAAACAATTTTAGGATGTTGAATATGTGTCGCTGGACCTTCTGGTGTTTGAATTTTGTATTTGATTGGGATCTTGTTGGTGGCGGTGTAACCACATTCTGTCTTCTCCACCAATGCAAAACTGCTTGATTCATTAAGTTCACTATGTGCAACAATGAAAGTGCATGGTTTATTCAGTGCCCGATTCGTCAACTGGAAATCAATAATGAAAGATGGATCTTTTACCAACTTTTGCCAATTCTTACATACACTCTGAAATCGAACAAGAGACTTTGTAGGCAGGTGACACAGTATCTTGTAGATGATTTCACTAGGAAGATGATGATATTGTGGATGAAGACGAGGAAGGCCCCCTACAGCTTCGACCACATGATGACGAGGTTGATGTTCATATTCTACACATCGGTTACCATCACAGCCATGACGGCCACCATTACTCATTGCTCTCACTACTGTTATTGTTATTGCTCTTGGAGAAGGGAAGAAAGATGAGCAAAGTGTTCTAAGTTAATTAGATGGACGAGGAGTATCTTTTTCTATCTCGAACCCTGATTTTGCATAAATTGCGGACCAAGTATTTTTAATTAGAAACCAGTTTCCTGATTCCAAGTAATAAGGTTCCTATTCCTTCTAGTTTCTACTTTTCCTTTCCTCTAAAGTATTGTTTCCTTTCCGGTTTTACTTTGATAAGGAAAGTTCAAGTTTTAGAATCAGGGTGACATTGCTTGATCTCAAACTAGAAATCTCCAAAGTGTATATGCGTATCTCGAGGGTATTAAAACCCTCCTCTGATGATGCCACATCATTTTAGTCGCAGAACTTGATTGGAAAACCTAGTTACTGTCATATTCGTAGTTTTTTTTTCGATTGTTCGATTTGCTTTTCGTTGTCTAATTTGCCTAGCTTCAGATTTTTGAAATTTATTTCAGTGGAATAGGTTGGTTAGATTTAAATTGTGATTTAAAAAAAAATTATTTGGAGGGTGGGGTGTACTCAGAAAATTCGGTGGGGCACAAAGCCACCCACTCCTTAAAAGAAACCCCCTTCTCTTCTTTTTCTTCATTTTCTTTTTTTTTTTCTTTCCTTCAGTGTGTTCCTCCCGACGCTCCTTCTTCTCTAGTGTGCAATCTACGAGATTTGTCGCTATCTCCTCCCAAATCCCATCCCCTCCTCCTCATTTTTCTTCTTTTTTCTCCCCTCTCCTTCTTGCTGGAGATTTTCACCTTTTAAAACCGAAAAATCAGGGCGTGTGGCTTGTTTGGAGTTGTCATTGCCGGTGCTAGTAATGTGGCTTTAATCAGTCTCTAAGGTGGTGGTTGGGGCGTCGTTTGGAACCTGTAAACCCCACATGCAAGGGTGATTTTAGGGTTGGTTGAAATTTCTAAGAAAATCAGTGTGCATGTCCGTTAGGAAGGTTCTCCGGCGTGAATCCGAGCTTTGATTGCGTGGGTGAGCTGCGATTCGTGATTTTGGTTGTTCTTGGACCTATTCCCGGCCTGTTGTGTTGTTCGAAGGTGATCAGACCGGAGTACGGTGGGTTTCGGTGAGTTTTCGCTGAATTTTGGGTTTCGTCGGGGTGTTTGCCAGTAAGTATTTTTTTCAGTCACGCGCCGATTGTTACTTCTTTATTTTCCCAGCTTTCGGCTAGTTTGGAAACTTTTGAGGCGGCCTTGCAGTTTTGAAAGTTTCCTTGGTCCCGCATTCGCCGTTTCGCGAGTTGGGAGCTTCAATCGATAGGATTTTGGTTCCTAAAACCCATTCCGCTCAGGTGAGTGTAACTATAATACTTACCTTGAGAATTATTTATTTTAAATCTTGAATTTAATTTTTACATTATGTCGTCGATTGTGTATGATTGAATAATAGTTCGGGATTCAAGGTTTTTGGAGATTTCGATTGTTGTGTTGGTTCTTTTGTGAATAAATTTATGTATTGAGTTTTCTCAAAGCATGATATACATGAATGAAATAGAATAGTGGTTGAATTTGGGTGTGATTAGGCATTGGGATTATATATTGCGTTTTTGAGTTTGCTTAGTATGACACGGTCAGGTTATTGTTCCGGCTTAATGACCTAATTTTTCAATTGCAAAATTGAATAGACTCAGTATGTCATCAGTTCGTGTGTTTTACCGTAGATTGTCGAGTCTTGAGCATGTATGATAGTTCGACTCAAATGACTTTATTGTGGTGAATTGGGTCATGTTGGGACTCTAGTGTAGTCGTGGATTTATGAAAATTTCCTAACTGAATATGGTTACACGTTTGTTACATTAGATTATGTATAGACTCATAGTACGTGCATGCTGATACTAGTGTAAGTGTCTTTACCACGTTGTAATGTCTGTTGTGCTGATGCTTAGGAACTTGCTCGCATCGTGAGTTTGATGGTGTTTGAGATGACTTGCACCTACAGACATTGAGGTACTATTGCATGTGGCAAGTTTGCTGAGGTGCGGTGAGCTCCCGCACGCACTTGCCACTAGAAAGTGCAGTAGGACGGGTCCCGGAGGACGTTCTTTGAAGATTACTCGTTTTCCCTTCCAACGCGCTTGAGTTTGATTTGCGTTAGGTTGGCAGTGTTAGGCCAGTTGTTCGGGACGTTTGAATTTGTATCCGGGCATATGGCACCCCATTAGGATACAAACAAGCTCAATGTGGTATTGGTGCACGTTGTGGGATGTGTCTGGGTGAGACACATTCGTAAGGTATGCGAATACCTACAATATGAGACACTTACGTAGAAATTTTTATGGTTTCGACTTTCGATTTGATTGCCATACCTAGGAGGCTATGCAGGATTACAACATTGTCTTTGCCTTCATCACTTGATATTTTCCATGTTTGAATCACCTGTAATGACCGGCATATCTCGTAAACTTGTAGTTATTGTTGAATATGAAATGCTTGTGTTGGTGCTTGAACTTAGAAATAATATCCTTAGAGACACGGTGTGATTTAGACTTTAGAACTTGTATAGGGACACCTCTTCCATTTTATGGATCATGTATCTAAGATTACTCACTTATTCATTATTGTGTGGCATGGATTTCTTCTGTATATTATTTTTTTATTTGTATTTAGTTCACTCACACTAGCTAGCTTTGTGTTTTGCTAACCCCACAAGGGGTGTGCTTGTATTGGAATGCAAGCAGTGTTGTTGTTCCTACTGATCGTGGCACTTAGGTCCAATTTCCAACTGTAGGCTTGTTTTGTATTGTTTAGTCGTGTCCACCTTGTACGGGTATGTTTTGCTTCCTTTGTATTACCTTGTTAAATACTAGATGTTTGTATATATTGATTTTGTGGCTATTACTCTGGCAGGGTGAATCGAATACTCTTATTTTGTTCAAATTTTATCATAGTTGTTATTTTTGTTTGATTCTCGTTTCAAGAATGTGTTATATTATGATGTTGTGGCCGATTACAATCCGCCTGTATTAGGGAATTAGTTCACGTACCGGCACGTTGAAGTTCTCGTGGCGGCCCGGGGTGTGATAGTTATCCTGGCCTCATTTAATAAAAAAAAAGCACCAATTCATTTTTTCTTTTCAATTTCTGAATCTTGCCATTTGCAACCTGGAGGGTAATGCGGCATCCGAGTTTACATGTATCCTGAGTATTCAATCATCCTCCCTAGACCATCCTGCATCTCCTGATAATTGCAAATTTTGGTTTCCAAGCATTTTCCTTGATTTGTAACCCCTAGGATATCTTAACCTCACTCTTATATGCCAATCCCATGTTGAAACTTTGAAACATTTATTTATTTTTAATGTAATTGGGTTTTCGACGATTTTTCAAAGGCATTTTTCCATAAGATGGATTTTAAAAACTTTATTGTGACTCAATTTTTTTACTCAGATCTTGTACTCAATGAATTGGCAACATGTGTATCTTATAATAGAGCATTGTAATATCAAATGTTATTAAGATGGGACAAATGTTGCAACATCATCGAGTGCATGGGTTTAATAAAAAAAATTGAGTTACAGACCTTGAGTTACAGTAGAGTACTCAAAGAAATTAAGGCCATTTTATTTTTGGGTTGGGATTTGTGGAAGAGGCACCTACCACCTTGGTGGTAAGAGGTCGTGAAAGTGAAAATGGCACCCCACAAAGCCAAGTAAGGCACTATTCTTAAAAAAATAAATTGTTCCATTGGCAACCCCAAAAATCATAGATGAATAGATAAAAGAAGAAACTTAAGTTCCTCTTAAAAATGGTGGAAGTCAAATTTATATTTGTTAGTTCCCAGAAATTATGTACGTGATTAGAAGCTGCTCGGCGGTTTGGTTAACCACCGAAAGCGGTTAGTGAAATCGAAAAGCATAAGCAATAGATAAACATGGGTTTTTAGGAAGGAAAGCAGACAACTAAATCCTATGTTCATTTTCTCTTACACAAAACCAAAACTGCTTCAACAGGCGACTTTCAAGTTCGTGAACTGGCAACATTCGAGTTCGTGATTTCGTCTTCAACCCGCGTTTTCGCATCACACATCTACGACTTCGGAGATTCCGCAACTATAAGTTCACCGAACAAAATTAACTCATCATTGGTATCAAAGCCATGGTTTTTTCTTAAATTGTACATGTTTGTGATTTGCAATTTTCTTTGTTACAACACAAATCCATCTTAATAAATAAATCAGAAATGGGAAAATTGTTTATTTGTTTTGAAATCTACTTTGCATTTTGTTTGTATGGCAAATACACATCTATTTCGTTTGAATTAAAGACCCAGTCTAACTACTCAAAGAAAACAATACAAACCATGAAATTCTTTTTGGATTTAAAACTAGAAAATCAGCAAGATATGTAATGGGTGTGATTCAAAACTTCAAAAACCAAGTGTTAATTTGAGTATAGAGAGTACACGTCTAGAAGATAAGAGCTGAATACTAATCATACCCATTAGGTGCCACTACCGAGACCCTCGAAACCCCATCACATCCAACATTTTCAGCCTTGGAGATCCGAAAATAACAAACTCATCCCAATCACAACCATACCCATATATCTCCAAAAGTAGATCGACGTTCTTGAAAACGGATTCAGGAACAATTGCGAGGCTTGAGCTAGTCCATGACCCGATCTTGTGAATGAGGTGTTGAAGTTGTTGTAAATTTGTCATGAACAAGGTTCATGAACTTGGGAGAGAAGAGATTGGGTGGGTGGGAGAGACGAGATTGAGGAGTTTCTTTTTGTTTTTCTGTTTATTTTTTTGAAGAAGAAGAAGACAGTAAAGATAATAGGCTGGGAACCCACGTGTTTCAATAATACCTATGAGTCTTTGACTAATTGGCTTTGATATCAATGAGTCAAGTCAAAGACTTTGTAAGTGAGTTTTTTTGAGAGAATGGGTTCATTGTATCATATCAAATAAAATTGAAATTGAAATGAGATCACATGAAATGTTTTTGGGCCTTTTTTTTTTGTTCCAAGAACATCGTCGCTAGAATTAAACAAATTAAAGGTGAGAAATTTAATGGCGATAACTATGAGATTTAGAACATGAAAATCCAATATGTACTTGAAGAGCAAGAGTTTCTGGAAGCTCTTAACCACACCATGAAAGAGCCTGAGGAAGGCAACTCTGTTCAGCAAAAAAGGGACTGAGAGGCTTACAATGCTTGAAAAAATAAAAATGTCATTGCTCATATTACATTGCTAAGCAGTATGGAAAATGATATAATGCGAGATTTTCACAAATATAAGACAGCAAAGACATGTTGACAGTTTTAAAAGAGAAGTTTGGTGGAATTTCCATTACTAAACAAAGGCAACTCATGATAAAGTTTGACACCTAAAAGAAATGCCCAAACATAATATGAGACAACATATGAGGCGGATGTCGAACATGATAAGTGAGCTAAAGGAGGCTCATCACATGTTAACTGATGAACAATAGGTACAAGTTGTTGGAGAACATGAAGGTGCACCTAACCCACAATGAAAGCATCAACACACTAAATGATGTTGCACGTCATTTGAAGTTAGAAGAGGATTGCATTGAAGCTATAGGATAGATACAAATTTGTATATTGCGGTCGATTCTAGCTCACATTCATGATGGTTTTCATGGAATGGGCAAGGAGTTGTCCATAGGTGGTGAAAACCTAACAACAAGCAACCAGAGCAAAATAAGGGAAACTGTTCTTTCAAGAAGAAAAACAAATCAAGAGTGAAATGCTTCAACTATGGCACTTCACTGTGCTCGTGAATGTCATGAGCCAAAGAAGGTAAAAACCCTTAATGCAAAATTTAGTATTGTATATGTATCAAGTTTTGTATTTCTAACTGAATCTCATCCTTTATGGATTGTAGACTCAGGTGCCACAGACCACATAGTCAAAGACCGCAAATCTTTCGTGGAATATCGTCGAATCCCACCAGGAGAGAGATGGATATATGTGGGAAATAATTTGAGGGTGGAAGTTAAAGGAATCGACACCTGCAAGTTGAGTTTATGTGGTGGTCGAACCCTCATCCTACATGATGTTTTGTATGCTCCTGAAATTCGGCGAAATTTGGTCTCTATGGTAGATTTGCTTAATTTAGGTTACTCTTTAAACTTTCGTGGTATTGGTGTGAATGTGTTCCATGGAACAACATTTTACGGTTTCAGATATTTACTCGATGGTTTTATGATTATGGATATTGACTATGTTAATAGTTATATTAATATTGGTTTTTCCTTAATGGCATCTACTTCAAATAATATAGATTATAATGTAGATGTTTGGCATACTAGACTAGATTATATTGGCCAATAGAGAATGCATAGATTGGCAAAAAATGGCTTATTGGACCCAATTGAGAAAGTCAATCCATCAATATGTGAACATTGTCTAGCTGAAAAAATTGAATGCAAACCATCTGGCAAAGGAACAAGAGCTAATATTTTATTGCAGTTAATCCAATCTATTTGATCTTTCAAAAGTCAGACGCTATGTGAGTTTGGTAGAGAATCAATTAGACAAGAAAATAAAATGTTGAGAACTAATTGTCGACGTGAATATCTATCTGATGAATTCAAAATTCTATGTAGTGAAAAAAAGAATAGATAGACAACTAACTATTTCGAGGACTCCACAACAAAATGGTGTTGCGGAGAGGAGAAATAGAACCCTTCTTGAGATGGTTAGGTCAATGATGAAACAAGAAAATTTGCCCATTACCTTCTCGGGTGATGCTTTGCTAACTGCTGTTCATGTACTTAACCCAGTGACCTCCAAATCAGTTACGACAACTCCTAATGAATTATGGACTGGTCGCAAACCCGATCTTTCTAATTTAAGATCTTGGGGTTGTGCTGTTTATGTTCACAATATTTCCCATAAATTTGGAAAATTGGGTCCTAGAGGTAAAAAAGAGTATAATTATAAGATACTCTGAACACTCTAAAGGATATGTATTTATTGGGGAACATGCAAGTACTAGTATAACTGAATTTGAATCACGAGATGTCATGTTTCTTAAATAGGAATTTCCAAGCAGGGGCAAGTTAAACCGTGATTTAATTAAATAAAATAAAACCCTAAATTTCGAAATTCACAATGTAACCTTATTTTATTTAATTAAAAATAAAATAAATTATCTTTATAAAATTTTGGGGGTGTTACATTATACACATGTTAAATGGAATCTCGTCCCGAGATTCGGATGGTAAGACAGTTGACTGAATTTCAAAAAATACTAGTTGTCAAACAAAAGAAGATTTTGAAACACAATTTCAATTTAATTTTAGAAACATAAATTATTTATTGTTATTTGAAAAAGTAGGGGTATTACATTATATACAACTAAAAAGGAATCTCGTCCCGAGATTCACGAAAAGTGGTAAGTGAACACTACGGATATCAAAACCCCTAGAAAGAAAACAATACGGAATAAAGTCACGCAAATATCGAAATTATAAATAGGATTACTCGCGCACACACAAGTCAATGAAGCCTCATCATGAGATTCACGAAGAAAACAAAACAAAACTAAAGTTTCCAAGGTTCACCCTTGTAACTTCATCTTAAGACTCCTACACTCCTACACACCCATATCCACATTCCGAGGATCACCTAGACTCTACCCCAGCCTAGGCTAACCAAATGCTCTGATACCAAACTGTCACGCCCCGATTTTCGAGAAAAACGAAATCCTAAAATCCACGTAGGATTATCCGTTTTCCCAAAACTCGGGACAAAATATAATTTAGAAAATAGGAACAAACTAAAATTTATAATAAAACTCTAACCAGAAAATACTGATGTTGCTACCCCACTAGCGAAACTCCCGTATCGCTGCTCAAAAGTCTCTGAACCTGAAAAGCTAATCGGCTACATTCCCAAAGGAATGTACCCAAGAAGCAAAAGCTCACTTGGGTCAGCAATAAAGCTGGTGTGAGAAATCTTCATTCCAAAATAACAAAATCGCACGTGATAAACATCAAGCGAAACACAAACAACAAACCACCACACCAATAGGTAGTTCCTCAACGAGGCAAAGGTGTGATGCAAGAAAACACAGTCCAAACACTTAGTTCCTCAACGAGGAAATCATATCATCATCCTAATAAATAAATATGCATTTACCTGTACTTACCCTATAGGAGTTGACTATGACAAGTCGGACCTGCAAAAATATTAGTGGACTTGCCATCCTGCATAAAAAGAATTAGAAACAATGCAACGTCATTTATTCTTTTTATTTGAATTAGGTTCATCTTTTTAACGGATTGATCACTTAGACGATACCACATTCGCACCACCTCCGTGCCGAACATACATGCCCGTATGCCTCTCTCATATAAAGGAGGACTACTCCGTCATCCATGCCTAAGTGGGGACATCACATACAGGCATGCATCGCGGATACCCCTAACTATATGAGTACCAAAAGCCACCATTGGGCTATCAATGCGCATAAACTCACGTCACATTTTTGACGGATAAAATATCAAAGCCTATTTTAGGCATACAATCCACCACATTTCCGCAAGACTAACCCGAAGGTTATTTTAGTTTCTCTAGTAAGAAATGGGTGCCCCAACTCCGCAAGACGACCCACTGGTCATTTAGTTTCTCTAGTAAGAGAGGGAAAATAATAAACAAAAGAGATGTGGTATTTCTAAGTGATACAAGCCCAAGTGGTTTATATTTTCAGAAAATCAAGGTTTACCAATATCATTTATTTTTGATAATTCAGAATTCCTCCACAATGACATTTTGTCATACATAAATTGATTCACCGTCTATCCACCCAATTTTTGGGGAAACGGATAATCCTACGTGAATTTTAGGATTTCGTTTTTCTCGAAAATCGGGGCGTGACAGATCTTTTACCAAGCTTTGCCAATTCTTACATACACTCTGAAAACGAACAAGAGACTTTGTAGGCAGGTGACACAGTATCTTGTAGATAACTTCACTAGGAAGATGATGATATTGTGGATGAAGACGAGGAAGGTCCCCCACAGCTTCGACCACATGATGACGAGGTTGATGCTCATATTCTACACAGCCATGACGGCCACCATTACTCATTGCTCTCGCTACTGTTATTGTTATTGCTCTTGGAGAAGGGAAGAAAGAAAGGCAAAGTGTTCTAAGTTAATTAGATGGACGAGGAGTATCTTTTTCTATCTCGAACCCTGATTTTGCATAAATTGCGGACCAAGTATTTTTAATTAGAAACCAGTTTCCTGATTCCAAGTAACAAGGTTCCTATTCCTTAGCTTCTAGTTTCCTACTTTTCCTTTCTTCTAAAGTATTGTTTCCTTTCCGGTTCTATTTTGATAAAGAAAGAGCAAGTTTTAGAATCAGGGTGACTAGGCTTGATCTCGAACGATGAAATCTCCAAAGTGTTTATGCATATCCTGAGGGTGTCAAAAACCCTCCTTTGATGATGCCACATCATTTTGGTCGCAGAAACTTGATTGAAAAACTTGGTTCCCCTGGCCTCATTCAATAAAGAAAGCACCAGTTCATTTTTTCTTTTCAATTTATGAATTTTGCCATTTGCAACTTGGTGGGTAATGCGTAGGGATAGCAGTGGGGCGGATTTTCACAGATATCCGCCCCACTCGCCCCGTTTGGGGCGAATTTGGTAAATCGTCACTGGATCTTGGGGCGGATACGGATTTCCAATTTGTATCTGTCTATTAATCGGGGCGGATACGAATTTGGCCATATCCGCCCCACGGATATCCGTTTAATCGATAAAATTACAAAATACCCTTCAACTATATAAAGGGATTAAACCCTAGATATTTTTCACTCTCATCTCACATTCTCCTCTTATTCTCACTCAAGATTCGACTCTCACAGTCTTCTCACAGCGAAGCCAGCAAAGCATCTCCTTCTCCTTCCGGTCGTCTCCTTCTCATGGACACTCGAAGTTCTCAGCCTGGCCGTGGTCATCTCTATCTCCTCTTCATCTCTCTGCTTCGAAAGAACGTCACCCTCTCCCCTCCATTAGCATAGCCACTGAAGCGAAGGGTCGTCTCCATCCCAGTCGCCTCCCTCTCCCCTCCCTTCCCCGCCTTCCTCTCTCCTCCCTTCCCCGCCTTTCCCTCTCTGCAAAAGAGATCAAAGATCAAATCTGATATCAAAGTTCTTGACATCTGATATCAGATCCGAGATTCTTTTGATCAATTTTTTGAATTTTTTTTGTAATTTTTTTTATGGTTTTTTGTAATTTTTTGTTATAAGTTTTGTATGGATTCTACCGGTGTTAATGAATGAAGTATATTTACTGTAGTAAGATGGATTACCTGCTTTTAGGATTGAATTGAGATATCTCACAATTGATTTAGATAATTTTTTTAACGAATATTTGTGTGGGGCGGATATCCGCCAATCCGTGCGGGGCGGAGGTGGTTTTTAAATAAATCTATAAACGGATTGGCAGGGCGAATTTGGGGATCCGTTATTTTTGACGGGGTGGGGATGGATTTGATCAAATCAAATCCGCCCCGTTGCCATCCCTAGTAATGCGGCATCGGGGTTTACTTGTATCCTGAATATTCGATCGTCCTCCCTAGACCATGCTGCATCACCCTGATGATTGCAAAATTTGGTTTCCTAGCATTTTCCTTGATTTGTAACCCCTAGGATATCTTAACCTCGCCCTTATATGCCAATCCCACGTTGAAATTTAGGAACATTTATTTATTTTTAATGTAATTGGGTTTTCAACGATCTTTCAAAGGCATTTTTCGATTAAATGGAGTTCAAAAACTTTATTGTGACTCAAATTGTTTACTCAAATCTTGTACTCAATGAATTGGCAACATGTGTATCTTATAATAGAGCATTGTAATATCCAATGCTTTTATGATGGGATAAATGTTGCAACATCATTGAGTGGATGGGTTTAATAAAACAATTGAGTTACTGACCTTGAGTTACAGTAGAGTACTCAAAGAAATTAAGGACTTTTTATTTTTGGGTTGGGATTTGTAGAAGAGGCACCTACGACCTTGGTGGTTAGAGGCCGTGAAACTGAAAATGGCACCCCACAAAGCCGAGTAAAGCAATATTCTTAAAAATAAATAAATTGCTCCATTGGCACCCCCAAAAAACATAGATGAATAGATAAAAGAAGAAAGTTAAGTTCCTCTTAAAAGTGGTGGAAGTCAAATTTATATCTGTTAGTTTCTAGAAATTATGCACGTGATTAGAAGCTATTCGACGGTTTGGTTAACCACCGAAAGTAGTTTGTGAAATCGAAAAGCATAAGCAATAGAAGAAGATGGGTTTTTAGAAAGGAAAACTGACGACTAAATTCTCTGTTCATCTTCTCTTACACAAAACCAAAACTGCTTCAACAGGATACTTAGGCTGTGAACAACAGGCGACTTTCGAATTCGTGAACATGCGACTTCTGAGTTCATGATTTCGTCTTCGACCCGCGTCTTCACATCACACATTTACGACTTCGGAGATTCCGCAACTGTAAGTTCGCCGAACAAAATTAATTCACATTGGTATCAGAGCCATGTTTTTTTCTTAAATTGTGTTTGTGATTTGCAATTTTCTTTGTTACAACAAAAATCCATCTGAATAAATAAATCGGAAATGGGCAAATTGTTGATTTGTTTTGAAATCTACTTTGCACTTTGTTTGTATGGCAAATACACATGTTTCGTTTGAATTAAAGACCCATTCTAACTACTCAAAGAAAACAATACAAACCATGAAAATTTTTTTGGATTTAAAACTAGAAAATCAACAAGATATGTAATGGTGTGATTCAAAACTTCAAAAACCAAGTGTTAATTTGAGTATAAAGAGTACACGTCTAGAAGATAAGACCTGAATACTAATCATACCCATTAGGTGCCACTACCGAGACCCTCGAAACCCCATCACATCCAACATCTTCAGCCTTGGAGATCCGAAAAAAAAAGTTCATCCCAATCACAAGCATACCCATATATCTCCAAAAGTAGATCGACATTCTTGAGGACGGATTCAGGAACAATCGCGAGGCTTGAGCGAGTCCATGACCCGATCTTGTGACTGAGGTGTTGAAGTTGTTGTAAATTTGTCATGAACAAGGTTCATGAACTTGGGAGAGAAGAGATTGGGTGGGTGGGAAAGAGGAGATTGAGGAGTTTCTTTTTGTCTTTCTGTTTGTAATTTTGTGAAGAAAAGTAAAGATAAGAGGTTGGGAACCCACGTGTTTCAATAAAACCTATGAGTTAAAGACTCATTGGTATCAAAACCAATGAGTTAAAGACTCATTGGTATCAAAACCAATGAGTCAAAGACTTTGTAAGTGAGTTTTTTTAGAGAATATGTTCATTGTATCATATCAAATAAAATTGAAATTAAAACGAGATCACATGAAATGTTTTTGGGCCTTTTTTTGTTCCAAGAACATCGTCGCTAGAATTAAACAAAGGTGAGAAATTTATTGGCGATAACTATGAGATTTGGAACATTAAAATCCAATATGTACTGGAAGAGCAAGAGTTTCTGGAAGCTCTTAACCACACCATGAAAGAGAATGAGGAAGGCAACTTTGTCCAGCAAAGAAGGGATTGAGAGGCTTACAATGCCTGAAAAAAGAAAAATGTCATTGCTCGCATTACATTGCTAAGTAGTATGGAAAATGATATAATGCGAGATTTTCGCAAATATAAGACAACAAAGACATGTTGGCAGTTTTAAAAGAGAAGTTCGGTGGAACTTCCATTACTAAACAAAGGCAACTCACGATAAAGTTTGACTCCTACAAGAAACGCCCAAACATAATATGAGACAGCATATGAGGCAGATGTCGAACATGATAAGTGAGCTAAAGGAGGCTCATCACATGTTAACTGATGAACAACAGGTACTAGTTGTTGGAGCACATAAAGGTGCACCTAACCCACAATGAAAGTATCAAAACACTAAATGATGTTGCACGTCATTTGAAGTTAGAAAAGGATTGCATTGAACCGATTGGCCAGATACAGATGTGTATATTGCGGTCGATTCTAGCTCACATTCATGATGGTTTTCATGGAATGAGTAAGGAGTTGTCCATAGGTGGTGAAAACCTAACAACAAGCAACCAGAGCAAAAGAAGGGAAACGATTCTTTTAAGAAGAAAAGCAAATCAATAGTGAAATGCTTCAATTATGGCACGTCACTGTGCTCGTGAATGGCATGAGCCAAAGAAGGTAAAAACCCTTAATGCAAACTTTAGTATTGTATATGCATCAAGTTTTGTATTTCTAACTGAATCTCATCTTTTATGGATTGTAGACTCAGGTGCCACAGACCACATAGTCAAATACCGTAATTCTTTCGTGGAATATCGTCCAATCCCACCAGGAGTGAGATGGATTTTTGTGGGAAATAATTTGAGGGTGGAAGTTAAAGGAATCGACACCTGCAAGTTGAGTTTATGTGGTGGTCGAACCCTCATCCTACATGATGTTGTGTATGCTCCTAAAATTCGGCGAAATTTGGTCTCTGTGGTAGATTTGCTTAATTTAGGTTACTCTTTAAACTTTCGTGGTATTGGTGTGAATGTGTTCCATGGAACAACATTTTACGGTTTCAGATATTTACTCGATGGTTTTATGATTATGGATATTGACTATGTTAATAGTTATATCAATATTGGTTTTTCCTTAAAGGCATTTACTTCAAATAATATAGATGATAATGTAGATGTTTGGCATACTAGACTAGGTTATATGAGCCAACAGAGAATGCATAGATTGGCAAAAAATGGCTTATTGGACCCAATTGAGAAAGTCAATCTATCAATATGTGAACATTGTCTAGCTGAAAAAATTGTACGCAAACCATCTGGCAAAGGAACAAGAGCTAAAATTTTATTTTAGTTAATCTAATCTATTTGATCTCTCATAAGTCAGAAGCTTTAGAGAATCAATTAGACAAGAAAATAAAAATGTTGAGAACTGATTAAGGATGTGAATATCTATCTGATGAATTCAAAATTCTGTGTAGTGAAGAAAAGGAATAGATAGACAACTAACTATTTCAAGGACTCCACAACAAAATGGTGTTGCGGAAAGGAGAAATAGAACCCTTCTTGAGATGGTTAGGTCAATGATGACACAAGAAAATTTGCCCATTACCTTCTCGGGTAATGCTTTGCTAACTGCTGCTCATGTACTTAACCCAGTGACCTCCAAATTAGTTACGACAACTCCTAATGAATTATGGACTGGTCGCAAACCCAATTTTTCTAATTTAAGATCTTGGGGTTGTGTTGCTTATGTTCACAATATTTCCCTTAAATTTGGAAAATTGGGTCCTAGAGGTAAAAAGAGTATAATTATAAGATACTCTAAACACTCTAAAGGATATGTATTTATCGGGGAACATGCAAGTATTAGAATAACTGAATTTGAATCACGAGATGTCATGTTTCTTGAATAGGAATTTCCAAGCAGGGGCGAGTTATACCGTGATTTAACTCTCTTGGAAAAGGCGTATTCAGATGAATTGCTTACGCAAAACTAGTTGGTAAATTCATTAGATAATTCAACCAGATCATTTTATCCGAGTAGAAGCCAAACAAATAATAGTGAATTCGTTTCACAAGAAAATTGGCTTCGACGTTGTAGTCATGAAAATATTCCCCATCGTTATTTTGAAATCGAAGGTGAGGCTTTTATTGAAGCCCCACAAGATGACGATGAACCAAAAACGGTTGGGGAGGCTCTTACATGCCTTGCAAATGAACAGTGGATAAATGCAATAGATGAAGAAATGAAGTCAATGAGATCAAACCAAGTTTGAAAATTGGTTGATCTTTCGAATGGACGGAAAACAATTGGGAACAAATGGGTTCTAAAGATTAAGCATTAATCCGACGGAACAGTTGAAAGATATAAGGCTCGACTTATAGCCAAGGGGTATACTCAACAAGAAGGAATTGATTACGAAGAAACATCCTCGAAAGTTGTGAGATTTACCTCTATTCACCTAATTCTGGCTATATTGGCAAGTATGGATCTTGAAATACATCAAATGGATGTAATGACTGCTTTTCTCAATGGAGAATTGCAAGAAGAAATGTATATAAAACAACCTGCAGGTTTTGTAAAGGAAGGCAAAAAACACAAAGTGTGCAGGCTCTTAAGATGAAGTTATGGTCTAAAATAGTATTCCAGACAGTGGTATATACATTTTCATCAATCCTTAAATTTTTTTTATTTTAACATGATTGATGAGGACCACTGTGTATGAAAGTTTGTGATCTTCTCACTATATGTAAATGACATAATGTATGCCGGAAATGATAAGGAGTTTGTGATGGCCATTAAGAGTTGGTTATCATCAACATTTGAAATGAAGGACATGAGTGAAATTACATATATACTTGGTGTTAAAATCGAATGAGATCATTCAAAGAGATTGTTAACTCTTTCACAAGAATCTTACATTGAGAAGATTCTTGAACGATTTAATATGCATAATTGCAAACTTATTGACACTTCTATTACAAAGGGCGGAAATTTAAGCAAGAGGTTTTGTCCTAAAACTTTATTTGAAAATGGACAAATGAAAAAAAGTTCCTTATTCCAATGTTGTTGGGAGCCTTATGAACGTTATGATGTTTATAAGGCCGGATATATGTTTTGCAGTTGGAACGGTAAGTAGATATCAAGAAAATCTATGTCAAGTTCATTGGAATGAGGTCAAGAGAGTTTTCAGGTATCTAAAAGGTATTGCAGATTACACATTGTGTTATAAAGGAATGAATCTGCATCCTGAAGACTATACTGATGCCGATTGGGAAGGAGATTTGGATGAAAGAAAATCTACCTCTGGATATGCTTACTTACCAAATAATGTTGTCATTTCTTGGAGAAGTAAGAAACAAACATGTGTACCTTATCCACAATGGAAGCTGGGCATGTAGTGTTATCAACTGCTGTACAAGAGGCAGTTTGGGTTAAGAGATTTTTCAATCACTTGGGGGTTAAGGAAGATGTTGCAAACACAATCTTAGTGAACTGTGATAACCAGACAGCTATAGCTTTCACAAAAAATCCCAAATATCACTCTTTGACCAAATGTATAGATACCAAATATAATTTTGTTAGAGACTTATGGAAAGAAGTGAATGTGAAGCATATATATCTACATATAGAATGATAGCAGATCCATTTACAAAAACAATTCCCAGAAATGTATTTGAAGGTCATGTACAGTCTCTAGGGTTGCGTAGATATTGATGAATGATTTTCAAATATGAACAATCAATGCATTTTTTTTGTAACATTCACAAAGGAATAATAGTAAGTTTGTTATTCAGTTGATGCCTAATATTGCTATTTTCTGTTGAAAGCATACATACATAATACGTGCTTAGTGCATGATATAAAATATATGTTGGACAGATTGATTGGCCCTCTCAAATAGGCATTCACCTCTATGAATGTATGATTTATAGAGATGAGACAGTTTGAGCAGTATGAGAGTTCAAGATTAAACGAATCTTGCCTTGATTAATGGATCAAGATGAGGTCACTATGTTCGAAATCTTTGTGACCGAAAATGAATAATCCCACGATTCATCTTATCCTTCTTACTGCCAGGAGAAAATATTGTTTTTGAAATAAAATAAAAAGAAATGGTGGACTTAAGTTAGATACTGAGTGTATATGAACTATCATCTGTATGTTATTTGTAATGAGAAAATACCATATCATATGTTTCATACCACATGTGCAAAGTAACAACCATAAGAGTAACGAGGTATTGTTGATCTCTCTTCCTCGTTATATGAGACTCTCGAGGCTAAGATGGCCTATATTTGTACCCTTATAACTTTCACAGGTTTATTCAGGTTTGAGTTTCATGTATGCTATCATAGAATGCTACTAATGGTCAGGAATGGTTTAGCCCTAATGGTCATGAATGATTCGGCCCAAATGGGCATCTTTAGAAAAGCAATCAAACTGGAATCAAAGGATTCAAGATGAAAGGAAGACCACATTGAATGTCACATTTTGTAGTATTCATAGGTCGACCAATTATGTTATTTCCGAGTTCGTGATTTCGTCTTCGACCCGCGTCTTTACATCACACATCTACGACTTCGGGGATTTCGCAACTACAAGTTCGCCGAACAAAATTAATTCATCATTGGAATCAGAGCCAAGATTTTTTCTTAAATTGTATTTGTGATTTGAAATTTTCTTTGTTACAACACAAATCCATCTGAATAAATAAATCAGAAATAGGCAAATTGTTGATTTGTTTTGAAATCTACTTTGCACTTTGTCTGTATGGCCAATACACATCTATTTCGTTTGAATTAAAGACCCATTCTAACTACTCAAAGAAAACAATACAAACCATGAAATTCTTTTTGGATTTAAAACTAGAAAATCAACAAGATATAAATGGGTGTGATTCAAAACTTCAAAAATCGAATGTTAATTTGAGTATAAAGAGTACACATCTAGAAGAAAAGAGCTGAATACTAATCATACCCATTAGGTGCCACTACCAAGACCCTCGAAACCCCATCACATCCAACATCTTCAGCCTTGGAGATCTGAAAAAAACAAACTCATTCCAATCACAAGCATACCCGTATATCTCCAAAAGTAGATCGATGTTATTGAGGACAGATTCAGGAACAAGTCGCGGGGCTTGAGCGAGTCCAAGACCCGATCTTGTGACTAGGGTGTTGAAGTTGTTGTAAATTTGTCATGAACAAGGTTCATGAAATTGGGAGAGAAGAGATAGGGTGGATAGGAGAGACGAGATTGAGGAGTTTCTTTTTTCTTTCTGTTTATTCTTTTGTGAAGAAGAAAGTAAAGATAAGAGGCTGGGAACCCATGTGTTTCAATAATACCTATGAGTCTTTTCAATGACTCATTGGTATCAAAACCAATGGGTCAAAGACTTTGTAAGTGAGTTTTTTGAGAGAATGGGTTCATTGTATCATATCAAATAAAATTGAAATTGAAATGAGATAACATGAAATGATTTTGGGCCTTTTTTTTGTTCCAAGAACATCGTCGCTGGATTAAACAAAGGTGAGAAATTGAATGATGATAGCTATGAGATTTGGAACATGAAAATTCAATATGTGCTGGAAGAGCAAGAGTTTCTGGAAGCTCTTAACCACACCATGAAAGAGCCTAAGGAAGGCAACTCTGTCCAGAAAAAAAGGGATTGAGAGGCTTATAATGCCTGGAAAAAAAAAATGTCATTGCTTGCATTACATTGCTAAGCAGTATGGAAAATGATATAATACAAGATTTTCGTAAATATAAGACAACAAACACATGTTGACAATTTTAAAAGAGAAGTTCTATTACTAAACAAAAGCAACTCACAATAAAGTTTGACACCTACAAGAAGCGCCCAAACCATAATATTAGACAACATATGAGGCAGATGTCGAACATGATAAGTGAGCTAAAGGAGGCTCGTCACATGTTAACTGATGAACAATAGGTATAAGTCTTTATTAGATCCTTACCCCATAACTGGGAGCACATGAAGGTGCACCTAACCCACAATGAAAGCATCAAAACACTAAATGATGTTGCACGTCATTTGGAGTTAGAAGAGGATCACATTGAAGTGATAGGCCAAATACAGATGTGTATATGTTAAAAGATCAAATGATAAATTTGTGATCTTTTCACTATATGTAGAAGACATACTGTAAGTCGAAAATGATAAGGAGTTTGTGATGGCCATTAAGAGTTGGCTATCATCAACATTTGAAATGAAGGACATGAGTGAAGTTACATATATACTTGGTGTTAAAATCGAACGAGATCATTCAAAGAGATTGTTAACTTTTTCACAAGAATCTTACATTGAGAAGATTCTTGACCGATTTAATATGCATAATTGCAAACCTATTGACATTCCTATTACAAAAGGTGAAAGTCTGAGCAAAAGGTTTTGTCCTAAAACTCCATTTGAAAATGGACAAATGAAAAAGGTTCCTTATTCTAATGTTGTTGGGAGCCTTATGAACGTTATGATATGTACAAGGTCGGATGTATGTTTTGTGGTTGGAATGGTAAGCAGATATCAAGAAAATCCATGTCAAGTTCATTGGAAAGCGGTTAAGAGGATTTTGAGGTATCTAAAAGGTACCGTGGATTACACATTGTGTTATGAAGGAATGAATCTGCATCTTGAAGGCTATACTGATGTTGATTGGGAAGGAGATTTAGATGAACGAAAATCTACCTCTGGTTATTCTCACTTACTGAATAATGGTGTCATTTCTTGTAGAAGTAAGAAACAAACATGTGTAGCCTTATCCACAATGGAAGCTGAGTATGTGGCGTTATCAACTGCAGTACAAGAGGCGATTTGGGTTAAGAGATTTTCCAATCACATGGGGGTTAAGAAAGATATTGCAAACACAATCTTAGTGAACTGTGATAACCAGACAACTATATCTTTCACAAAAGATCCCAAGTATCACTCTTTGACCAAACATATAGATACCAAATACAATTTTGTTAGAAACTTACGGAAAGAAGTGAATGTGAAGTGTATATATACGCATAGATTGATAGCATATCCATTTACAAAACCAATTCCCATAAATGTATTTGATAAGTCATGTTCGGTCTCTAGGGTTGCGTAGATATTGATGAATGATTTTCAAATATGAACAATCAATGCATTTTTTTGTAACATTCACAAAGGAATAATAGTAAGTTTGTTATTCAGTTGATGCCTAATATTGTTATTTTTTGTTGAAAGCATACATACATGATATGTGCTTAGTGCATGATATAAAATGTATGTTGGACAGATTGATTGGCCCTCTCACATAGGCAATCGCCTCTATGAATGTATGATTTATAGACATGGGATAGTTTGAGAAGTATGAAAGTTCAAGCTTAAACGAATGTTGCCTTTATTAATAGATCAAGATGAGGTCACTATGTTTAAATTCTTTGTGATCGAAGATGAATAACCCCACGATTCATCTTATCCATCTTATTGCCAGGAGAAAATCTTGTTTTTGTGATAAAATAAAAAGTAATGGTAGACTTAAGTTAGATACTGAGTGTATCCGGACTATCATCTATATGGTATTTGTAATGAGAGACATACGCTTCATGAAAAATGAGAAAATACCATAGCATGTGTTTCATACCACATGTGCAAAGTAACAACCATAAGAGTAACGAGGTATTGTTGATCTCTCTTCCTCGTTATACGAGACTCTTGAGGCTAAAATGTCCCATATTTGTACCCTTATAACTTCCACTAATTTCTTGATGTTTGAGTTTGATGTATGCTATCATAGAATGCTACTAATAGTCATGAATGATTCGGCCCAAATGGGCATCTCTAGAAAACCAATCAAACTGGAACCAAAGGATTCAAGATGAAAGGAAAACCACATTGAATGTTACATTTTGTAGTATTCATAGGTCGACCAATTATGTTTACTATGTGTTTTCATAATTGTGAATACAAAAACGCATTACAATGATTTATTCATTGAGAGATCAAAGAGTTGTTTTAAATGTGATGAAATGGGCTTTGGGTACTGCATACTTTCTCTACTTATTGGAACTGCTATGTATACCTAACAGTTACATAGTAGTGAACTCTCGTTATTTGTGAGATATGCTGGTCGCACAACCTATTTATCTGTATGAACGTTGCAGTGAAGAGATTTGTTCTCTTATAGATTGGTTAATCACATGCAAGTGGGAGATGTTAGTTTCAAGAAATTATGCACATGATTAAAACTGCTCGGCGGTTTGGTTAACTGCCATGAGCAGTTAGTGAAATCGAAAAGCATAAGCAATAGAAAACGATCGGTTTTCAAGAAGGAAAATGTCTGAATTCTCTGTTCATCTTCTCTTACACAAAATCAAAACTGCTTCGACAAGATATTTAGGCTGTGAACAACAGGCTATTTCCATGTTCGTGATTTGTCTTCGACCCGCGTCTTCACAATACACATCTACTACTTCGGGGATTCCGGCTTGAGAGTTGAGACTAGTTTTTGTGTAAAAGGCAAGAAAAAAATAGATATTTATCACTTTATCCTCGCTAAGATCATGTACTTTATCATTGTTGGAATGTTTTCTAAGAAGTGCTACACTGGTTTGATGACTCTTACCATCGGCTTTTAAATTTTGTTTGGATCATTTGCTCGTCTTAGATTTATGTGTTGAAATTATTACTTGCTTGTAGTATAGGATGACTGGGAAGATGGTGACTACGAGTGTAGCCTAGTAATGTTGATCTTTACATTGGGAAATTTCTCAAATATATTACGAATTAGCTTTTTTCAAATAGGTGTTAAATTTCTCAAATATATTGCTAATTAGCTTTTTTCAAACAGGTGTTGGTGCTATAGGAGTAAGAAGTAGATAAGATGTTTGATTTAAAGCGTTTGCCATGACAATGATCTGCACTTTGGTCTGCTTGGTATTTATGCCTTTTTTCTCATTATCGGAGAGATTATGATGTATCGTTTGTTACTCGTGTCAAAGACAATTAGATTGTGCAATTTATGTTTTCCATTGTGTGTCTTGCACTCTTGCCTGATAGATCATAAACCACGGTTATAAATTCTATTGCTAGTAGTTATCATAGCTTTATCTTGGTTTCCCTATTTTTAATTTTGTGCGAGTTTCTGTCTGCTACGATTTTTCAATCAGTTTCAAATCTTTTGGTAGACAATCTAGAAAAGTTCCTGAACGTTTCTACTTTGTCTGGTGGCATTGTATGAAACTTAGTAGTTCTCATCAAGATGAGCAACGACTTCTTGTTATCCGATTCATGGTACAATTGAACCTCAATTTGCATTGAAAATTAGCATCAAGGGTTCAAAATCATTTGCATTGGTTCTCTTGTCGTATGATGCATGTGTTCCCTAGAGTATGATATTGGAATTTGGTATGGTTTAGAAGAGTTGGCTTCTCAAGTAATTTTGCATCTGAATTTGGGTGACCACTCCGGGTGTCTAATTGAAATCCTGTTTTTTTTTTTCCTCAAGGTATATCAAATAAATTCTCTGATTGTCCTTTATGTCTAGGTGATAATGAACCTCAAGAGGAGGTGTATGTTTAATAGTGAACCTAAATCCAATACATTCTAGGCAACTTTTCTCCAAATCTTAGTTTTACCATTTCCATTTTTTCCACCATAATTAATTTTATTTGGTCTTCTAAAGTGTTTTTAAGAATTTGAGTTTGATATCCTTTTTAACTTTGTGAATAGGATGATAATCCTTATGAACCACTTTACTTGTATGTTCTTTATAATTTTGTAGGTAAACTGAAAAGAAGGGAACTTCTTTCCACCATATTTAATTTATTTGGTATTCTAAAGTATTTTTGAAAATTTGAGCGTGATATCTTTTTTTAACTTAGTGAATAGGACGATAACTCTATGAACCACTTTACTTGTATTTTCTTTAGAATCTTGTAGGTAAATTGATGAGAAGGGAACAAAAACAAACTAAACAAAAAAAGTGTTAGATTTGCTTGGAGTTTAGGCGACGAGAATTTCAAGTTAAATCAATTATTAGTGAAATACATCATACCAATAAGCAAGGAACTCTTTCAAGTTCAAAAGAGATTGGCCCATCTCTACCACTATAACCCCAAATCTGACTAATGAATAGTGATTGAATGTCTTCGACCTATATTTGTAATGCCTATTTTGCCTTAAAATATTCATCATATTTACAATCAAAATAAGTTGATTAAATTAGTAAAAATAAATAAAATTTGGATGGCAAAAATAATCAAAGGTGTATTTAATTCTCTTGTGCCCTATTTGGTGGAGCCCATACTATGTATAATATCCACTACTACAAGAGGTGATATTATACATTACTTTGGGTCATGTGGCAACTCCAATGATACTCTTTTTATTGTAGTTCTTGGTGTAGGTGAAGAAAATGTAACATGAGAAAAGATGGGCTTTGGTCTCAGGCCCAATAGAAAATTAGGATTAAGTTATTTTTTCCTATATTATTCATAAATTTAAATTCCTATTTTTATGGCATTTTAAAGAAACTTAAAACTTAATATATTGATTTAAACCATTTAATCATAATAATTACATTTAATTGACGGTTTTAGTATTTTGTTTTTTAATAATGTTGTAAAGCATTTAATATTTAAGGGTATATCAATAACATGAGTAACACACACAAAATTAAATTCAAAATAATTTTATTAGACCAATAGGCGATACACAAAATTTAAGTATTAACACTATTTCATTTCAATTTATTTGATGCGTATAGATTCAATGCAAAATCCTTGAAGGATAGATAAATTTCACATTTACTTAATCCTGAAAATAAATAATATAAAAACAACAAAATTAATGTCCACTCAACAAACAACCTCATTAATGTGAATAATAAAAGAAAGAAGGTATCCTAATATGGGTACTGAACCAAACCAACTAAAGACACTCTCCACTGATCAAAAAGAGAAATCACATGCAAACAAAGACATCTTGTTATTGTTGTTGCTCTGGAGATAAACTATTAGATCAATCCAACATCCAAGAAGATTCAAAGACCAATGAGTGAGATTTTAAATCACAATGACTGAGTTTTGTGACACTGTTTGGAAGAGAGACAGACGATTTGGGTAAAGAACACCAATCGAAAAAGAAGACCTCTGAGAGTGAGTAAAGAATACCAAATCTATCACCCAACAAATCGCAGTATACTCTGAGAACATCAATGAATCAAATATGCTAATCGATGCGAAATAATTGCTTACACATTCATTATTGTTGACTGTTGATCACAGAGAGTAGGTAGAGAAGATGAAGTGAGAGCTTGTGATAAGAATACGCTAGAAAAAAGTAGGCGTATAGAATCAACTCCAAATTTTGCTAAAATAAATAAATAGAATTCATAAAACCTATCAAATTGTTTAAAAATCTAAACAAAATACTGAGGCACTAAGCACTTAAAGATGATGCTTCAAGATTTCAGTGAAACAAAATTTGGTACAAAAGGAAAGACTTCAAATCTCTGTGGCAGACCTAATATAACTTCAAATCTTCCATAGTACCTAGAATCATAGTTTGCAAGTTGTTGGAAACCGAAGTATGAGTATTTTTCCCGTATTTTCATGTTCATCAACAAATTATGTTCGGTGGGCATAAGAAGTGGTTGATGACGAGATTTCATAGAACTAGAAAATGTTTTCGCCTTGGGAGTCTTGTACTGATACAGAGCGCTCCAGCTACCCTTCTTTCTGTCTACCAATTTCCATATATATGTTTGAGTTTCAAAATTTCCAATTAAAGCCACTGATGTACCTACATTAATTATTTCCATTTTCTGAAGTTCCATCATCATATCAGGCAACTTGATAACTTGAAAATTCTCGCTGTAGATGTCCAGGGAGAGGACATATTTGTGCTTAGGAGAATCTCCGATAAGCCAATGGAACGCACCTTCCAGGAATACTGAATGTGGTAACGACACCCAAATCGATCTATACTTTGGGCTCTCGCAGGGAAGATTCAGTGTCCTCCATGAAGTATCACCCAAAGTGATAATCTCACCACTCTTGAAGGAATCATCTGGATTATCTGGGTCCCAATTAACGTAAAATCGAGCTACTTTATATTTCCTGGTTGTTATATCAAAGCCTAAATATATACTTCTCATCTTGAACTTGTCAAACTTCTTCTTTGATCCAGGTAATGCAATACTTTCCCCGGTGATAGGATTATAGACAAAGATGGAGTGATCATCATCAATGCAAAAGAGTCCATTACAGGAAGAAACAATTTTAGGATGTTGAATATGTGTCGCTGGACCTTCTGGTGTTTGAAATTTGTATTTGATTGGGATCTTGTTGGTGGCGATGTAGCCACATTCTGTCTTCTCCACCAATGCAAAACTGCTTGATTCATTAAGTTCAATATGTGCAACAATGAAAGTGCATGGTTTATTCGGTGCCCGATTCGTCAACTGGAAATCAATAATGAAAGATGGATCTTTTACCAAGTTTTGCCAATTCTTACATACACTCTGAAACCGAACAAGAGACTTGGTAGGCAGGTGACACAGTATCTTGTAGATGATTTCACTAGGAAGATGATGATATTGTGGATGAAGACGAGGAAGTCCCCCTACAGATTCGACCACATGTTGACGAGGTTGATGCTCATATTCTACACATCGGTTACCATCACAGCCATGACGGCCACCATTACTCATTGCTCTCGCTACTGTTATTGTTATTGCTCTTGGAGAAGGGAAGAAAGATAGGCAAAGTGTTCTAAGTTAATTACATGGACGAGGAGTATCTTTTTCTATCTCGAACCCTAATTTTGCATAAATTGCGGACCAAGTATTTTTAATTAGAAACCAGATTCGTAATTCCAAGTAACAAGGTTCCTATTCCTTAGCTTCTAGTTTCCTACTTTTCCTTTCCTCTAAAGTATTGTTTCCTGTCCTTGGTCTTTCTTTCCTATTGATAAAGAAAGACCAAGTTTTAGAATTAAGGTGACGTGGCTTGATCTTGAATGATGAAATCTTCAAAGTGTTTATGTGTATCTCGAGGGTATTAAAACCTCTCCTCTGATGACGGCACATCATTCTGGTTGGTCGCAGAACTTGAGCAAAATAAGGGAAACGGTACTTTCAAGAAGAAAAGCAAATCAAGAGTGAAATGCTTCAACTATGGCACATCACTATGCGCGTGAATGTCGTGAGCCAAAGTAGGTAAAAACCCTTAATGCAAACTTTAGTGTTGCATATGTATCAAGTTTTGTATTTCTAACTGAATCTCATCCTTTATGGATTATAGACTCAGGTGCCACAGACCACATAGCCAAATACCTCAATTCTTTCATGGAATATCGTTGAATCCCACCAGGAGCGAGATGGATATATGTGGGAAATAATTTGAGGGTGGAAGTTAAAGGAATCGACACCTGCAAGTTGAGTTTATGTGGTGGTAGAACCCTCAACCTACACGATGTTTTGTATGTTCCTGAAATTCGACAAAATTTGGTCTTTGTGATAGATTTGCTTAATTTAGGTTACTCTTTAAACTTTTATGGTATTGGTGTGAATGTGTTCCATGGAACAACATTTTACTGTTTCCGATATTTACTCGATGGTTTTATGATTCTGGATATTGACTATGTTAATAGTTATATCAATATTGGTTTTTCCTTAATGACATCTACTTCAAATAATTTAGAAGATAATGTAGATGTTTGGCATACTAGACTGGGTCATATTGGCCAACAGAGAATGCATAGATTGGCAAAAGAGGGCTTATTGGACCCAATTGAAAAAGTCAATCTATCAATATGTGAATATTGTCTAGCTGAAAAAATTGTACGTAAACCATTTGGCAAAGGAACAAGAGCTAAAATTTTATAGCAGTTAATCCATTTAGATATTTGTGGTCTGATGAATGTTAGGGCTTGTATATTTTATCACTTTTATAGATGATGACACTCGATTTGGTCACGTCTATTTGATCTCTCATAAGTTAGAAGCTTTAGATTGCTTCAGACGCTATGTGAATTTGGTAGAGAATCATCTAGAAAAGAAAATAAAAATGTTGAGAACTGATTGAGGACGTGAATATCTATCTGATGAATTCAAAATTATATGTAGTGAAAAAAGGAATAGATAGACAACTAACTATTTCAAGGACTCAACAACAAAATGGTGTTGCGGAGAGGAGAAATAGAACCCTTCTTGAGATGGTTAGGTCAATGGATGACACAAGAAATTTGCCCATTACCTTCTCGGGTGATGCTTTGCTAACAACTGCCCATGTACTTAACCTAGTGACCTCCAAATCAATTACGACAACTCCTTATGAATTATGGACTGGTCACAAACCCGATCTTTCTAATTTAAGATCTTGGAGTTGTGCTTCTTATGTTCACAACATTATATAAGATACTCTGAACACTCTAAAGGATATGTATTTATTGGGGAACATGCAAGTATTAGTATAACGGAATTTGAATCACGAGATGTCATGTTTATTGAATAGGAATTTCCAAACAGGGGCGAGTTAAACCGTGATTTAACTCCTTTGGAAAAGGCGGATTCAGATGAATTGCTTACGCAAAACTAGTTGGTGAATTCATTAGATAATTCAACCAGATCATTTGATCCAAATAGAAGCCAAGCAAATAATAGTGAATTCGTTTCACAAGAAAATTAGCTACGACGTTGTAGTCGTGAAAATATTTCCTATCGTTATTTTGAAATCGAAGGTGAGGCTTTTATTGAAGCCTCACAAGACGACGATGAACCAAAAACGGTTGGGGAGGCTCTTACCTGCCTTGCAAATGAACAATGGATAAATGCAATGGAAGAAGAAATGAAGTCAATGAGATCAAACCAAGTTTGGAAATTGGTTGATCTTCCGAATGGACAGAAAACAATTGGGAACAAATGGGTTCTCCAGATTAAGCGTAAATCCGACGGAACAATTGAAAGATATAAGGCTCAACTTATAGCCAAGGGGTATACTCAACAAGAAGGAATTGATTACAAAGAAACATTCTCTAAAGTTGTGAGATTTACTTCTATTCGCCTAATTCTGACTATAATGGCAAGTATGGATCTTGAAATATATCAAATGGATGTAAATATTGTTTTTCTCAATGGAGAATTGCAAGAGGAAATCTATATGAAACAACCTGTAGGTTTTGTAAAGGAATGTGAAAAACACAAAGTGTGCAGGCTCTTAAGATGAAGTTATGGTCTAAAATAGTCTTTCAGACAGTGGTATATACATTTTCATCAATCCTTAAAGTCTTTTTATTTAAACATGATTGATGAGGACCACTGTGTATAAAAGTTTGTGATCTTCTCACTATATGTAAATGACATACTGTAAGCCGGAAATGATAAGGAGTTTGTGAAGGCCATTAAGAGTTGGTTATCATCAATATTTGAAATGAAGGACATGAGTGAAGTTACATATATACTTGGTGTTACAACCGAACAAGATCATTCAAAGAGATTGTTAACTCTTTCACAAAAATCTTACATTGAGAAGATTCTTGAACGATTTAATATGCATAATTGCAAACATATTGACACTTCTATTACAAAAGGCGAAAGTCTGAGCAAAAGGTATTGTCCTAAAACTCCATTTGAAAATGGACAAATGAAAAAAGGTTCCTTATTCCAATGTTGTTGGAAGCCTTATGAACGTTATGATGTGTACAAGGCTGGATATATGTTTTGCGGTTGGAACGGTAAGCAGATATCGAGAAAATCCATGTCAAGTTCATTGGAAAGCGGTCAAAATGATTTTGAGGTATCTAAAAGGTACTTCGGATTACACATTGTGTTATGAATGAATGAATCTGCATCTTGAAGGCTATATTGATGCTGATTGGGAAGGAGATTTAGATGAAAGAAAATTTACCTTTGGTTATGCTTACTTATTGAATAATTGTGTCATCTCTTGGAGAAGTAAGAAACAAACATGTGTAGTCTTATCCACAATGGAAGTTGAGTTTGTGGCATTATCAGCTGCAGTACAAGAGGGGGTTATGCTATGATTGTTGTGGTAGTGGCGCAACCTGTGGCATGGTATCTCTCATTGATTTTGGCATCTACTCATTGATGATAGTGAAATCTGTGCAACCCGTTAACCATATTTCATTGTTTCCTTATTAAAAAATCTCATTTCGGAAGGGCTCAGTGATTGTTTGATAAAAATCACCCCCTCCCCCTTTTGCAAGCACAAATTGTTTAATGAAATTACATATAGGAAGAATCGGTTGAAAGTGATTGTTGGGTTGAAAATGATGATTCATGATTGTTGATCATAGAGAGTAGGTAGAGAAGATGAAGCGAGAGCTTGTGAATAAGAATATGTAGAAAAAAGTAGGGGTATAGAATCAAGTGCAAATTTTGCTAAAATAAATAAATAAATAGAATTCATAAAACCTGTCAAATTGTTTAAAAATCTAAACAAAATACCAAGGCACTACGCAATTAAAGATGTTGCTTCAAGATTTCAGTGAAACAAAATTTGGTACAAAAGGAAAGACTTCAAATCTCTCTGGCAGTCCTAATATGACTTCAAATCTTCCATAGTACCTCGAATCATAGTTTGCAAGTTGTTGGAAACCGAAATATGAGTGTTTGCCCCATATAATCATGTTCATCAACAAATTATGTTCGGTGGGCATAAGAAGTGGTTGATGACGAGATTTCATAGAACTAGAAAATGTTTTCGCCTTGGGAGTCTTGTACTGATATGGAGCGCTCCAGCTACCCTTCTTACTGTCTACTAATTTCCATATATATGTTTGAGATTCAAAATTTCCAATTAAAGCCACTGATGTACCTATATCAATTATTTCCATTTTCTGAAGTTCCATCATCATATCAGGCAACTTGATAACTTGAAAGTTCTCGCTGTAGATGTCCAGGGAGAGGACACATTTGTGCTTAGGAGAATCTCCGATAAGCCAATGGAATGCACCTTCCAGGAATACTGAATGTGGTAACGACTCCCAAATCCCTCTATACTTTGGGCTCTCGCGGGGAAGATTCAGTGTCCTCCATGAAGTATCACCCAAAGTGATAATCTCACCACTCTTGAAAGAATCATCTGGATTATCCGAGTCCAAATTAGCGTAAAATCGAGCTACTTTATATTTCCTGGTTGTTATATCAAAGCCTAAATATATACTTCTCCTCTCGAACTCGTCAAACTTCTTCCTTGATCCAGGTAATGCAATACTTTCCCCGGTGATAGGATTATAGACAAAGATGGAGTAATCATCATCAATGCAAAAGAGTCCATTACATGAAGAAACAATTTTAGGATGTAGAATATGTGTCGCTGGACCTTCTGGTGTTTGAAATTTGTATTTGATTGGGATCTTGTTGGTGGCGCTGTAGCCACATTCTGTCTTCTCCACCAATGCAAAACTGCTCGATTCATTAAGATCACTATGTGCAACAATGAAAGTGCATGGTTTATTCAGTGCCCGATTCGTCAACTGGAAATCGATAATGAAAGATGGATCTTTTACCAAGTTTTGCCAATTCTTACATACACTCTGAAACCGAACAAGAGACTTGGTAGGCAGGTGACACAGTATCTTGTAGATAATTTCATTAGGAAGATGATGATATTGTGGATGAAGATGAGGAAGATATTCTACATATCGGTTACCATCACAGCCACCAAGACGGCCGCCATTACTCATTGCTCTCGCTATTGTTCTTGCTCTTGGAAAAGGGAAGAAAGAAAGGCAAAGTGTTCTAAGTTAATTAGGTGGACGATGAGTATCTTTTTCTATAGTTGCAAATTGCAATCGAACCCTGAGTTTGCATAAATAGAGGACCAAGTATTTTTAATTAGAAACAAGTTTCCTGATTCCAAGTAACAAGGTTCCTATTCGTTAGCTTCTAGTTTCCTACTTTTCCTTTCCTCAAAAGTTTCTATTGTTTCCTTTTTGGTTCTACTGTGAGAAAAAAAGATCAGGTTTTGGAATTAGGGTGACGTGGCATGATTTTAAACAATGAAATCCCCAAAGTGTTTATGCATATCTCGAGGGTGTAAGAAACTTCCTCTAACGATGATGCTGCATCATCCTGGTTGCAGAACCTAATTGTAAAACCTGATTCCCTAGCCAAGATTAATAAATTCTACTATTCTAGTACAACCATGGAGACTGAAAGTTTTTCTAAAACACTACAGTTCTATGCAACCAGCATTATATTCACAAACACCTCATGCTGAAAAGCAAAACAAGTCTTAACTACTCAAGACCAAAGCTTGTTTTGTCCAATCAAGGCGCTCTCAATGCCGTGGAAAGCTTGTTACCGCCTTCTTCTGTGTCTCTGCAGACTCGTACCTCCGACCATGATACATATCTTCTTCAGCTAGGTGCAACATGCCTCTGATGACATTCAAACCAAGGTTGTTTCTGAATTGTTTCTCATCTTCTATCACATGTAGAAAACCCTCATTTGAACCAAACTCAACATGGAAATAGGAAATTCTTCCGAATGGAACTCCACAGTCCACCCTTTTCTGTTATATGAATGATCTTCTTTGATCTGTGCTGGCTCCATTCATCTACTGAGTCATCAATAGCCTTGAAGTACAAAAGAGCCTGTGTAGCAAACTCTTCCGGTATAGGATTGCATTCCACTAAACAATGGCAAAGTTGTTGTTCCAGTACCATGACAGTTTCAAGGAAAAGAACACTCTTCCCAACCACGATAACAAGAACAAAAAAATTTATGGGGTGAGACAGGCTCAAACTCTCCACCTAGGATCGCCTTATGCACTAGCTAACTGCGTTTCTAGTGCTATATTACGGTTTTAATAACATAGACGCACACTTTGCTACCCCCAACAATTATTTCCTGTGCAATATACCAATGTGTCCACTTCGACACAAGTTCAAGTTCTGGTCCATTAGAGAACTTATGTCCAATAGATACAATTTGCTCTCACATTCCCAAGATTTTCACTTCTATTTGCTTGGAGCACTATGATTCATCAAGAAATCCATACAAAAACATTTGTAATGGATGGTACATCATCTATTCTCATAAAGAGGTGACGGGGAGGATCATTACTATTATGTTTCAAGAAATAAGTGACAATCTCTGTCCATAATTTTTTCAAATTGTCATTCCAAGAAACAAGATGGAAGATACAAAGGTACAAGAACAGAGATACAAAGTAGAAAAACAAAGACAATTGCGTTTACAATAGAAGGATCTGGGATGCCTCTAATACAGGTTATTCAGAGTGAACCATTCTGAATCAATGATTCCAACTAAATATATGCTAAACTTGTAGTTCCACAACTATTCGGTCCCTGCAATCTTCTTCTTAATAGATTCAATATCCGTGGCTAATTCTTTTCTGCTTGACTGAGAAAACAATATGAGCTTATCAGCAAAATACTGTGTGGGAAGAATATAAATATGTAAAAAAGTAAGATCAACCCATTGACTTAACTTCTGAGGTAACAACATTTTATGAAATGGGTTATACTTGCCCGAAGAAAGTCATCATGGCCAGTTGTACTTAAGAAAATGGCATGTGATGCTTTTGAAACATGATAAAGCAAAGAACTTGGACACAGAAAATGTGAATGGCAAGTACACGCAGTCTATGCTATAAGATATTAGCAAACTAAATGATGAAACATTATGAAGTTAAATCTTTGAAGGGTGCTAGGCATGACACTTGATTTTTTAGGACTCAAGTTGCATACTTCAAGTGTATGTTCTTTGCAAATGAGGTATTTAAATAACAAGCTTAGACACCATGGACATTGAACATCAAAAGTCTAGAGACTTGCTTCGGTGTTTCAGGGGTATCAGAACCAGGTCAAGAATATGGAAAGAATGGTGGAATGGATGAAAAATGAAAACCAAGGAGTGCATAGTTCTAACATAGATGAGGATACTAAGATGTAAGAATGCATTCTTAAACGGTAAGTGTAACTCTGATAGATATAAAAATAACAAAAATTGAGTAGATGTTCTAATTACACGAGGGAGACCAAAAAGGACATTCAACAAGGTGGTCATTAAGACATCCCATTTGCTAGAAGATGATAGACTTCATGGTGGAATATTGCCTTAACTGACCCCATACATTTAGGATATGACTTTGTTGTTAAACATGTAATATCATTAACTGAAGCTTCTCCCCAAATTCACCCTGTGAGGATTTGTAGCAAGGACATACATAAATTCAATCCATAAAATTTCAGCTGTTAGTACCACCCAAGGAAATTCCATTTGTAAAGTTGGATATGGGCACCTAAACAAGGTGGACATTCACTTTTAGAGACAATCTAGTCCATAGACTCCATGCTACTATTAGAGAACACAACCACAAAATTGCTCTCGCCCTTCTATTCATTGACCATAAACACATCCCTTCCAGTCAATATTTTGAAACCTCAATGCATGGATAACCGGCAACTGAAGAATCATCTTATCAAGTGTTGATTTTGACATTGCATTAGTATTATTCAAACCCAATCGAATAAGTCAAACACTTTGACTTGAGAACTCATAACAAATTTATTATGCTGGCCATGGTGCGGATCACGTCTATAATCCATTTTACGAGATAAACAGGATATGTGCAAACTTGGAAGTACCAATCAGGTTTTCAATGTTACCTTGAAGAGAAGGTATCGGTACACAAACCATCCAGTGTATCCAAGCCCTACCAACTCCATGAGTTTGGGAAGCTGGTAAGATAAAGCCATGTTAACAGATCGGAACAGGAGAAATAATTAAATTAACAACCGAAGTTTCAGCAGGTCCAAGCCGTTAAAAAGGTTGCACAGGCTTGATCATCACTTACCAGAGGAACTGAGTTGATGGCCCCAACCACAACAGACGACAACCAAACAGCAACTATAGCACCACCTCCATAGAGAAGCACTGTAGATTTGTTCTCAAGTGCGTCCCACTATAAGCATAACATAATGGAACCTGTGAGTTACTGCATCCCACTAGTATAACCACACTGAAGAATTGGTTCATATGTCAGGATGGCCTGGCAGTAGATGTTCGGGACTTCCAATTTGGACATCCTGAACATTATATCAATTTATAAAGCTAAAATGTAGAAGAATCACTCACCTTTTCCTTTAAATCTGAAAACACCTCTCCAGCTTCAACAGAACTCTCTTCTGTGGCTCTGACTTGAAGTGATGAAAACCTGCGTGACTCTGTTTCAAAGGACAAACAGAAACATGTTATGGCTGGAGACCACAAAGGATTACAATACACAGATAGCAATTGCTCACAAAAGCGATACTAAATGAATCCAAATTTTAAATTGCAGATAAAGAAAAGAGACTTAAATATTTCAGAAATGCCAATGGTGATAGGATGAAGGACAGAAATATGTTCTCTTTCAATTTGTAAATGTGACAACACTTATAGTTAAATAGTATAAGAGGAGGAAGAGAAAAAGGGTGGGAGTAGAACAAGATGCGTACTGAATTTCTATCCCAGGGGACAGTCCTCTGTAAGAATGGAAACAAGCTAAGGATGATGATGCAAATTATGCAGAATGTAATTAAATTAAATTATACAAAATTAAGTTCCTTCAAATATGGAGTGAGTGGAAACTGCATCCTTGCAGCTCACTGAAAACCTTTGTGACTCTTATAGGTTACAGTGTAACAACTTGAGATGGCTAGTATAAAGTTAATAGGATCATCAAATGAGATAACTTCGCTGAAATGTAAACCGACTAAGAGGACTCCTTACCAACTTTACGAGAAATAACATGATACAATTTTTCTCTTTTCTGTCCAACGCGAATATACATGTACATCAGATTTTGGCAATCAACCGAAAGTACTGCCACTCCCAATTACCAGGTATTACACTATAAAGAAAAGCCCAAACCTAACAAGCACACACTAGTGATATACAAATGCTTTTCTAGAAATCAAATCTCTACTCAAGGGCATTCCTGACCATAATCACACACTGTAAAGGCCAGCAAAATGGGAAATTGATTCCAACAATCATCCTATTGAACCCACACCTTAATTTTTGACAATAGATTCTATCCTCTAGTAGTAAACAAGCCTCTTCTCTCACTCAACATTTGAATACTTTCCACCAAATCTAATCACATTTGCAAAAATTATCCAGAGTCATTCCAAAAATATACCCCATTCCAAATGCTGGTATTAATTCCCAAAATTGCAATTGATAGCTCTCCCCTCCATACCCAATTCGCAGCTTAGTCAAAATTGAAGCAAAATTACTCAACTACAACAAACCCAGTCGGGTTCTGCACTCATCCCCTCCAAACCCATTTCTCAATTTACCATCTTATCTCCAACAAAACCACTGTACAGCACAACCGGGTTTTCACAAAACACAAAATTAGCCACAAAAATCACAACTTTAAGGCTGGGTACATAAAAATTTTCAATTTTAAGCAACCAAATTACAGTTCAATTAAGTATAAAACAAAGGGTACCTGGGAAACTCTTCAAGGTGGTGGAACAGAATGCTGGGGTTGTGGAAGGTCTAGCTGGGAGCAAAGGTGAGGCAGAGCGACGAGAACTTGAAGTGGTAGTAGCTGTTGGTAGACGAGACCCCAACACTGCCATAGAAGATGCTGTTGCTGCATAAGCCGTAGCCATGGCTTTTTCTTCTTCCTCTTCTTGTCAAACTCTGTGCTGGGTGTTTGACCTCTCTTTCTCTATCTTCCTTCTTCTTCTTTGCTTAGATGACCCAAACACTACACACAATTTTTTAAAGTAATCTATCAACCATCCATTCTTGATTTTTTCTATCCATATTTTTTTGATTTCTCTCCCTATTTGGCTGACTATTGACAAGTGGCAAAATAGGAGATTTTGATTGGTTGTTTGGCTATCAAGAATCCAACCTCCTCTTTCTTGAAGGCATCCCACTACAACACTAACCATGTTTAGCAAAAGTAAATATTTTTATTTAATTTTGTCATTTGATGGGTGAAAATAATTGTAAAACTATAGGCATTGATTTAATTGTAATACAATTCGTATTATCACTCATGGTTCTTATTTGGTTATTTTGTTGATGGGATTGGGTTTTACCTTCAAGATTGGCAGAATTCATACAGTTGTCTCGGGATATTTGGGAAAAAAAAAACCTACAAGAAAAGAGAATATGATCTAGAAATTTACAGAAGAAAAAAAAAGTCGATGGACTATCTTTTATTCTTACTTTTCATTAAGGTTACATAGTAAACATCCATTTTATTCAGAGAAAAAAATAGAGCGGTGTTTTCTTTGTGAAGGAAATGTGTAGCCTTAAAATACTATGGCTTCCAAAATAACTAAAACTTTGTTTAATTATTTGTTATTTATTTTTGTTAGTGTGCAAGTTCAATTACTTTGTTTAAGTGAATTAAACATAGTTAGTGGTGCAATAAAGAATTGGAAACTCTTAACTAAACCCAACTTGGGATGGGGAAGCCTATGCAATTTGGGGTTCCCTCAATTGAGTTTTCCCTTCTAGCCTTTTTTTTTTTTTTTTGTCAGTTATTTTTCAAGGTCTGTTAAATAGGCATTCTTCTTCCTTTGCCACTCCATCACCATAAGACTATAACCTACCTTCTATCTTGGCAACAAGACAAGTCCCTTGCCACATAGAAACGCAATTTCCAAAGGAATGGTTTTCAATCACACTACTTCAATGTTGCTAAGAGCACTTTAATCATGCTGATAATAACATTGTAAAGCTTCAAGGAAAATGTCACTAACCTGGCTAATTTCCTATACAACAACTTTAAGCATAGCAGGCATAGGATGAAAAACAATGAAAACAGAATAACAAATTTATGAGCAAGTCTAGGCAGCCCGGGCTACCAGTCATTTTTTTGCCAAAGTTGGACTCTTTTACATTTTTACCCTTTCTCTTTAAAACACAACCACAAACATCATTGGGTAGAAATGTAAAGAGCCCAAACTCTGGCTGTAGCCATGGCTGCGTAGAATTATTGTAAATTTATACTAACAAGGAAGAGTTTGTCTAGGCAGTCAGGCTTTAAAGCCATTTTTTGGCCAGGCTTGGACATTTTTACACTTTTACCTCTTCTCTTTAAAACACAACCACAAACACAAACATTATCTATAGAAGGGGTAAAAGTGTAAAAAACCCAAAACCTAACAAAAAAGTGGTTATAAATCCTAACCGCCTAGAATTGGGGAACAGGGAAATAAGAACTTTGTAGTACATGCAAGCACAAAATCAACTAGAATGCATACGTTTCTCAGACTTGAGAACTTATTTACAAACAGCAACAAAACGAAGACTGTTTTACTTCTATCTAGGATCTTTCACTCGCAATCTAAAGTTGCATCTGCTCTGCATTTCTCTACTGGCTTGGCACCCTGTGAGTTTACTTTAATCTTTCTAATTCTATTGCTTCTTTCTAAAATGGCAATAGCAATCCATTGAATAGACAGTGTAACATACAACCTTATTTAGTGGGTACACAATAAGATACAATGAATCTCACAAAAACTGTTGGTATAGTTCAACTATCAGGAAGAAATAAAGAATCACTCATCATTTCCAATTAAGAAACAACATATTTGGGTTTAGTCTTACAATTACAGTGCAACCTTATGAAGATGATACAAATACCGAACACAACTATCTAGTGGTTAGACCCCCTGATTTGGCTAGGATTTCGTTTTCGTACGTGACGCAGGGAGCTTGGAAGAATGTCATTGTACATGTATTTTCCCATATATTAGGACCAGATCTCTTCCTTATCAAACTTTTATCAGAAAAGAAATCACAGGTCCTGTCAATCTGTCGTGTGCATGCAAGATGCAACAAAGTCATCGAGGCCATGAAGCAATTATGTTACTCTACACGTCATCACTGTCCTGAAACAAAGCCTTGGACACTGACCCAGAGGAGTTGTTACTGTAATTTGTCTGCTCGTTGTTCCTGCTGTTTTCTCTAATGCAAGACCTCTTCCCTGTCATTGGGGTCTCGCACACCATATCATAGCGTGCTCCATGCCGTGCCTTCCTTTTGAGGAGCTTTCGAAGAGATTCGGGTTTCTTTCTCACTGCCTTTGTCTGTTTTGGTGCAAACACTCTCTGTAACGGTGCTATTGTAGTGAAAGATGAACGTCTTCTAGCCCACTCTCTCCTCTCCTGAGCTTCGATCAAGCTGCACTTATGCTCTTTATCCCCAATCCCTTGTGGGCTCCCACTGTGAGTTTTCTTTGGTGGTAAAAATATGCCTGCCAAGCTGGAAGCACTTTGTCTGCTGTTTTCACCAATCTCATTGCCGTCCATTTTGTTTCTTTGGGATGCATCAAAGTCTTCACTGTTATTAAGAGATACCGGAACTCCTTCGTCACTGTTATACAGGGTCAAATCCATCCTGCTATAGATTCTGTCAACCACATCTCCTAGACAATGAGAATACCTGCAAAGTCAAATGACATGATTCAATCTGAAGTGAATTCTTTAGAGTGGCATAAACAAGTAGGTAGATAAGCTGACAAAGAATGTAAGGAACCTTACGAACCATAAAGATGAAATGAAAAATGTGTTCTACCACTTTATGGAGGAAGCTCCTAAGTTGAGTGAGTAGCCTATATACACAAGGTCTCAAGAAACTGAGGAAACCAAGTAGGAGTCAACAAGCCAACAATCGGCATCTAAAACTCATTGGCTAGTAAAGATGAGTCTCAGCCAGAATGGTCAGGGAGATCCTGATCTCAACCCTAAGCACATCTTGTACAATCTAGTGGGCATACGAGAACAAGGGTAGTCTTATCCCTCTCATAACTCAACATATTTAACATAAACTACACAGGAACAACATTTCCAAAAACATCACAAACCTAGTTCAAGAAACCGAATTTGATCAATTTTGAACATTTCCTATGATAACTCGATGAACCAGGTACAGGCCTGAGAAACCATTGTTACAATTATCAATAACAGAGCAGTTTTGATTCTCGTCATGCCTTCTACCTTCATCAAGTGCATCATCAGAAACTAAAATAATTCCTATAACTATGGTTTCTTATAAGACAAGTTGCATAGTTTTTCTTGAACTTTGTTACCATCTCCTGATTTCTACCAAAATAACTATAAAATCTATCACCATTATGCTTACATAAGGAAATCACGCGGATAAGATGAGCTCTACAAGAAGAAACAATTTATTGTAATCTTGAAAATATAAAACTATTTACCAACAGTCAAAGAGGAAGTTACTTTAGTTTTAGATGGCACCTTAGATATTATAGCATACAAGTTATGGAATGCATCAACTTCGGTATGTTTAACTGTAAGTTACCTATTCTTTATGGTCCTCCTCACATATTTATCAAGGCTAAAATCACCAAAGAAGCCTTGTTCATTGTGATGAAGAATGTTTTGTAAGAGTGTGCAAATCTCTTTCACCATCTTTTGTTTTGCACTCTCTTCAAAATGAACCTGCACCTTCGAGCAAAGTATCTCCATTCGAAACAAAATTTGCAACTCGTATCTTGTGTTCATTAAGGAAAACACATTTGCCAATAGCAATCAGCATTGAGCAATAACTTTTCAGCTGAATGAAGTAAAAAACAAACAAACAGAAAAAGGAGAAAGAAGAAAAAGATGAAGAAGAAATAAAAAAAAGGATACTCTCTAACTTTGTATTCTGATGTAAAAACAGGCTGACTTGAATCAATAGGGTTGCTACTTTTATACTTCAGCACCTTCCGTAGTAAAAGTTTTGCTAGTTCCTCAGCAACAATTCCACGACAGGCATCCTGTGATTGTACCTCTGGAGTTAAAATTTCCATGTTTCCACCACAGGCATCCTGTGATTGTACCTCTGGAGTTAAACTTTCCATGTTATCCTTTTCGTGCTTCCAGTACAGCCAGTAGATACACGACTCCACCAGCCGCTCTGCGAAAGCACCCAAATCTACTTCCTTGGATTCAAGACCCAGTTCTATCTTCTGAGAAATACTACTAAAGAAAGTTTCTGGATTTTCTGAGCAGAAAACAGGAACTGATTCTCTATTCATGTTAGAAGATCCATCCAGAGATAGTTCTCCAGTTGAGAGAGAAGAGGAGACGGCCTGTTCACTTTCTTGCTTGGAGCTATCTAGTCTCTGTACCAATTCTTCTCTGTCAACCGGCTGTGAATTAGGTTCAGTTGGTGCAGTTCTGAGAAAATGGCAAGATCTCTTGGCTTGCTTCATCCAGCATTGCAAGAATCTGAATTTCCTAGAATTACTAGACTCCCCAGTAAAGTAAACAGCTTCCAAATCCATTTCAGTGCAAGTTGAAGCTGCCTTACAGAAGGAGGTCCACGAGAGATCTTTTAGCACCTTCAAACTCTTTCTACAAGTTTTCTTATTACCATCTCGAGATTCTGATATATTTTTGGAGGTCAAAACTCCATAAGGGGCACTCGATCTGTCAGAGTGGTTCAACTGGGCACTTACTTTAGATTTCTCGACATCTTTCTCAGGGATAATTTCAACCAAGCTAGACAAAAGTCCATCAAAATCATGTTTTGCATTTTGAGATGAGGATCTGCTATCTAAAACGCAAAGAAGAGCTGAATGAACAGTAAATGGCTTCAGAATTCCCATGAAAGAAATCTCATCTCCATGTGAAATATATACCAAAGCCCGGTAATTCTGCCGGTAGAGAAAACTAAGGAAAACCTGCCAGATGGGTTTACCAGGACTAAACTCATTTCCACCCATCTGAAGCATCTCAAGAACATGGTCTGCAAAGAAGTCCGACACATTTTCTTTCTTCTCCTTCCGGTGCTCCGCTGAGAACCCCTGCAGTAGAACGTAATCACAAAAGTTGAGCTTCACTCTCTCATCATTTCTCCATACTTCCTTTACACTTATCTTCATTATCTGATCACCAACATTCCCCCAAATTGTTTTCTCTCGATCATTTTCTACAAAACTTGAATCACTGGATTCCCAGAGCCGTGAAATATCTTCGCGTTTTTGCGGTTTACCCATCACATTCAACTCTACTAACTCAAGATCACAACATTTGCTCTCCAAGGGCTTCTTACTAACATCCGAGATCTTAAGCCTCAATTCCGCACGTATCTTCTTATCGTTATTGCTACAACAAAAACCCCTAATTGAACAACCAATGTTTGGGTAAATCAACCCAAAGGGTACAATAGCAGAACCAAAACCAATGGCATCTGTTGAACAAAACCCCCAGCCCAATCTCTTAATCCCCTTCTCCACAACCCCAAAACCCGATAGAGCTCCCTCTTTTTCAACCCCATCTTCCTCATTTTCGACCTCATAATTCACATCAACCCAACTACAATGTATATCTTTACTAACCAACATATCACTCACAGAACCAAAAATTTTACCAAATTTCCCACAAATCGAATCTAATTCTTTTTCCAATTCATCATTAACATCCAATTCGACAAATTTAGCTAAACATTTCAAAGATCTAACAACCGGAGAAAATAAAAGAACCAAATTCGATCTAACTACATGCGGTAAAGACGAATCCTTCAGCTTACCTGTCAGATCCTCCGCACTCTCCCAAGTGCAATCAAGCACGACCTGCCTGAGCGCTCCCACGACAAATCCAGCTCTGGGGGTGGGCGAAACCAGCCTCTCAGAAGAGATCTTGGAGATGAAATTTAGGGTTTTTGTTAAGGAATCAAGAGCTTCAGCGGGGCGGTCGAAGGAGAATGAAATAGAAGATTTGGAGAAAAGGGTGTCGAGCTTTGAGGTTGAGAGGATTGGGGAGAGGGAGGAGAAGAAGAACTTGAATGCAAAGAGTGCCGACGAAAGGGGTTCGAATGCAAAGATGGTCTGGGCAGCAGAGAGGATAGATTGAATGTAAGGGTTTTGGAGATTTGGGGTGTTAGTGTTTGGATTGGAGAAAAGTGGGTTGAGGTCGATTAGGAGGAAAATTCGATGGGTCTGGGAGAAATCTAGGGTTTCTTCCATGAATGAGTGAAACAGAGAGACTGAGAGAGAAGGCGAGATTTGACGGAGTTATAACAGTGGAGTTGCAGAGAGTTGGAGAAGAAGAAGAAGAAGAAGAAGTGCTAATGTGCGCAGATGACGGTGACGGGAGAGAGTGCGTAACGGCAGATGTGTCCAGAGAGAGAAGAGAGATCGAGAAAGAAGAGAGAGATCAGGTTTTTGTATGTAAGTTCGAAATGTGATTTGGGGAAATAGCGGGAGAAGGGAGCGGGAAAAGTTTGAGAAAGCCAAAAAATAAAAAAATAAAAAATCACGATCACCTATCGCTTCACTCTGATTACCAAACTTCAGTAGGTGCTAAATTTATTTATTTTTTTCTTTTACAAAAGCTTGAAGTTGTAGAGATGGCGAATTACATATCAAATGGAACTGGGGAAGCAAACTTTGAATTTTTTTTTATGGTTTTTTTTTCGAAAAGGAAAAGTGCTACCGAAGTATGAGAAGAAAAGTTTGGGGAAGAAAGACGGGGTTTGTTTATGGTATATACAAGGCATTTTTCATTTTTTGTGCTAGCATTACATTTCATCCGTGCGTGGTGACTAATCGTGATTTTCCACAAACATATGTTATATATTTTGAGCTCAATGTAGGGCTGAACAAAAAAACCGATTAAACCGATCGAACCGATCAAAACCGAATCGATCGGTTCGGTTTTAAAATCGGCTTCGGATCGATTTGGTTTGACACATTTTGAAACCGATAGGTCGGTTCGGTTTTCGATTTGTAAGTGATTTTAACCGAAAAAACCGAACTAATACCTATGTATATAGAGTAAATTTTATTTATATTATTCAAATCTCTCTCTTCCTTTATTAGTTTATTTTCTCTCTCTCACTTTACTCTTTCTCGGGTTCCAATGTGATTTCATCTAGAAAGTGGAAATGAAAAAGCTTTGTTTGCCTTCTCTTTTGGGGTAGTGTAGATGTATGAAGTCTAAACAACAAAAGATTTAAACCTTTCATCTTCATCCTCTCAAGCTCTCTTTCTATCAACATTTCAACCTTTCAAGGAGTAGCAAATGCCAAATTGCTAAACGGTGAATTTTCTACTTTACTTCTTTTTTCTTTTTTTTTCAGCAAAGCTCTATTACTTTATGTTAGAAGTTTGTGTTTTGCAAATGAAGTAGAAGTTTTCTCTTTTGGTGAAGCATTTCATACGGAGCATTTCATCTAGAAAGTAGAAGTTTTTTCAGCAAAGCTCTATTACTTTATGTTAGAAGTTTTCTCTGTTTTTTTTTTTTTCAAGAAGTAGCAAATGAAGTGTTATTCATTCTCTGTTACTTTACTTCTCTATTTATAACCCAGGTTTGGTTTCTATTACTTACATGATAAGTTACTATTCAAAGCTTATCTTTCTATTGAGCACTTGAAGCCATAAGAGAGCTCCAAGTTGGCCATCCTGACTAAACATAAATAGTATAAAACATCAATGATGTTTGTTCTTTTTGTCTTGGATTCAATTTATTGGCTTTGAGTGTTTTCTTTTTTCCTTCATCTTTTGCTTTTTTTCTTGATAAAAATTGTGATAAAGACTTGAAGAAAAATATTTTAATCAACTAATTAGTGAGATAGTTTGATTGTGAAGTTTAAGATTCAAGTGGTTTATGAAGTCTAGAAGCAAATAGCAAAAGACATCACTAGAGTTCAATTTCATATCATTATTATAAAGAAAATCATGAAACGGATATGAACAAAACTCTTGTGGTTCGGTTTTTATGTCAGTTTTATTAATATGTTAGCGGTTTGGTTTCGGTTCGATTTCGGTTCGGTTTACATAAATTAATAGGCGGTTCGGTTTGGTTCGATTTTACATATAGTCGGTTCGATTTCGGTTGGGAAAAAACAAAACCGATACTAGTCGGTTCGGTTTTCAATTTGGTCTGAATACCGAACCGTCGGTTCGATTTTCAGCCCTAGATCAACGTGACAACATATAAGGTCTTTTCCATTGTTTGCTCCACCACTTCTATACTTGACTCATGGCATTTTATAAATTAGGCATGTGACACCATAACTACTAATAAAAACAAATAGAAAAATACATAATAGTATCTATAAACATTTTCTCTCTCCTTTTTAGTACTCTGAAATTTATTTACAATTTAGTATATATTTTCAAATAATTTGAAAACCCTAGCACGTGAGTTTCTTCCTCTTTTCATCTCATTCCTAATTCAGCCACCATCATCAAACACCGACGATCACACCACCCCAACCTTTAATAGCACTAGTGGGGCACCTCCGACCACCGTCTCCAGCCAAAACAACACCCCAAGTTCTAAGTCGTGCCAGTAGGCCACTTTTGACCACCATCTTTGGCCGTCAAAACTCTAATTTGCGGAATTTTAGGGTGGCACGAGCTCGAATTGCATGTGTAGATGTACCAAATTGGTATTAAATTTTTTCTTTTCTTTTTTGTATCTTTCTTGAATTACGAGCGCCAACTTGACATTCTCTTTAAAATAATAATACTATTACATTATTTGTTGATATGTACTTACTTTCTTCACTCAAGCAATCATCAAAATCCCACGTAGCACCTCTTGAATATTATTAAAACAAAATCGAAAAATAGGGTTTATTTACGACATATAAGGTCTCTTTCTTTGTTTGCTCGACCACTTCTCTACTTGACTTATGGCACATTACAAGATCATATCTTTACAACTAATATATTACAATAATATTTATCCTTTTTTTTTTTTTTGCTAAACTTTCTTCATTCCATCCATCATTAAACAAAATCGAAAACAAAAATTTCATTTTCAATAACAACTTAGCGGCCACGCAAATCATAATCAAATATGTAAACACATCACATAGTTGACTAATTATTCTACTCTTCACACTTGAAATCAAATGATAAACTATACACTTGACGGCCGAGATTCTCTTCCAGTCGTTGATCATGTCAAATCAACAGACGCATAGTCATCCACGTGTCAATGCCGTCCAGATACGGACCTTCTACCTGCTGAACTGTTGCCTTCACACACCCTTATTTCCTGATTAACTTAGCGATTAATTTAGTCTAAGTACTTAAACAAGTGATTGATTTAATAAATTTGTACAAAATTCTGGAGGTATACTTATGGGTTTATCCGACCCCAGCCTTGGTTGGCATCCATTGTTCTTTCCACTAACTCCTCCTCTGACCTCTCCCTCCAATTTTCTTGATTCATTTGGGACCCCCTCCCTTAAGTACCTTACCTGGAGTTGGCTCACAACTCCATCTTCTTTAGGACTCTTGTCATTCCACTTGGCAAATTTGATATATCCACTTCACCTTATGTGATACAACCCTAAAGTTTTTATAGAAGATCCATTAGTGACTTCAAATCCACTTAGGGTTTATCTTGGTACATCATAATGTAATGAATGAGAGTTTGTTTTGGTATCTCGGAAAAAAAAAAAAATAATAAATTAGGGTTGTGATATATGATCTTTTGGTACCAAATAAAGCGTAAACTACGGTGTTGCCAATAATGATATATACATGATGGTTTATATGTACGGAAAAAAAAGATGGTTGAACTCTCCACCCAAGTATAGACGATTTAGAGTCTTTAGGTTTGGCTTCGTTATTAACCCTAAAATTAATCCCGCGTTTTAGGGTCAGGACAACATGTACAATGTCATCGTTCACCCAAGAGTAGACAATTTGTACTTAAATGGTTGGCTTCACCCCAAAAACCAAGCTTGGATTTAGGACTTGGGGTAGAATGTTCGATGTAGTTGCTCCACCTATACGCAGGCCATTTAAACATTGAGTTTGAAAATATTTCAATTCAATGGTCAAGTTTCACCTGTCAAGCTTGGTTGAATCTATAGAATAGTGAAGTACTAACCCAATATTACAATTGGAAAATATGACATCCACAAACAATATTGTTAATAGTGAGTTTAGGTTCAAAATCATCTTTAATAGTGAGTTTAGGTTCAATATTGTTAATAGTGAGTTTAGGTTATGAGATCCAATAAAAATCTAGCTCGTTTTTCCAAAAAAAAAAAAAAAAAAAAAAAACTTCACAATAAAATTTAATTACATGTACTTCATATTTAGACCAAAATACAAACACGCGTTGATGTGAGTTGCAAATTAAGCTCTATTCATATCAATGACAACGAGTACTTACTGTAAAATAAATCAATAGATAAATATATAATTAAATTAGTAAAAATGAGGGGTGACAGGGGAAACCAGCTCCTGGGAGTACAGGAATCAGATCATTTTCTTTTGAATTCAACCAACCCAACTGATGACAAGGGTTCACAAATAAAAAACACCATAGACAACTCAGAAGACACCCTTCTTTTGTGGGGCCACATGGCCTCCTCCCTCTACTTCTTCCACCCCAAATGAACCTCAATGCATTCCTCCATTGCCAATTCTATACAAAGTCAATATTTCTTCTGAATTTTATGATCATCAGTCAATCCATATATTCGATTCAATAAGGTTCGCCGGGAAGACGGGCTATATTCCTTTGTTCCATAAATTTTTTCATCATTGAGGTGATCGTATTCTACCATTTCAAAGTTCTTATATTTTGAAATCAAGGGGTTCTTTGAATTTTCAGGATCGGATTTCATTGAAGAAGAGGTAGTTCTGCAATGGGTTGGCATTGATTAGTTAGTTTTTCGTCTAGGGATTTGATAGAAGGACCATATGTTAAGTATTCATTCTCTGCGGAATCTACAACTAGTCCATGGAAAGACAGGCGGCATCAGGTTCAAGGGAGAGTTGAGAATTGCAAATGGATATATACTTCGGAAGATGAGCCTCACCAGCTGATGATTGATTCTAATGGCGTCTCAAACAAGCTGGTACACCATCTTGTTAATTTTCTCTTATTTATATGTTGCACTAGGCCAAAGCAATAGCAACCTCTCTCGCGATTCTTTAGACACTCTTCTTCAGCAATATGCGTTCAAATCATTGATACACAGTTCTAAAACAGGTCATCTATACAAAACTTCTCTTCCTAATGAATTTTTGGGCATGAATGTTTCTGTTGTAAGGTTAAGAAGTGGGAGGTTTTGGAGCCGCGGAGCCATTTTCAATGAATTTAGTATGCCGCATAGAATTCTACCAACACCCTTCATAGAAAGGTTAGCCATAGTTTATCAAAATTTGGGCAATTGGTCTGATACATATTACAATGTGCCTGGTTATTCAATGGTCAGTCCTGTTGTTGGTTTCATGACTTATAATGCATCTAACATAAATCCCACTAAGCTCAACCTCAGTGTAAGGGAAACTCCAATATCAATTCATTTTCCAACTGTTTCATTGCCTGGAGGTTTGAATTCTGCATCAAATGCTACACTACAATGTGTTAGGTTTGGCGAAAATGGAACATGGGTATTTAGCCAATTGGCCTCAAATAATACATGTTATACAACATACCAAGGTCATTTCGCAGTTATTGTTCCATCCGCAAAAACTGTGGAGAAGGAGAGAAAGGAAAGATTATGGAAGTGGTTAGTGATTGGTTTTGCATTAGGATTCGCGGCTTTGGTAATAATTGGGTTGATTGGGTTAGTAGTTTTTAAATTTGTAAGATCAAAGAAACTTGGAAGAATGGAGAAAAGGGCTGATGAAGGTGAGTCTTTCGAAACGGTTTGGATAGGGATGAGCAAAATGCCTTCTGCCGCTGTAATGAGAACACAACCAGTCCTTGAACTTGAAGAAATTCCATAGTTTTGTTCCTTTTTTTTATTAGTTTTCGGGTTTTTTCTTTTTCCATTGTTCATTACATGGATTGAGTGTTTATATCTTGTTAAAAGTAATACAGAAAGTGTTTTGATTCCTTTAATGGAGATGGAGCAGAAAGGAAAACTTGTAGATACAATTTTCTTCCATATTGAAACATACTTATTTGTTGTCTACTTTGCTTTCAATTTTAGTTTTATTTGTTGTCTACTTTGCTTTCAATTTTAGTTTTGGAGCATTAGATCACCCTTTCTTGTCTTGTCGTACAACATGATTAGCACCTAATCATCAACTCATATTCAAAACACTGTTAAACAAGAAAATTAGGAACCAATGTAATGCATTAGGTGGCCTAATCATTAACGTAATCAAACCGAATCCATGGGTTCATATAAGCGCCTTATGTTTTCATTAGACCAGAACATGGTCTGGAAATTGACTAATCATGACACAATTTTTGTGGGGAAGGCACGGGGAAAATACTGAAATAAATATAGGGAATAAAAATGCAAATTTTAATCAAACGTATCCCCCATCATCTCACTGGCCGACCTTGCCCCTGTTGGGCTCATATCTAGTATTCAGAGTTTGCCTCAATTTGATACCACTCTCGTAATCCTGCAACAAAACAGTAGATGTCAGTCAATTGCTGCGTACTTTCTGTGTTTTTATTTGGTCCATGATTCTTCTTCTATATTTTACTTTAAATGGTTGAATTGCAAGTGCGAGGAAAAGGTTATGGTTGCGAACATTGGTCATGATTCATATTTGAGCATGTTATTAGTTGATTATGTTTTCTGATCTCCCTATAAACAAAGGGAGCTGAGGTTCTCATTCTGAACAATTGGCAGAACTGATCTACTGGAAGTTAGTTTTTGCTTCTTAATCTGATTAGAGGTCTGCATTATGTTTTTAAAAAACAAAAAACGCCCCAAGGGATCAGTCCTAAAAATGTATCTTTACATTTTCCTTTTAAAAGAAGTCCGAAATAGGGGTTTAGAAATAGTCTTCATTTGATCCAGCTAGCTATGGAGATAAAAAAATCAAATTTAAAGTGGAAAGCCTGCAAATGATGCTGCAGTCCTTGATATACTCTTGCTTTACAGCACAAAACTATGTACAACTACATGATTTATGTTTTTGGTTTTGCATTGTGTTAGTGGTAGGCATCCCATCCTGCAATCCCTATCACGTTTCGATTTTTTTGGATTCTATTGGGATTAATCAATCTCATCCCGTCTCGATTTAGAGTGTGATGGAATCGTGATGAAGATTTTCAATCTCATCTTGTCCCGAACTGATTTTTTTAATACTTAATATGAAATATGTAGTATGAAACTATTTGTTGTCATGATTTTTATTTATTGTTTTATTTATTGACATGGCTATTTTATTCTCACAATTTTTGATTCGCCTAGATAATGAATCTAATTTAAACCCTCTCCCTTCTTCTTTTTTCTTTTTCCTAACTCTTGACAACAACAGTGTGCGCTCCTCGTAGTTTTTAAATGACAATCCCATTGATCATTTTTGTTAGCACAATGTACAAAAAAGGCTATCTTCAATAGTGGTTCTAAAAAAAAAGTAAAAGTTAATGAAATGGGGAAATAATAATCAATGGTTTAAAGTTACATAGTTGTTCTTAGAGTTGTGTGTTTAGTAAATTCAAAATTTTCAATCTTGCATGTTAAATTTTCAATCCAAAATTTAGTACATGTGCATCCCGTTTGGGATGGGACGAGGTCAAAATGAAGTCTATCCCGTTCCGTCCTGTGCCCACCCCTACATTGTGTTATAAAAGTCCATGACATCTGGATGTTAGATATTATGGACAATTTAACTTGCAAAATGTTAAAACAAGCAAAGATTTAAGTAAAATAAAAAAATTACTCGACAATGACTTATATAACTCAAATTAGTATCATTTTGACTTATAACTCAATTTATCATCATCTTATTTTATTAATATAAGGTTCATGGATCCTAAAAACCCCAACTCACTTTTCAAAAAAAAAAACTCAAATTAGTAAAATCAGCAACAAACATAAATATAATTCAAAATGTCAAAACATATTGTTGACTTGCATAATTAGTAAAAGTCCATGACATCTGGATGTTAGATATTATGGACAATTTAACTTGCAAAATGTTAAAACAAGCAAAGCTTTAAGTAAAATAAAAAATTACTCGACAATGACGTATATAACTCAAATTAGTATCTTTTTGACTTATAACTCAATTTATCATCATCTTTTTTTATTAATATAAGGTTCGGAGATCCTAAAAACCCCAGGTCACTTTCCAAAAAAAAAAAAAAAACTCAAATTAGTAAAATCAGCAACAAACATAAATATAATTCAAAATGTAAAAACATATTGTTGAGAGTGGGATTTGAACCCACGCCCTTTCATGGACAATTTAACTTGCAAAATGTTAAAACAAGCAAAGATTTAAGTAAAATAAAAAATTACTCGACAATGACTTATATAACTCAAATTAGTATCTTTTTTACTTATAACTCAATTTATCATCATCTTTTTTTTATTGATATAAGGTTCGGGGATCCTAAAAACCCCAGTTCACTTTCCAAAAAAACAAAAAAACTCAAATTAGTAAAATCAGCAACAAACATAAATATAATTCAAAATGTAAAAACATATTGTTGAGAGTGGGATTTGAACCCACGCCCTTTCGGACCAGAACCTTAATCTGGCGCCTTAGACCAACTCGGCCATCTCAACTTTTGATAAGTTCAATATGTCCTTCATATCGGTTTATAATCATCGTCGATTTGGCTGAGACTTGCCTCATTATCCTACAAGATTGGGGAGGGGTTTAAGGTGATGTGAGGGGGTGACAATCGAGGAGAATGAGGAATTCAGAGTAGCTCAGTTGGTCGGACATCTACTCTTCTTGTGAGAGGTCGCGAGTTTGAGACTTACCAGTTAGAATTTTGTGAGCTTTCGCCCGATTATTAGGATCACGTGTGCTCCACCGTTGATAAGCCTTAAGGTAAACGTAGTTGCTTAGTTGGATGCGATGGACCGGAGCTAAAGCAAATCTTCATGCTAGACAGAGGCGACGATGATACTAAATGGCAATAGTTATGTAGCCTTCGAGCATGGTTTGGTTAACTCTATGGGTCAATGTTGTAGCCTTCATGCATTGATTAATAAATAAATAGGATCAACGACCCAATTATTAAAAAAAATTAAAAAAATGGAGGGATTAGGAGAGTTGGGTGTCATGGGGCAGAAGGAGAAAGGGATGTAGTTCATGTAGCGGTGTAGGTGGTCTAGTAGGTGGCGGCATGAGGAGGCCATGTTGTCTGGAGCATGAAGTGGGGTGAAACGCTGACCTTCGTTTCAAGAGTTGGGATGGAATCACAACGAAGTTGAAGTGGAACCATAATAATATTTTTGTAAATTTTATATAGTTTATGAGTCATCATATACTAATAAAAATCATAATTCAAATAAGAAAATATTGTATAAAGTATTAGAACACTGAATATCTAATAAGATATGAGTATGCTATCAATTATTATAACAAGTTACTTGAGTCCCTCGATTTAAGTCGGTTTGTTCCTCATTTAGGTTCCCTTAGTTGTATTTATATTAATATTATTAGTTACTATTATAATTCTAAATAAAGTATGAGTATATTATTATTTATAGATTTGTATTTGCTGATCGCACTGATCTCAAGCCTGCAAAAATGAGCAGCGGTTAAGCCATGCATGGGCGGACCTATTAAAGGGCGACCCTCAACTTTTAAAATATTTTTAGTATATATACTTTAGTCTTAAAAAATCGATTATATAATGTAGAATACAATATGACAATTGTTTATGCAAATATTCAAACATGTATTTGTTTGTGTAGTGGTTGGAGGTTTATAATTTTTAGTAAAAGACTTAGGGCTGAAAACCGAACCGTCAGTTCGGTTTTTCACCTAAACCGTGAACCGAACCGACTTAGGTCGGTTTTAAAATTTTCAAACCGAAACCGAACCGACCATTAACAAAACCGATCCGAAACCGAACCGATTCTAATTTATGCAAACCGTAACCGAACCGAACCGACTAAAATCGAACCAAAACCGAAATAAAACCGAACCGAATATTTAAACATATTATATTATTTATATATAAAATATATATTATTTATTATATATATTCGGTCGGTTCGGTTTGGTCGGTTAAAATCACATAAAAACCGAAAACCGAACCGACCACTTCGGTTTTGCATTTTTTAAAACCGAAACCGATCCGAACCGAATTTAAACCGAACCAATCGGTTCGGTTTTGATCGGTTCGGTCGGTTTGATCGGTTTTTTGTTCAGCCCTAAAAAGACTTGAGTTCGATACTCTTCAAGTGCATTTTTTATTTTATTTTAAATGCAATTTTATTAGTAATTGCAAACATTAAAAAATGTTTAGTTTAATAAAAATTTATTAACATTAAGGAAATGAATTGTTTTTCACAAGTGATATAAAACCTCTAACAAAAAAATATTTAAAATTTATATCTAAAATAATAACGATAGAAATCAATGAAAATATATATCATTAGCCAACTCGTATAAAATTTGAGTCTCATATAAACTATTTTTTCTTTGAAATTGTATTATGATCATATTAGGTTTGCAAATTTCAAAAAAAAATTAGCTTCACCTAGAACTTATCCTAATTATTTTGTGATTCTCAATTATAGACAATCAGGCTTTATAGCAACTTTTTGGTCAGGTTTTAAGTTTTTTACACTTCTATCCATTCTATAGATAATGTTTGTAGTTGTATTTTAAAGAGAATGGGTAAATGTGTAAAAATGCTCTAGCCTAGCCAAAAAATGGCTTTAAAGTCTGACTGCCTAGACAAACTCTTTTGTTATATTAGTTATATATTCTAGTTATTATGTTTGTTTGCTTTTTGCTAAGGTTATCAATAGTGACCTTATTTTGGCTTAAAATGGACTACACTTGGACGAGGAGACTAAGAAGGATTTTTGGTTGCTTTAGCTCAGGATTTTGGGATCGTAAATACTTTTTATAAGAAGAGGGAAGATCACTTGGTGACCTTTGCGAGTGGGCATAATAGAAGTCAAATTGATTATTTTCTTGTGAAGAGACACGATTTAGGTAGGTGTAAAAATTGTAAGGTTATACCAGGAGAGTGTCTGACATCCCAACATAGGCTGTTAGTTCTTGATTTTTGTCTTAAGAGTAGGGGTCGTATTGCTATAGAACAGGTTAGACCGAGAATTAAGTGGTGGACCTTACAGGGAGATGTATGCCAAAAATTTCGAAAGAGGATTTTGGGTGACCAGTCAGTTTCAGAGGGTGGGGAGAATCTAGAACAAAAGGATAGGACTAGTAGCGCAGATCTTTTTGAACATTTGGCAAACCGAATAAGAAGATGTGCGAAGGAAGAGTTAGGACAGGCCAAAAGAGGAGGTTTCTATGATAAGGAGACATGGTGGTGGAACGCGAATGTGCAACAAACCATTGCGGAAAAGAAAAGATGCTTTAAGGCGTGGCAAAAAGATAGGTGCCTAGAGTCTTATGAGCTTTATAAGCAGGCTAAGAAGTTGAGTAGTAGAGCAGTAGGGGAAGCTAAGAAGAGAGCGTATGATGCTCTTTATCATAGGCTAGGTACGAAGGAAGGGGAGAAGGATATTTTCAAGATAGCGAAGGCTAGAGAACGAAAAACTAGGGACTTTAGTCATGTTAAGTGTGTTAAGCATGAGGATGGAAGAGTCTTAATGCAGGATAAAGCTATTTTAGATAGATGGAAGGATTACTTTTGGAACCTACTCAATGGAACACATGTAGGGGAGTTAAACTTGGAGGGGTATGCTTCACAGGAAGGGAGCGATCGCGTGTTCCATCGCAGAGTTAGTGCCACAGAAGTGAGAGAAGCTTTAAAAAGAATGAAGACAGGGAAGGCCGTTGGACCGGATGATATACCAATTGAAGCATGGAAATGTCTGGGAGAAGTTGGGATTCAATGGCTAACTAAGCTCTTTAATAGGATTTTGGAAACTAGAAAAATGCCAGATTCATGGAGGCATAGCATTGTGGTACCAATTTATAAGAACAAAGGGGATATCCAGAATTGCTCGAACTATAGAGGGATAAAGCTTATGAGTCATACGATGAAACTTTGGGAGAGGGTTATAGAACAAAGACTTAGGAGTTTAACCACGATTTCGAAGAATCAATTTGGATTTATGCCAGGTAGGTCTACTACGGAGGCCATCTTCCTGCTTAGGCAAACTGTAGAAAAATATCGAGAGGCACGTAAGAGTTTGCATATGGTTTTTATTGATCTGGAGAAAGCATATGATAGGGTCCCCAGGGAGTTGATTTGGTGGGTGCTTGAAAGGAAGAAAGTGTCTCAATGTTATGTCGATATCATTAAGAATATGTATGAAGGGGTTGTAACAAGTGTTCGCTCAGTAGGTGGGATGTCTAGTGAATTTCCAGTGACAGTAGGACTACATCAAGGGTCGGCGTTAAGTCCATATCTCTTTGCTTTGGTCATGGATGAGTTGACGAGACATCTGCAAGAAGATGTACCTTGGTGCATGTTATTTGCAGATGATATTGTCTTGATGGATGAGACTAGTGCAGGTTTAGGTCAGAAATTAGTTAAGTGGCAGGAGGCTTTAGAGAGTAAAGGTTTTAGAATTAGTCGTTCGAAGACGGAGTATCTAGTGTGCAACTTTGGGTGTGAACCAAGAGGGAGAAGTAATGCAATTGAGATCGAAGGTGTCGAGGTCCCGGAGTGTGAGGCTTTTCGATATCTAGGGTCTATAATTCAAAAGACTGGGGCTATTGGAGCAGATGTAGACCACAGGATTAAAGCTGGTTGGTTGAAATGGCGAATGGCGTCAGGAGTATTGTGCGATAGAAGGATGCCTGCAAGGCTAAAAGGGAAATGCTATAAGACAATTGTTCGACCAGCCATGCTAAACGGTTCAGAATGTTGGGCTACTACGGGACAACATACGCATAGGATGACAGTAGCAGAAATGCGTATGTTAAGGTGGATGTGTGGTAAAACTCGTAAGGATAAAATTAGAAATGAAAGAATTAGGAGATACTTAGGTGTAGCGCCCACAGAGGAAAAAATTAGAGAAAGACGTTTAACTTGGTTTGGTCATGTGCGGAGGAGACCAAGCACGGCGCCAATTAGAAAATGTTTAGATTGGCAAGTTAATGGAGGGTATAGACGGAGGGGACGACCGTTGAAAACTTGGATGAAGACGGTGAATGAAGATATCATTGAGCTTGGATTAGGTGAGGAAATGTGGGAAGATCGCATTGCTTGGAGAACCAAAATTCATCTAGCCGACCCCGAAAATCTCGGGAATGGGCTTTGATGATGATGATGATGGTTTTTTTTATTAGTTACTAGCTTCAATAGAAAAAAAAACTTTGCTTTACCATTGATAACTACTATTATCAACTAATAAGTATTTTCCATTTCGCCCCCTTCGACTAAAATCCTGGGTTCGCCCCTGGCCATGGACCACCATGGTGGTGGTCGAAGATACTCTAATGCTTAAGTCAGATATCGATGCAAGGATGAGTGAAGACTGTATGTAAATTGCAATATGAATGCCTACCTTTTTTCTTCCTTTAACCATTTGTTATAGATAGTGTTTTTTCATCAACTATCCCTATGATTCAGGGCGTGACGGAGGGAGGAAATCTCGCATAAGATTTTACTTGTGCATGATTGAGTCTCTTCGGTACTTGATTGGGCTAAGAACTGATTTTGTGCAAGTGGATCTCGGGCCTGTGGCGGCTCTGATATTCATGTTCGGGCCTTATTTCCCTGGGCCAAGCCCTAAGAATTGTGCCTCTTGGGCTGACATGTTTTGGGCCTGGGCACCTGATTTACGGGATGAACAACAGTCTGTGAATCAGTCCTTGGAACCGCACTGAAGCTTATCTCGTGTTAGGGTTAGCCCATGCCACGTGTACGGCTGTGATCGAGTGACTGTTTGACGTCTCATCAATTATTATAACTTATTTAAGTTGTTAATATGTTACATACCGCCCTAACTGGAGCACTGCATTGTGGTGCTAGGAAACACCAATAGCTTTTGAGGTAGGAATATTTCGAAGTGAATCGGCAAATTCAATGCAGCACTTTAGGAGTTGCAATGCTGCCATGATGGAGATTCAGACAACATAGGCTAGCGATATGAGTGTAAAGCAAAAGATCTTAGGGGTAGTGGAGGGAGTGGTGTAGCTGAGGGAAGTGAGGTCATGGATGGTGGCTTTGACGGTGGAAAGTTAGTGGAGGAGATGGTCGGGGATGGGTTGGGGAGGAGATTGTGTTTTGGATTGGAAATAGGAGGATAGATGGTGGTGTTAGTTAATAGGCGACGATGCTACTCGGATGGTGGTGTCATTGAGTGTAAATGAAGGTATCACTTAACAATATCCTTTTTATAAGGTTTTTTGTTTTTTGTTTTTTTTTTTTTTTGTAAAATTTTCCAACTTTTGCTTTCGAAACTAGATTTACCTAGTATAATGGCATGGGCAGCTCCTGGAGTATCCCTAACACGTGACATGCTGATGTAGAACAAAGTCTACTCCACCGAATAGTTCACAGTCAAAGTACTTGGACTTCACTTCAACCAAACAACATCACAATACAAATGTCAAGTTGGTTATCTTTAAGTGTTCATATTTTGACAAGGGAACAACATAGGGTTTAAAGAGACAATAGATTGAACACTTAAATCACACACCAAATTGAATTGTTCGCTCTTTACCTTCTTTTTTCCAAGGGTTTCAATAGAAGAATCGAAAAACCAAATCAAGTTATTTAAAGGAAGGGGTTACAAGCAGGATTCAAGTTATTTTTGGTTGAAGTGAAGTCTAAATACTTTGACTTCGAATTATGTTTTTATTCCATGTTAGCTCAGCATGATATTGTGGACTTTGCTCCACATCAACAAGTTACTTGTTGGGGATAGCTTGGACTCAAAATTCTATAAGAGAAGTGATCTACGTACCTAGCGAGTTTTAACAAGTTATAATTATAAATTATTCTAAAAAAAATCTTCATTGAGTGAACACACTCCAACCACAAGCAAAGTTTATATTTGCTCTACTCATGACTAAGTTAGTGCTACACTTACAATCACTTCCATAAACTAACACCCATTGATTTGGAGCTAGCATCAAAACTCTACACATGATCATAGATAATCTAACAAAATAATCGTATTCATATACATCAAATAAAAGATAAGTCTTGATTTTGAACAGTCCACAAATTAATCAAAATCTAAACATAATTTTAAAGATGAGAGTGATGAAGTGCCATAACTAGGGTGGTGTTTAATTTTATTTTTATTTTTTACTTTTTTATGTCGATCACTAAAAAAAATATTCATAGATATTCACGATATGTTCCCTATGGTAATTAGATTCTTGAATTATGGTCAACAAACAATCTGAGCAGCAAGATCAACTCATAACCAAAATTTACATAGCTCTTGCGACTCCAATTATAAGTAGACTTACAATCACTTCTTAAAAACAAAGACCACCACCTTACCTGATCTTCCCAACCTCGAAAGCTTATATGATCATCAATATAATAATCTAACCAACAAGTCAAATTCAATCATCTATCAAATCAACAACCAAAACCAAATGAAAACTTCAACAGTCCATATCCATTCCATCAAAACAAACACACCACTCCATATTATTTTGAATAAACTTTCCTTAATTAACTATTAAGCTTCTAAAGGAAGATACTCTTCTATCATGGCTCCTCCTTTTAGAACTTTGTTATTTTAGAACTGGAGCTTGGGAAACTCACGAGCCCCCTTCGTTTTTATCGAACCATTTAAACTTTGACGGAATTTTACCAACACACCCAATGTGATAAAGTTCATGCTCTCTTTCATGTGTCTAGTCATCTTTCGTTCCAAAATGTGGTGTTCCTTCAATGGCTCGCCTCTTCCATATCACAAGTTACCAGCTGATGTTATTCGAACTTTGTCATCACCTTTAATAGAAAGTTATTCTTCTTATGTTTCCTCTTCTTCATCATCATAAAGATCAGACCACTTTGTTTGCTTCGGTTATGAGGCGTCCCCCTTCACCTTCTGAAACCCCTTTGCGAACTCTACAAACTTATCTCTTAAATCTGACGTACTTGGAATAAAATTTCACACCTATTGAACTTTCATTTTTAGACTAACAATTCACTCCTCTGTTGTAACACCTTATATTCTTTTATCTGAAATCACACTTTTGCAATTTTAAAAACTGCTCCGAGTCACCTAGTTAGTAGCGCATCAAGATCATACACCACAAAAAATTTCCACAAGTGGCCGAACCGTACTTTGATGCCACTTGATATGTGGAACAATTCAGAGCTAATGAGAAAAATAAAAACTATTAGAAGACACAATAAAGTTTATTTTTCAATCATTCTCTAAATTATTAGAACATGAATGTCGACCTCTCAAGAACAAACTCTCTTGAGGCTCTAACTTCTCAAGAACAAACTGTTGAAGCTTAAACCTTTGCCAACTTACAAAAATTGATCCCCTCCCACTAGATTTGGAAAATGAAGTCACCACTCTCTGAAAATATATTTGCAAATTATGCTAAAACAATATAATATATACGATGAAATTATAAATCGTATATCAACTGGTTAAGATTAGCTCTATGCTTTGTAAATATCATTTCAATGATATTTAACTCATGAGGACCATTGTCAAAGGACAAGAAGGTTAAAGACAATTCATGAAAACAAGTCAAAGCTATGAAGACCAAAGCAAGCCAAAAATAGCTTATGGATGACCAAAGTTCAAATGAAGTGTCAAAAGCTATTTAATAGCAAAAATGTATACGAACAAAATTTCAAAGTTTGAATTTGAGTTTACTCCCATTTGAGAATGCATATTCTCTTGGATATTCTCTCTTTAAACAACCTCATGTGCCAAAAGGAGATGTTCATGTCAAGTACAAAGACATGTGACAAAGGAAAAACTTTATTCTAAAAAAGTTGTTCGAGGCAGGCGAAGTCGACTTCACCCCTTGACAGATAATTTTAGCAGAGAGTCGTTTCGACAGAAAATAATTCCCTCTAAATGTAGTCATTCTGAAAAGCAGGTGGTGGGGACAGTCAAGTAGACATCACTATGAGGGCGTTTGTTTTTTTAAAGTGCTTAGAAGCTAACTTCTAACTGGAATTAGAAGTTTTGAACAAGTTTCTGAATGAACTGTTTGTTTTACTTTTGAATGAGCTGCTGATTAGAAGTTGTAAAATTAAAAAAAAATTTGTTTTTAGGTGCTGAATGAGAATTGTTTGACAATTTTGCCCCACTGAACTAAAAAAATTTATGACATAAATATTGTGCTTAAAATCATATTGAATACGACTGTGGCGTTATTGTTGAATCTGAGCAATACGTTTGTAGCGTTTTAATTAGTTATTTGATGAAATCATTAATCCAAACATGGGTTGTTTGATTTGATATCTTATGATACACATAAGGCACAAAAACTATATGCTAAAAACTTGAAAATATACATGAGATGGAGAGTTGGAGAGATGAAGAAAAACTTGAAAATACATATAAAGAAAATAAAGATGAAGGAGAAAAATGAGAACCACAATGTTTGGTGAAGAGAATGAAGATGTGCCGCCAAAATTTAGCCCTACTTACTTTTAAGAAGATGATGGCAACAATTGTCATTACAAAATTATGTTAAGGTTATTATTGGAAACAAATTTCACTGAGCACTCAATGATAAATGATCAACACCTCCTTGTTGCTTACTCCAATCAGAAGCAAAACTTCTGATAGAACTAAAAATAAACACTCCAAATAAGGTGGTCCACTTCTTATTAAGACTTCTGACTCCATTTAGAAGCAAAAACAAACACCTTCTATGTCTCGACTGGTTATATAAGTAGGAACCGAGATTCATCTATTTGGATCGTCTATCAAATTTCTCTAGTTCAAAATCAATGAAGTCTTTCTCCTTATGAAATTCATTCACCCACTCAAAACCCATATCCTTATAAAGAGATCCATGGTGTTTTAGGAAGAAACTCGTCCTCTCTTCATGAGCTATTTGGTTATCTAAAGAAAAGAGAAATTGAAGCGAGGAATAAGAGTTAAAGAGTGTTTTCTATTGGTATATGCCTCATTTGTTGATTATTCAACCACTTCATCTCATCCTTAAGTGATACTTTCATCTTCCATTGAATGAGGGAGTGAATGTAAAGGATCGTTTAGGTCTCTCTATCCAACAAATGAGTATCACTAGAAGAAACCCTTATTGTGTTAGTTTTGCCTAAACTTACAGTCACCCCGTGGGGTTTTTGAATCTATGGAGTGGATTCCTAGGAGTAACTATCACATGTAATCCCAAATAGGTGGTAAGACTTGGTTGTGTCACGTTCCATGATTGTGTTATCTTTGGTCATTCGATAAGTCTTGCAGAGTACGAACAGAAGCCCAGATGGACTCTTCGGAATTTCAAACACACGTCCATAAAATTGGTTGTGGTGCATCCCATGTGATCGCTAAGGTATTGAGTAAGACTTGCGGAGCAAAACACTTAATTCGTGACAGTAATTCTCATAGGAGCGTGACGATTAGACCTTGCAAGGTTGTGGAACGTCGATTGAACTGGAGTTATCCTTTGATCAAGTAATAAAGACTTGAGGCTTGCGAGTCATTTCTACTAAGGAAGTAACTGGTCGGAACCAATCAAACTCCGAATTAGGTGAACCTTGTTATACTGGTTTTTTTTTCTTCTCCTAATGACTCTATTTACTTTACCCTGTATGCTTTGTTAAGTTGTCTTTGATATATTGCTGGTAGGTTCAACTTGCATGCTTAAGATTTTTTTGGGGATTTTGCACGAGGTTTTCATTGGTTGCACAAAAATGGTACAAAAGCTTTGTACCAGTTTTGTGCGCTTTCGACTCCTCCATTATTTTCCTAGTTTCCCTTCGTTGTTTTCAAATAATAGGAAGATATTATTCAAGCTCATGTTAAGCAAAACCCGAATACGAGTTTGTTCAAATAAGAGGAAAATATGAGATATATCTTTGATGACTCATATATGAGATATTGTGAAAAATTTGTGGGTCAGAATGTGTTTCTTAAATAGCGTTTTCATATTCATTTTCGCAAATTTTGAAAAAAAAACTTTCTCAAGTTCTTGATATTTTTCAAATGACACGAAGAAGAAAATAAGAAGAAGCTGCAAATGTCGTTGTCGGAAAGAGCGAAGTGTTTTGTCTATCACATCTAGGCACAATGATATGCTTGTTGTTCCGATCCATAACTCAATGGCGAGTTGTTACAAAAAATAGGAGACTGATGTAAGACATATTGGAGAATATTTATTTGTTAGTCTGACCATGTCAACCCAATTTGACCAAATCAGTCCTTTCAAGTCAATGACCCAGTCGTGGTTTAAATTTAATTCCAAGCAATTTTTCATCCCGAGCCCAAGTCAAATAGTATTAGGAAATATTATTTTTCAAGTTATTTATATTCTTAGATTGTTTTTAGATTTTAATATTTTATGGCTTATTTAGAAAGTTTATATCGTAGTCTAGATACCTTAAGAAAAATATTTTTCATGTTTTAGTTGGTTTCTAATTTGTTTTCATGAAATTATCTATATAAGGAGCTTCTAGTGCGATTTTTAAATTTACCAATGAATCAATTAGTATTCAATTCAATCAATTTCAATTTATTTCCCGAGTTTGTGATTTTAATCCACGTCTTCCATTACGTTAAACCCACAAATCAAATTCAATCATCGATCAGATCAACGGTGAAAATCAAATCAAAACTTTAACTGACCATATCCAATCCATCAAAACAAACACAACTCCCAAATTTGAGATGTGATTAAAGATAAGGGTACATTACATTTCAGACTTCTTCACTCTCTCAAACCATTCAAAATGCCCGCCATTTCCATCTCCAATTTCCTCTTCATTTCTTCCACCTTTCCATCTTCACCTTCGTCTGCAAATGCCCATAAATTTACCACCTTTTGCCCTTCCATCAAAACCCCATTTTGCCCCAAACCTCTATCTTCTTCCAATTTGAGCAGAAGAACCCTAATTTGCTCGAAATCACCCGAAACGGAGCTCTCTGCGACGGACGAGGAGTGGTACAAGAAGCTCCCTGAAAAGAAGAAGCCTTTGTACTCCCATAGCTTGCCCAGTATTGAAGCTTGGTTGAAGAAATTGGGGTTTTATCAGAGTATAGAAAATCGAGCTGTTTGGTTGATTGAGAAGCCTGATTGGTACGCTCAACTTTCGCTCGACGTCACCGATCTTTCTATAAGGTAAGTGTTTTGTTTATTTTATTGGGGTTTTGGTGAATTAGATTGTTAGGGTTTTGTTGATTGGTTTCATTATGATAATTATTTTAGTTTGTTAATGGGTTTTAATGAGTTAGTCTTAGAATTTGAATGCATTCTGATATTCAAATGGTTTTAGAATTATGAAAATATTGATATATCCGGTCTTGGGATGATATAAAGATTTAAAGTTGGAGTCTTGAGAGCATTCATAGTAATATTAGCAATGTGTTGTGGCGCCAATGGTAGCCTGGTTGGATGATTAAGGCTGCGGTGGTTTATAACAATGTTTTCAAGACATATGAAATAGAATGAATGTTTACAAGAAATGGGACAAGGAATGTGATTTGTGTATCACAAGTGTGCCAAATGGAGTATAAAAAGCTGCATTAAGTTTGTCAGATGATCACACACTGATTTGGTTTCATAGCTCATTGATAGCTCTGTTCCAAGACAAGGTGATACTCCAATTATCTTAATAGAGTTAGAGCAGCAGGGATTAGACTTTAGACTTAGAGACTATAATGCCTTGTGATATATAGTCTGACATATCCTATCTTTGAGCAAACACTTGTTATATTGCAAGTATAATGTACGTATAGCATAATAAATCTGTAAATGTTCAACATTCAAGACAACATGCGTGCTAAAAGGGCACTTTATGGAATACCCTATAAGACTTCCTTTGCTGAATCAAACCCTTAGAGCTATTGGATAATTGAATGCGAATTTTGAAGTTGGGGCTTATTTGATTTTCTATCAGTTTTTGAAGTTTTTGTGCTTCTTTTATATAATGAGATAGGGAATATATCTTGTTAGCAGCTTCATCCAAATTTGGTTATGTGATTTATAAGGATTTTGAGCTCCACAAGTAGGGTTGAACAAAAAACCGACCAAACCGATCAAAACCAAACCGATCGGTTCGGTTTAAGTTCGTTTCGGTTTTAAAAAATTCAAAAACCGAAGTGGTCGGTTCGGTTTTCGGTTTCTATGTAATTTTAACTGACAAAATCGAATCGACCGAATATATATCTTATATAAAAATAATATAATATATTTAAAATAGTTGGTCGGTTCGGTTTTATTTCGGTTCTGGTTCAGTTTTAGTCGGTTCGGTTCACGGTTTAGGTGAAAAATCGAACCGTCGGTTCAGTTTTCAACCCTATCCACAAGGAAGCACAGATTCTTCGAAAAACTTGCCGTATTCATATCCGACACTCGCTCGACACGCCTGCGACAGGCATCAGACAGGTGATCAACGTGTTGGCAGGTGTCAAACACATGATCAATATGGTCAATGTGTCGAACACACCTCCGACTCACCCGAAACTTTGTCAGGACACAGTCAAGACTAAGCAACCAACTTTGTTTTATTTTTAACTTATAATGTGCAAATAATACATAATTTAATGGTTGTTGATCCATCTGTAGTGAATCTGTGAATGATTCTTTCAATTGAGATTCAAGATAAATAGGACAAAGAGTCACTATGCTATGCTTCTTCTTAATCGTCTATTTTTCTTCTCTAATTTACTTCTTCTCTCCTCCACTTCTCTACCATATTTTTTTTTCTAGTTGTTCTTTTTTACAATGTCATCTTCTTCGTGTTTTTTTTACTTGCAACAAAGATGAAGATACTCTAGGAAGACACTTTATTAGATTATTATTTATGTTTATATGACTTATTAAAAAAAATTAGTTTGACATATCGACATGTCCTCGAGTAATATTTTTTGGAAAATTGTCGAGTCGGCGTGTCATGTCCGTGTTCATGCATCATTGGTGCTCCATGATATTGGTCTGATAGATTTGCAGCTTTGATTTTAAGGATGCTAGTTGTGGTTCAATTAAAGATAAGATTTGTCTTCATTCTTTGTCCTTGAATGGTTGGGTTTTGCGTCAACTTGGTATATGTGCAAATTTGCTTAGTCTCATTTATTTGTGTTGATTCAAACCAAGTTTTGATCTTAGAGAAGACGGCGTAAACATTTTGACTGATTTCCATGGTTCAAACAAATATCTTTCGTTTTCGGAGAAATCAAAGTTAGAGCGTGATGGGCTGTAGCAATCAATATTTTTCCAGTATATGGGCTATCACATGTGGTATGGATCTTGGATGATGCCTGGTCGATTAAATTCTAGCTTGATGTCGAGGTGTAATTTTGTATATCATGGATTCTTGTATTTCCCATCCAAGGAACTAGATACTTGCATAGGAGTATTTGTCCAAATATGTGCCTTAGTAAGCATTATTGAGAATATAAATATCTCCGATTATTAGGAGCATATGCGCTCCGTCATTGATAAGTATTCGGGTATTGAATGCAGCTGGTTAGATGGACTAGACCGGAACGAAAACAAGTTTTCATGCAAGGTGGAGGTGATGGACCGGAGCGAAAGCAAGTCAATGCGAGATGGAGGTGACGCGAATATTAAATGGCAACAATATTGTAGCCTTCGGGCATGGTTTGGTTAGCCCTATAGGGGCAGTCATGTATCATTTGGGAATGAATTAATAAATAAATAAAAAGGGTCAACGACCCAATTTAAAAAAAAATAAAAAAAATAAAAAAATAAAAAAAATAAAAAAAATCTCCATGATCAACTCTTGACATTGCTCTTTCACCTCTTACATTTTGAGGGAAAAAATGCGCCCTTAAGGCGGTGAGTTAACCTCTCGAAAGATTATACTGAGATGTTTTTCATTTTTCATTAACATAATGGTTAAGGGGTCCTTAAAACCTTGTTTGCTTTTCAAAAAAAATAAAAAATAAAAATAAATTAAAAATTCTTTTATTCCTTACCTCCACCAGTCCAGCCCAGCATATGGCATGGGGAACTGTCCTCCACAATAGCCTATCCACTTAACTAGTGATACCTTTACAAGTGTTGCATAATTACATCGCAGACGATCAGTAATTGGTGGTTTGTGATTTCTTGTGAACTCGTAGCAATATAGGCAATTATCATTCACTTACAAGTTATAACCCTACTTCAGAGGTACTCTGCCAAAGGGCAGAGTTGTGGCAAAAAGTTTCACAAGTCCATGGTTCGAACCCTGTCGGATTTAATGGCTCTGTCATCCAATGAAAAACCTACTCACCTTTAAAAGTTGAGACGTGCTCCCTTGATGGAACTCAACCCTAAAACACAACACGCAAAAATGAAAAGTTCACTTTGGATGGAACTGCTTTAGATCATACCATATTTGTGGGGGGAACTAATCAAATACCCATCCCATGGCCTTTATTCTTAGTTTGATCAAATGCCAAAAACAATTGCGCAGCCGCTCTTCCGTTGGCAAATTATGCACATTATCTTCCTAATTATTTAATATCACCCTGCCCAACATTCCACGAGTCTAAAGATAATATACCTTGTTGTAAGTTGTAATGACCCGGTTCATATGGTATAATGTTTGTTTTGGGCCTAATTCTGATACGATTCTGTAACGACCTGAACCACATGGTATAATATTGTTCGCTTTGGGTCTAAACATCCTCACGACTTTAAAATATGTGATACCAAGGAAATATAAACTCGCATAGATATAGCTCATCCCCTTCCCTCACCCATGCGATGTAGGACTATAACCATTGCTCCCTCTGTTGCCAGTCAGCCTTACCGCTCGTCCACACAAGGATGTTGCACTTGTGGTCTTCAAATTCATATGTAGGAGCCTAGTGTGTTATGATTGATAATTTTACCAAAAGAAACTACCATCAACTAAAATTTTATTACATAAATTATGTTCAATTCTTATGTAAGAGCCAAGTGTGGTACGATTTTTATTGCATTTCATAGCACATTCAACGCCGCATACTATTGGATGAGCAACAACCGAGAAAGGCTTCAGTGGAACAATCTTACTGTTTTGAAAAGTGGCTTCTTTTCCAGAGATGTTTATGAGGAAGATATATTCATTGATATTCTCATTAAAACTTGTGTTTTTTCTTTGAGAATCTATATAGAAAATTTACGAATCCAATCTTCCAAAAAAATTTAGGCAGGGGTACTGAGGACCCCGAGGAAAGTGTTGTACAACTTTAGGTACAATGGTATATATCAAATATTTTCTGGTTATGGTAAGTATACTTTTAAAGGAATTCGATGTTGGTAAACCAGTTTGCCTGTGCAGTTTTATTTTGACGCTCTGTTACGTTAATGTTAGAAAACTCTGTGTTGGGTTCTGTTTTTCCCTATCTTTAACTAATGGTTGCAGACTTAGAACTTTGGTTTGTGGTGCAGGTATCTAAAAAGTGGACCTGGGAATCTTGAGAAGGATGTCGAAAGAAGATTCAGTTATGCACTAAGTAGAGAAGACGTAGAAAATGCAATACTTGGAGGACCTTAGGGACCAAAACCTTCAGCTCAGCTATTTGAAAATTTCGGTGACCACCACTGGAGCTAAGCTTCTTGTTCCCTTCCTCGTTGAAAATAGACTTGAAAATTGATTATATAGTCGAAGTTTGAACTTTTGTTTATTAATCATTAGTACTTATGCTATTACTTCTCTCATAAAATGTGATGCCCTCCTTTCTCTTTTAACTATTGCTTAGATTCATAATTTACAATTAATCTCAAATTTTCATAACAAAATAACGATGTGGTTGAAACTGAATATGTGCCGAGGATTGGCCCCAGAAGAGCAATCAGTTTCATCCATACGCTATTACACAACACTGCCCATAAAACACAACCATCCTATTGGCTTGAAAGATCCAGTTGCGACTGCTGTTCACTATAAATACGTTCGTCGTTTGAGTTCATATATGTCTAGTAGTTTTCTTTATTACTATTCAAATTGGTTGGAGCATTGTCCAAGTTGGTGTGTATGAACTTGGTGTACAAACTGATTATTACTGAAACAAACTGAGTTGGTGTGTATGAACAATTTCTTGATTATTCTTGTGTTTGATTGCCTGTATGCCATCAAAATGACCTGCCAATAACATTCAGAGACATTTCCATTTCCAGGTAGACATTTCCGTTCTTATCAATCTTTTGTTCAACTTTTTGACGTTGCCCTGAATTTTCATCTAGAGGGGGCAAAGTATAACATATCTTAGTTGAGGGGGCAAAATTGTGCTTAATGATAATATGGCTAATTTTGAGGGGTAATAGTTAAGTGATCTTTTGAGGGACCCATGCTATTTAAGCAAATTTAGAATATTGAGTGGGGGGGGGGGGGGGGGGGGGGGGGGGCAACTGCCCCCCATCCTCTATATGTGGCTCTGAACAGGAAATTTTAAATTTGAAAGGCCCTATTAGGGGTGGGCACGGGACGGGATGGGACGAGATATACCCATCCCGTTCATACGGGATCGGGACGGGATGGGAAAAACCCCATCCCGACCTCGTCCCATCCCAAACGGGTTCGGGACGGGACGGGATCAGCGTGCCAATCTTCTTCACTTGCAGAATTAAAGAATAAACTGCTGAACTTCTTCTTCAGTATTGGTTAACAAGCAAATTTCACAATAAACTGAAATGCAAAACTGCTGAATTGCAGAATTAAAGCATAACTGCTGAAATGCAAAACTGTTTACAATGTCCTAAAGCTACATTTCAGCAAAATAACTATTGCGCACATGCACTTTATAGTAGCATCTTGCATTTTCTCTACTGCCACTAACACAGTCGTGCGTACTTGAAGTGTTCAATGGATAAATACTTGGCTGAAAGAAGCCAAACTCTTATTTGCAATTTAAGGTCATCCCCCTTTGAATTTTAACATACTCCAGTAAGTCTTAGCGCATAGCTGCACGATTCTGTATCGGTTGTGCCCTTTTATCAAAATTATCTTAGCTAGTTTTCAAAAGTTCTTAGTAGTTGGGTATTATTCGGCCTCAACTCTGCTAAATAGGTTCAGAACTTCAGATTGGCCTTGTGGGTCTCTCTATTAGGCTTCTTGAAGTCCCAGGCTACCTTGAACCGGTAAAGAAACAATTTCACTCTGCCAACTTTTCTCCAGCTCTGAAACAATGTTAATGACTTTAATGTCATGTGGCTTCGAAGAGCTGTTGTTGAAGATTGAGCATATCACCAAAGGTAGTAGCAACTAATTGAGAATTGAACAGTATTACAAAATACAAATTTAGAGATGTGTGAGAGATTTATTGAGATGCTAAAAAAGTAAAAATGTTATATACATCAGTATATTTGTATGGACATCCACAATTCTAAAATAAATAATTAAATAAAAATATTAATAAATTAGTTCGGGACGGGACGGGATTGGCGGGATTGAAAATCTTCATCCCATCCCATCCCATTCTAGATCGGGACGGGACGGGATCGAGATGAAAATTTTCAATCCCATTAAGACTCAGAAAAATCGGGACGGGACGGGACGGGATCGGGACGGGAACGGGATCGCGGGATGAGATGCCCACCCCTAGGCCCTATAATCCATGATCCAGAGATGTGTGCGTGTGTTTTCGAAAAAATGAATTTGCTCTTGTTAAATCTTATGTCTGTAAAAAATGAATTTGCTCATGTTAAAACTTATGGTGGGTCGGTTAAAAGTTATGTCCGGTCGATGATGGTGCACCATTTGGTAGAGTGATGGACGATACCTTCATTTGTTATTTTTTTTCTCGATTCCTGTTTCCAGTATTTTTTTGTTGAACTAGATTGAATACAGTCAAATCCATGGTCATGAGTTGTCCTCTTTGATATCCTCATTTTTCTTTTGGTTATCCTGCTTATATTCTAATTGTGCATTTTCATGAGCATCGATGAGAATCAAACAATCATCCAATCATAGTCGTATATGTGGCACATGTCAAACCTAATACTAATAGGCCTCAACGTAATCTCAAGCATGCCCAAGCACTGTCTAACCCAGCTAGTCACTGTTTAGGTGCCCAAGTTCAAATTAAGCGAGCCTAGCATGATGCGAATCTTGGAGCTTGGCTCAAGACAATAAGTCTCGAACACATACCTCTAAGCTATCACAAGCCTTGGATCCACTTGCACAACTCTCGACCCAATCAAGTATTGGGTCCCAAAAAGAACCAAGTGTTGAACAAACCTCAGTCATGGACGGGGAAGATCCTAAGCGGGATCTCCTCCCTCTATCATGCATCGACAATAGAGTCAATGAAGGAGTGAAATACTCACTATATAAGGTAAACGAGAGGGATGAGAAAGGTACACACAATCTAATTTACAGTCTACATGCATCCTTACTCAGTCACCTGACTTTAGCATCAGAGTGTCTTTGGCCACTACAACGGTGGCCCTCGGCTCACTGTTCATTTTTGCAAGTCAAGAATCGATAGAGACGGATTTAGACACATCGGGTTGGCGTCATTTGGGGAACAACGACAAGTTTTCCTTAAAACAAAGACACAAGATTTTTTGAACTAGCCGAGTCTCGAGACATGGTCACCAACACTAGATCCCGAGCCAACAATAACAATGCCGAGCCAGAAAATGCTCTGGCCAGGAAAGCCTTGCCGCCAGGCCGAGTTGATCCAATCGAAGAAGCAGATAGTCACAAGGACCAGCCACCGAGGCAGCCGTGGCCGACCCCGCATAGATTAGATTTTGCTTCATATGAATCATCTTACGTGGGTGGTGGAAAGGCTTACCCAGGATTGACAACTACCACCAAAGAATGGCGGAAACCTGAGGAGGTCCCTGACCCAAGAAGACGCTAGGGAACATGTCCATGAACCTGGTAAAGACCAAATGGTTGGTCAGGAGGGGAACCAGAGGAACGAAAAAGGTAGTGGGAACCATGCCTCAAAGGCATATAAGACAATAGCCGAGAACCCACATCTCCAGATGTCCTATATGATCTTATTGTCCCTCCATTCTCGGAGGAGATCGTGAGAGCGCCCTTGCCAAAGAAGTTTGTCCCCCAAAGCTCGAGCTCTACGACGGTACATCCGATCCATTGTACCACTTATGTCATTACCACCACGTGATGGCACTAAAGGAGGGTTCTGAATCCATTTTGTGCAGAATTTTACCTACCAACCTGAAGAAGGCTGCACTGACTTGGTTTGTGATATCCTTGTATGGGCGGACCTGAGGGGGAGAGTGCGGGAGAAGCCCAAGATTACATGGATCTCAAGAGGGTTGGCAAGCTACAAAGGGAAGATCATAGTCCTACATCGCCTGGGTGCGAGAGGGTGATGTACTATATATGTACGAGTTTAGATTTACAAAGTACTACGCGTTTTAAAGCCGTGCGAGCCTTGGGCCCAAAGCGGACAATATAATACTCTGTGGATCGGGTCATTACTGAATTGTATCAGAGCCTGACCCGACCGAAAGTGTGCGAACGAGGATGTTAGGCTCCCAAGGGGGTGGACTGTGAACTCTTGTGTGAGCGGACCTGAGGGGAAAGGTGAGGGAGAAGCCCAAGATCCCATGGATTCTAAGAGGATTGACAAACTACAAAGGGGAGATCATAGTCGCCTGAGTGCGAAAGGGTGATGTGTTATACATGTACGAGTTTGGATCTACAAAGTACTACACATTTTTAAGTCGTGCAAGACAATATAGTACTTTGTATATCAGGTCGTTACAAAATGGTATTAGAGTCTGACCCAGCCGGAAGTGTGCCAATGAGAACGTTGGGCTCCCAAGGGGGTGGAATGTGAACTCTTGGGTGGACGGACCTAGGGGGGAGGGTGAGGGAGAAACCCAAAATCCCATGGATCCCAAAAGGGTTGGCAAACTATAAAGGGGAGATCATATTTTCACATCGCCTGGGTGTGGAAGGGTGATGTGTTATACATATACAAGTTTGGATCTACAAAGTATTACGCGTTTTAAAGTTGTGCGGACCATGGGCCAAAAGCGGACAATATAGTACTCTGTGGATCGGGTCGTGACATGGTTCCACAACCTTCAGCCAATATCTATCCAATATAATGCAAAATGAACATCTTAAAAACACACCTCGCTTGATTTAAAAACCTCTTCACTCTTTTCTTTGTTTAGCAACCTAAGCTATTTAGACGATGTCATTCTCTTGTTTCAAGTTCTTGTAATTAGTTTCAAGTTCTTGTAATTAGTGTGGTACAAATACAATCACTTTAAACTAAAACTTTGGGTTCGATTTTAGTACTTGGTTCTATTTTAATTAGTGTCCTAAAACTTTGGGTTCAATATTAGTACTTGGTTGGCAAAGGGTTAACTCGTTAGAGCATCTCCAACAAAGGGTTAACTCGTTAGAGCATCTCCAACAAGAGACTCCCACACAATTTTTTTTTTTTTTTTTTGGGAATTTGGTGGTTTACAGGACGAACACTCATCCCTATTTCCATTAAATTTCTGGTTCTAGTCTTCATCTTGCAAAAAATTGTAAAACCTGTTACGAACCCTAAAACTTGATTAGACATTATACTATTTCTCGAGTCATTGTTGCTCTAGTTTTAAAAAAGATAATTAAAAAAAATTAAAACTTGAGTAGACATCCTATTTTTTGAGCTCGAGTTTTTAAAAAAATAATAAAAAAGAAAAACGCCCACCGTGGGGCTCGAACCCACGACCACAAGGTTAAGAGCCTTGCGCTCTACCAACTGAGCTAGACGGGCTTGTTGCAAAGGTAAATTAAAAAACGCAAGTTATCCAATTTCTATTTCCAGTCAAATCCATGGCCTTGAATTGTGTCCTCTTTGATTTCCAAATTTTTCTTTGGTTCTCCTTCCCCTCGTATTGTGCATTTTCATGAGCACTAACTATGAATGAGAAAGCTTCGCATGAAGGGATGGCTTAGGCGCTTGTCCGACTTTTGTTTGCTTCTTCCATATCGGCCTCACCACCATAAAAGTACCAGAGTCCTCATCTAAGGAAACTTCAGATGTGCACTTGATTTTCTATCGCAAATCTATACACTTTGCATTAAAACACTTGAAACAATTGATTAGCAATTAGTCTATCACTCCCATCTTTATCTCTAATAGGAGCCCTTCTAGCCGTTGAGGAAAGGGGCTAGGAAATGGGTGAGGGGTGGGTATTACCACTCATCCCCCTCAAGATTCGTGAGGTTGTGCATCTCGAGAGCACGCATGCATCTTGAGGGGGATGAGCGGTCACACTCACCCCCTCGCCATTTAGAATTTTCCCTCTAATAGTGTGATAAAAACCCAACTGGGTGAATTATGTGCTCAAATAGCCAAAACATGATCTTCATTAGAAATGGAGACAGAGAATTGTCTCGATATCCTTTATTATCTGGAAATGCAGCAGCTCGGAAAACAATCAATCAGTCACTGTGATTACTTATACATATATTACAGAACATCATCAATAAGGAGATAATGGGCACATCGGATGATAAGGTTTTAGTATGGTAAACAGAATTAAGGGACAGGTACTGTAGAATCGGAGTATGAACCTCTGAATAGGAAAGCAACTATTAGCGGGAGAGGGCTCCTGCATTCCTAATTCTCGGAAACATTATCAACATTGAGATTGGTATAAAAGACTAGCAACTTGCCGAATATGAAGCTTAAGATAAGGTAGGAGAAAATTACAGTTGAAGCAATAGCAAGTCCATGTGAGTTGGATAGCACTGCATATGAGCCTGTTAAGAATGCTATTACACTGATATTGCTATAAGAACAAAGTTCCTGAAAACGCTTGGCCTCCAGATCCAGATACTTGGTTTCATCGCCTTTATAGTTGCCAACCAAAAGTAGTTAAATACGACTGCACCAGACAATGCCATGGCTATAGTGAATGCAGTACTTGTTAGTATGGCCGTGCCTGCATCTAGGCCATCATTTTTGAAGCCTCCTGGGACTGTCATGCCCGCTGTGAATGTTACAGTAAGAATTAGAGTTTCAACCAATAAGTGTACATCATTTCCTTCCTCGTTTGTATTTTGCTTTGTTTCCAAACTTTGATCTGCTTTATTTCTGGATAATTTGTCTCCTCTGACTCAAGATTCCGACAGCGTCTATTAAAAAAGGAAGAATAGCTTCTCCTTCCTTCAAAAAAAAGGGTGAGAACATTGGGTACAATCATTTATGTATATTAACAAAATGATGTGCAGATTTACCTAGTCTGCATAGAATTGGATGGTCTCAGTTGTAGTAATCTTACTCTTAATGGTAAATATAGATACCTTAATTTGACTGAAAACATAGTTGAAATAGGAGAATGAAAATTACAACAAGATAATGAAATTGAAAAGTCACAATAATTAGATTTATGTAGAAAATAATACATATTCAATAGCGAAGTTGTGCTAAAGAGAAGTGAATGATTTTGGAAGATGGAAATGTGGATTGTTTTTGGTGAAAATGATTTTGGAAGAGTAATTTTTAGAGAGGTGAACATTTGACCGCTACAAGAAACTTGGATTGGATTTTTTGACTCGCCCCAGCTACCTCACCTACGGCCACCCTTTGCCCGCCCGCCAGTAGTGAAAGCAAGCTAGCCCAGTGTAGAAAACGGAAGGAAGTCGCGCTACTCTTCCAAAAAATATGACTGCTAATTAAAACAATCATTGTAAAAAAAATAATTGTTGTGATCGAATTAATAAATAAAATCGGAGGACTGATTTAAAGTTGGAAGAATATAGTCATTGGTGATCAAGGTTGGAAAATGGTGTCGCGTAGGCTCCAAATTGAGCCTGCAGTCTTTCATAGGCAGCGCGACTTATAAAAGGCCGCACAGGTCCTCACGAAGGCAGTCTACAGAGGGAGTTTTTGGCTTAACTAGAGAATCAAGCATGCCTGTGTCTTAGTAGGGAGCCCTGAATGAGCTAAAAAAACAGGTTATTGTGGATGCTCTTACTTTATGAATTATTAAACTTTGTATACTTGCAAAAAGAAACTTGATGCTACAATTCACTAATTAGTTAGTAGCAAAGGTATACATAATGCAAATTTTACTAACATAAATTAATAGGCTAACTTAATGTAATTGTAATACTGTAAGTGCACGGTTATCTAACTAGTAAACAATGACAAATACGGGTCGATCTCACGAGGATTAAAGAAAAAAAAAACTATCATCTATTTAGACTAATTTAAAAGGGGTTACTACAATTGTAAATTTCTAAAGTAATGGAAAATAGAAAAAAAACAATTGGAAATGAGTTGAAAATCAAAGAAAGAGATGTTACGGATTTTGAATCATCCATCAAGTTCATAAAATTATACTAATGTCAATTATTGTCCATTTTATTGAGCAATACTAGATATGAAAATCTCTCATTGTCCCAGAGATGTGATCATAACAAATAATGGATTGCTTTTAGCAATGCTGCAAACCCCTAAAATTAATTGTCTATTTAAGGCACAACTAATCACAGGTTAATTAATATGAATAAAAAATGTTTTAAAAAAACATAAAATAATTCTAACTACCATAGATGTATGACATACACAGTAAAAGTAATATGCATTTGTTAACAAATCAATCCAATGTTAAACCATACAATGCATTAAAGAACAATAAAAAACAAAAGAAAATTTTACTAAGCCTGAAGAATCATCTACACCTTAACGACGGATTAGAAAAACATGGTGGTGATCGCGACAATAGCGTGGGTGAACTTCATCTCCTCAACGAATGTGCTTCACAAAAGTACATGCAGATAGCACTACAATAATGAAGGCATTTTTCAAGAAAAAATTTCCTTGAAAAAATCAAATTTTTATTGAAAAAATACATTTAACAACGAAAAAAAAAATCGTTACCAGGTTTGTGGCGGCGTCCCCGTAGCTAAAGGTTTTTACCGAGAAATTGATTTTTTGTTGGTAAAACGGATGATAAGTCAAGGAAACATGGTGCTGGTAATACTGACAACTACCAAAGAAATTCGTTGGTAAAAATCAAATATCTTTATCATAAAACTGTTTTGTTGCAAAAAAAAAATTAATTACCTATGATATTTTTCCTCGAAAAAAGCTTAGAATCATTAAGAAAAATTGTTGTGGGAAAATGTAACTATCTTTATCATAGAATTTTTTTCGTTGGGTAAGATGCATGTATATCAACGAAAGTTGTCATAGGCGCCGTTAACAATTACCTAGGAAATTATTTTCAATGAAAAAGCCACCTATATATTAAAATGATTCATCATCCTCGGCACTTATAACACCTATAAGACCCCACAATCTACCTTCCAAACTCTAAGGATACCACACACCACACTATGGTAGTAAAATCTATTGCAATCTTTACTAGTTGAGCTATTTGAATAATTGTATTGTGTGAAACAACTTTATAGATTATTAAATCAAATTACTCTTCTTTTGCAATTAAAAAAATCATTGCTACATATATAATAGGGACCAATAAATAATATTTCGTCACTATAAATTATGACTTAATATTTTAACGATTATAAGTTTAATGTGAAATATTTACCACTTTTAGCAATGAAAAGAAATCCACAATAACACCATTATAATTAGCAACGAAATACTAATAGCATTTCATTGCTAGATATGTTATTTAAATTGATTATATACCCAATGAAATAAAATTAAATTATTGTAAATAAGAAAACGAGCCTTAAAAAGGAAAAAAATTTATGAAATTTTTTATCAATATTTAGCAATGAAATTTTTTACCTATAATATTATAATTAGCAATAAAATAATATTTATTGTTAAAAAAATGTCATTTGATTTTTTAGATGACATAATATCATTGCTACTAATAAAACATTTCAACGAAATAACATTTTGCCACTGTAAAGAAGTTTGGAGGTTTAAATATAAATAAATTTTGTGGAAAAATATTTCATTATAAGTTACCAAACAAATTGTTATCTCATTCTTCTATTTTTTTTTCTCTTTTCCCAAGAAATCATTCTTCTACTAAATCTGAATAAAAATGGTATTTTAAAAAGTATCATAATTTTTTCTATTTGAAAGTATGGGTGTTGGTTGATAGTTGACTATCATCATTCAAGTTTGTTTAAAAAATCCAAATGAGTGTTTTCACAAGAGACTTTTTGCCTTGCATGTAATGCATATTACTTTGAAGCATAGCTAATTAATAATCTATTTTTATCGTTATAAAAGAATTTAATTTAGTACAATTAATAGTTAAACTTAAAGCCCCCAATCAAACAACATTACTACAGTCAAGGTTTTTGTCAACAAAAATATTTTCATTTGAAAAAAAGGTACACTTTTAGTTTGGAAAAATTTGTACCAACAAAAAATTTGTCCCTGGATTCTTTGAATTATCTTTGTACAATATTTTTGCAACGAAAAATAAAAATAATTTTCAATAAATAAATTTGTTGTCATATGGTTAACCAATTTCCAAAGAAACAATAATGAATTAATGAGCTTTATTGAGAATCATGGAAATGATTATTGGTTTTTAACAAGTAAAAAAGTTGTTACCAATAAGGTTGTAATTACCAACAACATTTTATTTTCTTGCTGTAGAGATGTTTTTAAAATAGATATTATTTCTAAAAAAAAATTATTGCCAATAGTATACTAGTTTCCAACAAAGATTTGTCGGTATAAAATAGTTAGTGAGCTTTAACGAGAAATATATTTTCATGAAAATAATTATCACTTTTTACCAACGATTAATTTATTACCAACAAGATTATAATTACCAACAATTTTTTTTTCTTTGCTACAAAGATTTCATTTAAAAAAGATATTGTTTCCAAAAAAAAAAAAAAGTTACCAATAGTGTAACAATTTTCAAGGAAATATGACTTTGTTGTTATAAATTAGTAAACAAGTTTTAAAAAGAAAAAAATTATCAATCATTATCAACGAATCAAATCATTACTAATAATGTAATTATTATCTAGGAAAACATATTTCCTCACTAAAGAGAGATGAATAAGTATTAATGTTCTGTTAACATGGAAAATGATTTGTTGTTAAAATGAGTCTTCTTTAGCAACAAAATATTTCATTCCAGATATTGTTACAATTACCAAGGAACTAGTATTTTGTGGTCATAAAAAATATTCCGTTGTTAAATAAATTTGGCGAAAAATTAGTTTTGGAGGGAATGTTTTCCGCCACCTATTTAACAAGGAAAGTTTCTAACAAAATATATTTTGTTGGAAAAAAGTAACAAGTTTATGGTTTTTTCAATGAATTTTTTTTTCATTGACAAAACCACCAAATTAACAAGGAAATTAATTTTCGTAGAAAAAAAATTATTGGATGATAGATTTCTTGTAGTGTAGTGTGACAAAGAGTTTAAAAACTTTTTCCTTCCAAAACCTTTTTTTGGAAAGCGAGCAGGGTTTTGAGAATCCCCAAACCTTATATTAATAAAGGATGATGAGGATATTCCAAAACTTATTCCTTCACGAACTGTTGCTCTGTGTTGTTGTTGTGGAGCGATATCTGCTTTGTTGTTGTGCTGCTTTGGATGGTGGGGAGATGGCGATGGATGAGATGGGTTGATTCGTGGTGGCTGCCGGAGAAGAGATAAGTGGAGAGGAGCACGATAGTGGCTACAGAGTGTGGTGTCTATTTTGTGGCGAGATGGAGGAAGGGGTTGTTATGGCGTGACAGAAGAGAAGGAGGTCAAGATGGAGGAAAAAGGGGATTGTTTGACATGAGAGGTTTGAGAGAAGAAAAGATCGGGAGAAGGAAAAGGGATTACAACGTCGAAGGAAAAGGGATTGCGAGGTGGTGATGCGAACACTACTGAGAGATGGTGGTCTGAAGCGAGATGGAAAGGGATCCCATGTTTGGTGGCTAGGAAGAGGATGTGGTAGCTTGAAGGAGAGAGACAGAAAAGAAAGGTAAGGGGCGACTCTTTTTGCCCCAAAAAGAGAGGAGAGGGTCTTGTGGGGAGAAGAAGGGAATAAATAGGTTTCCTTTGGGGGTTTTTGGTTGGATTTGGGCTTGGTTCACTTGGGTTTGGGTTTGGATGGGTTTTGGCATGCGATTTGCAATTTCAGCCATCACTTTGTATCACCATTCGAACCTAACAAATAATACTTCTTTGAAGTGCCACATTTATACGATTTCATCATTTAAGTTCCAAATCCTACAAAACATGAAAATGAAATAATTAGAATAAAATACATACTTGAAACACTAACAAATATAAGTCACATGGTAATTTATGCATAAATTACATGAATATCAATACGGTATTATGAGAAACTAGGGGTGGCATAAGACATATGGGATGGGATGGACCTCATCTCTATCACATCCTGTTCGTTCAGGATCGGAACGGGATAGACCTCATACCGACCTCGTCCCATCCCAAACGGGTTCGAGACGGGACTGGATGAACATGTAATAAATAGTATTACATTGAAGAATAACAAAAGAATTTAATCTCACATTGCTCACATACCAATAATGCCAAATTTATGTACATATAACTTTCATCATAACAATATTAAATGTCATATAACATTTATGGTCCAATGAACTTACAATTTTTTTTTATGTTAAGCATCATCTATGTGATACACTAAAATTGAACCATTAATATAGTAGTTTCTTAGAACCTTGCTTATATGATTATGAATACATGAATTTATAGATGATATAAACTCATATTACAAATGTTCAAAATTTACCTCAAAGTCTGTAAGTTTTGTCAAACCCTCTAAGTTAGTCATCTTGCAAGTAAGATATCATTTTGAAAGATCAAATAACTCATGTTAACATTCTGAACTTCAATAAAATTGGCATCCGAATGAGCAATATTAAGTACATATATAAGTTAAAGTTGTGAAGGGTTACTTTACAATGGAATTAAGTTTGTCAAGTGAATGATAGCAGATGGAAGGAACTCTTCCATGGATCCATCTTGCATATTTCTGCAAGAGTTGAACTGTTATACAATTAGAAGTAATGTTCTCAAGTTGCATTAATATAAGTTCAAGGATGAAAAATATTGCTCATTGACCAAATCTCCAACTACATAACTCATAGTACAAAACTAACCCAATCCATCATTTGCCTTTGTTTTCCACAAAAACAATTGTCCTATAACCAAAATTAAAATTTCTATTTAAACAAAGAGCACCAAATCAAGCAAGTAAATTTTCAAATAGTAGATGTTTTGATTTTTTAGAATAGTAGTTTGATTAAAATAAATATTAATAAATAAATAAGTTTGGGAGGGGACGAGATGCATTGGATTGAAAATATCCATCCCACTCTAGACCGGAATGTGTTTGATCAATCCCAAAATGACCCATACAAAATTAGGATGGGACGAGACGAGATCACGATCGCGGGATGAGATGCCCACCCTATGAGAACTCATAAATTCTTTTTGATTTTGAAATTATTTATCAAAATAGAAATTCACAATTTTTTTCCAAGTATAAAATTTTGAAGTGTTTTCCATAAATTATAATTGCTCTCCCCTAACTTGCAAATTTCAATGTTTTTCTCAATTAAGGATTTACATTAAAAAAATTTTAAGTTCCGTTGAAAAGTTTTAGAGAACTTTGTAAAAAAAAAATTATTTTGCTCTTTTTCTTGTTTTGATTTTTATAATATTTCTACCCCTTTTTTACTTGAGTTTACCAATGTTCTAAAAAACCCTAGGCGGTGGGCGAGTAGGTGCTTAGCGCCCAGGGGCCTAGGCGGGCACCTAGGCGGTTTTAAGTTTTGTATTATAACTTTCATAATTTACAAAAATTAAGCATAATACCTTATCAATTACTTCCAATTTAATGCCAAGATACATATGCAAAATTTATAAACATGAAAAATTAAGCTTAAATTTATAATAGCATAAGTTGCATAACATAGAGTTTCATAGAGATTAGAGAGAAAAAGAATTACATACTTGATGGTACCAACATAACATCTAAAATAACTAATTGTCAATATTTGGTTCTAGATTAACTAATTGTCCATTACTAGACCCGCCCAGACCGCCTAGATCACCCATACCCCGCCTAGGCGCCTACCCGATTTTTCACTCCGCCTAGCCATTAATCTGGACGTCTCTCTACCGCCTAGCGCCTAAGCCGCTTTTTAGAACACTGAAGTTTACAAACGAATTGGGCGGATACGAAACCGGCATGGAGGATACGAAAAATTTCCAAAATTGAGGATATGGATACGAGTAGAATACATCATTAAAATAATAATAATTATATATTATTTTTAATTAAAAAATATGCCAACATAATCATTATTTAATGAATCATATTCATAAACCATAAACATAATTACACAAAATTCATATGATTATCATTTCATTATTTGTTAAACACCAAAAACTATCACAAGTCATCAATATATGCATCCTAAACATGCACATCCCACGAAAAATGTCAATATCTCATCCTAATCTCGTAATTTACAAAGAAAAATTAAGGAAAATAAATTTGTTTGGCCATATCATAGCCATTGACTATGAGATGCATCCATTGATTATATCCGGAGTATATTCGAGATGTATAGGTGGTGTATCGTATCGGGGGTGTATGTGAGAAGGGTTCATTGAATTTTTTTGATGTATCGGTGTTTCCTAGGTTTACAAACTCCGCAGGCAGAAACTTCCTTGTGCATAGGGGTGGGCACGGGACGGGATGGGACGAGATATACCCATCCCTATCCCATCCCGTTCATACGGGATCGGGACGGGACGGGATGGGAAAAATCCCATCCCGATCTCGTCCCATCCCAAACGGGTTCGGGACGGGACGAGATCAGCTATTCAATCACTAGTCATACCACAAAAAACTCCCAGGTTTTAACTTTACAAACCTCGATGCAACAAACTACAACCTTTACTACAGTCGAACATTTGGGTGCACTACATCTATACCCAATAACGATCTATACCCAATTAAGCAATGAGGAGGATACGGGCTCTCGGGTTTATCAGGATGATGTGTATCTAGAAAAGCCATGATAGGCCATTTCTTCTCACAAAATGTTCTCGCTAACTTTGCTGATTCATTAAACAAATAAATAATTGTATGGGCATCCACAATTCTAAAATAAATAATTAAATAAAAATATTTATAATTAATATTAATAAATTAGTTCGGGACGGGACGGGATTGGCGGGATTAAAAATCTTCATCCCATCCCATCCCATTATAGATCGGGAAGGGACGGGATCGGGATGAAATTATTCAATCCCATTAAGACCTGGAAAAATCGGGTCGGGACGGGATCGGGACGAGAAGAGGATCGCGGGATGGGATGCCCACCCCTAAGTAAATGTCATCCATGTTAGCAATTGTGAGTAAATGTCATCCATGTTAGCAATGGGGATTATGATATGGTCAAAAGGGAACAACTTCAATTCATCTAATAAAACAGTTCTCCCATTGTGCATATAAACTGATGAAAATTGAAATGATTGTGAGAAAGGTGTAACTACAACATGTTCCTTAGATGACTTGTACAATGTTGGTACGAGGAAACCACCATCATAAACAACAATACTGGAGAAAATGAAGGGTTTATATATATAATAAATATTCGCATATTAGGGACAAAAACTGATTTTTACTAACCCAAGAGAATTCCTTTAGTTTTCATTGCAACGAGGACTTGCATACACATGAATAAATAGAAAAATATATCATTTGAGCTTCGTTCGAGTTGAAAGTTTGAGAAAAATTAAAGCCCAACAAAAGAAATAATGTGTCAAAGTTTCAACTTATTTCGACATGCGTGCCTCAATATGACAATATTCAAACCCAGTGGGATAAAAAAAATTTCTCTATTAATATCAGGAAGCAAGCGAGGGCCCACCTTGGATGTGACACTAACAGATCGGTAGGCCAAGTAGTGCTCATTGTCCAAGACCACCTGAAATGGTAGTTCTTAAACAATAAACACTCACAAAGACCATTTTATCAAGATATTTAATGATGGTGAATATCTAGAGGAACTGTGTCGAAACGGTCTTAAACTTTGGCACGTTGTTTCTAGTGTTAATACGTAATTTTCCTAAAAACTTTAGCTCAAACGAATTTAAAAAATAACTTTTTAAAATTTAATAGGGTCTTTAAGTTACAATGAAAACTAATGGAGTCATCAAAACCATATTTTGTCCATTAACTCCCAGTGTAATCACACTTATCAATTATTTATTCTACCTGGAAAATTTGATTACTATTGTTACTATTCAATTAAGAGTTTGATAGACTCGCAGAGTAACAAAGTTGAACATCAAGATTCTAATGATAAAGTGATTTCGAAGAAGAATAGACGTAATGTGAGCATTTCTTGATGCAGTATCAGATACATGTGAGCTTATTCATATTACCTACGGAAAAAACAGATATATTTCGGTATAGAAGCTAGGCATACAAATCAAACTCTTTTGACCATTTTCTTGCATCTGCTTTCTACGGATCCAAAGTTGCAATATCCTACTTGCATTAGAAAACGGGCTAATTCAGCTAGCGAGCAGCTAACTTCAACTTGATTCTGCTGAATGTGACCAGTATTCTTGAACAAGCTGGCCAAACAACGAGTCTTCTCTATTCATCAACTTCATAGGTTCGTCGTACTCCACTACTTTTCCTGAAAAAAAAAACAGAACCTTTTCTTATAAACTTTTCTGCGGAAAACACCTCCCTGGCTTTAGCCAGATTCAATGTCACACTCAAGACGTTCAATGTAATTAGTAAGTTGATATTCATATAACCTAACCAGAATATTAAAACTCACCATCACTCATGGCGAGCACCATGGTGCAGTCCATCACAGTGGGTATTCTATGAGCTACTGTGATCACAGTGCAATCTGCAAATTGCGTCCTTATAGTTCTCTGGAGAATTGTGTCGGTTGCATTGTCAATTGATGCAGTGGCTTCATCAAGCACCAATATCCGACTTCTCCTTAACAAAGCACGACCTAGACAAAACAACTGGCGTTGTCCCATGCTCCAATTCAATCCATCATCCGCAACTGCACACACCCGGTTTCAGATTAGATGATCCTAGTTCTAATTAATCAACCTCAGAAACCTGAAATATTACCTAAAGCATCTAATCCTTCTTCTTTCTCTTTTACAGCATCTTGAAGCTGACATTTTCCAAGCACCTATAAAACATGCATGAAAAATCCATTAGCAATTGTAGTATAGCAATAATTATAGGCCTGGTTTCGCTAAGAACTATTCTGGCATTCTATTCAGGGAAACATAACCAAAATGTACTTTTTTAATCACATCAAGTAGAGACTACACATAAAGTAGCTAGTTTGGAGTCATCTATGACAAGTCAGGAATTTGGGTAAGTCAATATTGTTTAGGATGATGAGCATTCATATATCGTTCTCCCATTTCCATGTAGGCCAAAGGAAAGTAGTTTACGTGCCAATGCAACTGTTCACAAATTCACAGTCCCATGAAAAAATTTCCAAGTTCCTTGTATTGAAGCAGCAACTTTCCCAACCCAAGCTAGTGGTTCATCAGGTTTCAAATTAGAGACATTTTTTGCTTGATGTACATCAAACTTCAGTTGACACCAATTATTGTATCTACAGCAATGAAATTATGTACACCCTAGCTAATAAGTTGTAGACAGAGGGATCAAAGGAAAATTTTGAAAATGTAGTTAACCATTAACATTTCTGTTTCTGAACCATCATAACTGTCTCATTGTAGTAGCATAAAGTGTCAAAGGAAAATAATACCTCCCATATTTCGTGGTCTGTATGTTGAGACAATGGATCCAAATTGTATCTCACTGTTCCATTAAAAAGAGTAGGATCTTGAGGAATGATGCCAAAACGTGACCTCAGGTCATGAAGCCCAATTGTGGAGATGTCGAGGCCATCTATGACAATTTTCCCCCCTGCTGGCTCTACCAAACGAAATAAAGTCCCAATAAGTGTCGTCTTCCCACTGCCAGTCCGGCCAACAATCCCAATCTTGTGTCCTCCTTCAAATGTGCAACTGATTCCCCGGAGAACAAGTGGAGTATCGGGTCTATATCTAACCTGATTGATATCAATTTATTTCAGCACATTAATCTTCACACACACACACCAAAAAAAAAAAAAAATCACTGACACAAATAAAGTGATTTTACCCTCAAATCTTGGATCTCAACTCTGCCAACACTGGGCCAATTGGGTGTGGGGCGATTCTCGTTTATGACTTCTGGGGCTTCACTTGGAATGTGCATGTATTGGTTTAGCCTTTCTACAGAAATGATATAGTTTGCGAGTGTGCATTGATTTTGAATAGAGAAAACCAAGGACATGTTTAATGAGAGACCATAAGAAAATGCCATGCCGATAAATCCTGCCATCAGAAGATTTAGCAATCAAAGATGTGTTAGCCAACCTCGTATAAATAGTTGTTTTTTATTTTCGTGTAATCAAAAGATGGATATTTCATATTTTATATAAGTATCAACATCAAAGCATATACAAGTATATGGGCAGTCAAGATACAAAATAACAGCTGAAGTAGAAGAGAGAATAACGCACCAGAAGTAAAAGTTCCAGGGGGAAGTAAAACCATGGCAAGTGCTGAGGAGGAAATCACAGCGGCACTCAATGTTTCCAAACGTTGGATCAACCATTCATTTGCCGCAAAATTGTGGAAAAACGGACTAGCATTTGTGTCTATGAGTTTCAAATTCTGAGCAAAGAACTGATCTTCCTTCTTGAAAGCTCTAATTGTCATAGCTCCAGCTATGGATTCAGAAAGATGATTTGCCAACATGGACTTAGTTGTGCCATTGATCCGCATTAACTCTTTTGCAGAAGAGAAGTAGTACCTCTATTTGTTAAGAACAAAGTTTAATTGTTAGGCCAAGAAAAGTGGAATATGAAAATCTATGACAAAGATTCACATTCAAATAGAAGAATGCAAGAAGCCATCTCCCTGCCTCTGCCTTGGAAAAGGAATAATAATAAGTTTATAACATCTAAATTTCAGCTAGAGTAGCACCCATGCAAGCTGATACAAGCCACGCCTACTTTTTTGTAGAAAGAAACAATCAACTCGAATGGTGGAAGTGTCAGACGCTTATCCTTGATTTGTTGTTTTATCCTAGGTTTTCTAATTTCAAAACATATATACAAACTATGCAAATTGCGTATTTTACCTGTAAGAGTATTGCGAAATAAACCATTGGTATGGAGACAAACAAAACTTGCCAGGTAATAAAAGCCAACACTCCAAGATTTGCATACATGTTAGTGGTGGCAACAACCGAAAGGAGGAGGGTGAATGGAAGATCAAGGTCAACAATACTCAGATCAGAAGAGACCTGTACAGAGGAGAAAAACAAAAAGAATAGCCTTATAAACTTTTCACAAATAATTTAGAGTCGACACTTGAGTTAAGAGTCTTACCCGAGTCAGTATCCTTCCCAAGGGTGTAGAGTCATAAAAAGATATTGGTGCACGGAATAGAGAGGTAAGCATCTGAGAAAATAAAGACTTCGATGACTGGATTCCCAAAGCAACTATACAGAGAGATCTACAAAGTAAGAAGATAGATGATCCAAGTCCAATGATCAAGTACACTGTAATCAGTCGCAGTTTGCTAACACGAGGATTCTCAACGTTGGCAGCCATCCAAGAGTTCTGTAATATTTGGCCAATGACAAATATAACATGACAAACAAATGCAAACGAGAAGTATAAGTAGCCTCTATTCTGATTCAGATACTGTATGTAAGGCGTGAAACCCGAATCTCCTGTTTCTCTTTCTTCTAGCTTAATCAACTGATCACCAGTGGATGCTTTTGTTTGTTTCTCTGTGTAAGTCTTCTTGATATCTCTACCGGAGTTTCCAGCTTTCTGAGAAGAAACAACCTGGGAGAGTCTTTCAGAACCAGCAGTTTCCTTGTGTGCATTGACAAGGACCTGAAATTCTTGACTTGAGGCCAATAATTGATTATAGGGACCAGCATGTAGTATTTCCCCATCTGACATTAACTGTAAACAAAATAAACATGATCAAAATGCTTGTTTGGAGTAATAGTTTGCCTCATGATCATGTCGGAGATGACTATCTAAACCTTTCTTTTAATGATGCTAAAGAAATATTAGTAAAATCAACAATACACCTTTTAATGGCTGTTTCTTTTGCTCATTTAGCATGGACAGTCTCCAAGTTCACCAAACAAAAATAAGTATTCGTTTATTTAGTTTCATTATTGTTGTGTATATCTGCATCTAGTCATTTTTAGTTACAACGAGAAATTGTCGTGATCTGACCATTGAAAAATCAGTGACTCGCGACAATAAGAATCGTTCCTAACCAATAAAGGCTATACAACATTACCCAAAAATAAGTGAAACCCGATCCTAAGAATCATTCTAATCAATATAGCATTATTGATTCACAAGGCAAATTTACCGTCCACGTATGGACAAGTCATATTTCATAATCAATTCGTGACAATTAGATGAAGCCAGCTACAATTATATTACATAATCAACTTTTCATCACAAGACTAAAAGTAAAAGGTATTGGATATAGACCAACTAAAATAACAAGAACCAACTATACAATCCAATAAAGAACATACACATCATGTATTCTTATGATAAGAGGATGAGATAACCGGACTTAGATAGGTGACAAAGAAAGTAAATCACCACAAAATAATATTCATAAGAATTTCAGGGGGGGTGGAGTGGAGACTAACCAAAACTGAATCGAACGCAGGGAGGAAATCAACTTGGTGGGTCACTAATAATATTGTCTTGTCTGTCAGAGCTTCCATTACATATTCCTGCCATAAAACAAGTTAGCTTTGGCAAGGAGAAAGTAGCTGAGCATAGATTCAATGAGGTTAGGAAATGTTACATTAAAGAGGCTTGTAGCGGTATGAGCATCAACTGCACTAAATGGATCATCCAATAGATAAATATCTGCATCCTGATATAGTGCACGAGCAAGTTGAATACGTTGCTTCTGACCACCACTAAGGTTAACTCCTCTTTCTCCTATTTCAGTGAGATCACCATAGGGTAGCAACTCAAGGTCCTTTACCAATGAACACTTCTCTAATGTCGCTTGATACTTTTGCTTTTTGAAAGCAGAACCAAATAGTATGTTTTCTTGTATAGTTCCTGTTTGAATCCATGCTGTCTGAGAAACATAGGCAATCTCACCGTACGCTTTCACCTATAAGTTGGAGTTAAATGAGGTATTATTCATTAAAGTAAGAGGAAACTAAATTTGATTTATGCCATTGCAATGCTAGAACAGAGCTGATGTAGTTTGTGGAGACTTCCAGCCAAAATTCAAAAAGTTTACTTGCATCGGTTCCACAAACACCATTGATGTTTTGAAAATGAAATTCTTTGAAATATGAGAGAAAGATGAAAGTTTGACTTCCAGAAAGAAAGTAAAGTTATATCTAAATGGTGTGTGACTTCTTATACAATAATGTCAGAACATATTCAATTTATCATGAAATATTGCAAGCAAATTGTAAGACTTTGGCATATATAATGATATTGCAACATGATACTAATTAAGAAATAGCTCTACTGAAGGTGACAAATTTCCATCTGAGCTATGAATATTAAGAAAAAGAAGAGGAAGGAAGGAAGGAAAAAACTGTTGAATAAGAACTTACCATGCCTTCAATGAATGAAACCTCTCCAAGAATTGTAGCTAAAAGTGTTGATTTACCCGAGCCGACCTCTCCACATATTGCAACTTTTTGACCAACTTTAACCTCTAGGTTTATGCTTCTCAGAGTCGGTTTGGATGGATTTTCTTCCCATGAAATATTAGCAGACTTGATAACAATCGTTTGCTTGAATTCTTCTGAGTTTTGCCTGACAGCTCCAGCATGAAGCTCTGGTGCCTCGAGAAACTTAACAACACGTGCTAATGCAACTTTTGCTTGAATGACCACTCCGAGAACATCAGGAATTGATCTAACAGGATCCTGAACTAGGCGTAGAGTAGCTACAAAGGTAAAAACATTACTAGCGTATAGAGGAATTCCAAGGAGGTAACATGCTCCAAATGTAGCAGCTGATACCAATACAGGTGATGACCAAAAGAGAAAGCCATTATACGCTTTTCGCAGTTGCACCGCTGACAACCACTTATATTCCAATTTCCTCAGTTCTTCTATTACATTCTTGAAATGTGTTTCCCACGCATAGAGTTTCAACACCTTCATGTAAACAAGAGCTTCCGAAGTAGCCTTCAGTCTCTCATCCTGTGCCACCATCAGCTTAGTCTGGAACTTATGTTGTAGTTTGGCCAAGGGCGTGTTACAGAGAACTGTTAGTACTATGACTACTAGTGCTGCAATCGTTGCAAGCCCTACAGCATGAACTAGAATAGCTAGAACAATGCAGAGCTGGAGGCTTGTTGTCCATGTTTGATGAAACCAATAGGGGAATTCACCTATTCTATATGCATCTACTGTTACATAGTTCATAATCTCACCAGCCGAATGCACTGCCTTAGCAGCATTTGAGAGTCTCAATTGCTTCTTATAAATAGCAGCTGAGAGCAAAGACCTTACTTGCACACCAATTATTCTACTCCTAAAATACCATTGCCTCTGTGATAAAGATTCCAAGCATTTAGTAATGAACAGTGATATGGCTAATACAAGACCCTCATATCTAAATGATCCATTCCCTTCGGCAACCTTGATAAACGCATTCAGAAGAAGAGGACCGCAAGATAGAGTAAGTACTTTAAGCAACGCAAAAAACCCAGATATTAAGATCCTTTTCCATTCATATGCAACAATTGTCCACAAAATTGAAGGTGAAGTAGACGGCTTGTTCTGTTTTTGTCGGTTCAGTTCCTCCATGAATGACACATAACAGGTTCTTGCTCGATCCACCTCACGCATTTGTGGAATATCGACATCCTCAAGAGTTTTCGCTTTACCCTTCTTCATTAAGGAATTCAACCACCAAAATGACATTATACTGAAAAACCCAGCTGTTTCAAATGGGGTTACATTACTATCAGTATTGGTTTTACTACCTCCATTAGCTTCTCCCTTGAGAGGTGTATACAGACCATTTCCATTTACAACTTGACTGTATTCTTCAGATTTATAAGCACAAAAGAGCAACAGAATTGCACCTGGAAAAGATAAAACATCTAGAACCATCTTAACTGATACTTGTCTGTGTGAAATTGCAACGACAAGAGATAAAACACAGATACTTGCTGCATATAAGCAAGCAAGTATCGACCAAACCTTCAAAAATCCTTTTCGAATTTTTCTTCCTCTGAGGCTTACTGTTAAACCCTGATATAACCATGTGAAGCCTTGAAATAATAACACTAGCCACCAATTCAGAGGTAAAACTGTGCTTGATAGTCTCAAATTTTCTTCCAGAATCCAAATTCCCAGACCCAAGTAAACCAATCCTAAACACCCATTAAAAATGGCAGAAAACAACTCTAATGAGCTGAACCGATGAAAACGTGCAGGAACCTGACTACCTGAGGAAGGTTTGTGAACAAGGTTGAACAAGAACACAAATACGAATAGAATGTCAAGACATATGATGGTGGCATTGGTGACACAAGAAGAGGGATAAACAGTGAATGCAAAACTAGAATGGCACGCCCCTTCACCACATTCAGATTCTGCGCAAAACTTAGTCCAGAGATCCTCCATCATTCTTTATCTCAGTTAGTACATTCAAAAATTCTGCAGTTACAACAGAGGGATCGCCTTAGAAAACTTGCCATTTACACTTAGAACATAAACTTTGCATCCACAATAAACATGATATAGCAAATGAGAGTCTAAAAACTACTACTTATTACATTGTAGTGTAGATTTCATCTCTACATCTACTAATTAGTTTGTATTCGAAAATTCTGAAAAACCAACAGATGATCAAAATGTTAACTACAACACTATACACAAGGGTACAAAATCACATAGTCGAGCTAGATCAACAAACACAAGTATTGTAAAAATTTGAGATAAAAGAATTGAAGAAACTAACCAATAATCCGGAAATTTCCGAAAGGGTTATTAGAAGTTAGAACCAAAAACCGAACGAAAACGCAGTCGCTTAGTGTCTTCGTCTTCGTCTTCGTCTCTGTCTATGTAGTTTTTCTGTTCACGAATGAATGTATAGAAATAAAATTTGCATTTGAAATGGCTAGCTTATTGCATGGTGATGGCAATTTGGTTGTGTTTCTTGATTTCGTCATCGCTCACGTAATTTTAAAAATTAATTATGAGAGATGAGAAAAAAAAGAGAGACATCTTTTCGGTTCATCTTCATGGCTGTCGAGAGATGATTTGATCTCTTCTCGCTCTCATACTGACATCAACAGTGCTATGTGAAGAAGACGGATTTCTAAAGGTCGTATGTTTCTTCGGGTTTGGGTCAACATGTTTTGATTTTCGGGTCGATCCATTTGGAATGCGTGCTGCGGATTGTATCATCAGTCAAAGAAGTCAGCAACGTACATCTCGTGAGGCCGAGGAAAAAGTCACGTGTTTGTGTTAGTCATGGATGGCTCGAAGTTTTTGATTATTATATATAATCCCAGCAAACATATTGTATACTACCAAATAGCTATGAGATCCAAAAACATCGGTTATCTAACTCCAAGAATACAATATTTAGTGCCATATTGTTTAATGCTACCTACTGCTTTGTCAGTTTATCGACACTTTAAAAGGTTTCAGGGGCATAATTTATTTCTTAATTATGTGAAATCTATTATATAAGTTTGAATCTATTCAAATGTTTTAAATCCATATAGGCTTGCCTAAGGAAGGTTCTTATAAAATTACAAAATCTAAGAATGGCAATTAATTAATCATCAGTTTACTTTCAAACCAACCAAAATAAGTGTTAGATGAAGATTAGCATGTATCTAACTAATCCATTTGGGAAAAAAGAAAGGGGAAAATGACTGAATCTACTCCTAAAGATGATTAGTACATACGAGGAAATTGAAACAAGTTGGAGTGTGTCACTAAGAAATCATTACGGTAGCAATCCATTTACGGATCACTTCAAACCCTAGTTTTTGTGCAAGTCGTCTATACTTCTAACCCTAGTTGGCCAACCTTTGAGAGGTCATTCAATTCACTTAGGTTCTGCAATCAGGATGATGTAACATCATTAGAGGAATTTTGTACAACCTCGAGATACATATAACATTTTGGAGATTTCATCATTCTTTAAATATCATGCCACATCATCCTAATTACAAAACTTAATTTCCTAGTATTTTCGCTTCGATATTTTGGCCGATATATACCAAGACGGGCCTTCATAGTTCATGAGTCTTTGACTACTAATATATATATATATATATATATATATATATATATATATATATATATATATATATATATATATCAAGTGATTATGACTGACCAATTAATAATTAATTTGGCACATAGCACTTCCAACAAGTACAACTAGTAGCCACAAATTTATACATAAAAATTTCTAGGGTTTCTACAAGCTTAGCTAACCATTAACATAACACAAGAGTTCAAATTTGATTCCATAATGGAGTAAGTACATGAAGGATAATCCAAATGCATGCACACAACAGGTTTGTTGAAATTCTAATGCTCTATGGCTAACCCAAACAGCAAAACAAACAAGGTACAAACATTGAACCTTGTGACCCGTTTTGTAAGTAGAACAAGATATGAAAGAGATTGCATTGAAAATATTTGTTTGGTAAACATCTTTTCCATGAAGAAAGTCGTATAATTAATGATCATGTTGTATTGAGGAAGAACAAAATCATGAACTTCTTTACTTTTAAAAGGAATGCAAACTTATGTTTCACTTATTTTGGAGGAAATATTGGTGATTACTTGAAGTAGTGAAAATAACAATTACCTCCACATTAAGCGCCTTTTTCATCGTTACTATAGTATATATCAATTCGTGGAGGAGTATGGGAAAAATCTAGGTACTCTCATTCGGATCCATGAAACAACTTTCAGTGATCTTTTTTCTAGTTCTTAGATACAATAGCGAAACAATCAACATAATTATTGATGTAGAAAAAAGATTCTTATAATGTATCATTTTCATGTCTAACGGAATTTATAAGTATATGAAGGAGCCCTATCAAAATAGATAATGCAAGCTGCTTACGACCATATACAAGCAGTAAAATCGTATCCCATACATACACTAGACTCAGTTGCACAATATGCAGTTAGACGTATTAGAAAGTTTGATCATAAATACATTTTCTGCTCTGGGTGTGAACCATTGCTCAAATATTTCATGGTAGACTTTTAATATTTCACAGGTTGAGGCATTACATTTGAGTTCAATTATGTTATAAATTTTGATGGATGAACTATAATGGAGATATTCCAAAGCTAGTGCAATGTATATGTCAAGTAAATTTTCTATCACTTTGGATAGTTTGGCTTTGTTTGGGGTTGTTATTTCTCACACATAATCAAACTTTTGCTTCTACATGGCTGATATTCCCTTTGCATATCACCCAATAATGACCCATCTATGATGATTATGAAGCAAATAATTGTAAGAAAATGGAAAATGGCTTCAAGGTTTTTGATTAATCATTATAATGTAAGTCATGATGAGTTTGATTTTGATAGGAAACTAGTAACATTATGGTTTTTAATTCTTTGTACTTTAAGGGTGTGTTTGGTTGCACATATTTCGTAGGAATAGGAATCATATTCCCGCTTGGATTAACATTTTGAGTGTTTGTTTGAGATTTTACTGGTGGGCATGGGATGCCATCACATACCATAGATTCCCACCACAGACGCCTCACTCATATTGGGAAAACAATTCACGGGCCTCAATCTGCTTGTTCTTCCTCCCGATCTGTTGCTCTTCCCATCGACCAGTTCAAGGGTTTGTTCTCCCTATCGAGTGACAAGGAAAAGGATCTGTTGTTCTTCATCTCCTTCTCTACTTTTCCCCTTCGATCCTTGCTCTTCCTCTTCGATCCTTGCTCTCACTCGATTTGCTCTTCGTTGCCAAGCCAAACCAAACCAAACCAAACCAGATCTGACTCCTACGTCGCCTATCTCACTGATCGACTGCCCACTCGTTTGTTCTCTCTTCTTCTCATCTTATTCGTAGGTTGATCTCCACCTCCAACACAAGCTTTGCTTCTCATCAAAGGTAAATTATATTTCCTTGTATTCCCGTCTAAGATCTCTTTGCATCCAGTGTTTTGTATGTTGATTTGTCTCATGTTTTTGGTAGGAAGTTTTGTGTGTGCGTGTGAACGTTTCAAGCGAAGCGAAACTATGTTTACGCCTCTTTCAATTTTCTTCGTAATTTTTGCACTCACAGAGTACTCATTCAGGTAGAGATTTCGTCCTCTTCATTTTCTTCATCTGCCGATCTATCAATTTGGCTTGATTTTTTGTGAAAAAAGTTTCAATTTTGGGGGTTTTGAAGATTAGTTAGGATTAGTGGTGTTTGAATTGAATGGGTTAGTGAATCAAATCATTTGAAGTAAAGGGTATGTTCTACATTTGAAGAATAATATGGGAATAGTATGCTACATTTTGTTGTTTTGAGGGTGTGAACACTGGTTTTGTATGTAGACGTATCATTTGTCTTATGTTTCCTTGCTATTGTTTTGTTTGATTGTTCCTTTAATAACATAAAATTTGCAGCAATTCTAATTGAATCCTGCTGATAAAATCTCCTAGCCAAGAGTCTAATTTCTTTTATTACTCTAGTACTTTGCCAAGGGGCAATAGCAGCTTCATTAATAATCCTCACAGCCTGCAACAAGTCAGCATGCACCCAAACACACCCATTCTCTACCTGTCCCAGAATTTTGATTAGTGTTGAAATGATGACTATAATGATGATTGATGATCATGAGCAAATCTGATTTTTTGGAGTGGCTCATCATCATATTGATTGCAGCTGAGATTCTCATCTCTGTGTATGATATAGCCCACAGGTCTGTTCTGTGATAGCTTCTCTACAACATTTTGACGAAGCTGGAATGCAATCAACACCGATGATACGGGGGCCTGTACTGTTTGATTGATCTAGTTATGCTGCTAATTTGCTGCAATTCTTTTTAGTTGCATTTTAGTCACTCTTAAGTACTCGTGTATAATAGGATTAGAAAGGTCTTCAATGAGTGGTATCAGTTTGTGGAACATGTTTACAAGTTGTACATATATTATAACTTTCCACGAGCAAAGAACCTTGAATTTCAAATGAATGCATGGATATAACTAGAGCCATATGTTGTGTGATTTTGCTGTTTATGTGATCTTTGTGTGAATATGCATGGGACTCGGGAATGCACACAATTTCTGACTGGACTTGTTGCCTGTGAATTAAATAATCTTCAGTTTGAATTGAGCCACATAACCTGATCATAGAGTTCATGATAATTGCAAGACTTGTTCAACAGTATCAATTCAAAAAAAAAAAAAAAAAACAGTTAACTAAAATAAATCATTGTGCCATGTTCTGTCCCCATTGTGGACAGGCAAGCTCTTTGCTGCTTGAAACTAAATATCTGAGTTTGTAATAAACATGTTATTACGTCTTTTGTCTTTATGAAAAACTCTTGGGCGCTTTGATATGGATTTATGTTTGCTACTCGAGGCTTGTTTGAGATTGAAATTCGTTCGTACTTCAGTTAAGTACTTTAGCTTGTGTTGTGTGATTCTTCTTTATTTATAGTAGATATGTTGGAATTTTTTTTTTTTTTTTTTTTTTGGAAATTGAGCTGGGGTTATTTAGGATCCCCAAACCTGAAAACCTGAAGAAAAAAAAAAGAACCGTTACAAGGTACATTCGAGTCACTCGTTACAGCATCCATAAGATAAGAAACTTGCTTCAAATCTTCAACAAAGAACCTAATTAGTTCTAGAATCACCGTCTCCAAGTTGGGGTGTAACCCTGCAAAATGTTCTGCTACTAGGGCAGTTGCATGATAGACCTGCCATAACTTTTCTTCCTCATAAGTACCAATCAATCCATTAATCACTCTCATGACGTGATTTATACCTAACGTATGCCCTAGGATGTATGAGAAGGCGTCGTAAGGATACGAGCCACATCGAATCATGATAAAAACACCATTGAATGCTAACACTAATCTAGCATCCATACAAGGGGCTAATAAGCAGGTGCCTTCTACTTGTAGGATCAACATTAGTTACCTGAATTTAGGATTTGTCTTCTTGCTTCGAGAGGACCTGCGAGGGACATATGCCGTGGGAGACTGGACAACCTCACGTTCTTCTTCACTAGTGTTTTGCCCCACCTTTGCTGCTTTCTCTTCAAGCGAAGTATGAATTTCAGCGACCACTGCATCCGTGCCTTTTCTTGCAATTGCTGAATGCAGACCCTTAACGGCTTGGGGTGTGAGGCAATCCATGAGCGTTGTTGGATTTTCCCCCAGTCCTCTTAAACCAGCGATTGCGCGAAGCACCTCCACTACTTGCATTGGGTTTTCCTCTGAGTTAGATATGGGGGTAGACAGACCTGGCTCTATTGCTACTTCAGTGTCTGAATCCGCAGCATGAATCGTCGTGTCAATCCCATTGGGTGAGTAACCTGCATCCCTACAATCATCCCTGAAATCATTTAAGTGTTGCTCCTTAACAACAACAACCAAACTCTGTTGTGTGAGTAGTTGCTCCTGCGTTACGATCAGTGAATCATTGTCATCATGTTCTTGGGTGTTCTGGTCATTGAATGTAGGAGTTCTCGTGCTCACTTGTGGCATACTGGTAGTGGAGTCCCTAGATTTGAATGTGTGTTTGCCAACGGCTGTAGTCCAGCCTTCCTCTCCAGATGCTTGAGTAGTATCCTTGCCAGTGTCACCTTTTTGAACTGGTTTCCACACCTTAGTGCTTGTCTTGGTTGCTGTCCGTTGCGATGGGCATCTAGCACTCGAATGACCAAACCCCTTACATTGCCCACATAGAGTAGGTTTCCATGAGTATTCGACCTCAATAGCTATTGTTTTTCCATCATCAATGACAACTGGAATGGAGTTAGGGAATTGACAATTAGGATTGATTTCGATGCAGACCCTGGCAAAGGAAAGCCACGATCTGGTGTCGGTAGCCTTGTCTAGCATTAGGGGGGTACCAATTGCGCTCGCAATTGCTTGGAGTCATTCTTTGCTCCATAGGAATAGTGGCACCTTCTTGAAGTTTACCCAAATGGGCACAGAGTTAATCACCTGAACGTCCTCTTCAATATAAGGTTTCCATGGTCTTAGGAGAAACAAGCGACTTGCTATATGAACAGGCCCAATATCAAACACCTTCTGCCTGTCGTCCTCTTTGATAAATTTGAACACAAAAGCAAGTACACCAATGAATTGACCTTCTAGGTTAAATTTTGTGCAGGAAAGGTCTTTCCGAAAAGGTTCGGCATATGTGATCGCTATGGTTGCAGAATTTGATGAGTACACCAATGATTGGCTTTATCTCAGGGAGGGGACAGTACTACCAAAATAATCGTTCTTTCACTCTTTTTTCATTCTTGAATTCATGAATGAATGGTTAGACTTGTGAAAGTTATGTCTTTGTGGGTTCCCCAACTTTTTACAGTAGCCATCTACTTGTTCACAGCTAGGCCCCGCTACAGAAGGAAAAGTTCCACTCATTCAACAAAAATTTCTGTTGGAGGAAGTCGTAGGAGAAAACCTGATGTTATTTCTAATGAAGCACCAGCAATGCTTGTGCCAAATTTAGTCCATTCATATTCTGTTCGAGAGGCAATGCAAGAAGTCCAAGCTGTTCAGGTGTGTTTTATATTTGGACCTCGCAAGCATTCCTATTTTTTTTTCATCTGATAGTTCTTGAATTGCAAGTTAACTCATAGGCTTGGAGAGCCCTTTTTTTCTCTTATGATTGTCAGGCAGTAATGGTCATCCAAGAGGTATCTACACTGATTCGACTCTTTAACTTTGGTAGATCAAAAGAAAAAAATGGATATAAATATTAATTTTTTAAGGGTTTTATCTTTAGATCACACAACCTGCATTCAAATAACCGATGTGTTTAGTTTTAGATAAATTGATACACCTAGAGTGAAACCGATAAACAAGCAATGTATGCCCCTTTTATCTGCGATGGTCGTATGTAGAAGTTTTACTGGGCTCCTACCAGAGAGGACCGTATTGGTGTCTGCAAGGGTTTCTTCCGGACTGACAACGTTGCTGAGGAAGACGTTGTCAAGATTGTTGATTCCTTCCCTGGCCAATCCATTGGTAAGCTTCACCATCTAGATGGGAAATGTTATAATGTTGTAAATTGTAATGCAATAAGTATTGTTACACTGAGTGTACTATGAATATTGTTAGTGAGTGCACTTCTTGGCAATGCTTTAGTTGACATCAGCAAATTGAGTATGTAACAATATATTCTTGATAATGCTTTAGTTGCAATTGCATTAGCAAATTGCAGTATGTAACAATACATTCTTAGCCAAGTTGGCATTGTTACAGTGAGTATGGAACAATATAATCTTGTTATTATCGGTATTGTTACAGTGAGTATTGTTATTTTCGGTATTGTTACAGTGAGAAACTTGTATAAACAAGAGATGAAACATTTAACGACATATGAATCAATACCAAAAATATATTCATATACTTATTTTGAAACCGGACCGTTCCAAACAGTTCGAGTTAGGTTCGGTCTCAATGTTCAAAATGAGGGTATCCAGACTGGACCGATTCCATTAAATTTAAACGGTCCGAATTAGGTTCCTCAAAATTTGGAACCGATTCGGACCGTGCCCACCTCTATTTCTCATTGAAAGATTTACGCAGACCTCGGATTTAAAATTATACTATAAGGATGTTTTGCAGGAAGCAAAATCAAAAGCATATTCTAGTTTATATATAAAATTAGAATTGTGGGATCTTCATAATTAAAAAAAAAAAAAAAAGATTCCCATGATTAGTTTTAGGCAACAAAACATTCACAATAGGAATTGAAATCCAATTCCCATAGACAACCAAACATCAAAGTTGGTTAAGTCTATGGCATGGGATGTCATGGAATGAAATTCCAATTCCCACCTTAGGGTTCCATGCAACCAAACACACCCTAAATTTAGACACACTTTTGCAAAAGGTTGTGAACCAGAAGGGAAAAAAAACAAGAACATGAGTAAGATATAATTCACAAAGACAATGTCGACATTGATTAGGTTTACTACTAGCTATGGGTAAAGATTGTTTTCTTTTTGTTCATGCGAAGCATTTGCTTGTTTGTGTAGGAAGTATCAAGCTTTTCCTCCTTGTTTGATGCTATTGCCTTTATTGGTCTTTTATGGGAATCATAATGGCATTGTAATAGGAGTTTTTGGTAAAATAACTCCGCATTTTTGGCAAAGTTACTCATAAAGGGAAAGGTGTTTGGTTCTATCCAACTCAATTCTCTTTTGAGAGTGTGTGAACGAATTGGAGAAAACCATTTAATATATATATAGATAAGAGTGTGTATAAGATGAGATTTTTCAACTTTGGCCAGGAGTATTATAGTCCTACACAAACATAATTTTCAGCCAAACATCCTCCTCTATGTGATTCGTTAGATATTTATGTTTGGGTAAATCTCAGTCATCTTTTATCTCTAACATGAAACACCATTTTAATTTGTGATTTATTATACAGACTAGGGTGATGATACATCAAATAAGGCTAATATCACAGTTGTACACATGGCAGAAATCATCCATCATGAAGATCAAGTATTCCGAAACCAAACTAATTCATAAAGCCCAAAAATGGCGAATCTAGTCATAAAAGCCCAAACATGATCCGTCCAAATAAGCCATAGTTAAAGGCACAGATCCAGACCTAAGTTTTCTCTTAAAGATGAAGAAAGTTATAGAGAAAAAGAGTCGTGGAGAGAGTTACGCCTCCGATGACGCATCTTCATAAAGAAAGGAGACCATTACGAGAAACGTCTTCTTTCGTCGCGTTTCACATGCTTAAGTCACGCAAAGAATTAACAACGAACATTATATAAGGTAAATGGAACATTCGACAAAGGTGTGCAACTTTAACTGAGTTCTGTCCAAATTTATTTATATTTCTAATGAGTTACTGACTTAGGCATCAGAGTGACTTCGGCTACCAAAAAAGTGGTATTTGGCAGTCTAACATTTGTTTTACAGGTCATACTTACTGGAGAACGAATTTTGGACGCATCAGTTTGGCACCGTTTGTGGGGAAAGACAATTTTCCTTTCAAGAAAAGAGTCTGCGGTAAGAAATACTCTCAGTTCCGATCAACAATTAAAAAAGCTTTTAGAAAAAATGAAACGCACTACAGTCCTTCAACCTAGCGACAGAGAGACACTACATGGAGCAATAACCCAGTCATTTCAAACATCTGGTGAAGCCGCCACGGATCCTCGCATGGATCAACTCATGACGAAGATGGATCTCTTAATCAAGACTGTAGAAAAACTCACTCAAGAGCACGCTCAACCCTTCAACCGCATTCGAGAAAGTAATGAAATTCTTGCGAAATCTCAATAAGTGAACCTCGAAAATTGTGAACCACCAACGGATGACACTCCTTAGAATGACTGGACCCCTACGTCAATTCTATTAAGAATCGGAATCACGGATTCTAACGTGTTGTATGAATTGGCCAAACTATCATTCTCTGACATGCTCATGATCATTCCTCTACCAACAAAATTCACTCCACCGAAGTTTGACACATAAGATGGCACTACCGATCCCACTGGCCATCTACGACATTTCCACCACATGATGGCGCTGAAGGAGAGCACAGAGTCCATCTTATGTCAAGCATTTCCAACCAGTCTCACCTCCACAACAATGAGTTGGTTCAATACTTGCCACCGAGATCAATAGACTATTTCGAAGCACTGGCCACCGCCTTCATTACAAGGTTGATCGGCAGTCAACGAATGAGAAAAAACACACATTATCTACTTCACATCAGACATAAGCTTGGGGAGACCGTAAGGAAATACGTCACTCTTTTTACTAATGAGCAGATCATGATCAACGGCTGCAGCGACAACACGACCATTGCTACCTTCACCACCGAATTCAAAAGAGGACCATTCAATGATTATCTGAATCTAGACCCCCAAAGAATATGGCGACTCTGTTGAATACTGCCCAAAAACACACCACCCTCGAGGAGATGTTGGCTGCATAGGGGAGAACGAATCCGAGAAGAGACACGACGAGCCTTAAGGGGTAAGTAGCCAATCAAATTAGTGGCATACCTGAGTTCGACCAAAAAAGACTTGGAAAGCTGCAACCCAGAGTGTCAAGCAAACAGTTCACAACTTTGAAAACAAGTCGAGCTGAGGTTCTCAAAACTATGACGAAGTGAGACGACGTTAAGTGGCCACCCAAGATGAGAGGAGATCTTGACAGGCGAAGTAAAGGCAAATATTCTTTTCATGAGGACTATGAAACTACAAGAATATGGCATTAGGTGGCAAATTTATATGTGACGCTTTTAAAGTTGTCACCGTTTCCCGTTTAGGTGAGAAAATTTGACGAGTTGTCACCTATTTGTTCAAGTGAAATTTTGGTTCCCAGTTTCTCACATGAACGTTTCGAAATCGTCACATCACAGAAAGAGGGAAATTTGGCGCCAAAATGAAATACCTTTGGTGAGAAAAATTAACATCTCCTCACATTTGGACCAAAAGCCAGCCCATGAGTGACGAAATAAATGCAAAAAAAAAAAAAAAAAAAGAAGACCTAAAGCTCAAATCGTATTGAAGAGAGAGTATCACGATCTCTCTTCTTACTCTGGAAGGTGTGAACCAACGACCGAGCAAGGTACTCTTCTTCTTCTTGCAATGGTTTCCGCAACTTGCAAACATAATCAAGCAGTGAGGGTTTTTCATACCCGGGCAGTGAGATTTAAGCTTTGATTTTGCGTAATTGCTTTGATTTGAATCTCTCTCTGTTTTGGTGGCAATTGAAGCTCTATAGTGGATTTCTTAATTTCTAGATGTTTAATATTCTTGATTTGAATCCGGTTTAATTCTTGCAATCTGTTGTGAATCAATTTCTTTTTGCTGAAGTTCTTTCTATGTTAGATTGCAATAGCTCAATGAGAACCCAAGTTCAAATCAAATAGTTTGACCCAAAAACAATCAATGAAGTAGAGGATGCGAGACTATCTTCTCAATATCAAGGGAATAACCTATTTAGTTGTCGTAGATTCCAAGCCTAACAACGGCAATGTTTGATATATTTATTAAAATATACAATCAACACATTGTAAACTTGGCAACATTACTGGAAAAAAAATTGTAATTTGAACTTGAGCATGTGATTCATATATGGCAACTTGTCATTAAACAAAGATAAAGATATAAAAGCATGTGATTGCTAGACCCATTGTGGTTGGTTTTTTATCCTAAATCTTTCTTTTTCTAATTTGGTGTACGTTGGTCAAAGAGATATATAAATATAGCAGGTGTGTAGTTGCTTAGAAGAGCAAGCAATGATGCATAAATGTGGGTGGAAGAAAAGCTGATCACCTCAGAAATGAATGCCTCTTTATCCTTGCTTAACTGTATGCCATGTGCTTAATGTAGTTTTTATATTTCATTCCAAGTTAAAAAAAAAACAAATCAAATCCAACTCAATTGATTCATATGTTCGATTCTCCCTCGAAAGACCCCTCCAATAACCTAGAAGGTCATGCCGGTGGGGAGATGAAACCAGATTTAGCACCAAGGGTTGCAAGTAACTTGGACGAGAAGTGCACTAATCCAAGTCCCATGTCAAGATTTGTTTTAGCGTAAGCACAAGTTCAAATTGCGTATTTCACCATTTTGTATCCAATACGTGAATTGGTTTGGTAATATACTCCTAAGGTTGTGTTTGTTATTAGTTTGGATAATTTCACTCTTATTCTGTTTCTGTGGTCCAGTTTTGTTTGTCAATTCCAAATGCAATTCTAAAACTCGTTTACTTTGTGCAAGTAATTTCACATTGTTGGTTGCATTTGTTCAATTTGTTATTGATGATACATCGAAACGCCCTCTCTTCTACATCGTATATGTGTCATGATGATCTCAAAGAATAACAGGCTTAAGCATCGGTCTAGCACTTATCCGGCCCAAGCGGCATCAAGCTCGCGAATTGCAATTCGCCAGCCGAACCCGAATTACTACAGCCTGTCAAACCCACACATCTCACAGTCATCCTCAATACCCGTAAGACCTATTAAGGCAAATATCTTCGGGATCAGCTTCGAACGGGCAAACCAACAATATTTTGTCTCCAACTAGAACGTAAATACTAGAGTATACATCGTACGTGTAAACTTTCACATATGGACAACACTCCAATGGAGAACTATCTCCCTCGTATCTAGAAGCACATGTCTAACAGGCAAGTTTCCCTCCATAAGACGACTCCTAATTAGATAAAGATCTCCGGAAAGATCACTTTTCCTAAACTACACCACCGATGGCCTGGCCGAACCAGGACTCCAGCACTATAAATAAGACAGGAGGTTGGTGAATCAAGATACGCTACAAATTCCATGTTTACAATTTTAAGCATTCCTCAGAGCCATGTTTGACTTAAGCATCGGAGTGTCATCGGCCACCACAACGGTGGTCCTAGCTCACGTGCATTCCTAGTACAGGTCAAGGTCAAGCAGAGAGTGAAATCGACTGCATCCGTTTCGCATCATCCGTGGGGAACGACAAAGTTCCTCAAAGAGAACAATAGCACCATATTTCCCAAAGAATCGACGAAATGGTGAAAATAAGATCTCTTAGTAATGGAGACGCGACGAAAATCCCAAACGCTAGAGGTAGGGAACACCGCTCGCTTCGGCACCACCACAACCACTAGAGAAATCTTTGCAGACCCCCGTACCAGCGGTAGCTATTGTAGACCCCCATACCAGCGGTAGCTATTGCAGACCCAAGGGCGAATATACTGTCAATTCATATACAACAGATCCTGCAAACAATGAAGATATTCAAATTCATGAAGCAGAAGCCGGATGAGATGTTGAGAGCATACAACACACACTTCAATGATGAGTTGACTTTCGTCAGCGGTTGTAACGATGCAACAGTCGTCGCAGCCTTCACCAACGATCTGAGGAACGACAAGTTTTACAACTTTCTAACTGGACCCCTGTCGAATATCGTAGACTTGCTAAAACAAGCATATAATTACATCATTTTAGACGATGAGTGGATCGCTAAGAAAAAGGCAGAATCTAAGGAGAAACCCTGTCCCTAAAGACAATAAAGTAAGGGACAAATCGGCGGGCACGATACATGTCCTCCATGGGGCACAATCCGAATCCAAACAATCAAACAAGTCTCGTAAAAGGGCCCTAAAGGAGATGAGGGTTCGAGAGATATGCGGCGACCAACAAGTATCACGCACTCGGAGCCATGGTCCTCCTATATCACTAGCCTTTACGAACAAAGACCTTCGGGGCGTTCAGCTTCCACATAACGACACTTTGGTAATCACGATCTCCCTACCAAGCTGGGAAGTAAAGAGATCCTTGGTAGACACCGGAAGCTCACTGAATGTTTTAAGCCTTAGCAGGTTTCGCAACATGCAGCCAAAGGAAGATATCCTAACTCCTAATAATCGTTTGATGATTGGATTCAGTGGCGAATAACGCTTATCGGTAGGAAAGTTACAACTAACAGACTGATTCAGAAAATTCTGTTTCAGGAGTTTATAGAGACCGACGCACTGTCCATAACGTTGTTCTGAGGAGGCCCTATGTCACAACCGGATCCACAGAGTACTATATTGTCCACTTTGGGCCCAAGGCCGCACAACTTTAAAACGAGTAGTACTTTGTAGATTCAACCTCGTACATATATAACACACCCCCTTCCCTCAATTAGGCAATGTGGGACTATAATCTCCCCTTGGTAGCTCGCCCAACCCCTTTTGGGATCTACGAGCCTATTGGGCTTTGCCATCACGAGCCTCTCCCGTACCCTCCCCCTTAGATCCACCCACACAAGGGTATCACAGTCCACCCCCATAAGGGAGTCCAACGTCCTCATTGGCACACTTCCGGCTAGGTCCGACTCTGATACCATTCTATCACTACCGGATCCACAGAGTATTATATTGTTCGCTTTGGGCCCAAGGCTCACACGACTTTAAAACATGTAGTACTTTGTAGATCCAACCTCGTACATATATAGCACATTCCCTTCCCACACCTATGCGATGTGGGACTATAATATCCCCTTGGTAACTCGCCAAACCCTTATTGTCACTCACAAGTCTATTGGGTTTCGCCATCACGGGCCTTTGTCACACCCTCCCCCCAAGTCCGCCCATACAAGGGTATCACAGTCCACCCCCCTAAGGGAGCCCAACGTCCTCATTGGCACACTTCTGGCTAAGTCCGATTCTGATACTATTCTGTCACAACCGGATCCACAGAGTACTATATTGTCCGCTTTGGGCCCAAGGCCCGCACGACTTTAAAATGCGTAGTACTTTGTAGATCCAACCTCGTACATATATAACACATCCCCATCCCTCACCTAGGCGATGTGGGACTATAATCTCCCCTTGGTAGCTTGTCCAACCCCTTTTGGGATCCAAGGGCTTATTGGCTTCGCCATCACGGGCCTCTCCCACACCCTCCCTTAGGTCCGCCCACACAAGGGTATCACACCCTGACTCCACCAAATGGGAGTAGTAGTTTCCACTCTGCACCAATGCATCAAGTACTCAGCCAATCAAATAGTTGGTACCATATGAGGCGACCAAGTAGTGGCCATAGGATGCCAATGCGTGACCCCGCAGCAACCTGATAATCGTCAGCTGGCAACCAAGGATTGTGATTTCATTTTTCGAGTTAATTTCAGTTCCTGATTTTAAGAAACATTTTGGGAAATATTTCGTTTTGTGTAGAAAAAATGTAAAATTTTCGGTTATGATTTCAAGTTTAACAGTATAAGTTATGCATTTTAAACTCTTAATTACTATATAAAAAGTCTCACCCAACTCGTAGTGTCATGTAGACTACATATTACATAAGAATCACTTACATAACAAACTTTTGATAGTAAAATAACATCATATCATGTTAAAATATATGGAGCTTGAAATATTTATTTCTTTTCTTAGAAAAATTTCAACATATTTTGGATTTCGAAAGAGATTTCGGTAACTTCAAAATATGAAATATTTCGTGAAATTTTGGCATATTTCAAGAAATCACATTCTTTGCTGGCAACTAAGGCCGCGGCCAGGATATCTCTTAATCTTGCTAAAGAAGTCAGGATAGAGAAACCAATCTCAGACGACGAAGCTCCAGTAGGCCCCCGGGACACACCCAACGTCAATTAGCTGGAGGAAGAAACTTTCACGATTTACCTCGATGACTTTCTTAACAACAGAGTTGTTCAAAGCTACTATAGTAGAACCAGGACGTATTTGCCTGGACAATGCGAGACATGGCGGGAACCGACCCGTTAGTGATCACTCATCGCCTAGAGGTACAACCCATGAGGAAAACCATATGGCAGAAGAAGAGGCTTGTGGCGCCTAAAAAAAATCATCAACGAGGAGGTACAACGGTTACTCAATACGGATATGATCAAGGAAGCGCGATACCTGAACTGGCTAGCAAACACCGTACTAGTAAGAAAGAAAATGGGAAGTCGAGAGTCTGTGTAGACTACACAAACTTGAACAAGGCGTGGCCAAAAGATAGTTTCTCACTTCCCCGTATCGATTAGATCGTGGACGCCATATCCGAACACAACCTCCTGAGCTTCATGGATGTCTATTCGGGCTACAACTAGATATTAACGCACCCCTAGATCAAGAAAATACATTTTTCATAATTGAGAGAGGAACATATTGCTATAGGGTGATGTCAATCGGCTTGAAGAATGCAGGTGCGACGTATCAATGACTGGTGAATCGGATGTTCAAAGAGCAAATCGACAGGAACATGAAGGTCTACATAGATGATGTGTTGGTCAAGAGACTCCACAGCCCGAACACATAGCAGACCTTACCGAAGCCTTCAATCAACTCCGAAAGTATCAGATGAGACTCAACCCACAAAAGTGTACGTTCAGGGTTGAGTCAAGGAAATTCCTAGGTTATATAGTGAACCAAAGAGGAATCGAAGTTGATCTAAAATAGATTCAGGCTCTTCTCGACATGAAATCCCCCACCAACATCAGGGACGTTTAGAGCCTAATTGGGAGGGTGACAACACTCAATAGGTTTATATCCAAATCATCCGACAAATGCATCACTTTCTTCAAAATACTGAGAGGAAACAAAAGATTATCATGGGATAAAGAGCGTCAACAAGCCTTCCAAAATATTAAGGCGTACATGGGGAGCCCAAATCTATTCTGAAAATCAGCGACAGGAAAAACGCTTTACTTGTACTTGTTCGTCTCCAAGCACGTCGTCAGTTCAGCTCTTGTGTGTAACGACCAGGGAATCCAAAGACCAGTGTACTACGCTAGCAAGACCTTCATGGAAGCAGAGGCACACTACCCAGACCTGGAAAAATCAGCTCTGGCACTAGTCATACCCTCGAGGAAATTGATGCCTTATTTTCAAGCCCACTCTATAACAGTTCTGACCAAGCACCCACTCCGCACAGTTCTACACAAGCCAGAGTTATCTGGCAGAATGGTAAAATGGTCGGTAGAACTCGGGCAGTTTGATATAAGTTATGCCCCAAGAATCGCCATCAAAGCCCAAGCGTTGGCGGACTTCATCGTCGAGTTTACCGATGGAGAATAACCAAGGGCAGACCTTTAGGCCCAAGATTCAGACGATCAAGGATGGTCTTTGCATTGTGATGGGTCATCAACAGGGAAAGCAACCAGAGATGGAATCACCCTTCGCTCCCCAAGCGGTTTCACCCTCGAGAAAGTTGTCAGGTTCGGTTTTCCCTCCTCAAATAATGAAGTTGAATATGAGGCCCTCCTATCTGATCTAAAGCTAGCAAAGGGGATCGGGATAGACCAGTTAACAACGTATAGCTACTCAAGACTGGTAGTCAACCAAGTCAAAGAAGAATTCAACAGCAAAAATCCCCGCATGATAGCCTACCACGGAAAGATACTCCACGCAATAAGTGGGTTCAAGAGATTTGAACTCTTACAATGCCCTCGATACGATAATAAAAGAGTTGACTTACTGACCAAGGAAGCCTCAACCTCCGCAGAAGTCTCTGACGGTATCATCGAATACTAAGGGCAATTTAGCCTGGACGAATAAGAGCCCAACGATGTTTGTGCCCCAAACACAGAGGCGAGTTGGATGACTCTGATTCTTGAATACATTGGAAGCGGAGCCATATCGACCGAGAAAGTCGAAGACATAAAATTTAGAAGCAGAGCAACGTGGTACACTCTTTTAAATGACAAGTTATACAGGAGATCAGGGACCAGGCCCCTGCTCCGATACTTGTCCCCCTTCGAGGCAGATCAGGTCTTGAGATAGATTCGCGACGGTATATGTGGAAATCATACGGGTGGGAAAACCCTTACCCTCAAAGATCTAACCCTCGGGTACTATTGATTGACGATGCAACGAGACGCTAAAGATATTGTCCGTAAGTGCAACAAATGTTAGCAGTTCACGCCATACATGAACGTGCCTGCCCAACTACTGACACTGCTGACTAATCTGTGGTCATTCATGCAATGAGGGATGGACATCATCAGGCCGCTTCCCGCATCAATTGGTAAAAAGTTCCTTCTTGTGGCAGTCAACTACATCACCAAATGGGTCGAAGCAGAGCTCCTATCCTAGATAGGGAAAAACCAAATAGAAAAGTCCATATGGGCATACATCGTTTGTAGGTTTGGCATCCATAGAGTATTGGTTAGCGATAACGGGACGCAATTCGAAAGTAGCAAGGTTAAAAAACTATGTGAAAGACTAAATCGAATGTAGCAAGGTTAAAAAACTATGTGAAAGACAGAACATCAGTCACCATTTCTCTTCGCCAGGGCAACCACAAGCCAACGACCAAGCGAAGGTTACTAACAGAATGATTTTGGAAGCGATCAAAAGAAAGCTTAATGCAACCAAGGGAAAATGGGTTTCAAAGCTACCAGGAATACTCTTAACATATCGAACAACCAAAAGAACCCCGACCGGGGAAATACCCTTCGCCCTAGCCTATGGGTCAGAAGCCATAGTTCCGATGGAACTCGAAGTGCCTACCTTTCGAATGGAGGAGTTCAGGGCAGATGATAATGACGAGGCCTTGTGCGTCAGACTAGACCTTCCTGAGAAAATGTGGGATCAAGCTTCCACCAAAATAGTTGTCTACCAGCAATGAATAACACAATAATACAACAAGAAAGTTAAGCCACGCGAATTCAGAGTGGGAGACTGGGTGCTCAGAAAAACCCAGCATAACACCAAATAAGCGAGTGCAGGAAAGCTAAACCCGAATTGGGAAGGACCCTACAGGGTGACCAAAGTCAACAGGCCGGGTACGTACTGGTTGGAAGACATGAATGGTGATGGACTTAAACCACCGTGGAGTGTAGAGCAACTCAAAAAATATTATCAAAAAAATATGCTCTCACATAACTTCCACTAATGTTCATTACAACCAACCCAACGACCAATCATCCTTCCATGGCCAGATATGAAAAGATCCATCTCGATGCTTAGTCCGCCGCGTGCAGATGACGATGGCTTAGGAAGTGGGAGTCTAGTTAGTGCTCTTACACCTGGGATCATTGTTTTATTACAGACAATGATTGTAGAACCTGACCAGGTAAGCTTAGTCAGTTCCAACTGATGACGGCGACTTCTGATGCACCCGACGCCTAGTTTGCCGCGTGTGATTGATGATGGCTTAGGAAGTGGGAGTCTAGTCAGCGCGCTTACGCTTGATGACAACTATTCCAAGGGATCATTGCTTTAATACAGATAATGATCGTCGAACTTGACCAGGTAAGCTTAGTCAGTTTCGACTAATAACGACGGCTTTTGGTGCACCTAACTTTTAGTCTGCCACATGCGGATGACGATGGCTTAGAAAGTGGGAGTCTAGTTAGCACGTCTGACAACGAAAACTCGCCAAGGGATCATTGCTCTACTACAGACAATGGTCGTTGAACCTGACCAGGCAAGCTTAGTCAGTTATGACTAATGACGACGACTTCTGGAACATCTTGATGCCTAATCCACTGTGCGCGGACAACGATGGCTTAGGGAATATGACTATATTCGACGATTTCACGACTTGTGGCGGTGACTCGCCAGGGACCATTGCTCCATTGTAGACAAAGGTTGCTTAACACAGTAAGTTTCGATATGAATCAACTGACAGCCCAGACCATCTGCCAGCATGAAGGGCCCGAAAATACTAATTTCAGGACCTCACATGGGTCGAAAGTTTCTAAGAAATACACAATGGCACGACAGTATAAGACAAATTAGTAGTGTTACAAAATGTGACTTTCATTGAAAGTTCTGTTTTTGTTCTGAGAAAGACATTACAATTATTTCTGAAAAACTGATCCAAGAAATCAGGGACCGAACACATCAGAAGGAATGGCAGGAGATAAAGCAGCTTCCTTAATAGCCTGTCCCGAAGTGCCAGGACTTTCTTCCAAAATGATAGTCTCGAAAACAACCTTTCTATAATGGGCGAAATCGAGGTCAAGACTAGGGATTTATTCTTTAATATGCTCCAGAAGTTCCAGCCTGCTCCGAACGACCTCCGACGACACTTGCAGCTTCTGCTCGAAGCCCCGGGATCCACGCTCTTCAGCCAATAAGCGTTCTGCTTCATGAACGCAGCGAAGTCCCTCAACAACTTCTGACTCGAGTTGTCATCGTATAAAAGGCCATTCGGTCTCGACTCGCTTCCTCTCAGCAATCTGAGCCTGCAGATTAGATGGCCACTTATCCATCGCACCTTCTTGCCGTTTCAACTTAGCATGGGCCCACACCAGTTCCTCTCGGGTAGAAGCCAGATCGACTTTAGTTCTTCTTTTACGGCTATTAGTTCTGCTTCAGACGTGAACGTCGTGGTTCGCATAAACCCTCGAGTCTGCCGCAACATGGGACTCCTGCAATTGATTGGTCAAGAAATCAACCCGGTGGACAACATCCAAATATGACATTCGCAAGTCCGCGAAAGCCTTCTCCAAAGCGAGCACTCTCCCACGTGCATCGGGATGCAGCACAATAAAATCATGTGGCTTAGTAGTACGAGCCACCGACGTCGACCTTTGGTCCATTGAGCTCCCTCTCTAAGACAACTATGGGGACAAAAAGATCCAACAAGATATGATGATCTTCTAGGACCATCTCCTGAGCAGAAAATACCATTCATGCTTCACAAAAGTCGCCTCCTTCTCTAATAAGGATGGTTGCTCGGAAGAAGAGGCAACTTGATTGTGGGCCACCTCCTCTTAGGGAGAATAATAGGAGGCATGTCCGCCTCCAACTCAACCAGCATCAACGGGCTGGGCATAATCAGGCTCCTTTTCTTCAAACAACGACTTCCGACCTCTTTAATCGATGAGATGAGTGCAACAGAGGTCGTGGGAACATCCAAACAACCCGCTCCATTTGATGTTGCTCGACATTATAACCTCCTCAATAGACATCAATGGGAGTTCATTAAACCCATTCTCTATCAACTCCTCATCCTAAATGAGGATTAAGGTCGCAAAAATTTTTGAAAAAAGAAACAAAGCATCAAGTACCTCCGGAATCCAAGATGGTAAGACAGGGACACAACACTTACTAAGATCGAACTGAAAGAATCTGGGGATTCGAAGTCCTCCCAACTTGAAGTATGTCGAATTCGCTGGAGCCAGAAATCGATAATTCTGCCAATGCTCAATATCATCCCCTACAGGATGCAAGCAATCAGAAGTGCTCAACACACAAACCTCTAGAATCCAATCGAGCATCGGTCAGGCGTTGAACTATCGTTGAAGTCAAGCGAAGGCCAACATCATTCGCTCTGATAAAGGTCGCAATCAAAATCTTGAACCCACTTGGAGCCAACTGAGCAGGGGGCATACAAAGGAAAAGAAATAAACATTAAATGGCGTCCGACACTGGGAACCAGAGTCCAGATTCAAACATGCCTCGGTGTAGTCCTACATGCCCCTGTGGGGGTGTAGCCGGAGTCTGAGCCTTGAACACGGGGATGAGCTCCAAATCTTCGTGAACATGGTACAGGCCCCGAAGCCTAATTAACTCAGTTTCATCAATCAAGCTATCTTAAAAGAACTTGTGGCAAGTATAAAACAACTCTTGTGTGGGAGTAAGTTTGACATTAGCCGTCATTGAAGGAAAGTGCAAATCAAACTTTTTCAAAAGGACACTCACGCAAAAGAAAACATGAGGCAAAGACAAGAAGATGCCACAGAAAAAAAATATTTTTTGAAGCAATGGCTATTTAAAATAACATGAAATCGTACCCATTCTTATTGAGCAGTCACGTATTCATTAATGCAATGTGTCACTTTTCAAGTTCAAGTTCAATCATTACAATGGTACAGTCACTTTTCAGAGATTTAGTGGACCGACTAGACGCCCCACTAACTCAGGGGGAGCAGTTGATGATACACTGAAATGTCCTCTCTTTTACATCTCATGATGATCTCAAGGAATAACATGCCCAAGCATCATTCTAGCACCGATCCTGCCCAAGTGGCATCACGCATGCAAAGTGCAGTCCACCAGTCGGACCCAAATTACTACAGCCTGCCAAGCCCACACGTCTCACAACCATCCTCAATACCCATAAGACTTATTTAGGCATGTATCTCGAGGATCAACTTCGGACGGGCAAGCTAGCAGTACTTTGTCTCCAACTAGGAAATAAATACCAGAGTAGACGTCGTATATGGAAACTTTCGCGTATGGACAACACTCCAATGGGGAACTATCTTCCTCGTATCTAGAAGCATAGGTTTAACAAGGAAACTTCCCTCCACAAGACGACTATTAATTAGAGAAGAATCTCCAAGATATCACTTTCCCTAAACTACGCCACTGATGGCATGGCCGAACCAGGACTCCAGTACTTTAAATAAGATGGGAGGTAGGTGAATAAAGGTACGGTACAAATTCCATGTTTACAACTTTAAGCATTCCTCAGAACCCTTTTGACTTAAGTGTCGGAATGTCATCGGCCACCACAATGGTGGTCGGTGGCTTACGTGTATTCCTTGTGAAAATCAGCAGGTCAAGGTCAAGCATGGAGCGAAAATCGACTACATCAATTAGTATCAGTGGAGTTAATCAATCATTTAGTTAACATATCCCATAAGAGATGGCTGATGGAATCATGGTGTTTTTGGAAGGAGTTGCAACCTTATAAGAGAATTAAGTAGTTGATGATGTATGGTCTTTAGGAGGGAACTTCAATGATTTTCTACTCTCTGATTGTTAATAGCTTAATTGCATCCTACTCATCGCCAGAATTCCCCGATTGAGAATTTAAATTGGAAGCTTTTTCTCAATTCTCACTAGTTTTGAAAAGATTTTGTTATGTAATGATTATTATTTTAATTTTTACTTCTCTAACATAATTAACTTGAAAAATTATATGTGATTCTTTTTTCATTAAAAAATAAATGTTGTTTGTTTTTTTCCATGTTCTTGCTTTGACCACTTATTACTGTTATTTGAATTTTTAATACACGTGTTGTAGTTGCAAATTTGTTTTGAATACTTGGATTGTTCTTTTCAACTTGCTCTAAGGCACATTATGGAATTATTGTCATTAATCTGATCTTAATAATATGCAATGTTAAGAAAATGTCTAGAAAATGTTAAGGTTACTAGAAACATATTACTTTAAAGCTCTTAGGTACCATGAGTACTTACTTCATTATAGTTTACCAAAAAAAAATTATTTAATCGTTGTTTAGTTGAGTATTTTTTTTTTTAATAATATGTATGGATTTTTTTGGGCCATTGAAGTAGATGCTGACATAAAAGCTGATATGGAGAGACAATGGATTTCTAACCACAATATTCTTGCTCCAGAGTACAAAAAGGGGATTGAGGGATTCATTGATACTGCTCGTCATTGTGTGAACGAGAGGAATGAGATACCATGTCCTTGTAGGATATGCCACAACAAATATATGCACTCTATTGATGTTGTTCATTTCCATTTGTTACAATTTGGGATGGATGTGACTTACAAAATATGGACATATCATGGAGAGCATGTTGATGACGTGGTTGTTCAAAATTTCAAGAGCTCAGATGATGAAACTACAAATGATAATAACCTGAACATGTTGGATATGCTTGATGATGCATTTGATGGACTACATAATGATGATCTTGATACAACGGGAATAAGAGATACATTTTGGGAGGAAGATACTGTCAGGGTTCGAAATTCAACAAATATCCATAAAGTTGATGTTGATAATTATGCGAAGTTGTTAGAAGAAACACCTGAGGACACTCCATCTGATTCTATACAAGTCCCATTGGAGGGTGAGTTTGAAGTAATGGGTGGAAAACTATGGAGAAAAGGAAGATCTATTTTTGGCATAGGAGATTTTACACGTATGGAGTCGTCTAGCTCAAGCTTCCCCTCATCTCTGGCTTCTAGTTCTCAGATTACTGAGATTCAAGATCAAGTCAAACTATTAACAACCAGTTTCCTTAGTCTACAAAAGGAAAATCAACTATTAAAGGAACAATTGAAGTTGAATGAATAGTTGAATGCGCAATTGCAGGTGTTTATATTTTATCATGTTCTTTTATCCTTACTCTTGGTATTAATTGAGATGAATGCACAATTGGTGGTTGTTTGTTAAGGCTAACGAGCAATCCTCTCGTTATTTCTCACAATACCTTTGTTTGAACCTGCATTTTTTATACCTTTGTTGGGCTGCAATCCTTTAGGCGGCTTCATGTTTTGAGTGAGGAACGCTATTATAATTTTGATGAAATTTGCAGTTGGCATTAACGAAATACATGTTTTTGGCATTGTTTGAGACAAGTGGGTTGTCCTTAGGTGCTTAGTCAATGTAGGGTCGACCACGATTTGGGCAGACTCCTGCCAAGCCTTTCTTAGTCTTCATTGTAATCAAATTAGATTATTCATGAAATTTTACTTCTTTTTTTTTTTTTGCTTTTTACCATGAAGTGAACCTTGAATATCACACAGTTCTAAGTTTCTAAAAATAACTAAGTGAAGGTTAAACACTCTCCATTTGAACATTGAGCAGTTTATTCTCTGGTATATAAGGGTTTATTCTCCTTAGCTGAGTTTAAATGGCAATAGAGGTCTTTGAAAATTTAATATATAGGTGCCAATGGTGTTAGATATAGCTATGGATGGGGATAGAAACAAAATCGCAGCACATATTTATTGACAGCGCTGGACAAATGTGATGCAAATTGAGAACTGGGGAAGTACTGCATCTTTGTTGGGAAAAAGAAAATCTTCTTAGCCTACACCTATGGTCATGGGTTGTAGTTAGGATCACTAGGTGGGGGAGTTTGCAATGGAAATTTATAATTAACGTACGAGAATTTCTAGCTAGCCTGGGAGGCGCGCCTGGGTGGCTGCCTGGACGCTCCTTGGCACCTGCGCCTGGGAGGGTCCAAGGCACGTGCATGATGAAAATTGGAGGGAGTTTCAGCAGCCAAAATTTTTTCCCCAATTTAGATTTCAACTTTGGTTTATACTCCCCATCGAAGAAGAAGAATCAAGAGAAAAAGAATCGAGAGAAAAAATCGAGACAAAATCGAGAAGAAATCAAGAAATGAAGAATCGAGAGAAAACCGAGAAGAAATCAAGAGAAAAAATTGGTTTATCCTCCCTCCCCATCGTTGACTCCACCGAGAGAAGAATCGAGAGAATCAGCGACCCATCTCACTTAGAAACCAGAGAAGGTAAGAGCCAAACTTGATTTCTTCTTGTGGGGTTCTAGATCTAGGGTTCCTGCAAACTTTTTTTTTTTTTTTTGTATGTGAGTTTTAAGAGCAGTAGTTTTTCGAGTTGGAAACTGGGTTAATGTGAAACTTTGCTTTGAATTCATGCTCATTTCTTTGTAGTGAATCTTGAAATGCATATATACGATGATGAAATGTCTTTAAGTAAATCAACAGATGTACCAAATCTATAATAAAAACCATTGAAAATCTTATTACAGTAGATAGGTGGCTACCTGCTAGTGATTTACATTTACAACACATTACGGTGCAACAATTGTTGAAGACATTTCTCTGTGTACAGTTGTTGAAGTAGGACCAAAAAAAAAAAAAACTCAATCAAACTAACGGAGACCCAACAACAAAATTATGGCTACCATTGTTTAACCAAGCAAATTATATATTTTAAACCAAGAATGCTTAAATGCTCCAACAATAAAGCTCCATAAGTGGGATGGCAACAACTAAGTTGATGTCAATTTTTCAGGGATCCGAAGATTTTTTTTTTAATTAATTTTGAGGAACAATGTGTTGGGTGATGCCTTATAGTTCAATGAATTAAGAGATTGATGTAATTGTTGGTGTATTTTCATATGATTTTAGATAATATGGTAAATGGAATTGAATTGTGTGAATGTTGTAAGGTTTGGCTTGCTATGCATCTTGCTTGATATGTTCCTTTTCCAGAATGAGTGTTGTTGTTACTTGAAAAGAGCATTCTGTCGAAATAGAACTACATGTTTTTTTTTTTTCAAAAACTTTTCTTTCAAAACTTTCTAAGATTTATTCTTGTTGAACATCTCGTTATACTAGCTCGCAACTAGTATCGGCACCGTTCTCTCGAATAGTTTACAGAAATGTATTTTGAAAATGTTGTTTTATTTACAGTAGTGTATTCTATTGTTTGACATGTATTGAAAGTATTGTTTGAAAGAGATATTCATGCTGTACCAGATAAATATGTTCTTCAGGGGTGGAGGAAAGATGTGAAGAGGGCGCATACAAAGGTTAAGATTGTTTATTCAGATTGGGGAATGAAACCTGAAAATCAAAGGTTTGACAAGATGTGCAGTCACTTCAATGAAATGGCCGACTACGCCGCTGAGGATGAAAAGAAGACATGCCAAGTTCATGAATGGATCACTTTGAAAATGGAGCAACTCAAAACTGATGATGGTGATGAGGATGTTGATTCACATGGGTTATTTGAAATTGGCTCCAATACTACTAGTTCTGGGATGCAATCCAACATTCATAGTCCATTACCGGTTCGTAGCAAAGGCTGACGATCTAATTCAAGGATGCAATCCACAGGTGAAATTTTTTGTAAAAAGATACAGAAGAAAAAAAAAAACAAGCAAATAAAGATCAAGCCCTTGAGAAGAATGTGGTATGTTTTGCAATATGTTTTTATGAATATTTAATTTTTTAAGTCTAGAATATTAAATTTTATGTACACATCATTTGTAGGGTTGTTTCCAGATTGGAAGGCTTGGGTCAGAATATTTGACACCTCATTCATTAAATCCAAATACACAGGTTAGAATTTAATATATTTACTGACGCATACTATCACTTATGATTTGTATTTGTCAACTTGAAGGATGAAACAATGAGGTCACAATCTGGTATTCCAAACTCATTCATGGATCAATATTTTTCATTGATGTCACAGGTATATAAACCAAGGGGTCACACTATTTCTTAGTAATCTTGTTAGTTTTGCAGTGCTATTCTTTATATTTTATTTATTTGTTTTTGCAGCCACCACCTTCAAGATGAGTTGCTGAAAATTAAAATTTTGTGAAGATGCTGAAAATGTTGTGAAGATGCTGAAAATGATGAGTTTAAGCAGAAGATGCTGAAAATGAAGATGCTGAAAATGTTGAATATGCTGAATTCTCTTGATTTGCTGATTTCCTGAATTTGCTGATTTGTTTGAATTTGCTGAATTCTGTAAATGCTGAGTTTGTTGAATTTGCTGAAGTTAAGTGGTTGATTTGTTTGAATTCTGTGATCAGATGTTACAGAAAATTCTGTGAAAAGCTTACCTTGTAATTAGAATGATGTTGTGGCAGGGTATCATTTGGAGCTGCAGCTATACCTTGTATATGTCATATATCCTTGAATTCATCCTAAGTACGTTTTTGTTAACCATTTATATGACCCCACTTTAGGCTTATCAGTTTAGCAGAAAGATGGAATGAGTTAGTGTACCCTTTTCTCTGTCAGTTTTTGTTTCAGAATATTGAGGTGGCCTGGTGTCTCAATGGTTAGCAGAAAAGGGCCTTGACTCATGCAATCAACGAAGTGTGCTGAGGAAGAGGATTTAATTGCTATCTGTGGGTGTGGGAAGGGCATTCTGCAACTCCAATGGCTTGGCACGCCTTTCATATGACCTTCATCCTCGTGTTGCTTATCTGTGCTCCTCTCCTAGTTGTTTTGATCTTGTTCTGGACTTCTAGTCATTCAACTTGATTATCAACCTGCGGAGATCTTCCTCTCCCTGGCTTTCTTGTTTATTCACCATTTCTCAATTTCCCAAGATCTCCAATACCAAAGTTTCTATAAATTTATTGCCAAAAGCAAACATTAACTGAATACAACAATTCAAAATCTTTAGTGTTCAATACTTCAATCCCTTACACCTAGGATTTTAGTTTTATCTTCTCAATCTTCAAACAGAAGTTGAGCAATAACAGAAATGAAAACAAATTGCTTAAATAAAACGAACAAGAGGCATAGTATAAATGCAGCAGCAGCAGCAGCCAAAATTGCAAAACAGTATAAATGCAAAGTTCTGTTCGATTGGCTTAAGATCAGGCTTACAGTATAAAACAGAATTACAGCAGCAGCAGGCAAAATTGCATTCCTCTGACTTAAGATCAGGCTTACAAACTACAAATTTCTGACCTATGTTCATCTACACTTGAGAAACAAATAAATTACACTATTATGAAATAACACTAAAAAGAGATAGGTATCCTTTCCTTGGAAAACAAATTTTAACACCCTCAGACAAACAAACCAGCAACACATGAAACCCAGCATTAGCTTATACCAAAGGTCATGTGATTTTTGTTTAGCTCGATGCAACTGGTTTTGCAATGGCCTACTTAACGGCTCCAACCTGTACCAATCATAATTTCCAGTTCTTAGTCTGCACAGCAGAGTTATACCTAGATTGATTAACAAACATGCTTAAGACTGCCACACTCAGATTGATTAACAAACAAACAATGAACAAAACCAAGAAAATGGGACAGAAATTGAATATATCTTTCAGTTCCACTATAGACTTGGCTGGAAAACTCACATATAACATTTGTGGGAGTAATAAGCAGTATGAGACATTCTGCAACTCAAATGTGCTAGGCGTACTTTGACCAAAGCAACTACTCAAAAGTGTTGGTTGTGCTTCAAAATCTTGAAACTACTACTAAACGTTCTTGAATCACAAGAAGTTCAGAGTTTTCATAGAAGTCTCTACTACAGGAATTAATTGTTCAACAAAAGATATTATAAAATAAATAAATAATAAGCTTGGGTGCTTGATTCAACTGTAAGCTTCACACCATATATTGCTGAAATCTTGTAGCTAAAATCATTCTGACACCGCAAATCAACTTATCCTAACAACTCCGTGCATAAAGAGCAATAAAAGTGTTATGATGTCCCTTAATATGCTCCACTTGAGTGAGCCTTGTTAGGGACTTCAGTTGCACATTGGTTAAGCTCAACTATTTATGGTCTATACAAAAATCAAGCCCTTATATGGTATATCAAACAGAAAAAAAACCAAGTAAATCTAATATACCTTTTCACATTTCTTACTGCAGAACCAGTTTCCTTCAGGACAACCATCCAGCTTCATGTGTCTTATTTTCCTTAAGCACTTACATGATCTACAAGAATATAATACAGGAATACATTTAGAGCATTTAGAAAATTAATCCCAAATTTTTCTTACTTCACGAACTTATCACACTATTTTCATTAAGAATACATGAACTTTGTTTGTTGATCTGAATTAGGTGATTCCATCCTGCAGAGCATTACAAAAACAAGTTAGATCTTATCACACCATTGAATAAGCAAATAAGTGTACTTACAGAGAGTAGGAAGTCTGATGAAGAATCCTATAACAATTTGGAATGCAAACAGCAAGCTACACTCCGCAACCACAACTTGCGTTCAAAAAAAGAATAACAAGAACAATATGAAACAAAAACATACCATACGGAAGAAAAAAAAGAACAATATGAAACACAAATTTCATTGGATTATGAAATATATTCACATAATACATATGTATGTACATATTACATTACATATAATTCTATCATTCGTCCAAGAGCTTAAGAATAAATATTAAACCTAAGATAATAAGTACAATTATCAAAGTATTGATTAAGTCCCTCGTAAATGCCCAAGGATCATTGTTCCCTTGGGTGACATTTCTTTGATCATTCGATGGACCGGCTTGATCGTCAAAAACTACATCGTTAATTTCTACATCTTCATTGTTGTTGGATTCTTCCGAATCTCTCCTCACCGCTTCTGAGCGAACCCACAACTCGTATGATTCATCAGCTTCTTCGACTGACATAAACCCCTTGTAAGAAACACCCCTATACCCTGATACCGCGGATAAACATGCGGGCCAGTTTAGGTATACTCCAGGCTGACGACCTCGATAGACAACGTACGCTCTGAATGTCATTTCTGCATTTAAAAAAATAAATGTCGTGATAGATACGCATGTGGATAGTGTTTCTTCTTAAACTACCTAATGGTCATATCTCAGTATCTTCAGACTATAAACCACAATTCTATACTTCTGAGTTTCTAGCATTGAACAACACAATGCAAAACTCGATTACTTTTCTAAATTGTGTATGTATCAAGTGACAAATATTTTAAAGTGGGAAGAACTCCACCCATCGATCTTCTCCATTTCAAACCATAAATTAGCTATTGAATCAAATGTAGTTTGAAGTTACCAGTCACAACAGGAGGGGATATAAGGAAGAGGGAAGTATAGTGTGAGAGGCTGTTGGAATTCAAGCGTGCGAACAAAGTCGAAAATCACACAAAGGTCTAAAAGTTCATTAACATCTTGAAACTCTAGTACATAAAGCTAAGATGTACAACTATTTCTGAACAAAAATCGTAAACCCTAAATAAAAAAAGAAATGAAATACAAAACATAGAATCAATACAGAGATTCTATCTTTGATCTGTTAGAACGAACGGTGCCGATACTAGGGTTCAGCTAGTATAACGAGATATTCAATTAATAACAGATCTTGGATAGTCAGAGATAGAGGAATTTATTTATTTATTTAATATGTACAAGAAATATAGAAAGATGAAAGCTTAAGAACAGAAGGAAAGACTTACAATTCTTGCAGACATTTCTGTAAACTATTCGAGAGAACGGTGCCGATATTAGGTGTGAGCTAGTATAACGAGATGTTCAACAAGAATAGATCTTAGAAAGTTTTGAAAGAAAAGTTTTTGAAAAAAAAAAAAACCATGTAGTTCTATTTCAACAGAATGCTCTTTTCAAGTAACAACAACACTCATTCTGGAAAAGGAACATATCAAGCAAGATGCATAGCAAGCCAAACCTTACAACATTCACATAATTCAATTCCATTTACCATATTATCTAAAATCATATGAAAATACACCAACAATTACATCAATCTCTTAATTCATTGAACTATAAGGCATCACCCAACACATTGTCCCTCAAAATTAATTAAAAAAAAAATCTTCGGATCCCTGAAAAATTGACATCAACTTAGTTGTTGGCCATCCCACTTATGGAGCTTTATTGTTGGAGCATTTAAGCATTCTTGGTTTAAAATATATAATTTGCTTGGTTAAACAATGACAGCCATAATTTTGTTGTTGGGTCTCCCTTAGTTTGATTGAGTTTTTTTTTTTTTTTGTCCTACTTCAACAACTGTACACAGAGAAGTGTCTTCAACAATTGTTGCACCGTAATGTGTTGTTAATGTAAATCACTAGCAGGCAGCCACCTATCTACTGTAATAAGATTTTCAATGGTTTTTATTATAGATTTGGAACATCTGTTAATTTACTTAAAGACATTTCATCATCGTATATATGCATTTCAAGATTCACTACAAAGAAATGAGCATGAATTCAAAGCAAAGTTTCACATTAACCCAGTTTCCGACTTCAAAAAACTACTGCTCTTAAAACTCACATACAAAAAAAGAAAAAAAAAAAAAAGTTTGCAGGAAACCTAGATCTAGAACCCCACAAGAATAAATCAAGTTTGGCACTTACCTTCTCTGGTTTCTAAGTGAGATGGGTCGTTGATTCTCTCGATTCTTCTCTCGGTGGAGTTGACGATGGGGAGGGAGGATAAACCAATTTTTTTTCTCTTGATTTCTTCTCGATTTTCTGTCGATTTTTTCTCTCGATTCTTCTTCTCTTGATTCTTCTTCTCGGTTTTCTTCTTCGATGGGGAGTATAAACCAAAGTTGAAATCAAAATTGGGGAAAATTTTTTGGCTGCTAAAACTCCCTCCAATTTTCATCATGCACGTGCCTTGAACCCTCCCAGGTGCACGTGCCAAGGAGCGTCTAGTCAGACACCCAGGCGCGCCTCCCAGGCTTACTTGACAAACTTGAATTCTACTATCTTCTAACAGACAGGTTAGAAAAGACTTGGTTTCATTTGAAAGCTTTTTTGCAAAGTGCTTTCTATTTTCAAATGCCCTTCAGATTTTTTTTTATTGGCTCGAAGTTGGAATGCACCAGTGGTGATTTTACTTTTATGGGTTTTTTTAAACAAATTTAAATCTAATAATCTCATGGAATTTTCTTGAAAATCTATGATAAGCACCCAAAACATCGATTTTTACACCCGTAAATATACAATTGTTAAGTACAATTATCAAATAAAAATATCTCATTACGTGTATTTTGTGCATTTTGTAGGAATTCAAGCACAAATCTCAAATCATGCATATAGTGGTACAATAAGGCTAAATTCAACAATTAGAAGGCCCAATGGGAGTTCAAATGCATTCATAAGGGTTAAAGAATTTCAATCTCAAGACCCATGAAGTCAAGCCTACAAAGCAACAACAACTACGGATCTCGAGAAATCAATATGAAGATTTGGACGTCCACATGACCAACTTTATCATAAAAAAATCTCTACAAGACATGTTTCCTTATTCAACTCCAACATCATTCTTTGTTCACTTAACCATTCCTTGTTTCATCCAACCATGTTTCATTGTTTAACTCAAACTATGTTTCCTTGTTTCACTCAACCATGTTTCCTTATTTCACTCAAACATTTTTTACCTATAAAAACCTCATACATGGAGTTCATATAGGATAGTTTTTTTAGAGAGTTTTTTTTTAGTTGTAGTTCTTGGCTTTATATTTTTACTTGGTAGAGAAGTGCATGTACTACAATTTAATTTCATTGAAAAAGTAAGTTTTATCTTTGTTTCTCCTTTTCAATTGTTTTTCTTTCCCCTTTAACTTTTAGTTTATTTTCACCATCCATTATTTTACTCTTCTTTTTATTCTTTAAATTGAAAATCAGATTTGTCTTCTAATCCACGTGAAGTAGTCGATAACCCCTACTTCCACTATGCATTCTTGAAGTGTATTGCAGGTTGAACGAAAAAATAAATAAAAATAATAGTTATTTCTTTGATTGATGTCGAAAATCATGCAACGACATTAATGTCAATTGTTGGCATTAATCAAATGGCGCCGTTGCACATCACTTGGTGAAGGAAGACATTCTTGAAGATACAAGTTAGAGACAATAGAGAAGATTTTTAATTTCTTTAAAATTTTATTTTTTTGTCATCTTTATGCATTTTTTGGTAATTTTCAGCATATAATAGAAACAACACAGCAGCAGACGGCTCAAATAGTGTTCATTTAACGTGAAATTTTTACAGAAAATTTCGTGACACTCCCCTAAATATTTGTTTGAGGTCGATTGCCTGTTGAACAAATTTGTTTGGAAAAGTAGATGATAAAGATGCAGAATTGCCTAAAACTTGCTTGAAGATTTTTTTTTTATATATTTATTTATTTGTAGTTTCTAGTGAGGAAGAGAGTTTATTCTTTAGTAACCTTTTTAATATGCCTCAAATGGTCGAGTGCAACTTGTAATAGTTAGGCATTATTTTAGCATTAGGTTGATTGTTAGTTTTAGGTTTGAATTAATTCACTTCAAAATAATAATAATAATAATAATAATAAAATTGACTTCTTGACCAAGACCATTAAGCATATTTGCATGTGTAATTTCTTGATTGTGAGTTTATTTATTTAGATAGCAATCGAAGTCAGAAAAAAAAATTTAATAAAAAATTGTTCTTTGAAAATGACTAATTTTTTTTTGTAATGGACAACCAGTGGTGTTGTGGAGGAGAGAGCAGTTGCTTGAACCTAGGAGGAGTAGCTCTCAAATAACACTTCTCTCTACTCCCATGGTGGAGACCTTGTGTTCGAGCTCACAAGTTAGTAAGTATCTCTTTCAGACACATTGTTTTAGTGGTTTGGGTGCTGAGTGAAAATCGATTGGACATTGTTTGGTGTTTGTTTATGCTTATGCATCTTAACGAACTGCGTAGTTTCTTATGTTAATAAACTACCATAAACAGAGAAGACGGACCTGGCCATGTTTTTGAAGCTGGTGGGATTTCATCACTCCAGCTGTGAGAAACCATGGCACATAATAAAATCAACTAAGATTAGAGCCAACTAGAACGGTGTTCATAGGACAACTAAGACCAAGGTTATTTTGCTGAATTTTGTGTTGACTAAAGCTAAACGTGACGTTAGGTTTAATCATTCAATGAACTCCAAGAGGTCGCTGCCACATGGGTAACTCACCGGTACGCCAAGTCACTTGTACTGTTGGATACAAGCTTTTAGGATCATCTGTTAGCCCCCTATCTAATCAGGCAATAATAAATAACAACGTAACGCCCGTTGGTTTCAATCAATCTTATTCCTCACAGATTAACAAGATAAAATTCCATTAAAACGTTGTTTGTTTAGATTTGGCATTTGTGTGGTTTAGAAGTGATTATTGCTTGTGTATGTCTTTTTAGCAATCGTCCAGGGATACTTGATCTTGTGCTTTGTCACTGTCATCTTTTCAATCCATTATTTTCCCTTTTATGAAAGTTTGGGAATGACCCAACAAACGTTTGGTTCGTACCCAAAATTTTTCTTGCAACCCTAATCCACTATGTGTTTCTTCACCACACTCATCTCCACCTACCTCCCCTCACTCTCCAATCAACACTGAAATGGAAGAACATCAAATTTGGGAATACAATGTTCCCATTGTTGCTAATGGGAATAGATGCATTGAGTTGCCCCATATCACGACAGCTCAATTTGAGATTAGACAAGCTATTATTGATATGTTGCCAAAGTTTCATGGGCATGATCGAGAAAACCCATATGTCCATCTTGAAAAGTTTCTTGAAGTTTGTAGTACTTTTAAGAATCAAAACATATATGAGGAAAATGTCAGACTTCGCTTGTTTCCTTTCTCTTTTGATGATTGGGCCACCTCATGGCTAAATTCTCTCCCTGCCAATTCTATCAAATCATGGGAGGATTTAGTTAGAAAGTTTCTAGCCAAGTACTTCCCCATGAGAAAGACCCAAGAAATTAGAAGAGAATTTGAAGAGTTTACTCAAAAACATAATGAACTTTTTTATGAAGCATGGGACCGCTTTCAAGATTTATTCATCAAGTGCCCCCATCATGGCTTTGAAAAATGAGTGTTATTGCAGAGTTTTTATAATGGATTGATTGTCGAATCTAGAAATACGATTGAATCCATGCATCAAAGGAAATTCATGGGTAAAACTAGTACTCATGCTTATACCTTTCTAAGTGAACTTGTTGATGGTTTTTGACAATGGACTGCCCATAGAGACTTGAAACCTAGTTCTTTTAGAAAATCACATCTATTTGTACCAAAGGAAGATCCCAAAACAGACATCAAAACCTTCCTCAAGGACTTTGCTAAGGAAATTAAATCTAATGTCACAAAGTCTACCTCTGAAGCCAAAAAGCAGACTTATAAGCCTTGTACCTTTTTCCTCAAAAAAGATTATATAGATTCTGATTGTCCTTTAACTTCATGTGGCAATGAACCTCTAAAGGGAGTGTGTGTATTTAACATTGAACGTAAATCAAACATATTCAGTCAAACATACACATTTGCAAATTGACATCACTCTAACCTTTCCTATGGTGGTGACTTTTATGAACAACCACCTAGAAGTTCAAGGAATCCTCCTGGGTTTCAACACCCTAGACAACCTAGTGGACAACCCCACAACTCACGCACTTATCTCAGACAGGTTCAAGATGGACCTCAATTTAACCAGTTGCAACAGAATCAATATCCACCACCGGGAGGACCTCTTTCATACCGGTAAAATCAGCATGTGAACCTTTCTATGGTACATGTCCCTCATAATTCCTATGGTCAACCTCAACTTAGCAACTTTTGGGACTTGGTACCTCAAACTCAATATGTTGCTCCTTTACTACCTCCAAAACCATCATTGGAGGATATGATGCACCAATTAATGACAATTAATGCTGTTAATTCCCAAGCCATCCACCAGCTTCAACGACAGTTGCAACAGTTGACTGTGGGAAGGGAAAAAAACACTCCTCAGTCAACTCATCCCTAATCCAAAAGTTGCTACCCAAGCCCATGTCAATGAAATTGGTAGTAGTGTTGATTCACATGAAGAAGCTAAAGTTATCACCACCCTTTGTTCTGGCCGAGCAATTGAAAATGACATAGAACAACCCAGGATAACTGATGTGATTTCCAATGAGAATGTTCCTAAACCAATTGAAAATGCTAAAGGTTATTCTAAAACTAGTTTAAACTCACCCTCTCAGTTTCCCGTAGAGCCAAAAAAGTATATACCTAAGGCATCTTTTCCCAAAGCCCTTTTAGGTAACAAAAAAAATAGAAACAATTTCAAGAAATACTAGAGATTTTTCAAGGAGTACACATCAACATCCTTTTTTTGTCCGCTATCCAACAAGTACCAATCTATGCAAAAAAATTCAAGGACATGTGTACTCAAAAGAAAAAAAATGGAAGTATCTGAAACTACATGCCTTGCAAGCGATGCCACATCTCTTATTTCTGGAGTAGTTAAGTATATGGATCCATGAACCCCTGTTGTACCATGTTTCATTGGAAAAGACTTTGAAAGTCGTGCCTTGATTGACTTAGGAGTGAGTGTGAATATCTTACCTTATCATATATATTTAGAATTTGGGTTAAAGGAGATGCAACTAACAAAGGTAGTTCTTAAGCTAGCAGATGAGTCAAAATGATACCCTAGAGGAATAGTTCTGGATGTGATTGTTCAAGTTGCAGATTTCTATTATCCAGTTGATTTCATCATCTTAGACACTAGCCCGAGCCCAAATAATCAAATTCTTGTCATCTTAGGGCGACCCTTCTTAGCAACTGTGGAGGACAACATCAATTGTAGAAGCGGTAGCATGTCTGTTTCCTTTGGGAACATTAAAGTTGAATTGAATATTTTTAAGTCCTTGCAAAGGAGAAATGATCTCAATATGATTGAGGAAGAATAAGAAGTGTGTATGATTTAATCTTTTGAGTCTATGGCTCAATCATCACCAGATGACGTATTGCTTCGTTGTCTCTCACACTTTGGTATGAACTTAGATATGGAAGAGGCTATTGAAGAGGTCAACAATATGTTGGATAATGTGCCCATAATGCATATACTTGAATCTAATCCATTATCACGTTATCAATATGAGGAAGACTTGTATTCATCTTCTTCTTTTATAGAACAGTCACAAGAGAGTGATTCATCCACAAGCACTCAGAAATCCCTAGAGCTTAAGTCTTTACCAAATGAATTGAGATATGCATTTCTCGGTCCTGCAGAGAGTTATCCAATGATATTGCCCCAGATCTCACTGAGGAACACAGTGACAAGTTGTTTGAGGTCCTTAAAGTTCACAAGTCAGCCATTGCTTGGAATATTCATAACATCAAGGGTGTTGAATTTATTGTTTGTGAGCATCATATTTATTTGAAAGATGAAACCAAAACCTCCAAAGAGCCCCAGCGACGTCTAAATCCCATTTGAAATATGTCGTAAAAGAGGAAGTGTTGAAACTCCTTGATGCAAACATCATCTATGCTATCTCTGATAGCCAATGGGTTAGCCCAGTCCATGGGGTTCCTAAGAAATCAGGAATTACATTCGTTGAAAATGAGAACAAGGAACTTGTGCCACAAAGAGTGAAAAATGGATGGAGAGTATGCATTGATTATTGTAAGCTGAACTCTAATACTCGAAAGGATCACTTTCCCCTTCCCTTTATTGATCAGATGCTTAGCGGGTCATCCTTATTATTGTTTTTTGGATGGATATTCTAGATACAATCAAATCCCTATTGCACAAGATGATCAAGAGAAAGCCACATTCACTTGTCTTTTTGGTACCTACGCATGCCTTTTGGGCTATGCAACGCAACCGCGACATTTCAAAGATGCATGTCTAGCATATTCAATGATATGGTGGAAAACTTTCTTGAGATCTTTATGGATGATTTTTCAGTATTTGGTTCTTTATCAATGCCTTCATCACCTCTCATTTGTCTTAGAACATTGCGAAGAAAAATGTCTTGTTCTAAATCAGGAAAAGTGTTACTTCATGGTGAAGCAGGGCATTAATTGTTCTTGGGCACGTTGTCTCTCCAAAAGGCATTGAAGTGGACAAAGCTAAAATTGATGTCATTTCATCTCTTCCGATTCCAAAATCTGTTAAAGATGTGCGATTTTTCTTGGGGCATGCTGGATTTTATCGCCGCTTCATTAAAGATTGCACGCCCTTTGAATAGTCTCTTAGCTAAGGATGTTCCCTTTCTTTTTTACGACAAGTGCATATCTGCGTTTCTGCATCTTAAATCTGAACTAGTCTCAGCTCCTATCATCTGAGCTCCTGATGGGGCACTACCTTTTGAGATTATGTGTGATGCCTCTGACTACGCTATAGGTGCAGTTTTGGGTCAGAAAGTTAACAAACTTCCTAATGTGATCTACTATGCTAGCAAAACTCTGAATGAGGCTCAACTCAATTACTCGACCACCGAAAAAGAGACGTTAGCCATTGTGTATGCATTAGATTAATTTTGTTCCTATCTCATTGTAGCTAAAGTCATTGTGTACACTGACCTTGCAACCCTTAGATACCTTCTCAATAAGGACACTAAATCTCATATGATCCGATGGGTTTTTTTGCTTCAAGAATTTGATCTTGAAATACAAGATAAGTCAGGTACAGAAAATGCGTCGCCGACCACTTGTCTAGGCTAACATCATAGTCATCTACTAGTATCTTGCCCATTCAAGAGGACTTCCCAAATGAACAACTTTTCTTGGCAGAGCAAGAGCTTCCTTGGTATGCCGACATTGTCAATTTTTTAGCAACTGAGGAACTCCTTTCACATTGGTCTAAGCAAGACCGTGACAAGTTTTTGTCTAAGTTCAAGTATTATTCTTGGGATGAGCCATATTTGTACAAATACTGCCCTGACCAGCTTATCAGAAGATGTGTTTCAGAAGTTGAACAGTTGAGCATTCTTTCATTTTGCCATGATCAAGCTTATGATGGGCACTTTAGCTCTAAGAAAACCGCAGAGAAGGTTCTCTATTCAGGTTTTTATTGGCCTGCCCTTTTTTGAGATGCCCATGAGTATTGTAAAGCATGACACTGATGTCAACAACTTGGACGAATAACTTGTCGACAAATGATGCCTCTGAATCCTATTCTAATGGTTGAAGTTTTTAATGTTTGGGGAATCGATTTTATGGGACCGTTTATGTAATATCTATTTTTTTAATTATTTGCTTGAGAGGGTGTACTCAGTAAATACGGTGGGGGCACATAGCCACCCACCCTTTAAGAGACAACCCCCTCCCCTTTTCTTTCTTCTTCCTTTTTTCTTTTCCTTCACAGAGTGTGTTTCCCCGCCACTGCTCTCCCCCGCCAGCGTGCTTGCCGTCGGATCAAGCGATTCCTTCGCAAAATCTCGCCCCTTTGTCCTACATTTCTTCCCCTCTTTCTCCCTCTTCATTCTTTTTTGTTTTTTGCGGAAAAAATCAGTTTCAGATTGTGAGTTTGACGAGTTGGGTTGATTGATCAGTTTGCGTAGCTCCGATCAACCATTGAGGGGCCGTTGTGATGTCATTTAGAGCCCATAGACCCGACATGCAAGGGTGATTTAGGGGTTGGCCGGATTTTTCAAAAAATCAGGGTGCATGTTCATTTTGAGAGTTCTTCGGCATGAATCCGAACTTTGGGTGCGTGTGAGCTGCACATTCGTGACTCCGAGTGTTCTTAGACCTATTTTAGGCCTGTTGTGTGGTTCGATGGCGATCAGACTGGAGTAGAGAGGGTTTCGGCGAGTTTTCGCCAAACTTTGGGTTTCATCGAGGTGTTTGCCAGATTTTATTTGCCTGTAAGCAGTGTTCCAAAAATCGCTAGGCGGTGGGCGGGCGGCCAGCAGGTGCCTAGCGCCTAAGCGGTTTTAGATTTTGTATTATAATTTTCATAATTTACAAAAATTTAGCATAATACATTAATATTTTATCAATTACTTCCAATTTAATGCCAGAATAGTAATACATATGAAAATTTTATAAACATGAAAAATTAAGCTTATATTAAATTTTATAATAACATAAGTTGCATAACATAGAGTTTCAACAACATAGAGGAAAAAAACATACTTAAAAAGTTGATAGTTGAACTTGAAATGCTAGGCCTCTATCTCCTCTTTTCCTTCTGCCCCTTTTCTTTTCTCTCTATTTTGCAAAACCTTAAAATTTCGATGGGTATTTGGTCGATTGGTTTTGGTTATTTGCAACCAGAGAAAGAAAAAAAAAATGCCTAGGCCCGCCCAGAACCTGCCTAGGTGCCCTGACCAATTTTTCCCTCCGCCCAGCAACTAATCTAGGCGTCTTTCTACTTACTAGCACCTAGGCGGCCGCCAAGGCCGCTTTTTAGAACATTGGTTGTAAGTTTTTTTTCAGTCACGCGCCGATGGTAACTTATTTATTTTTTTCAGTTTTCGGCTAGTTTGTTCACCTTTGAGTCAGCCTTGCAGTTTTAAAAATTTCAGTGGTCCCACATTCGTTGTTTTGCGAGTTGGGAGCTTCGACCGGTAGGATTTGGGTTTTGAAAACTCATTCCGCTCAGGTGAGTGTAACTATAATATTTATTTTGGAAATAATTATTTGAAATCCTGAATTTAATTTTTACATGATACCGTCGATTGTGTATAATTGAATCCAAGTCCGAAATCCAGGGATTTTAGAGATTTCGATTGTTGTCTTGGTTCTTTTGTGAATGAATTACGTATTGAGTTTTCTGAAAGCATGATATACTTGAATGAAATCGAATAGTGGATGAATTAGGTTGTGATTAGGCTTTGGCGTAATGGCATTGGGCTGGTATGCTTTGTTTTCGAGTTTGCATAGTATTTCATGTTTTACCGTAGATTGCCGAGTCTTGAGCATGTATGATAGTTCGACTCGAATGAATTTATTGTGGTGGATTGGGTTATGTTGGGACCCTAGCGTAGCCGTGATTTATGAAAATTCCCGAACTGATTATGGTTACACGTCTGTTATATTTGAGTATATACAAACTCGTAGTTTGTACTTGTTGATATTAGTGTAAGTGTCTTTACCCCGCTATAATGTTTATTGTGCCGATGCTTAGGAGCTTGCTCGCATCGTGAGTTGAATGGTGCTTGAGATGACTCGCACCTGACATTAAGGACGCTATTGCATGTGGCAAGCTTGCTGAGGTGCGGTGAGCTCCCGCACGCACTTGCCAATAGAGAGTGTAGTAGGACGGGTCCCGGAGGACGTGCTTTGGAGATTACTCACTTTCCCTCCCAGCGCGCTTGAGTTTGATTTGTGTTAGGTTGGCCGTGTTAGGCCAGTCATTCGGGATGTTTAAGTTTGTATCCTGGTAGATGACAACCCATTAGGATACAAACCACCCGAAGTGGTACTGGTGCACGTTGTGGGATGTGTCTGGGTGAGACACATTCGTAGGGTATGCAGATACTTTCTTATTCCCTTTTTTCTTTTCCTTCACAGAGTGTGTTTCCCCGCTGCTGCTCTCCTCCGCCAACGTGCTTGCCGTTAGATCAAGCGATTCCTTCGCAAAATCTCACCCCTTTGTCCTACATTTCTTCCCCTCTTTTTTCCCTCTTCATTCTCTTTTGTTTTTTGCGGAAAAAAAATCTGTTTTAGATTGTGGGTCTGACGAGTTGGGTTTATTGATCGGTTTGCGTAGCTCCGATCAGTCATTTAGGGGCCGTTGTGGCGTCATTTGGAGCCCATAGACCCGACATGCAAGGGTGATTTCAGGGTGCATGTTCGTTTTGAGGGTTCTTCGGCGTAAATCCAGACTTTGGGTGCGAGGGTGAGCTGCACATTCATGACTTCGAGTGTTCTTAGACCTATTTTCGGCCTATTGTGCGGTTCGGTGGTGATCAGATCGGAGTGGGGAGGGTTTCAGCGAGTTTTCGCCAAACTTTGGGTTTCGTCGAGGTGTTTGCCGGATTTTATTTGCTTGTAAGTTTTCTTTCAGTCAGGCGTTGATGGTAACTTTGTTTTTTCAGTTTTCGGCTAGTTTGCTCACCTTTGAGTCAAAAACCTTGCAGTTTTAAAATTTTTCGTGGTCCCGCATTCGCAGTTTTGCGATTGGGAGCTTCGACCGGTAAGATTTGGGTTTTGGAAACCCATTCATCTCAAGTGAGTGTAACTATAATATTTATTTTGAGAAATAATTATTTGAAATCCTGAATTTAATTTTTACATGATACCATCGATTGTGTATAATTGAATCCAAGTCCGAAATCTGGGGATTTTAGAGATTTCGATGGTAGTGTTGGTTTTTTTGTGAATGAATTACGTATTGAGCTCCCGCGCACTTGCCACTAGAGAGTGCAGTAGGACGCGTCCCGGAGGACGTGCTTTGGAGATTACTCGCTTTCCCTCCCAGCGTGCTTGAGTTTGATTTGTGTTAGGTTGGTCGTGTTAGGCCAATCGTTCAGGATATTTAAATTTGTACCTGGCAGATGGCACCCCATTAGGATACGAACCACCCGAAGTGGTACTAGTGCACATTGTGGGATGTGTCTGGGTGAGACACATTCGTAGGGTATGCGGATACCTACGATATGAGACACTTATACAAAATTTTTGGTTTCGACTTGATTGCTATACCTAGGAGACTATGAAGAATTATGAGATTGTCTTTATTTTCATCGCTTGATATTTACCATGTTTGAATCACATGTAATGATCGGCATATCTCCTAAACTTGTAGTAATTGTTGAATCTGAAATGTTTGTGTAGGTGCTTGAACTTAGAAATATTATCCTTAGAGACACGGTGTGATTTAGACTTTAGAACCTGTTACTTATCCATTATTATGTGGCATGAATTTTCCTTGTATATTATTCTGTTATCTGTATTTAGTTCGCTCACACCAGCTAGCTTTGTGCTTTGCTAATCCCGCAAGGGCTGTGCTTCTATTGGAGTGCAAGCAGTGTTGGCGTTCCTGCTGATCGTGGTGCTTAGGCCCAATTTTATGTTGTAGGCGTGTTTTGTGCAGTTTGGTCGTGTCTACCCTGTACGGGTATGTTTTGCTTCCTTTGTATTATCTTGTTATTCTAGATGTTTGTTTATTGGTTTTGTCGCTATGACTCTGGCGGGGCGAATCAAATATACTTATTTTGTTCAAATTTTATCGTAGTTTTTATTTTCGTTTGATTCTCGTATCAATAATGTGTTATATTATGATTTTGTGGCCGATTACGATCCGCCTGTATTACGGGTGAATTCACGCATCGGCACACTGCGATTCCTGTGGCTGGTCGGGGCGTGACAGAGCTTGGTATCAGAGCCATTGTTTACCGGTTCACATAGAACATCATCGTATGCCGCTTTCTTTAGTGAATTGGGTAGAGGAGTTAGGGTTTTTGTTGTGTTGTTTGATGTGTTATATGTGTGTTTTCTTTTACGTAGAGGGAGTGTGGTGATGGTGCGTGGTAAGAGATCCCAGGGTGAGGGATCAGGCACTGCTGGAGAGGATGCCTCTCAGGCTTTCATGGAAATGATGACACAGTGGGCACAGAATATGAGATAGGGCAGTCAGTCAGAGGATCCGTTTACTCGTCGCAACAAGAATTTTGTCAGCTTGGGTGGTGAAAGATTTGACGCTACTGGAGATTCTCTAACTGCGGATCGGTGGATCCGTAAGGTAGAGCTCATATTTGAGAGGATGGTGTTGACACCTATACAGCGTACCGAGTTAGCAGAACAACAGTTTGACGGAGAGGTTATGTATTGGTGGGATTCAGTGAGGCAGCGCCGTGATGTGTTAGAGATGCAGAGGGATACTTTTTTACAAGTGTTTGAACAACATTTTATTCCTGATTCTGCCAGAGTTGAGATAGTGGACAAATTTCTACATTTACAGTAGGGATCTTGATCTGTTTCAGAATACTTGGCCGAGTTTACACAGTTGAGCCGCTATGCCACTTGTTTCATAGATACTCCAGAGAAAAAGAACAGGAAGTTTTTGAGTGGTCTGAACTCGTTCCTAAGGAAACAATTGATGGTGATGATCGATCGTCCTTTTGAGAGATTAGTGGGCGTCACTTTGAGTCAGGAGCGAGTTGACGCTGAGTGTAGGCAAGAGACTTTGGTTTGACGAGCTAGAGGTTCCAAACGCAGTCAGTGGTTTGGCCGAGGAAGCCAGACAATTGAGCAGGCACAACAGCCAGAATGTGCCGCTGTTCAGCAGAGAGACCCTGGTAGAGGGGGACCAGTTAGGACTGGAAGAGACCGCAGAGGTGATAGACGTTCCCGAGGAGATCATCCATAACAGAAACAACAGAGACAACCTGTGAGGGGTGGTCAGACAGGAACTAGAAGCGGTTGCTTCACTTGTCGTCAGGGGCACATGTAGCCCGTGATTGTCTAAGAGGTCAAACGAATCGAAGGGAGCATGTAGTTTGTTATTAGCCCCACAAGAAGAACGAGCCTTGTAAGGCCCCCACAAATCCAAATGAACAAGTTCAAAAATCCTACCAGCTTTATTCGTACTCATGGGAAAACTAGATCGAGGTTGCTTTGAACGCGGACATACATCACAAGCTTTATTATGTTTCCTACAAGAATGGCTTACAGCCGGTATCATCTTCAATATTTTCTCCGACGGATGCCCCATTCGTTGATGCCATAACTCGAACGACGAATCACCATCCACTGTCAAGACCTTCACTTGAGGAACACCACGGAAAAAATAAAGTCCATCAAATCTTTCACTCGCCCCAATCACCTTCCTCGTCGGTTGGTCCTATATAACACAAATATTATTAGTGAATTGGACAATGCAACTTGATTCATCGATTAATTGAGTCACATAAATTAAATTGCATGTTAATTGTGGGACATAAAGCACATTATCAAACTTCAATCCTCCTGGCAATACGACACTCTCCTCTTGGTTTGCTTCTGTCGTGCTTCCATCCGGCAATCCCACCAAGCAGTGTTTCACCTTTCTCACATTTCTCAAAATAGATAAGTCACACGTCACATGGTTCGACGCTCCTGTGTCGATAATCCAACTAAAATTACTGTTCTTACCATACAATCGATCTTTTGTTTTGGCCAAGTTCAAAAAATCAAGAAGTTGCTGCAATTGCGTTGCTGAAACACTCGCAAGACCCGCTGCTTCGATCGCACTCGCCAGCCCCTGCGAGTTCCCTGCCTGCTGCCCAGACGAAGTTCCAGCCCCGCTAGTTTTATTTGCGCGGACAGGCGGTGCACAAGACCCTCTGCCACAGCCAGAACATGCACGCCCACCTCCTCTTCCTGTCCGTCCTCCACCACGACCTGATCCCCTTCCTCCGCGAGGTCGGTCCCCCCACCATTCGGGGAACCCGTGTAATTGAAAGCAAGAGGATTCATTGTGGCCTTCTCTATTACAATGATTGCAAAATTTGTCAGTATTATCCACAAAACGAGACTCACCACGTAATTGAATCGGGGTAATGACGTTGCCCGGACCGTCACTCGATCCAAGATGATACGTCATATCCACTTTCTTGTCACCATCTCCTTTCTTTTCTCCTTCTCTGCCAGCCATGATCTCTCGTGGAGATTATAGTACTGAGAGAAAAAAAAATTTGTGTTTGCCCTAGGATCTTCCTATGCTCTTGATACCATGACAAATTCTCCACCCAATTTCTCTTGCTCTTCTCATTCACAATAATGAAATATATATATATTACAAAACATTGCCAAGAACCTTGCTCTCCAAGGCTCGGTTGATCTCCTAAAAATCCTCCTAATCACAAAGATATATTTACCTAAAATACAAAGACTATATTAAGGAAAAATATTTCTCAAAAGATATGCACAATAAACTCTCCTATTTTAGTCACAAAAATATTAATATTGTAATAAAGATGCATGACTAAACAACCAAATTGGGTGTTAAAAATGTTTACAGATCAAGAAAGGTTGAGCAAAATATTTCATGACATTTTAGAGGAAAGAGATTTAGGAGGAACCACACCAACTCTGAAATGGTAAAAATCTATCAGTTCTTCGTGCGATTTTTTTCTCTCATTAGTTAAAGTTTTTCATATAGACATCCATAATCTTCTTCGGTTGGAAATTTCTTGAGCATTTTTTTTTTTTTTTGAATGTTTTACTTCACAATGACTCAAGCATGAATATTTGTTCTTTGTTTAGCTTTCTAATATGTCACTCAAGTGAATTGTCCATTAAATTAGCTATTAAAGAGGACTCTACCCTTTTTGTTGAACACAGCGAAATAATATTTGTTGTTTTTTTTTTTTTTTTTTTTTTTTTTTTTTTTTACATCTTTAGATTATTCTTAGAAAAATAAATTTTATTGACACTTATACTTGTTAATGTCGAATGCAAGCTTTTTTGGCAACTACAATGCAAGGTCGTACCAACAGTGTTTTCTCCCGCCACGATCCAAACAGTTTTAATGGTAGTGATGTACATCCAAATGAGTTTGGTGATATGATAACCGGCTTACCAACAATCGGCAAATGAATGATATGATAGACATCACCGATAGTGATGACCATTTCTCCAAAATGAAGGTAAAAAGTATTGGTCTCAAGTTGCCAACGCTCGATAAAAACACAAATTGTCACCTTATCGATATGATCCTTACAATGGTCTATCAACGGTCGGAGACCACTCTTACAAACCATTGAAATTACTTCTTTCGACTCCTCGCTCAACATCCAAACTATAAAATTCTTATATTGATGTCGACTTCTTTTGGTCTTATTTTACTTCTTATATTGGTTCTAAGCTCGCTCAATTCAGTCTGCTAGGCGGACCCGGACTCTCACAGCATGCTAGGTCCACACGTCTCACAGTTGTCCTCAATACCCGTAAGCCCTCCTTAGGTAAGTATCTCGAGGATCTGCTTCGGACGGACAATTACAGCTATTTTTTGCTCCCAACTAGGAAGCAAGCACCAGAGTATCTTCTACACAGAAAAATTTCCTTCTACATAATGCTCTTGGATTGGGAACTATCTCTTGCGTATCTAGAAGCGCAAAGCTAACATGGAATTCCTCTCCTAGAACACGACTCCTAATTAGAGAGGGATCTCAATGAAGATCTCCTCCCTAATCTACGCCTACGATGGTTTGGTTAAACCAGAACTCCTTGCACTATAAATAAGACATGAGGTTGGTAAGCTAAGATAGACTACAAATTCTCTGTTACAGCATTACACCTTCTTCAGAGCTCTATCTGACTTTAGCATCGGAGTGTCATCGGCCACCACAACGGTGGTCCATGACTCATGTGTGCTACTTGTGCAGGTCAACAGGAACCAGATCGGAGCATGGAGCGAAAAATGACTACATCAATTACATTTCTGAAAACCCTCACGGGACTATAACTTGTCAACTATAGATAATCTAGGGGTTCAATGCCTTGTTACACATTTAAGGTAAGTGCAACCGATGATTCCTGCGAAAGTGAGTTAAGATTTTATTTTTCTTGTTTTGCTCGAGTACTAGCAAAATATAGATTTGGGGTATTTGATATTCACATAATTATTACATAAAATATCCTCTAATTTATATTTGTTAATGTTTCAAATACTATATTTTATTCTAATTATTTTATTTTCATGTTTTGGCATAAATTAGAGTTTAAACAATGAAATCGCCTTAGCGCGATGAGTTTGGAAGAACGAGTTTGAAAGAACTAATCCAAAGTGATACAAATTAAGAGGAACAATTAAACTCAAAACTCATCTTAACCTAAACCCAAACCCAAACCCAAACCCAAGTCCAAGCCCAACCTTTAAACTAAATTTCTAAATTCTATTTATTCTCCTTCCTACCACGGACAGAGCCCGTCTCCCTTTGGAGGCATCTCTTCTATCTTCCACGCCTCTCCTCTTCCTCCTACTTTCAAAAACTAGTATCTCCTTTCCTCCTTGGCGAGGCAGAGACATAGTGACCATCGTCTCTCACCACTAACCAGCCACCAACCTGATCTCATGGTCGGTCAGTGATTCTCGCTCGATAGGAGAAGCAGCAGCGCAGCCACCCCGTCTCCCTTCTCCTTATTTCCCTGTTCCATCACGCCGCACACGTCCACAATCACCCCCGCATCACCAACTCACGACCTCACTCTGTTTCATCTTGCAAAAGACTCCTTGCACTTCTCCTTTTCAGTCCCTCTCACAATCCAGATCCTTCTCTTCTTTCTCGCTCTCCTTCTCTAACGTCTAACAGAGCCACCGTCCAGCCCCTGTGTTTGGTCTCCCTCTTACTTCTTCTCGCAGGCAACAACCACCTCGAGCCCTCTCTCTTTTCCTATCTTTCTGTTTCCATCACTTTCGGCCACCGTCACAAACGGAGTAGCCAACACCGTCCATCACAGAAACAGAGATTCGTTCTTCACCGCCGGCCATTCTCGACCTCTCCTTTCTCACTTTTGTTTATCCCTCCTCACCTTCCTTTCCTTCTTTTTTGAAAGTTCCATCAAGTAGGAAGCAGCAGCTTGCTACAGACACGCAGGCGCAGAGCTCGTTGAGCAAGAAGACGGAAGGGAGGGAACGAAAGGAAATAACTGATTTTTCAAATCAAGCTATTTGCACCTCGTCCACTTATTCTGTACCACCACACAGCCAACGTGCAAAACTGATAGATTTCATCTATGCCAGTGGTGTGAGCTCCTCCACCATGATCTTTTAGACACCGCGCCGAAGTAAAAATGAAACCACATAATTTCCTAGAGTTTGTCGTATTTGAGTTATTGTTTTCTATATGCTTCAATGTTAGATACAATTGATTTCTGATTATTAACAATTTGTTTTCACCAATTATATCTGATATAATAATCTAGACTAATCGGTAGTTAGAAGTTCTCTTTGTTGATAGTCGAAGCCTGTTTTAATTAATTAAGTTAAACCTATTATTGTGGGTGTCATAGAATGACATCAAATGTTAGGGGTTTAGGCCTTTGCTGAAATTAATTGTGAATGTGGATTAATCCTAAGATTAGTCGTAGTGATTCTCAAAAATAGTAATTTAGGTTACACAAGTCTCAAAAAACCTGTGGTGGATTCGATGTCTCAGTCCACTTCCTCATCATCTTATCAATTTAATTTTTAGTTGTTCAATTTAGTTCTCTTAATTTAAGAATTTTCAACTACTATAACTTCCAATTTGGATTAGCTTAAATAAATTTTAGAATTTGACTGTCTCGTCAATCATCGTGAGATCGATCCGTATTTGTCACTATATGCTAGTTAGATAGTTGTGCGCTTGTGATATAATAAGTAGGGTTTATTAGCCTATTAATTTAGTTTAGTAAAATCTACATCACCTCTCGCATGTCCAATAAGGTCAAGGTAGGGGTTGTCCAGGTTGATTCGTTGTCTACCCCCGAAAAGAAGTTTGTGGAGTACTCCCAGTCAATAGTCCCTTATCATGCGAGTGAAGAGGTGAGAGAATTTCAGGAGAATCGGAATAGGTTGATAGTTTAGCAAACAATGGTTGCTAAACTGTTTGTCCTCTACTCAGAAATCTGCTACTCATGCTCAGAGCAACTTGGAAGATGAACGTGCTGAGACAGTACGTAAGAGAGAACTTCATGAGGTTGCTCAAGTGCAAGTTCTTTGGCTCAACCAGGAATTGGACTCAAAGCGCTCAAGCCGAGTTGAAGTTGATCGCAGGCTGGCAGACGGTGAGAATATCTGGCTAAGGTTTTTGAGGAGCTAGCCAACCTGAAAGAAATGGGAGGTCAAGGAAAGAGAACTCATTAAGGCTGCTAAGACCGTTCAATTCAGCTTGGTTATTGTAGGCGGGAGCTACTGGACTATATTGAGCGGGATCGTGAGGATTAGGACCTTTCCACTTACAAACAGTTGGTATTCGCTCATTTTGAGGAGGTGGATGGTGCTTCCTCTTCCCTACAGGATAGCTCCGAAGCCGACCCGAGTACTACAGAAATGGCAGCCAATCTTGTTGTTACTGAGCCTGACACATTACTAAGCGGTGTTTTGCATACAAAAAGGTTTATCAATACAAAGTTTTTGCTTTCCTTGTTTTGTGTTTGTGTTATATTAGAAAAGTTGGGTTGTGGAGAAGTCATCTTCGTCTGAATGGATTAGACTTCTGTAGTATACAAGCTCAATCGTTAAGAGGAGTTGAGTTGTATTGAAGTCGTATTTGCGCGAATGGGCTAGACTCATGTGATAAACCCTAATCCCGAACAAGAGTTGGGTTGTGGAGAAGTCATCTTCATCCGAACGAACTAGACTTCTATTAAGCGGACTGGGCCACTTATGCTCAGTGTTCTAAAAATCGGTCTAGGCGGCCGCCTAGGCGGCGCTAGAAGGTGGAAAACCGCCCAGATTAATGGCTGGGCGGGCTGTCTGGGCGGCTGGGCGGGCTAGGCGGGTCTAGGCGGGTCTGGGCGGGTCTAGGCGGCCTAGGCGGGGTCTAGGCGGACTCTAGGCGGACTCTAGGCGGTCTGGGCGATTTTAATTTTTTCTTAATTTTTTTTAATTTTTTTAATTTTTTTAATTTTTTTTATTTTTTTTATTTTTTTAATATGGCTGGTTGTGTTCTTATTTTATTTTATTTCCTACTTTTTAATAATAAACTATTTAATTATTTTTTATTCAGTATATGTCTAAATGTAGCAAATGATGATTACTTAATGGAATTCTCGAATGATCTGTCGGTACCAATTTTACTAATGTAGATTTTATCAAATATAACTGAGGTTATTTATGCAATTTGAAGAAAAATAAAAGAATACACATTCAAATTTATATAAAGTATCCATCATGACCAACTTCAGTCATTTGAGTTTTAATAAATTTTGTTCACTATTGGTAATTTTTCATGTTTTTAAATTTTGCATATGTATACTGGCATTAAATTGGATGTAATTGATAATGTATTATGCTTAACTTTTGTAAATTATTAAAGTAATAATACAAAACCTAAGACCGCCTAGGTGCCGCCTAGGCGCCCGCCTAGGCACCCGCCTAGGCCCCTGGGCGCTAGGCACCTGCTCGCCGCCCGCCCAGCGCCTAGCGATTTTTAGAACACTGCTTATGCTCGGTCCACTTTGCGGTGCCATGGTTCCTTAGGCAGACTAGGTCACTTAGAGATGGCGAGTAATCAACATCCTTAATTAGACTAGACTTGGCCATTGTGCGCCATCGTAGTCCCCTTGGTCGGACCAGGCTATTCACGCATGGTAAGCCGTTGTGAGACTAGGCTCGGTCCGTTTTGCGGTGTTGTGGTTCCTTAGGTGGACTAGGTTACATAGACATGGCAAGTTGTCGACATCCTTAATTGTACTAGACTCTACCTCTGTGCACCATTCGTGGTCCCTTTTGTCAGACCAAGTTGGGCTCGATCCGTTTTGCATGTCGTGATTCCTTAGGCAGACTAGATCACTTAGATATGGCAAGTTGTCGACATCCTTAATAAGACTACACTCGGCCGCTATATGCCATCGTGGTCCCCTTGGTTGGACTAGGTTATTCATGCGTGGTGAGCCATCATGAGACTGAGCTCGGTCCCTTTTATGGTGTCATGGTGCCTTAGGTAGACTAGCTCACTTAGATGTGGCGAAATGTCGATATCCTTAATATGACTTGATTCGGCCCTTGTGTGTCAACATGGTCCCCTCGATCTGACCGGGTTTGCCCCTTCAATAAACGTTCTGCATTGTATTCTCTCCACTCAGGTTCTCCGACCAGTGGGCTCTTGGCTCGTTGGTCTTTTTAGGACAAAACAACTATTTGCCTGATTGTTTCATCATCACGTAGTGGCATGATAAGCTCATAAATAAGACATTTTATGCCCCTAAATATACAATTACATAAAAGTATCTCATTACGTGTACTTAGTGTATTTTGCAGAAATTCAAGCACTAATTTCAAATCACATGCAAAGTAGCACCATAAGGTTAAATTCAACAACTAGAAAGTCCATTGGAAGTTCACACATGCATTGCCAAAGATAAATAGTTTTCACGCCCAAGACCCATGAAGTCAAGCCCACAAAGCACCACCATATACAGATCTCAAGGAAATCAACATGATTCGGAGTGAAACATGGCCAACTTTATCATAGCAAAAAATATCTACAAACTCCAAAAGTATTAAGTCAAACTCTACTATCCATTCTCACATTTTTATCAATTTCCTTATTTTCATAATTTACGTCTAAGTCACTTTTCCTTATTTTACCCCATCACTTTTACACTCTTTCTTATTTCACTCCAATACTCTTCCTTATTTTTACTCCAACACTTTTCCATATTTCACTCCAACACTCCACCTTCCACCTTCTACCCTATTATCCTTACACATCTTCATATTAGCAATGTAATAGTCTCACCCTTTTCACCAATAAATACCTCCATACTTAGAAATACTTAAACATTTTGAAAATACACTTTGCATAGAGAAGTTGTTGTAGTATTTAGAGAGAAATGACTGAAGTTTGGCCTAGAGCTTACCATGTTTGACTAACATTCTATCATAAGGTGTTGGTGAGCCCACGGAAGGATAGCTCCAAGAAGGCTCTTTTAGATTAGTTTAAAAATTTTATCCCAATTAGTAGAAAAGGTTTAGTTTGACATACTTTGTTGTTCTTGTGTAATAATACTTATCAATTTTCGATAAAATTTTGATGTTGCTTGGATTTTATTCGAATTTGAAAGATTAATCTACATTCGAAAAAGAAAAAAAAATCACTAACAATAAATAATTTTCTCGCAGCAATTAGCATGAACAACTTAGTCGAGTATACTTCATTGGTTATAAATACTTATAAAATTTTAATACGTATGGTTTGTTAGGTAACTTTGGAGCATCTTCAAGATACACATTACACCATCAAGATCTCCGAAATAGAGACTATTCATTCTCATACTGCTCTCTGGATCTTCACTCCTAAAGCACTCACATACACGGGTCGTGTTATGAGCATTTGACGGTCAAGTTAGCAAACAGCTGAACAGCAGGATGGAAAAGATAATCAAACAGAAGATTAGAAATCTAACCGAAGTTCTGAGTATGATTTCTCTAGAGCTCCCTTAGAATCCAACATCATCCACGTTGGTTCATCTATCTAAGTGCTCTATATATAATATCTTGCTTACCTACATGTACATACTTTTACGTTTAATGATCTAAAAGAGAATCTTGTAAAGTGTGATCTTCTGCCGATTCCTATAAATGTCAAGTAATCTACTTTCAGCTTAAGTACCTTTTGCTCGATATGGCTGAGCTCGGTCCATTTGCTTCTATCATCCTCTTGTCCGGTTGACTAAGTATCTTCGTTTATCCTAAATCCATGTGGCACCATAGATTTGGTTGTTATTTCTTGGATCCCCTTTGAAGTAGTTTTCAATAGCTATCCAACATAGTTGAACGACTACTCAGTGTCGGAGGTGACCTTGTGAATGTTTCTCATTAGATGATCCATTCTCAGATTCCTCCACTCTCTCAATGGTTGCTTACCTTATCCTATCCAAGGATTGTGATTTCAGTTTCCTGATTTTAAGAAATATTTCGAGAAATATTTCAGTGTGTAAAGAAAAAATGTAAAAATTTCAAGGATAAATGAAATATATAATGAATTTTGAGGGTATATTAAATATGTGAAAAAATAATATGCAAGTAAATAAATGTATTAAATATATTAAATGAAACTAAAATGTCTATAATTAGAAAATCAAGGGATAGTTTAAAAAATTAATATATAAGTAGAAGACGTGATAATTAGGAAATTAAGGGGTAATTTCAAAAATCAATAAATAATTCGAATGAAAAAAAAAACTCAAAATTTATGAAAAAATCCGAAATATTTCAAAAATATATAATAGCTGCTTTTGTATTTTTACGAAAAAAACCCAAAAATTTACAGAAAAAACCTCGAAAATTTTCGAAAAATGTAAATTTTTTCATTCTCTCTTTTTCTTTTTGTTTCTTCGAAAAAACAAAAATTTCGGCGAAAATTCGTAAAATCACAATCCTTGATCCTATCAAATAGACCAGTTCAGGCTCTCTTTAGTTGTTTTCCTCTCTGCCCTTCCCTTGCATGGAGAAGAAAGAAAAAGGCATCACATGCTCGACTCGTGATGTAGGGTTTCCTCCGAAAGTTCCACTTTGCAAGACAAATTTCTACCCTTGATCCCTCACGTCTAACACATTCGATAGCTTCCACATGCAGTCCGCAGAGCATGAGACCCATTGTACTGTTTAACACATGTTACTGCCGTAGTCTAAATAAATCGAAGAAAAAAAGTCGCATCATGCAATGACGTGTAAAATACATGAGCACAGCATAGGGAATGAGAGATTAAAATACAAGTAATTAAGAAAAAAAAATTACAATTCAATGTGCATTATTGTCTTTTCTACTTTAGTGTGACCTCATAAAGTGACCTGAACGATGACCCATTCTCACTAAACACATTAGCAGCCACATTCTTAAGATCTTTCATTTTGCTCCGAATTTCATTTCCTTCTTGACCTTCCATCAACCCTTAACAACCCTAGCCATTTCCATTCTCTCAATTAAGCCATTTTGGTTGGCCTTTGGCCTCATTGCAACCTTCATATCATCAGCTAACATCACCGCATTCATCCTTTGTTCCGCAAATAGTGGCCAAGCAATCAATGGAACACCATGAACCACACTTTCAAGAATCGAATTCCACCCACAATGAGTCAAAAACCCGCCGGTCGAGCCATGACTCAAGACTTGGATTTGTGGTGCCCATGAGGGAACCACTAGACCCAACCCTTTGGTCCTTTCTAAGAAAGACTTGGGTAGGAAATCAAAAGGGTTGTTAACACTTAGGGTGTGTTTGGTTGCATGGAATCCTAAGGTGGGAATTGGAATCTCATTCCATGACATCCCATGTCATGGCATGGGATGCCATGGACTTGACCAACTTTGATGTTTGGTTGTCCATGGGAATTGGATTCCAATTCCTATTATGAGTGTTTGGTTGCCTAAAACTAATCATGGGAATCTTTTTTTTTTTTTTTTTAAATTATGAAAATCCCACAATTCTAATTTTATATATAAACTAGAATATGTTTTTGATTTTGCTTCCGCAAAACATCCTTATAGTATAATTTTAAATCCGACGTCTGCTTAAATCTTTCAATGAGAAATAGAAGTGGGCACGGTCCGGATCGGTTCCAAATTTTGAGGAACCTAACTCGGACCATTTAAATCTAATGGAATCGGTCCAGTCTGGATTCCCTCATTTTGAACATTGAGACCGAACCTAACTCGAACCGTTTGGAACGGTCCGGTTTCAAAATGAGTATATAAATATATTCTTGGTATTGATTCATATGTCGTTAAAGGTTTCATTTCTTGTTTATACAAGTTTCTCACTGTAACAATATCGATAATAACAAGAATATATTGTTCCATACTCACTGTAACAATGCCAACTTGGCTAAGAATGTATTGTTATATACTGCAATTTGCTAATGCAATTGCAACTAAAGCATTACCAAGAATATATTGTTACATACTCAATTTGCTGATGTCAACTAAAGCACTGCCAAGAAGTGCACTCACTAACAATATTCACAGTACACTCACTGTAACAATACTTATTGCATTACAATTTACAACATTACAATATTTCCCATCTAGATGGTGAAGCTTACCAATGGATTGGCCAGGGAAGGAATCAACAATCTTGACAACGTCTTCCTTAGCAACGTTGTCAATCCGAAAGAAACCCTCCCTTGCAGACACCAATACGGTCCTCTCTGGTAGGAGCCCAGTAAAACTTCTACATACGACCATCACAGATAAAAGGGGCATACATTGCTTGTTTATCGGTTTCACTCTAGGTTTTCTTCTACGACTTCCTCCAACAGAAATTTCTGTTGAATGAGTGGAACTTTTCCTTCTGTAGCGGGGCCTGGCTGTGAACAAGTAGATGGCTACTGTAAAAAGTTGGGGAACCCACAAAGACATAACTTTCACAAGTCTAACCATTCATTCATGAATTAGAAATGTTACATAACTTGAATTAGGAATGTCATCTAATATACAATGCAAAACTAGGAAGAAGAAAAAAAGACCTGCAAATTGGAGAACATTTGTAAAGAAATATAAAATTTGCCAGCTAAAGATCATAAGGTGTATAATGACATGAGAAACTTACATGTAAAAGCTGAAGTTGTTCTTCCCAAAATGCTTTGCTCTGTGCACCACATTGTTCATCCATTTCACCATTGTCATCCCACCCAATCTCCTCAAAACTACAAGTGCTATCCAGCGAGTCATCTCCCATCTCAAATAACCCAAAAGCAATATCCCTGAGGCTTGCAGACTCATCAGATAATAAAACGCCATCACTAAAACCCATCAAAACCCAAGGACCCATTGGAATTCTTCCCCTTGATCCGGCCATAAACCAACGCTAATTGCAAAAACTTTTCAAATTGAATCAAGTGCTGTAAAAATTGTTTCAAATAGCTAGTTTTTATAAGTCCATAATAGAAGATTTGGTTTGACAATTGAAAGCTAATAATGGGAGAAAACCAGCTAATCAAATTTGTTCTCAGTGGCTCAAACTGATCAGATAAGTTGGGAAATATGGTGTTGTTTCCAGCAAAGGTCAAGTCATTCCAACTCACAATTAATAATTATCACCTCTCCAATGAGACAGAGAAAGGAGAGGGCACATGATGTCTTTAGTGTCGTGTTCCCAACACTCAATCATCACATGCTCTCCCAACTGTCAGGCAGCCTTTCAGCTCATAATACATCACTTCTACTTTTTTAGCACATACAACATGTTCTGAACATAAAGAAGAACACAACACAGGGTTCCAAAGTAATGTGATAACATGCAGCAAACTGTACATATAAGTTATGGAGAAGAGTAGGAACATAATTTGCTAGAACAAGGTAACTAAGATAAAGAAACTAGCTACTAGGTACATACATAGAGGTGGGAACAGAAAAAGATTACAAAACTTCGTTACCTATGCGTTTTATACAATCGTAGAATTAGAGGCTTCCTCCCAGTCGTTCTGATCATCAACAAGTCAATGCCTCGTATTTCATTGGGATCGAATGGCTAAAATTGGCTTTGGATAGCATGTGACTAACTATAACTATGTCCCTGCAAAAGCCTCCTTGGAATGCTACTGCCGCAGCTGTGGCTGATGCAGTGGTGGATGGGTTTTCTCTCTCTGGGAACTTGTTGTGATTAGGCGAGTGCATTGGCGTTGGTTTCTCGAGTTGGACTTCCGGTTTGGGTTCTGGAACTGGAACTACTATTGTTGCTGCAGCTTTGAGTGCATTTGCAGTCTTCTGCCTTTGCTTCTTGGCTGCAGCCTCGTCCATAATTGTAGTCATGATGTTTGAGTAGGCTTTCTGGAGCAAGCGGTAGAGCAACAATGCAGACATCCTTGCTTGGTCTTTCACTAAATCAACATCATGATAGTCCATGAATTCACACTGATCAACAAAATTGACTGCCTTATCTGGACCATGTCGTAAGCATAATAGTAAATGTGCTCGCTCCAACTCCGATCTTGAGCATCCCCTCCTTAAACCAACTAATGCATAATAATCCACAGTACTCTCCAATGCACCTCTTTGCTTTAGCTCCTGCATCTTTGCTGTAAATTTTTGAAAAATGGTGTATAGCCTCAGAGTGATGTCCAGCTTCAAGTGCTGATATTGCAGCAGTACGTCGACATAGAAGCACTTTGATGTGGCCTAGGAATTGAGTAACACACGAACCCTCCGTAGACCACACAGTCGTAGAATTGTCATTCAACTCTTCATTAAATTCTTCATTTGAGGAGAAGCTGTCATCACCATAATACATACTTTCTCTTCGAGTACTCAACACTGACAAACGCTTCCCAGTCTGAAGCAATACCATGGCATCTTCCATCAATCCGAGATGGTAACAAGCTTGTCCAAGAACCAAATACCTATTTTACAATCATAATGCATGGTCACATGACAAAACAAGATACTTACACTAATAGGGTTTGCATCAAATGATTTAAATCATTAAATGCATTAATATATGATACACAAATACATATGATTTATAAGGGTCACTTTACTTGGATTTCCTGTTATTTGCCTGTTTTCCTTTTCTGTTTACTTTGTTTATGTTAAGCTTCTTGCTCTCTTGTAATTGTTTCAGCTGTCTTTAATACAAATGTTTTATTCATCAAATATGTACATATATATATGATATGCAAATACAAAATCTATGTGTAGATGTCTTCAAAAATCTAAATCCATGGTAAACCCATTTTTCTAAACATGGAGAGGGAACCAAAAGATGTGGTGAAAGAGAAAAAATAGAAACCTTGGAGAGGAGATCCTTGCACCAGCATGTTTGTTATCCCAACCAAATGTATTGTCAGACTCATCAGCACCAAGGGTTTGGCCATTAACTTGAATGTAGTTGAGATAAGTAGGGTTTTTGGTTGCTCTGTGAAGCCAAGCAGCACCCCACAACAACTTAGAACAACAAATTGAAACCCATTAGAAATCCACCCTGAAACTGAACCAAAAAATTAAGTTCTAAAATAAGTAAAATTTGCTTACTTGATAACCAGAGTAAGAACAGTAGAATGGGCACACATAGGGCTTCAAGCCATTACTAAGCTCCTCTGTACTTATCAGCAAACCCAAACACCTACACCACCAAAACATTGAGTCCAAAAATGTCAAAATCTGAAGAAAGGGAGAGCAAATAACACAAAGGAGTGTTTTAATTGATCTTATCTGAGCAGTGCCGGGCGGCCTCTCTCTAAACGATTTGCAGAGGCTGACGGAAACGTTGCCCCAGTTATGTAGCTGGTAGTGTGTAGTGTTTGTTGTTGGCCGGAGGAGAAAGAGAGAGAGCTGTTTCGCCTCTGTCCTGCGATGAAGACTGTCCGCGATCAGAGCTCCCAATATGGAGCGAAGATGGCTAAAGCGAGCTGTTTCGTCTGATGAGAAGCTTGGAGTAAGTTGGGTCACATCTTCTGAAGGCCAAAGAAGCAGCTGCAAGTTTCGAATGGAGATCCGAGGATGGAGAGAGCTTCCAATGGAGCTTCGAGTGGAGATCTGAGGATATGGAGAGCTTCGAATGCAGATCTGGGCATGGAGGGAGCTTCGAATGGATCTTTGAAAGGGAGATCTGAGGATGGAGAGAGCAAAAACAGAGATAGCTTCGAATGGAGAGAGGCGAGAGAGGTTTGGGTTTGGTTTGGCGACAAAGAGCGAGAGATAAAAGAGATCGTGAATTGTTTTCCTCGCTGAACCAAGGCGTCCGATTCCCACCAATGGCGGGAATCTATGGCACGTGCTGGCATCCCTCACCCACCAATAAAATCTCAAACAAACACCCAAAATACTATTCCAAGTGGGAATAGGATTCCTATTCCCATGAAATGGGTGCAACCAAACACACCCTTAGTGCAGTGAAGTATCACTTGGGCTTCTCACAACCCATAAGAACCTTTGCTCACAACCCAAAAGCCAATTCCCAAATGAGATGAACAAAACAGACTGGTTGCTCATCCAACCATTTAAAGCACCCAGACTCGTCAGACCCATGGGTCTGACCCGTTTGTATCAATGGGCCAATCAGGTAAATGGGTGTGTGATCCATTTTCTCCTCCTGAAACTATTTACTAAAATACCCTCGGCTAACTTAAACCTCATGGAATTGTGCAACGTCCATTTGTATGCTTCATTGCTCCTATCCTGCACTGGATCAGGGAAATCCTGTGTCACGACCCTATTTTAACACATAATAATTTTTAATTAATTATTTATTTATTTTATTTAGTTTTAATTTTATTAAATTTGAGGTGACATCAAGTAGTAAAGGGGTATCACTAACCTTGAGCAAAACCCTAACAGGAAAGAATTTTGTCTTTAATAGGAATAAATAGGGGTTTAGGTTTTCTCTTTTCTCTCGCTGCTTAAACAAAATCAAATTCAAATAAAATTTGAATAAACTACGTTGATATTGTTTCTAATCCTTTTTCATGTAAGATGACAAGTCCACTAATATTTCTGCAGGTTAGACTTGCCATAATCAACTTTCATCTAATAGGTACAAGTAAGTGCATATTTACTTATTAGAATTAAAATATGAATGCCTCGTGGAGGAACTACCTGTGTGTTTTGATTTCTTTATCGTATTATTTTTGGGCATATCTTGTAATTTCCTTTATTGATTTTTTGGGAAATAAAGAGATTTCACACTAGCTTTATTGCTGACCCAAGTCGGCTTTGGCTTCTTGGGTACATTTCTTCGAAAATGTAGCCGACGAGCTTATTTTCAGGATATAGTAATCTCGGGTGGGCTTAGAGCATTTCATACCATACGTGACGAGCATTACTGGGAGTTGCGCGTGTTCGAAAGATTAGATCTTTTTATTTGTAGGTGTCAGTTTAATTCTTGTAATTTGAACTCGGAGTTATTTGTTATTTTCTGGGAGAGATACATTTGTAAATTGTTGAACTTTTTAGCGTTGGCACTACGAGTTGTAAAATTTTCTTCCTTTTGATGGTCTTTCAGATCAGTTGTTTTATTTTCCCTCTATTTGGTAAATTGTGCAAATTTATTATTTCTCGTGGATGCCAATTGTTATTTTTCGTGAATAAAAATTCATGTTTCGACTTTTGGGAAAACGGATAATCCTACGTGAATTTTTGTTTTCTCAAAAATTGGAGTGTGACATCCTGTCCATGGATCGAAACGCAGAACGCAACACCCAGGCAATTTAATCGGTTCCAGAATATCTCTATACTCACAGGAGTACATCTCATCCAATTCCGGTAATTGAAAGACCAAGGATAAATTTGTTCCAGTGGTTGGGTAAAATATGTACGCTGGAAGATTGAATTCCTTTGCCACATCGAATGCATCCGTTCCAAATAGATCGATCACAAATGCAACAACACGCTTATGCATCATCATATACTTGATTTCATCACATAGCACCAGTAGAGACCGTGTTACCGACAATGTTATACATGTTTTGATCTTAGCATCATTAGGAAGGTCATCAAAATTCACTGGCAAAAATATAGAGCTCATGGAACTAGGAAGCGACTCAAGGACCAAATTTTGAGCTTTAGAAGGCGGACCTTCAATAGGAATTGCAAATGTGAAGGAGAAATCGCCATGGAGAGCAAGTCGCTTCGCGAGCTCGATAAGTGGGATGAGGTGACCTATCCCTGGACTGGGTAGAAGGAATATGTGTGGAGTTTGCTGAATTTTTTCCATTGTTGTGAATGCTAGTTAGTGAGGATAGGAAAGGAGATGGACTTATAAAGGAAATGGTATTGTTGTAAATAGTGTGGGCTCCTTAGGGCAGTTCAGTGATTCTGGCCTTTTAAATTGTGTGAAGGAAGTGAAGAGTGCTAGATGGATGAATCATATTGAGTGTCGTGTGATGTAATGGCTAAGGTTACCCTTGGTGTCGTTACACTCACCTTTCTTTGCTAATTGAGTTATTCGACATTTAGGGTGTATTTGGTTGCACGAAATTATATGTCATGAGAATCTACTATATATTCTAGGTTAAATTAAAGTATTGCTTTACATTCATCATTTGATTTTGTGATCAATAGTGGGAATGAAAGTTCAATGAACATAGTAATCATATGCCTTGGGAGGCCAAGGAGTGTGATTCTCATGTTCATGGGACTTTTATTTTCACCAATGATCACAAAATTAAATTATGAATGTGAAATGATACATCAATTTAACCTATAATGTAGGGGTCCCTTCATTAATTTTCATGATATAGGATTTCATGCAACCAAACACATCCTTAGATGCTTAGTCACTAGTGTAATTAAGTTGCTTTATAAGTAACTAGTGTATTATTTTTGTTGGCATGAGAGAAAGTGGATCGTGATATTAGATCAATTTCGATTAATATTTTAAATAAGTGAATGAAAATTTATTTTAAAACTGTTGCAGTCATGATGAGGTTTATTCCATTTCGATTCTGAACGAACGAGATGGGATATGGACGACGTTCAACCGTGCCCACCTCTAATACAAATACAAAAGTATTTTTCCGCCACATGCACATTCCACACAATCATATTAAGTTTTATGTTCATTTCTTTTATACTTCTAGATGCTTCATATTTACAAACTTTTTTTTTATGGAGAATGAATCTAAACCTTCAACATATTCTTCAACTTCCAATTGTATCCCTATTTTATTTTTTAATGCCTTATGAATAGTAAAACACCTAGTTGATTTGTAAGTTAGATTAATAGATTATGATCATATGATGCTTTAAATAAAGCTTATTTTGTTAAATATGTGAAATTAGCAAAGTTGGTTGACACACGTGACTATCTATTTCTTAAATAACTAGTGCTTTGTCGGTGGTAAATCTTAAATTCACAACAACTATGAAGGAAGCAGTGAACATGAACTCGAACATGGAATTGAAACTAGTAATTCTATCATAAATGCAACATGTATAAATGGGAGAATGTAGGGCCAATGCATGTGGCCTTATGTATTGTCAACATCCACCATCTACATGATTACATTGGATTGATGTTAATACATACTAGTGTACCAGCCGTGCCGTTGGCACGGGAATACACTTTTCATATAGCATGTATCATATTGGTTGTGTTGTTGGCATGGCCATACATTTTGGAATACACTTTTCATATATAGTGTATCGTATCGGCTGTGCCGTTGACACAGCCATGCACTTTCTATATAGCATGAACCATAACATTGTGTTTTAACTCTGTGATCATTGGCTACATTGATGTGTAATAACAAATTAATATCTCTACAAACCAAACGAGTTAAGATACGATGAAAATGATGGAGGATAAAATTTCAAGCTTTGGAACAATATCAAAATAACAAAAAGAAAGACTCAAGCTTTGATACAGAGATCAATCACAAGGATTCATTTCATAATAAGATAAAACCCTAACTCCCAACTGGATCATGAAATTAAGTTGATTAACTAAAAGACTTTTCAATAGCTAAGAGAAAATCCACAAATAATACATAACTGAAACAAACACCAATCAGGATCTACACCCCCAAATTCGATTCGAAACCATACAATGTGCCCTAATATGAGATGAAAGAGAAGAGATCTGTGAAAGAGAAGCAGTGAAAGTCGAAAAAGGAAAGGGCCAAGAAGAACCGGTGGTGATGGATGGCCTTTTAGAAATTTCATAAAATTTGGACGACGTTTTGGAGACTTTGATCGAGATTTTGAGGGCAGTTTCGAGATTTCCAATGATAGGCACATACAACTAGTCAGCTTGAGAATTGCAGTTATAGATACATACGATACGAGGAAAAAGACCTAATTTTATCTTGTTGTAGTTTAGGGTTTCGTTTGTTTGGAAGAACTTGTGGCATGTTTCACATTTTCTAGAGAAATTAATCAAGTACGCTTCCAACTCAAAACTTGTGAGATTGTAGATGATGTTTCTTTACCAACCACGTTAAATTGCTATCAAAGTAATTCTAGGCCAAGGATTGTGATTTCGTTTTTTGTGTTAATTTTGGTCACCTGATTTTAGAAATGTTTTGACAAATATTTCGGTGTAAAGAAAAAACATAAAAATTTCGAAGAAACGTGAAATATATATAATGAATTTCGAGGGTATATAAAATATGTAAAAAATAAATAAGATGCAAGTAAATAAAATAATTAAAGACATTAAATGCAGCCTAAATACCAAGAAATGAAACAAACATGAAATTAATATAAATTATAAAATTAGGGGTGGTTTCAAAAATCAATATAAGTAGAAGAAATTATAATAGAAAATTAGGAGGTGGTTTCAAAATTAGAAGAAATGATAATTAAAAAAATCCCAAAAATTCACGGGAAAAAAACTTCGAATTATTTTGAAAAAACATTCGAAAAATGTAATTTATAGTAGCTGATTTTTATATATTTTTTCAAAAAACGGAATTTATGAAAAAAACCTAAAAAATTGAAATAACTTCTTTCGCTCTTTTTCTTTTCATAATTTACAAAAATATGAAATTTTGCGTGATTTGGCAAAATATCATTCCTTATAATCTAGGCTGACTCAAATTTTGGAACTCAAACTTCACTCATCCTCGGTGGCATCCCTACCTAAACAAAAGTGGTGCTCACAAAAAAAAAAAATAATAATAAAATAAAATCTAGTCAAGCTTCAAAGAAGACCTCTTTTTGCCTCATGTCCATGAAGTTGATTTCCCTTGATTTATTTAGTGTACACATGTTATGAAAGCTCAAGAGTATATAAAAACTTTACATTTTTAGAGTACATTCCTGCATTTCCAAATAAGTGCCACATCAGCAAGTGACTTGGACGACAACCCATTTTCACTTAACATAACAGCAGCTGCGCCTTTTAAGTCTTTCATTTTGTTCTTAAGTTTCTTTCCTTCTTCACCTTCCATCAAACCTTTCACAACCCTAGCAACTTCAAATCGTATTATAAGGCCATTTTCATCGGTTCTGGGTCTTAATGCCACCTTCACATCCTCTACAAGCATCACCTCATTCATTTTTTGTTCCGCAAACAATGGCCAGCCAATCAATGGTACACCATGAACCACACTCTCAAGAACCGAGTTCCACCCACAATGGGTGAGAAACCCGCCAATCGAACCATGGCTCAAGATTTGAATCTGTGGTGCCCAGTATGGCACCACTAGACCCAACCCTTTGGTCTTATCCAAGAATGAACTAGGTAGGAAATCAAATGGGTTATCCATGCTATCTAATGACAAGTAATTTGCGTTTGCATTTCTATCATTTGGGCTTCTCACAACCCATAAGAACCTTTGCCCACTCAACTTCAGCCCAAAAGCCAATTCAGTGAGTTGTTCAGTAGATAGTGTTCCACCACTCCCAAATGAGATGAATAAAACAGACCTATCTGGCTGTTCATCTAACCATTTCAAGCACCCAGATTCATCAGACCCATAGGACTTGCTTTGTATCAATGGGCCGATCGGGTAAACGGGCGGATAATCCAGTCCTTTCAAGGCCTGTATTACACCCGGTTCCAAATCTGTGAATGTATTCACCAAAATTCCCTCAGCAAACCTGTACAATTTGGAATGATGTAATTGCCATTTGTAGGGTTCAGTACCCTTATCATGCATTGGATCAAGCAAATCCCTGCCATGAATCGGAACACACCCAGGCAACTTGATTGGTTCCGCAACATCTCCAAACGCACCTGAATACATGGCGTCCAATTTCGGAGTCTCTAGCATAAAACACAAGGCCATTGCATTCGAAGAATAAAACATATACAACTGAAGATTAAATTCCTTTGCAACATCAACCATTTCAGCACAAAAATCATCCACCACGAAGGCTACAACGTTCTCAGTGCATACTATGGATTTAATTGTGTCGTGGACTAATGGTAGGCACCGAGACATGGTTAGGAATATAAGGATCTCAATCATTTCATCATCCGGGAGATCTTCGTAATTAACTGGAGGAAGAAATATAGAAGTGATGGAGCTAGGAAGCATTTCCACAACCAATTTTTGAGCTTTTGAAGGCGGACCAACTGTGGGAACCATAAATGTGACAGAGAAGTCATGGTGGAAAACTAGTTGTTTCGCAAGCTCGGCAAGAGAGATGAGGTGACCCATCCCTGGACTGGATAGAAGAACTATATGTGGAACTTCTGCCATTTTTTGCTCTCTATTCTCTAGAGAGGCCGAGAACTTGATATAGAAACACCAGTGCATGTAATCTGTTTCAAACCATACGTGGATGAATATTTGTCATACAGTGAGGTTTATCAACAACAAATATTAACATCAAATGATGTCGCCAACAAACCTGAGCTGAGTTTGTAATGGTTTTTTTGTGGATTAGCTGAGATAAGGCCTAGCCAAAAATTTTGTATTGTTAGTCGGATAAAATCTGATGTGTGGCCTGTCCAGGTGCATGTCAATCAATGCCATTCCCACAGAATTTATCTGCAGGTGGAAATATGTCCACTCAAATACAGATATTGGGTTTCATCCCCTCCCCTCTTTATATAGTTATCTAAACAACCAAATATTGTGATGTAGTGTTGTTCTCATTTGTTTCAATAGTTATCGTTTAAACAAAAATGTTCTAGACTACCCTATTCTGGAAAGTCATTATTCCTCTCGTCTTTTTTTTTTAAGAGCAAGCGAGATCTTTAGGATTCTCGAACCTTATTAGACCAAACGTAAAGAAATTGCAGTCGCTGACAAAGGAGGTACCACAAGACCCAACCCTTTGGTCCTCTCTAAAAAGGAATTGGGTAGGAAATCAAAAGGGTCCTTGGCACTTGGCCTGTAAAATAGCTGCACTAGCAGTTTTATCACTTACTTCTTAGAACCCATAAGAACCTCAGTGAGCTGTTTAGTAGAGAGTAGGGGTGGGCATGGGATGGGATCGGATGGGATGAACCTCATCCCTATCCCATCTCGTTCGTTCAGGATCGGGATGGAATAAACCTCATCCCATCCTAAACGGGTTCGGGATGAGACGGAAGGGGTCGGGATGAGCATGTACCATAGTCCTCCAATGAAAACGACAAAAAGAATTTCATCTCAAATTGCTCATACACAAATAATGTCAAATTTATGTACATATAATTTTCATCATAACTATATTAAATGTCATATAAAATTTGTGGAGGGTTAACTTACAATGGAATTAAGTTTGTCAGGTGAATGGTGGGAGATGGAAGGAGCCCCTCCGTAGATCCGTCTTGCATATTTCCGCAAGAATTGAAATATCATTCAACAGGTAGGGGACATACTGATTGGAAGACATAAACGGCGATGGACTTAACGACCATGGAATGTAGAGCATCTCAAAAAATATTATCAATAAAAATAATTGATTTTACTAAACTTCCACTGTTGTCCATTTCGGCCAATTCAACCTCCGATCATCCCCGCTATGACCAGACTCCAATATTACGCCCAACGCCTAGTCCATTGTGCACGAGCAACGTCGGCTGAGAAAGTGGGAGTCTAGTCAACACTCACACGTCTGATGACGGTGACTCGCCAAGGGATCATTACTCTCTAACAGACAATGATCGCCGAACTTACTAGGTAAGCTTAGTCAGTTCGCGACTAATGACGACGACTTCAGGTGCCCAACACCTAGTCCGCTGTGCGCATGCAATGATGGCCGAGGAAGTAGGAATCTAGTCAGCGCTCACACACCTAATGACGACGACTCGCCAAGTGATCATTGCTCTCTAACAGACAATGATCGCCAAACTTACTAGGTAAGCTTAGTAAGTTCGCCATCGATGACGACGACTTCTAGTGCCCAACGCCTAGTCCGCTTTGTGAGGGCAACGACGGCCGAAGAAGTGGGAGTCAAGTCAGTGCTCACATGCCTGGTGACGACGAATCGCCAAGAGATCATTCCTCTCTAACAGAAAATGATCACTGGACTCACCAGGTAGGCTCAGTCAGTGCATGATTGATGACAACAGCTTCGAATGCTCAACACCTAGTCCGCCGCGCAAGGATGACGACAATCGACGAAGCCAATGTCTCGTTGACATTCTCACGCACGATGGCGATGACCCACTGGGCAATCAACGCTCTCCAAAAGATAACAGTTTTTAGAGCATCTCAGCGCACAACCTGCAGTATGCTGACAACAACGGCTATCCATAAACAACAACAACCAAAAGCGATCAGTTTCGATGCAACTCAACTGACAAAAACAGGTTTTCTGCCAGCAGCTAGGCCCGATAGTACTAATTCTACGATTTGTGAAACTTCTAAAGAAAACACGACAGTACAAGACAAAACAATGCTTTCATTAAAAATTTGGTTTGTCCCGAGAAGGTCATTACAACTACTTTAAGGGGAAACAACTTCCTCAGCAGCTTGTCCTGTGGAGCCAAGACCTCCTCTCGAGACATGGGTCCAAAAGCAGCCCTCCTATAACGGGCGAAGTATCCTGAGGAACCCAAAACAGCAGAGGACACAGGAAACTTGGAGCCCTGACCCCGAGCAACAACTCGATCTTCCAAAAGAGGATCAAACTTGAAGTCATCCAGAGTCTTTGTGCTGCTAGGATTCTTAGACAATTCAACACCAAGCTGAAACATCTTGTTGTCAATGACACGAAAGTCATCCGACAGGTTGGCAAAACTAGAAAAGCCATACAATGAGATAAGATTTTTCTCGCTAGCATAAAAAAATGAGAAACCTCTTTTTTGCTCCTCTCGAGAGATTGATTTATCTCCTCAGCTTTTCGAGCAATCGGATCACCTATATCACGACTACCCTTCCTGGAAGATTTTGGAGAGGATGAGCCCTAGTAATACCATTAACTGAAGTAGCAAGTTTATTCTTCTTCGGGACATGACCAGGACTAATCGCCAGCAGCTTAGATGAACTAGGAGGCCTTGGAACCTTCCTCTTTCTAATGTTTGAGCTAGCATTACCAGTGTCTCTGGCAATAAAGGGAGTAGCGCATCCCACGGGCACCTTAACAGAACTTGCCTCCCAACCAACATCTGCATTACCAACACAAACTGAAGGAATATGCTTCATCCCCTCGCCAAAAATGATGGCTTTATTAGCGCACACAACGGTAACTTCCAAAGCACGAGCCGTCGTAAGCTCTGCACGACCTGCCTCACTCAAGGTATATAAACCAGTACGAGTATTAACATCCGTAGCAAGAAAATCTTTCACATAAACTAAGGGCAGCTTATTAAACTGGTCACGTAACTCTTATCCCTCCAACGACAACAGCAATTCGTTTTTCTTTGGCTATCGAAACGACCGTAAAATTTGGTGATTGCGCAACTTAAAATAGTTGAAAGCGATGGATGCGTAAAACAGGGCATCAACTAGCACCCATACTCATCCCGTAGATCCTTGAAGTGGGATGGAGGACGGAGATAGCAAGTTCGGTTAGCGTTTACCTCGAACCCCACCAAGGAGTGCAGAACCTCGACATTCATAAGAATCCCATAGGAATTGGCCCTTGCCAAGGTCGCGATCAGCACCTTCTAACCATCAGGGACCATTTAAGCTGGAGCAATTCCCACGAAATCCAGGTATTCCCAAATGATCTCATGAGCAGGAAGCCTAAAACCAAAGTGGAACATGCCAAGATACAAAACAATACAGCCAAACTTTGGACAACAAAGACTATCGCCCTCTTCAAGAATGATGATCTCGAGATCGACTGACAATGAATAATCATAATGAACGCTATCCAAAGTCGTATGTGTCGCTCGTTTAGGCAAGAAAGATGTTTCACAAGTATCAAGCACATCACCACTCAAAACCCTGAAGCTAGACATTGTTATGAGACAAAGACGAAAGAGAAATCAACACCTGGGAATAAAAGGGAACGTAAATAAGATAATATTGTACCCAACTCCTTTTATAAGATTGGATAACGAAAGTACCGCTCATAGAAAAATGTGCAAACACGACCGTCGTGTAAAATTCTGAAAATCACGCCAAAATGAATAGGCGGACGAGACATCGGAGGGACAAAATCAACAACATCTGATAACAACATTAAATGTGTATGATGTTGGAATAAAAAATTCAACTATCACACAGTTAGTGGTCACATGAACATGCCCACTAACTAAGGAGGCAATAGTTGATGATACATCAAATAAGAATAATATCGCAGTCGTATACGCGGCATGAATCATCTATCACGAGGATCAAGTATTTCGAAACCAAGATAATTCATAAAGCCCAAAAAGAGTGAATCCAGTCATAAAAGCCCAAACAGGCCCGTCCAAATAAACCATAATTAAATGCCAAAATCCAGGCCCGACAAAATTCTCCATTAAAGAGGAAGAACGTTACAAAAAAAAAAAAATCGTGAAGGGATTTACGCCTCCGAGGACGCATCTTCATAAAGAATGGAGACCTTACGAGAAACATCTCATTTCGTCACACCTCATATGTTAATGTCATGCAGGGAATTAACAACGACCATTATATAAGATAAAGGAAACATTCGACAAATGTATGCAACTTTAACTAAGTTGTATCCAAATTTATCTCAATCTCCAACTAAATTTTTGACTTTAGCATCGGAGTGCCTTCAGCTACCAAACAGTGGTGTCTGACAGCCTAACATTTATTTTACAGGTCGTACTTACTGGAGAACGGGTTTTGGACACATCTGTGCCTTTGACACTCCAATTATTTTGCTTATGGATAGGAAAATGTATGATAGGAAGAGAATTTTCAAATTTTGCTAAAGGTATTTCAATCCTATGCGAACATAAATTTCAGCCAAACACTATCATCTTCCCCCCTTTATTTAATCCGTTAGATCTTTATATTTGAATAAATCTCAACCGTTTTTATCTCCAACATGAAACACCATTCTTTAGAAGACAGTGGTTTTGGACTTGTGCATTTCAGTGTTATTGCTTATTGTTGCACAATTGACACAGGGGTTCTTTGGGTGAAATAAATAACTTGGTTATGTGATTATTAGCGCTCTTTCCGAAACTTATAAAGATCATCTAATAGGCTAAATATAAATAAAGATTTTTTTTAGTACCTATTGGGTTCATATCCTTCTTGTCATAACACTTCTGAAATTAGACATTCATGCTCAACATTGCAGACATCGAAGCCAATGCATAAATCAACTGAAAGTATGACACCAGACTTATGTCAAACACCATTCCTCAAATGGAATCTACCTTTGAGAAGACTATAAATGCTAGCCATATTGATGGACACAACAAGGATTTGCATACTAGGATCTTCATCATGCATCAAGAACGTGAAAGTATCATGGCCCTTATCGCAATGTAATCAACAAGTATGAAGTCAGCGCAGAAGATTTCATATCCATACCCCTCTATTTGGCTGTTCTGTTTTTACAATATCATAATTGTTTCTCCTTGTGCAAAATTTATACCAACTTCATCGAACAACTTTACTATCAACTCTTGTGGATGAATAGTTGAAAGTTAGATAACATACATAACAGTTAGCTAGAAATTTGCTATTGTTCTTTATTATAATTATGAAGAAGCGGGTGCTCTACTAGTATCTCAAAATAATTAAACCAAAAAACAATCTCACCACAGGAAACAAATAGGGAAATCCCAGATGTGAAAATGAACACACGAATAAGAAACAAGAAACCTTATCCACAAAGGCCAATGCTTAAACTTACAAGCCTAATTAACATGGGGTCGTCACAGGCGAAACGAACCACTCATGCAACAATCTGACCAAAAAGCCATTTTCTGATCTGAAACATACACAAGATAGAAATAGTAGAAGTCAGACCACATTAACCACTATAACAAGGATTAATATCGCAAAAAGATCAGAGAAATCAACACCATAAAGGAACAATCAAAACACTCTCTTAAGCTTCCATGGTATTCTTTAATGTGTTTTATTAAACGCTAACAAAATCAAACAACTTCTGTACAACAACCCAAAACTTGTGCGCCATTGATAATACCATAATGTGCTAGCAACTTAGAACATCTCCAATGGGCAAGCTCAAAAGCCAAATATAATTTTTGTTTGAGCTTTGAGGATGGATTTTCATGCTCCAATGGAAAGCCCAAAACTCAATGAATTTGAGTTCTCAGCCCAATAATTACCAGAAAAGGGTCCAGTTGGACTTGAACGGAGCCCAGCATTCAAAATAGTCTTGCTTGCACATGAATGTTTTGTGTGCCTAGCTCAAATGACTAATTTGACCTACTTTTGAACCCTTTTTTTGAAATTTTGTTGAGTGACTTGTTGAAATGCACCTACCCTCAACTTCAAACCGGTCTACCTTTTTGAGTTTGAGGTTGAACTCTCCAATGGAGATGATCATATAATCACAAACCTCACACCATATTGAAGAGCAAATTTAATAAATATTTAGACTGGATGACATGGGAAACCCCATTTTTCAAATCAGCAATGAGTTCCTTGCTCTCACATACCATATCAATTATTAAACACGTTTATATGCAAGTTCCTTTATATCTTGCAAGAATATCATAATACCAATTACTAACTATTTTACATTGTTAATCATCTACACCCATTCGACAGTCAATGGCTTGGCCTTCAAGGATGAAAAAGATGACAAGTACAAGTGTAGTTAGACAAACGAGGAAACATATTCGCTAGGACACTTCCCTCATTTGCATTGGATTTGGAAGGACAATACGATTTTCTTGGTAGGGCTATCAATGGATTGAATTTGGATCCTAAAATTACAAAAATTACCTAGGAAAAGTTGGAATCTAATCCAAATTCTGATCCGATCAAGCCTAACTTAAGCATTTTTTAAACCCAAAATCCGATCCATTTACAACCCTATTTCTTGGTATTCGATGCCACTTTGCTCTTTAACTCCATATGCTACCTTTTGGCATGATGCCGATGGAAAGGACAAATAGGTTATATAAAATCAGGTTTTAGTAGACCAGTTATTTAGGATGCAATGGTTTTCTTTAGGGGTGGGGTTCTGCTCATCTGCAATTCATTCCTTCCTGTACTAGGGATTTGAGGATCTGTTACTAAAATAGCATAACATTGTGTGTCTTATTGGAAAATTTTATGTTCTCTAAATGTGCTTAACTTTTGTAACTATACTCTGCATTCTTGTTGGCATTTGACGCAAAAATTAAGAAGTAAACAGAGGAATATGCTATCTTTCCTCTTCACATTCTAATACTCTATAGTTTTACTTTAAAGGTTTTCCGTCAACCATAGTTACATGGGTATGTGGTAGTACTAGAAGATGCGGAAAAAGGGCCATGAGCTAGTTTCTTGAGTGTATCACATATTGCCTCGGGCACTAGGTAAGTAAGACAACCCTGAATGCTTTTTTTTAATACACTTGGAACTTGTAGCATAATAAAAAGAACCAAATAAGTTGAGATGTGGTAAATATGGAGAATTCTATAAAAGTAGTGAAAGGTGACAAGAAAAATGATGATGAAAAATGTGTATCGTTGGCTTTAAAGTTATGCATTCAACGTTTCTTCACATAATAGAAAAGTTTGCTCTCTCGGCATGTAGGATTGAATTCAAAATCACAAAATTAAGACAGAATCAAGCAAATAAAGACCCAAAAATTACTAGCTTACAAGCAATAGAGATAAATACAGTAATTGGGGCCGAGAAAGATACCTCAGGGAGCTTTTTCCGGAATACAACATCCAACTTGGCATCAAGGGTGTTTTCACAAACAATCTTCCCATCTCGAGAATCTAACACAACACCTCCAGAGCTAAGCACAGACATATCGTCAATTACGATTATTAGTCACTGACATTGCTTTTAATAATATTGAAACTAAAATCAATGAATTAGTATAAGGTTTTTCAAGCAGAATATCAAGAAAACTAGCTTATGCATGTTAAGAGGGCTCTATATAACAAGGACACTCCATGATTACATGATCGACTTTAGGCCAACATACTTGTTATGAATTCAAACAATAATCTTTACCTGTAACAAGGACGTTTGCATTTTCACAATCATCATCGTACTCACCTAGACGCTGGCTACACTATGATTAGATGTTCAACTTTTTCAGTTATCTTTCAAATGTTCAATAATTTATAAAACCATACAAGTATACTCTAAATACTTAGCAATACATATATAGTAATAATTATTTATAGGTTAAAAAATGAGTAATAAAATAAAGTTTAGAACTTTAAAATCATATCATATCGTACAACTGTGTCACCATGCTAATTGTGTCTAATGCCTTGCATTCGTGTTGGTGTCGGTGTTGCAGCTCCTCATCATTTTTAACTTCTCCATTTATTTCCTCCTATCAAATGCTCTTAGAGCATCCACTATAAGCCAAATATAACCATACCTAAATCCCATGGGGTCTTGAGACCCTGTTTCACCCACTATAAGCTATTAAAGGGGGTCCCAAGACCCACAAGTGCTCAACCGGGATCAAATGTAGTACCTACCTAGACATTGGGATCACAAGCTAGGCATTTTTTGAAGAATCCAAAGTTGGGCATTAGTTTTTGGCATTTTCTCAATAGCGCCCAATTGCTTGGGTGGTGTTGTTCAACCATGTCAACCAGCAGACCTAGGCTTCATTATCACCCCCAACCTCAACCCTTTTGTGTGCCTTTATTTTTTAATATTATTTTAGCACTTGGTACCCACTTTATGTATTAGCTTATAGTGGGTGTTGCAATTATAGCCTCGGGACTAAATGTATTAAAAAATTCCAAAATAATCGAGACCCTAAGGATAAAATTTGTCACACACACTATTGCATAAAGTGGGTGCAAAGTGTTAAAATAAAAAATAAATATATATTCCATATTGTTTCCTGAATATTCCATCTTCCAAAAGATTTGAAGAAACACAACCACAGTTAGATTTGGGAAACCAAAATCCACAATCTTCTAGAAGCTTCCAAGATCTTCACAAGGGTGGAAACACAATTTAATTTTATTTTCAACAAATTCCTCACGTGGGGTGAATAACCCACTTCTAATTCCAACACTTGCTACATTATCAAGGGCGAGGCAAAGCATGAGAAGCCGAGGTCCACCATTACAAAGCCCCGGCAACATAAGTGGTTTAATCTATCGAAAAATGACCTTTAAGGCTTACTTTTCATCAAAATAGACCACTAAGGCACCATAGTTCACATAATGACTAATTTGTGCCTACTTTTCTTCTTTCATGACCAATAAAGCCTCTATTATTAACAAAATACCAGTAATACAAATCTGCCCTTTTGTACCCAATCAAACCCCACGTAACAAGTGTTTTTTCTTCCGTTTTCCTTCAATCTAAAACTTGTCCTTTTCATTTGCATATTTGTCTTTTCTACCAAAGCTTCCACTAACTAGTCTTGTGCACGTAATTGCAATCTTTCTTTCGAGCCTTTTTTACTCATCTTGAGATCTCTAGAAATCATATTAGTCTCCAAATACTGCTTTGTGAAAAACCTACTTTATTTTCCAAACATTATGCTCACACTTACAATTTTGGAATAAAAGTTGTGTCACAACGCACAAGTGCAAAGTCCAATAGGTTTCACGCTAAAACTAACACACCAAAAAAAAAATCAACAAAGTAAGATCTAACATAAATTTCATGCAATATGAATTGAACTAAATCAAAAAATTCGTTGTTTCATTCACGAATTCACCGAATTTTTCAATAAACCAGCTGTTAAAATTGTCTCCCCAACTAAAAGGGGTCACCAAAAATGAGTACAAATCTCAAGTGAAGAAGACAAAAAAAAAATGGTCTATGTTCATTAATCTCTATACACCATGTCAAAAATCTTTTACACTAAAAGGAAAAAAAATAATAAACAGCACTAATCAGTCTATTCAATCTTCTTGTCCATGTTGCCAGTAAAGATCAAAAGGAGCCGATAGATTGTCAAGGGGGCAAGGTACATTGGCATCAAGTCTCCCTTGGGCTTCCTTTTCTAACTCTGATGCTCCAATGCAACAAACTCACAGTCCCAAGGATGCAGAGGAATAAAACTCCCATCATATTATCTCCACCACACCCATGTTGGTTCCATGATTCTATCCATGATCAATGGCCTGTGGAAGAGGACCCAATATTTCTAAACCTCCTTTGTTTTTAACCTCGATCTAATGTTTAATTCTCTTCCCCAATTCTCATCTCCATCTCCCCCAGTCTATCAGCATTACACATGTACTGAAAAACATGGGGTTCCTCCCTACAAAAATTGAAAATTATGTCGCCTAGTTTGATGAATTCTCTAACGAGAAACCCACACGGAGAAGGAACCACCACTGGTTAATTTTTGGTTTTTTTTTTTTTTTTGGAAGAGTAAAGATGCCCTTTAACTTTATTATTTAAAAGAAACCTTATTGGCCATAAAAGAAAGTAGGCACAAATTAGTCATTATGTGAACAATGGTACTTTAATGGTCTATCTTGTTCAAAAGTAGGCCTTAAAAGTCATTTTTTGTTAATCCATAACTCATTACCTTCATATAGACATCTTCCACTAAAACTATCTTTTTCCACTTCAAGTGTCCTTTTCCCTTTCCCTTTCAGAAGTATAATAGCCCAAGGTCATAAGGAATTTACTGATATCCTCTCAAGGAAAATGGTGTCAAATATATTTATTACATCCTATACTAGCAAACAAAGTTGGGTATAAACTTTGTCGTTTGGAAACCATTCTTTCACTTAATAAGGGGTCAATAGACGCAGATATTTGTTTTTAATAGAAATTTAAATCCATGTGCTACCAAGTACCAAACAAAATGAAGAAAGGTATTGCTGGACTATAAAATTTCCAGCTCCCTTTCATATAAGCTTTAAACAATTCACTTGGAAGAAATTCAAACAACTCATAGGGTTTAATAATAATAATAATAATAAAGGTTATTTGCATTTTCCCCCTATAATACATGCCTTATTCAGCTTTGTCCCCAATTATTATTCGTATTGCACTTTTCCCTTAAGACTAGCATTCAACGTGCCTTGACCGTCTGTTTTCAAAGCAGATTACCAAAATACCTCTGAGAAACCAAAGGCTGAGATTGAATTTTTCATACCTCGAATATCTCATCTCGAGGAAAATCCTAAGGCCTAACTGAAATCGTAATCGTATCTCGAGAAAATCCAAAAGTTGATTTTTTTTAAATCATGCATTTTAAACAACTCGTCTCGAAAAAATCTAACGGTCCAAATTTAATCATACACACATCTCTAGGTAAATCTAACAATCTAAATTTAATTATACGCGCAGCTCGAGGAAAATCTAACGATTTAACACACAACTTGAGGAAATTTGATGATCTAGCATGCATCTCGAGGAAAATTTGTCGGTTCATATTTATTCGTGCAACATCAAGAGGAAAATCGGACGTTCTGAATAAATTTGAATTTAATTTTGCCCCACGAAATAAATTTGAATTTAATTTTGCCCCCTGAAACAGAACAAACCTGAGAGATGAAAGGGAAGGAAGAAGGGAGAGGAGGAATTTGGAATAAGGCCCTAACTTTATTATATGGGTTATGAAACATAAGAGGAAGGAGAAAGTGGAGGAATGAGGAAAATGAGGGAGGATTAAGGGGGAGGTGGTGGCGAGGCTGCGAGATAGAGGAGGAAGAAGGGGAGGAAGAGAAGGAATGAGGAAGAGGAAGATAATCAAAAATTTTCTTGATTAAATATTTAGAGTGGAAAAGTTTGCCAAGTTTTGAAGTTAAGCTTGAGTTGCAGGTCATCTTCATCATCTCTCAGGTTTGTTCTGTTTCAATGAGCAAGATTATATTCAAATTTATTTTATGGGGTTAAGTTATTGCTAGTAATTTATTATATGGGGAAAATTTATTCAGACGTCAAATTTTCCTCGAAATGTTGCACGAATAAATTTGAACTGGCAGAATTTCCTCAAGATGCATGTTGGACTATCAATTTTCCTTGAGATGCGTGTTGGATCATCAGATTTCCCTTGAGTTGCGTGATGAATCGCTAGATTTTTCTCGAGATGTTGCCTAGACATCGGAGTTTGGATTTGTTGCCTAGACATGCGAGACAGAAAGAGATGGTCAATGGAGAGCTTGGAGGTATTCTCCGGTATTTTGAGCAACAAAACTCAAAAAATGCCTCATTTTATTATTCATTTCAGCTTGATAGCGATGATTTAGTTACCAATATATTTTGGGCAGATTCTAAAATGCTTGCAGATTATGCGGACTTTGGTGATTTGGTAACGTTTGATACCACTTTTGGCACTAATAGAGAGTTCAGACCTTTGGGAGTGTTCACTGGATTTAATAATCATAGAAAAATTGTGATTCTTGGTGCAACACTTTTGTACGATGGGACCATTCAGTCATTTCTGTGGCTTTTTGAAACTTTCGTGAAGGCACATGGTGGTAAGAGACCACGTACCATCTTCACTGACCAAGATACTGCAATAGGAAATGCTTTAGCTACAGGATGGCCAGATACATATCATGGGTTGTGCACTTGGCACATAATGCAAAATGGAATCAAGCATTTGGGAGGACACATGAAGAACAAGAATGTTGGTTTTTTGAAGGAGTTTAAAAGGTGTATGTATGAGTACTTGGATGAAGTTGAATTTGAAGTCAATTGGCAAAAAATGCTTAATGATTTTGACTTAAAAGAGAATAAATGGTTGGGTCGCATATATGCTTTAAAGGAGAAATGGGCTAAGTGTTGTATGAAAAACACAATGACCTTAGGGATGCGAAGTACACAACTAAGTGAATCGTTCAATAGTGACTTGAAAGATCACTTGAAATCCGACTTGAACATTTCATGTTTTTTCAAACATTTTGATAGGGTTTTAGAGCAAAAGAGGAATAATGAGTTGGAGGTTGAATTTTTTGCAAGGCAAAAAGTGCCTACATTGGGATTATCTAGATCCCCCTTGTTGAAACAAGCCTCACAAATCTACACACCTTCAATTTTCAAACTTTTCCATGAAGAATTTGATCTTGCATCAATGGCTTTGATAAAAAAAAAAAAAGGAAGATCAAAATAAACACGAGTACATTGTTGTTTTTCATGATACAAAAGAGAAGGAATTTAAGGTATTTTGTGACCCTAGCTTGAATGTGGCAAATTGTAATTGCATGAAGTTTGAGACAATGGGAATATTGTGTTGTCATGTTTTGAAAGTGTTTGGCCGACTTGATATCATGGAAATTCCGAAAATGTACATATTGGATAGATGGACAAGGGGAGTGAAAGGTAAACGTGTATCAAATGAAGTGAGTTCAAGTACGGAAGAAAATGTAAGTGATTGGGTTCGTAGGATCCAATCATATCTTCTACGAATGACATTTCAAGCTTCGTTGAATAAGGACACACGGGCCAACATGGAGAGGTTTATAGATGAATATACAAGGTTGCATCAAGAGGTCATCATGAACAATGACAGTGCACCCCAAGAAGCTTTGAAGCAAAATAGTGTGCTCCAAATTGAAAACATGAAAGGTTTGAAAAAAAACAAGAAGGCCGAAAAGGTTCAAAACGAATGAAACCCCTACATGAGATACGTATAGGAAAGGCTAAGAGAACAAATACCTCGTCCTCCAAGGTAATATTGCTTTAATTCATACTAACTAAATGTATATTTCCAATTGTGACACTTATATAATTATGTGTATATTTCCTTGTAGGGTGATAACACAAGCTTTAATGTTGTTGGAGAAGGTGTATGCAATGTCAATGTACCCTTTCAACCTCCAAAACAAGCACACCCGGGTGCGGGTTTGAGCTTGAGTTTGAGTTTGGGAAGTTACGACTCTGTAGAAGGAACGACTCTTCCTTTTGGTTTGATGTAAAATGCCTTTCCTATATTAATTGCTGTATTTTTTTTGTTAAGCTTTGTATAGCTCTGCAGTGAATTTTTTGTTCAGCTCTGTATTTCTACCAACTCCATTCTGGGTTATAGACAGATATGGAAGAAATACAATTTTTTGTTATGCTCTGATTTTTTGTTCATATGTAAATTTGCAGAGAATTTCAATTGTAATTGCAGAGAATTCAATTGACATAGCATTCTGCATTGTAAATAACATTCTGCATTCTGCAAAAAAAAAAATCTGCAAATACTGTAATCTGTAAAAAAAAAATGCCATAAAGAATCTGCAAATACTGTAATCTGTAAAAAAAAAATGCCATAAAGAATATGCAAATACTTTAATCTGACAAAAAAATGCCATAAAGAATCTGCAAATACTGTAATCTGTAAATATATAATCTGTAAAAAAAAATGGCATAAAGAATCTGCTAATAAAAAAAATCTGCAAATACTGTAATCTGTAAAAAAAAAATGTCATACAGAATCTGCAAATACTATAATCTGTAAATACTGTAATCTGTAAAAAAAAAAAAATGTTATAAAGAATCTGCAAAATAAAGAGCAATCTGTATATACTATAAATACAGCCAATAGCCAAATACTAAGCCAATCTGTATATACTGTAAATACAGCCAAAATAAAGAGCAAAATAAAGAATCTGTAAATACTTTAATACTGTAAATACTAAGCCAATAGCCAATCAGCCAAATACTAAGCCAGTCTGTATTGAAAGATTATAAAAGAGCATTCAATAAAAGAGCAGATTATTTGCAGATTATAAAGATTGTTTGCAGATTATAAAGAGCTGATTGGCTTAGTATTGAATAATCTTTCAATACAGTAAATGCCATAAATAATCTTTCAATACAAAATGCCATAAAGAGCATAAAGAGCAAATCTGTAAAGAGCAATCTGTAAAAAATGCCATAAAAGAGCAATCTGTAATACTGCAAATACTGTAATAAAAGAGCAATCTGCAAATACTGTTACAAAAGAAAACCAAACCATCAAAAAAGGTGTATTGATTCACCCATAATCCCATTACATAATAGAAATTCATTACAACATCTGTTCATGTACATTACAAAATAAAACTACAAAATAGAACCTCACATATCATTCACTCAAAAGCTTCAAAATAACTAGTACAAGAATCACTAGGTAGTTGACCATGTATCCAAGAAACAATGCCTTTTGTTTATGCCCACAAAGATATGGAAATAGGTAGTTGTCCAAGCAGTCTTTGACAGTTTCAGTTGGAGGGAATTTGGATTTTCTAATTTCTTCATCAACCATTTCCAGAGCTCTTCCTTCCCTACGAAAACCCTTACAATTCTCATCAGCTTCATTAATGGTAGCTAGGAGTATAAGCAATTCCAGAGATCTTCACAATTCTGAATTTGTAATGCAGGCATTCCACCATTGTGGAGAAACAAGTTAATACTTGGAGCCCATGGTGTAAAACACGAGTAAAAGCATTGACAAAGTGCAAGGTAGATACGCATCAATTAGTTTATAATGATAAAGTTAGTCGGAACTTCATGACTGCATGCATACACTTGATTGCTATACAATCTAGAAACAAAGAAAAGTAAACATGAGAAACAATTTTTACAAGAACATGATAAATACAGGGGGATTTAAAATTCACCTTCTCTGCACCGTTGACCAAAAAATATCCCCCTTGATCGAATTCACAATCACCCTTTTGACATCCATTTGTCCAGCATAGATTTGACCTGACCATTACCGGAATTTGGCCAAAATTGACACTTTTAGTTTCTTCAAATATTACTTCCTTCTTGATGTACTCTTCTTTGCTCGTTTTGAATTTGTCAATTTTCGTGAGCTTTTGAGTATACACCTGATCAATCAAATAATCCAATAATAACTCATTTTCAATACAATATCAAGCAATTGGAGCTTCGTCACTATAACCGTAATAAAAAATATAAATAACAAAAGGATAGAATCAATAGACACAACACTTATCCATTATCAAATTTTCTAACTCCATCACACAGACCATGATTCTTCAACTTGTAAGAACACTTTATTAGGATAAAATATCTGAACAAGTTCATCATGTTTGCGGGGTTGATTTGAGTTGGTTAATGAGTTTGATTCAGCAACAAACAGACTATAAATCAAAATTAAGTCACAAAAATCTGAACCCAGAAATGAATAATAAGCAAATGAAACAAAATCACCTGAACTGTCATTTCAACCTTCATCCTAGAAGAGTGACTAATTTCACAGAATTGGAGCTAAGCCACTATAATCATAATCAAAACGTATAAAGAAAGAAATCAAGAGACACAAATTTGTACTTTAACAAACACTCATGGATTATCAAAATTTTTAACTCCATCACATATGGTCTTCAACACAATGGCGAAATTCAGCAGACCACGATTCTTCAACTTATAAAGCACACTTTATTAGGATGCAAATATTTAAACGAGTTCATCATATTTGCGGAGTTGATTTAATTTAGTTAATGATTCCGTAACAAGAGTACAAATCAAATTTTAGTCACAAAATCTGAACCTAGAAATGAACAATAAACAAATGAAACGAAACCCAGAGTTGAAAATCACCTGAACTTTCATCTCAACCTTCATCCGAGAAGAGTAAGTAACCCTTTGAAGTCTCGCATGTCTAGGCAACAAATCCAAACTCCGATCCTTGGTTTCAAACGTGGGCTTCTCCAACGAAACCTTCCCGGACTTAATCGAAGCGTACCTCCAATCACCATCTCCCTTCTTCGACAGATCGTAACCAGGCTGAATGACGACCTCCTCCAGCGAATCAAACAGCCTCTGAATCCCACTGTTCACAAACTCGTTGTACGAATTAATTTGGTGGTGAATCAGACCGTACTCTTTGAAGAACGAAATCGAAACGTCTCTGCATAATTTCTTCAAAGACTCTTCGTTTAATGCGAGTTCTTCTTCCGCCGTTGATGTCGATCCCTTCTCCAGCTTCGAGTGTTTCAGCGATTTCGTTACGTCGCTGAAATGGTCTAAGTCCATAAAGTCTCCGTTCTCGAAATGATCATTTTCGCTGCTTGAAGCGAACAGGTCTTCTACTTCCATTGGAATAGTAGAGTCCGCCATTGTTGAAGAACGCAAAACCCTAACTAAACCCTAAACGCGATTGAAAACCCTAATTTGGTGAAATGTACTCGCTGGAAATCCTAATTTCGGCAATAATTTTCAGAGATGGAGGTTTTTTTTTTCTTCCTCTTCCTCTCCCTCAGATCTAGATCGAGAATAAGTTTTGTTTTTTTTTTCAAAACGCAGACCCTCTCTCTCTGTTTGCAAATGGATTTTCCAAGCCATAAATCTCAGATCCGACGGCTGTAATAGATTCAAAACCTGCCAATATTTTAATTAAGAGAGGGTTTTGAATTACATCGCTACAAGCCGTCGGATGAAATCCAACGGCTCACACACGTGCACAGGACGCCCTCCAGCACACCACGCGCAGGAGCCCCCCCCCCCCCCCCCCCGGGTCCAACTTTTCATGTGTCAAGTTGTTACAAGATTGTCAAAGCGTAAATCAAGCTGAAAATCGAAGAACCATTTTCAAATCGAATTGGGATTCAAAGTATAACAAAAAAAAATTATTATACGCTAGATATATATGAAAAAAATGAATATTTGGTCACAATAATTTCTTAATATAGATATGATTTATAGACACAAATATGTTATTTTCATATATGATTAGATTCATAATCTAATTAATTCCAAGTCGCATCTAAGGTATAGTAAGGTCAGGCCCAATTTCAACATTAAAAGTTGGGGCTCCAAATGAAAGCTAGACAATATGTTGGGCCAAATTTAAAGCCCCAAAACACCCAAAACAAGTATTAATTAGAAAACTGTAAAAAGAGATAATAATTTGTGAAACTGAGTTGCTCTTCAACTGATCAGCCGCCTACAGGTTGTGCTTTTGAAACTGAAACTGGTAAATGATTTTTAATTTTTTTTTAACTTCTTTTCTTCCTCCTCTTCTTCCTTTTCTTCTTGCTCCTCATTTGTTTTTCCTCTTCTTCTTTTTCTTCTTTGTTCCTCAACTGTTACTGCCCTTTTCTTCACGAAATAGACCTTGTTAATGTGAAAACTCGACTCACACGATTAATGAAAATCGCGATCTTGTGATTCAACTCAGATTGAGTCGGACAATTTAATCCATTCACAATTTGATGTAGTGATTCAGGTCACAAGGGGTGCGATACAACTTGAATCGCAAGTGAAATCGTACGACTTGAGACTTTAACAAGTCAAATCGTACGTCTTGCGATTTTAAAAATAAAAACAATGGTTATAAATGCTAAAATTGTTTAACTTGACATTGACATCCTTTAAACTACACCGTACTGTCAGTTCAATATAATCTCACCCTTGGAAAGCAAGGATCCAGTGATTCCGAGACAGGTAACACCGCAGGTAAAACCCACAGGCACACTGTCCCTTCTCCTTTAATTATTTCCATTTTCTCAACACCACAAACAGGAAAAATGTCCAGTTAAATGTCAAACTAGTAATGTGAAAACCCTATCCTACTCTCAATGTTAAAACAAAATTTGACTCTTAAAACGAGCGAGGGGAGGGAGGTGGCGGGGTGGGACTGTCCACTCTGCTCGGGATATGTGTCATCGTTTTTTGTACGTGCATTTCAAGCGGAGTGGACGGGTGGCTCGTTTCCTCGCCATTTAGAATTTCTCTTTTACAAATTAATCATGACCATATGAAAAGTTGTTCAATGAAAAGAAAATTAGCATAGCCCTGACAACATGCAAGTATAATACAACACACCTTACAATTTGATGATTGAAGACTTACCAGTAAGAACCATGGCCATTATGATGGGCAGGTGCAGGAGGCAGAAAAACCTTCAAGTCGACTATTATCTCAGGAGTATGAACCTTTGCTTTCTCTGAGTACTCATGTTTTGCCGAATGCAAAATAGACTAGTACTCCACAAATCATGCATCATCCTCACGACATCTCAACAAGACAGCAGGCTCTTTCAATCGGAGCAAGCCCTGCACAGGAAGTTCACCATCATACTCGCTTCAAAAGTAAAAGTGCAACACCACAATATGTGAGTGTATCATGGATAATGAAAATGCAAATAAGTAAAAGATTATTAGAGAGAGAGAGTACATGTTCTACATAGTTTTTCAGCAAACTACATGTATAGTAGATATTTAAAGCCCAAGGTTCGTTGTAAGTGTATTACAAATATGTAACGACATAGGACAATAAAAAAGATATGACGAGGACAAACTTAAATATCTTGGTGCGGTTATGTTACAATTAAAAAACCTTAAGCTGGCTTTGTCTTGTATCATAAAGAGGAGTACCATGTCAGTTTTACAAACAATGATAATCATTTAAAAGATCTAGCAAGAATGACAAGAAATGAACATGTTCAAATCAGCATTTTATGGCTTTGAAAGGGTTTCAAAACTGGCCAAGCTGTTAGAAAAAGTTCCAATGTGCTGGGATCCACATAGATGTTTGTAAGAAAACAAGTCAAAACCCTTCTCATCAATCAAATCGTGTTACGAGTTCTTCACGCAGCAGTGATCGCTACATGTACAAGCAGGCATATTTTCATCCTAGTCACCTCTTTTCTTCCCTTCTGAACTATCACTAATGCCGAAGAAATAAACAACCAATGAAATGCATGACTACAAATATTTGGTCAAATACAATTGAGCATTCTCATTTAACCATGTTCAACCTCTCCAAGATTCAACTTAACTGGCTCTCTCTACAACTTCACGCATATGAATACAATTAGGTAGTAAAGCTCTGGACGAGTTTAACTTTAAAGAGATTCGGTTTGCCACGCAGAATTGTAATTTCCACAGAATAACAACCTATGAAACAGAAAAACACACAATAACAAATAAATCGCTCAGGGTTTTTACTGACTTGAACTACCAAATCTTTCAGAAGATGTTTGTATGTATGGTGCTCCTGACTCACGCGCAAGAGTTCCTTAGCAGCAGCCTCCTTCATGGCATTAACCAAGTCATCCTGCGCTTGGAGAACCTTTAGACCCTTTAGACGGGAAGCATTAAGCTGCATTGAGTACTCACTGCAGTGAAGAAAAAAAATTTTAATTGAACAGTTTTACATGTTTTCCCAAGTGAAACACACATACGCTACTCTATAAACACATCTAGAAAATGGAAAGAGTTTGTGGATATTTTGTTAAAACCGAATAATTCAAGCACTCAAAGCCCCAAATAGTTGAGCATTTACTGTTCCGGTACAGAAATTACTAAGCTTATCAAAAAATTAGTCTACACATTGTTTCTACCTTCTCTTATTTGTATCAATTTCTCCGCAATATTTTCTATTTACAGCAGGGTCGGCCCTGAGATTATGGGTGCCCAAAACGAATTTTTCAAATGGGCCCCTCTTATAATAAATATTAGACCAATTATGGGTTTCCTGGTTTCGATTCCATGACTTGTTGTAAGACGAGCAGGTACTTAACCAGCACATCAAAAAGACAAGCAACGACATGAAAGAAAGCATAAATCTCTATACAATACACACTAACACAAAAAATCGAAATTTTGGTGCCCCTTCTATGTAGTGCCGTAAGGACCAGGCCTACGCCCAGGGCCATTAAACACTAAACTAACACAGTGAATCAACTCAATAACAAAGTGAATCAACCCGAGCCTAGAAAGCCCTAGAGAACTCACTCAATTTTTTCAGCATTAAATACTCAAACTCAATAACACAATGAATCAACTCAAGCCTAGAAAGCCCTAGAGAACTATATGATAAGGCATCAGATTCGAATCCATAATCATATTTACGATACACTTTTCAATCCGACCTACATTTCAACTCTCACAGTACTTCTAACTACTGATTCGAAACTACAAGCACAATTAATGGCAAAATGTAGCAAAGAAAATGAAGAACAAATTAAATAGATGTTCGAAAATCATTTACATTTACATTTTCTTGCGAACTTCAACTTGTTTCTGATACACCTCCAATAAGGTTTACTTATGCGAGAAGGAAGAACTGATGAATTCAGGTTGTCATAGGCTGTTTTGGTGTTGCATTGTGAAGCCAGGCTATTGTAGGTGGTTGCTGATGCTTTGCAGATGCTTTGTTGAATCCAGGCTGTTACAAGGTGGTTTCTGATGTTCTGTTAAGTAGTCTGTTAAGTAGGCTATCTGTAGGATAAGGTTGTGTGAGAGTTGTTCTGTTAAGAGTCTGTTAGGTGCTTTGTTAGTAGAGTCTGTTAGGTGCCCTGTGTGAAACAGGAAACAACATGTTTTGTGAAACAGGAAACTGTTTCACTGTTTTGTGAAATAGGAAACGTGTTTGAAACAGGAAACTGTTTGGACTCCTGTTTGAAATAGGAAAAACTGTTTGGACTTCTGGAAACTGTTTTTTGAACAGGAAATAAATTCTAGGAAACAAGAAACTGCTGCGAAACAGGAAACTGTTGTTCCTATATATACTAGGAACTATAGGTGTTTTGTTAAGGTGATTCCATGTAGAAAAACTGTGATGCACAGGGAGTAGAGAAAGATAATTCCTTGAATTGTTTCATCTCTTGTTGAGAGATTGTGTGAGAATTGTTATCTTCTTGTACCTTGTTCTTGAATATAGTGGAATCACCTCACCGTGGACGTAGGCAATTTGCTGAACCACGTAAACCTTGTGTCTCTTGTGGTATGTTCTTAATTTTCTCTAATTTCTTTCATTGCTAGTTGCTCTATTTAATTGATTGGATCCTTGTGGTACTTGTGTGCAATTGTTGGTGTCTACCCGCTTCCGCAATAAGGCGCAACAATTGGTATCAGAGCACTAAGGGAAATTGATCTTGAATTGTTCTACTCAAGATTGTGAAGATTCAAAAGTGCTAGGCTTTGTTTGTGCACAAGTTGTTTGAAGAAAAACCGTAGTGAAACTTCTTGTCTAGAAAGTCACAGGTTTTGTTTGCAATGGCATCCAAGGTGAGCAAGGTACATGTGGAGAAGTATGAAATTGAGAATGGTGAGGTGTCTTTGGTGAAAGTACACACAAAAGACAACCCTGCTGATATGTTGACAAAGGTTGTTCCTGGAGTTAAGTTCCAACATTGTTTGGACTTACTCCACATTGACTCATGTTGATTGAGGGCCCTTTGGGGCGTTGCCCTTCGGGGCGGTTTCGTGAGGTGACAAAGCTATGATGGAGTGTTGATCAGTTTATTCTTATGCCTTGTTTCGGCTCATTTTTTCCTTATATGCCCCCACTCTCTACATTTGTGACATTGTGGACCTCTAGACTTTGATCTAGATTTTCCACTATTTGAAGATGATTTCACTTGAGACCTTCCTCTAACAACCAACCCTTCAGCTTGATCTTTCCCACTACCATTTGATGAAGTTTTCTTCCGAATCTCATTGGACAAGAGTGCACCGGTAGTTTCATCAAATGTAAGTTCATCTTTCCCAAACAAAATTGTTTGTACAAGATTTTCATATGACTGCGGCAAGGAGTAAAGCAATATAATTGCTTGGTCTTCATCCTCAATCTTCACATCCACATCTCTCAAATTTGAGATAATCCGTGTAAACTTGGCGATATGATCACCAATTGGAGTGCCCTCATCCATTGCTAGTCTGTACAATTGGGTTTTTAAGTATAACTTGTTTGATAATGTCTTAGTCATAAACTGTGACTCAAGCTTCAACCAAACATCAGCTGCCGTAGTCTCTTCATTAACTAAAAAAACTATGTCTCTATCCAGACACAAGCAAATAGCAGCATGCGCCTCCAAATCCAATTCTTCTCATTCATCATCTGACATGGTTTCAGCCTTTTTATCCTTCCCTAGTAATGCCTTGTGTAATTTCTGAGAAATAAGCAAATTCCTCATTTGTATTCTCCAATATAAATTGATCTTGAATTGTTCTACTCAAGATTGTGAAGATTCAAAAGTGCTAGGCTTTGTTTGTGCACAAGTTGTTTGAAGAAAAACCGTAGTGAAACTTCTTGTCTAGAAAGTCACAGGTTTTGTTTGCAATGGCATCCAAGGTGAGCAAGGTACATGTGGAGAAGTATGAAATTGAGAATGGTGAGGTGTCTATGGTGAAAGTACACACAAAAGACAACCCTGCTGATATGTTGACAAAGGTTGTTCCTGGAGTTAAGTTCCAACATTGTTTGGACTTACTCCACATTGACTCATGTTGATTGAGGGCCCTTTGGGGCGTTGCCCTTCGGGGCGGTTTCGTGAGGTGACAAAGCTATGATGGAGTGTTGATCAGTTTATTCTTATGCCTTGTTTCGGCTCATTTTTTCCTTATAAAAAATTTGCCGAGGTGGAGAATTGTGAAACAGGAAACAACATGTTTTGTGAAACAGGAAGCTGTTTCACTGTTTTGTGAAATAGGAAACGTGTTTGAAACAGGAAACTGTTTGGACTCCTGTTTGAAATAGGAAAAACTGTTTGGACTTCTGGAAACTGTTTTTTGAACAGGAAATAAATTCTAGGAAACAAGAAACTGCTGCGAAACAGGAAACTGTTGTTCCTATATATACTAGGAACTATAGGTGTTTTGTTAAGGTGATTCCATGTAGAAAAACTGTGATGCACAGGGAGTAGAGAAAGATAATTCCTTGAATTGTTTCATCTCTTGTTGAGAGATTGTGTGAGAATTGTTATCTTCTTGTACCTTGTTCTTGAATATAGTGGAATCACCTCACCGTGGACGTAGGCAATTTGCTGAACCACGTAAACCTTGTGTCTCTTGTGGTATGTTCTTAATTTTCTCTAATTTCTTTCATTGCTAGTTGCTCTATTTAATTGATTGGATCCTTGTGGTACTTGTGTGCAATTGTTGGTGTCTACCCGCTTCCGCAATAAGGCGCAACACCCTGTTAGTATTACTGTCAATGGTTATGATAGATACTTGTATAAATAGGTGATCAATAAGATAAATAAGACATTCATTGATTTGCAAACATATTGTACAATTGAGCAATTGCTCTACAGGAGATTGGGCATCTTGAATTAGCCCTTTTGACATTCAATACAACTCAATTCATTCCTATTGCTACTATCCCTATAGAGATTACAATTGCAAGTCCTTTATTTTCTATCTACAATTCTTTGTCAGTGTTGGTAATTCTGGATCTGCTAGTAATTCTGCTTCCATCCTGCAAAACAAAGCAATACACAGGTCAGTTCTTATCAAATTGGTATCAGAGCACAACTGATTCTGAGGAATAATGGTTGGAAAGGGTACTGGATCTACTGTTAATGCGAGAATGGAAACTTTAGAAGAATCTATGGTAAATGTTCAGGATCAATTAGAATCCTTGAAAGGGGGATATCAAGAGGTACTCCAAAGATTGGATCAGATATTGAAAACACAACAAGAAAATCAGAAAACTGCTTCTACTACAGTGTGAGATCAAGTTCCTCCACTAAATGCTGAGACAGAGTCCAAATGGAGGAATGGGGGGGGGGGGGGGGGTCACAAGGATATCAAATGGATAGAAAACCTAGAAGGTTGGAGATGTCGATCTTTGATGGAACAAACCCAGATGGCTGGATCTTGAAGGCTGAACGATTCTTCTCTTTTCAAAGTACAACAATGAAGAGAAAATTGAAGCCGCAATAATATCTTTTGAGGCTGATGCGCTTCTATGGTATCAATGGGAGAGCAGAAGGAGACCAATTTTGTTTTGGGAAGAATTAAAAAGGATACTTTTGAAACAATTTAGGGCCAATCAAGAAGGGTCTTTATGTGAGCAATTTCTTGCTCTTAGACAACAAGGAACAGTGGCTGACTATAGAAGAAGATTCGTCACGCTAGCAGCTCCGCTGGAAACCTTGAATGAAGAAGTATACCTGAGCAAGTTCATCAATGGTCTCAAACATGCAATTCGGGCAGAGGTAAGGATGTTGGAACCGGGTTTTCTGGGTCAGGCTATGGAGTTAGCCTAATGGGTAGAGGAAAAACAAGCTTTAACAGGCTTAGCTCGTTCGGGTTTTCAAACATATCAACAACGGGCTTTGGGCCAACAAAAACAATTTGGGCAAGGCCCATTAGGGCATCAATCTCTCATTCATTCCAGAGATGTCCCTAAAGCTCTAGGTCGAGATACAGATTCTCGCCATTCAAGAGATTACCGAGACCTTGAGAAGGAATCGTTCCCGAGAGGAGAGATCCGAAAGATTTCGGAGGCGGAGTACCAAGCAAAGCGAGAATGAGGTCTTTGTTTCAAATGTGATGAGAAGTATTCACCAGGTCATCGGTGCAATAAGAGGGAAATCAGCGTTCTCATCGCGCAAAGTGAAGAGGAATTGGAGAAGGAAGAAGTTTCGGAGTTGGATGAACAGAAAGAGTTGGAAGTGGCTGAGATCAGTCAAACAATTGAAGTTTCTTTAAGTTCAGTTATGGGGTTGACAAACCCAAAAACAATGAAGATCGAGGGTGAAATATCGAACCAATCAGTGGTAGTTTTGATCGACAGTGGGGCGAAGCATAACTTTGTGTCTCAAAAATTGGTCGAGCAAATTAAGCTGCCAGTCACGGCTACGGGAGTGTACGGGGTGACCATGGGTTCGGGTGACACGGTTCAGGGAAGTGGGATCTGTCGGAGTGTTCGGTTGTTGTTGCAAGGGGTTGAGATATTGGAAGATTTCTTTCCTATAGGGCTTGGAAGCTCTGATGTAATTTTGGGAGTTCAGTGGTTGGAGACATTGGGAACTACCTCCATCAACTGGAATGTTCAAATACTGAAATTTCGGTTGGGGTCAGAGACACTCACTCTCAAAGGAGACCCTTCGTTGGGACGAAGCTTGGTTTCATTAAAGACTATGCTCCGAGCAATACAGCAAGAAGGTCAGGAGTTTTTGGTTGAATTAGGCAGCATGTCTTCATCAGGGGACGAGCAATCAATTATACCAGGTGAGTTGTCCGAGTTGTTAGACAGATATAGATCAGTATTTCAAGCACAGGCAGGGCTACCTCCTAAGCATGGGTATGAGCATGGCATAATTTTGCAAGAGGGAATGAGCCCAATCAATGTTCGTCCCTACCGTTACCCCCAATTCCAGAAGAATGAAATCGAGAAGCTTGTAGCAGAAATGTTGGAGTCAGGGATCATCAAACACAGTGTGAGTCCTTTTTCGAGCTCAGTATTATTAGTAAAAAAAAAGATGGGGGTTGGCGATTTTGTGTAGATTACCGGGCTTTGAACAAACACACAGTGCCAGACAGATTTCCAATTCCCATTATAGATGAGTTGCTGGATGAGCTTCATGGGGCTGTGGTATTTTCGAAATTAGATCTGAAATCAGGGTATCATCAAATTCGGATTCAGGAAGGGGATGAAGAAAAAACAGCTTTTCGCACACATGAGGGACACTACGAATTCCAAGTGATGCCCTTCGGTCTATCTAATGCGCCGGTGACATTTCAGGCTCTTATGAACTCCATTTTCAGACCGTATCTGCGTAAGTTCGTATTAGTATTTTTCGATGACATATTGGTATATAGTAAGGGATTTGAGGCTCATCTAGAACATTTAGAGACAGTCCTGGATCTGTTACAGAGGCATCAGTTGTATGCAAATCAGAAAAAATGTGAGTTTGGGTGTTCTGAGTTAAATTATTTGGGACATCGCATATCGGCGAAAGGGGTGGCAGTGGATCAGACAAAGATTCAAGCTATGTTAGAGTGGCCTCGACCAAAGAACATTACGGAATTACGCGGATTTTTGGGACTCACTGGATATTATCGAAAATTTGTGAAGGGTTATAGTAAAGTGGCTTGGCCTCTGATAGCTCAGTTGAAGAAATATGGGTTTAATTGGCAACAAGAGGCGAAGGATGCTTTCATAAATCTGAAACAAATCATGACTCAAGTGCCCGTGCTTGCTATGCCTGATTTTTCGAAGGAGTTCGTAGTAGAAACAGATGCTTCCGGGTATGCCGTGGGAGCTGTATTGATGCAAGATCAGCAACCAGTAGCTTATTTCAGTCAGGTATTGGGGCAACGCGCGCGGCTTAAATCCATTTATGAAAAGGAGTTGATGGCGATCGTTTTGGCGATCACAAAGTGGCGAGCGTACTTGTCAGGAAGGAAATTCATGGTACGTACTGATAAAAAAAATTTGAAATTTTTAATGGAACAAAGAGCAATTGGGTCAGAATATCAGAAGTGGGTTAGTAAACTATTGGGCTACCAGTTCGACATTCAGTTTCGGTCAGGTGTCTCGAACGCGGCAGCCAACGCTTTGTCACGGATTTCTCTTTCGCCAAGCTGTTCCCAAATGACTTTGCCTACTTGGCGGGACTGGTCAGTTCTTCGGTCAGAAATTTTTGCTGATATTGACATAGCACACCAGAAACAGCAAGTGTTACAGGGATCTGGTCCTTCAGGTTATGCCATTTTCCAGGATATGTTATACTTCAAAAATAGGTTAGTTATACCCAATTCTTCTTCTTTCATTCCTATTATCTTCAAGGAATTCCATGAATCCAGTATAGGGGGACATTCTGGAGAAACAAAAACCTATCAGATAATATCTAAAGAGCTCTACTGGGTGGGAATGAAATCAGATATCAGGAAGAGGGTTAGTGAATGCGAAGTCTGCCAGAGAAATAAAACAATGGCGACGTCCCCTGCCAACTTGAAAGGCAGCGTGAGATCTTGAACGACGTTGTACAAGGTTTTGAGTCGCTCCTTTTGCAGATGACCGTATGGATGGGGCTGCTTCGGGATCTAGTTCTGTAGCTAGGGATGGCAACGGGGCGGATTTGAGTAAATCCATCCCCGATCCGTCAGGAATAACGGATCCCCCAATCCACCCCGCCAATCCGTTTACAATTTTTATTAAAAATCGTAACCGCCCCCGTGCGGATTGGCGGATATCTGCCCCGATCCGCCAATCCGTTTACGGTTATCCATCTAACTACAGAAATTATAACAAAAATTACAAAGATACAAATATCCATACAAAAATTACAAAGAATTACAGAAATTACAAAGAATCCATACAAAAATTATAACAAAAAAAAATCGATATCTGATATCAGATCTGAGATATACAAAAATTATAACAAAAAAAAAATTGATCTCTGATATCAGATCTGAGATCTTGATCTCAAAACTTTGATTTCAGATCTGAGGTTTTTTCGAGTGTCCGTGAGAAGAGAAGAAGACGACCCTTCGCTGTGAGAATGAGACAACCCGTTGGAATATTAAACCCACTCCAATTATCCATGGGCCTAAAATTTCCCATGTACTTATCCACGGTAGTACCGTGTGAATTTACAGTGTAGTTGTACGATTGGTACCCACTGATATAGTTGTAGTCCCACGACCCCGCTCTTGCTTCCGTTTGATATATGATTGGATTCACCTTTTCTACAAGTTCGAGCTTTTAGAGAGTTGGCAATTTATCATGGTATCAGAGCATTGGTCCTCGAAGGTCGTGGGTTCGAGTCTCGTCCAACGCAATCACTGCGAGAATTTTCAGTATTTTCCTCGCGCTTGCGCTGAGGGGGAGTGTTGGAATATTAAACCCACTCCAATTATCCATGGGCCTAAAATTTCCCATGTACTTATCCACGATAGTACCGTGTGAATTTACGGTGTTGTTGTACAATTGGTACCCACCGATATAGTTGTAGTCCCACGACCCCGCTATTGCTTCCGCTTGATATATGATTGGATTCGCCTTCTCTACAAGTTCGAGCTTTTAGAGAGTTGGCAATTTATCACGACCCTTCGGCCTTCGCTGCGAGAGAGAAGAAGAGAGGATCCTTCGCTGTGAGAGAGAAGAAAGGGTGACCCTTCGGCCTCCGCCTTCGCTGTGAGAAAGAAGAAGGGGCGACAAGAAGCGAGGGTCGACCTTGGAGAAACGAGAGTGCTCTGTTTCTGCGTGTGAGAGGGTTTAATCCTTTATATAGGGGAATGATATTTTTGTAAATTTACCGGATAAACGGATATCCGTGGGGTGGATATGGATAAATCCGTACCCGCCCCTGATTAATAAACGGATACAGATTGAAAATCCGTATCCGCCCCAAGATGTAGGGACCCTTTACTAAATCCGCCCCAAATGAGGCGAGTGGGGCGGATATCCGTGAAAATTCGCCCCACTGCCATCCCTATCTGCAGCTGGTCTTTAGAAAGACATTAATACTCAAATAGGTTTATTTATAAAAAAAAAATAAAAAAAAAAAAACAAAAAACACATTGTTTACTATGTTTATGTATCAAAAAAGACATATTCGTTGGATATGTAAAATTTTAAAAAATATTATTTTTCATGAATTTCTATATACCAAAAATATATAAAATAAAAATATTTTCGTGAAATTCTCCTTATCAAAATTTAAAATTTCTCCTCATTCCCAAATGAGAAATGCAAATTTTCCTCTCATTTCACATATAATTTTAAAAAAATTGAAACCTTCTGTGTTTTTATTTTATTCATTTAACATCCAGTAGAATAAACATTTTTCTTGATAATATCTTGTAGAATAAAAATATCATTTTATTAATTAAAAATGGTGATATTGATTCTACTAGATTAATACCAATAAATTTAACGTAAAAAAAGGTATTCACCAATTTTTTGTCACTGGATCTATGACAAAACCCTTGTATAATTTTACCATATATATTAACTTACAACCTCATTTTTAAACTTACGCTTGGCCCCCTAATCTAGATTTCTGGATCCGCCCTTGCCGAGTGGAAATGCCATCACTCAACGGAAAAGTTACTCTAGGGTTGATCCTCCCCAGGAGTTCACATCAAGAGATCGGTAACAAGAAGATAGTAGAGAGAAGATGGACGTGAGGGGGCTATTAGCCTTTTAGAGATTGTTAAGACTAGACTTGGACTTAGTAACATGGGGCGTATTAATGGGAATAGTCTGGTTCCAATAATGTCCTGGATGTACGAGACCCAATGGATTTGATAACAAACTTTGAATAACTACTAATCATCTATCCCATAGAATTGGGTTGGGTCACGTGTGAGGGACGATTAGTGCCTCCTTCAAATTTTATTGCGAAATCCGCCGAGTCTCATATAACCACCATGTTTATAGGTTTCATACAATAAAACAAGAGCAATGCTTCAATACATACACAAATTGAATGTACGACACATCCACAAAATATGACCACCCAATGTACATCAATTCACTATTATTATTATTATTATTATTATTACTTTTGTATAAAAGTTACCATAATGTGACCAAAGTTACCGATCTGTAAGTTACTTACACGATATACAAAAGTTATCACTTTAGTTATCAACCAAATTTACAAAAATTACATACCAACCTTCAAACTTGAAGTTACCTGCATGCATTGTATATCCAAAATCTTTGAATGCATTGAAGTATTTTCACTAAACAGTCCATATTTATATTTGCGGAGATTTTAATACACTAACACACCAACTCACTTATATGTTAGAAGATGCATTTCTTTATCGGGAAATTGCTTTTAATGCACTTCTTAAACTAGGTGATAATAACAAGACTCTTATTAGAACAACGAACCGTTCATTATTTTGTCATAGACGATCCATTTGAATGAAATGCATTTTACGTTACAAATATGGCACCCAAATATTAATATCTTTGAACAATCCAAACATCATATGATTCGAGGCGAGACAATTGGAAAGATTTTTTATCCGCCAGCACTCATAATCTCAAATCTGAGAAGCACTTGAAAAACACGCTATACACACTGCCCCTCAAACACGCTCAAGTGCTTAACCAAATGCACATTCCTCAAATAACCCTATACAGCCTCTTGAAAATTAAATATCGAAGGGCAACATAGTCATTCCGTCTCCTGAATGTAGTTTGTACTTTGCTTCTGTCCAAAATCCCAAAGGACGGAGAAAGAAACCCATAGAGACTCTCTGCACCAAACAAACTCTGGAAATCTTCTCCAATTTGAGATTTCGAAATCCTATATCGATCGCATTAGATCTCGTTCTCGCAATTTTGAAACATAGTTTTGAATTACACTAAGAACGAACGAGAGGTTCTGAATATAGATCGATCGTCGAGTGAATAAAGAAGAAGATAAATCAGAATGCAGAGCCGGGGATCGAGCAATCGGTTGTCCGGTTCGGCCTTCCGATCAAGAGTATCGTTTATGCTTCTTTCTATGTTCGCTGCACTGGCTGCTATATACGTTGCTGGCCGGTCAGTTTCAAATCTTCGATAGGGTTTCTCTCTATTAATTATTACTGTTTCATTTATAAACTGACTATTTGATTCATCGATGTTACATTTTAGTTAATTATGGATCTCATTATGATTACTTCAACATTCCGAGATCGGTCTTTCGCTCTAATTAATTTACCTTTCGGAGTTTATGAAAATTTTGGAAAGCTTTGGATATTTGTCTAATGGATAATTTGATGAAAACTGATGAATGTTGGATCATTTGATGAGATGAATTTTGGATAATTTGATGACAGACTGTGGCAGGATGCACAGAACAGAGTGTATTTGATCAAAGAGCTTGACAGGATTACAGGTCAGGTAATTGTTATTGTCCCTGATTTACTTTTTTTGTTTTGTATTGAAATTAATTATGGCATTTGGACGTGTGGTGGCAATTGGAATTGGTGATCTGGTGTTTAGTTTTTGGACGGAAATTTGAGGCATTTTTTGTTAAGAACTTGGAAACTGTAGATATAAGCTAGATCTATGCAACTTTTTTGTGAAAATCTGGAAAAGTATGCGACGAATGCGCTAAGTGATGACGATTGAGTTAATGGTTTAGAAATAAGTTAGAATTGCGCACTTATCCCTTGTTCAACTCAAAATGATAGCGCGACATAGGGTAGGGCTGCTTTCTTCACACCACGTCTCTCCTTGGGTATCTGATTTGCAAAGCAAGCAAAAAGTTCTAATTCTCTTTCTTTGTTTCTTTGTACTCTCTCCCTCCCACCCTTCGTTTCATCCTCCATCATTATGTCATAGATTTTGTTTTCAATAATGAATAAATAGGGACATAAAATGGATTTGTAACCATGATGTCCATAGGTTGGACCATTAGAGTTGACGGATCCTGATGCCTTAGAAAAATTATTTTTCATGTTTTAGTAGGTTTCTAGTTTTTATAGTGGAGTTATCTATATAACAAACTCATAGTACGAAATTTTAGAGAATTAACCAATGAAGCAATCATTATTCAACTCAATCAATTTCAATCTATTTTTCGAGTTCCAGCAATAATCTAGCTTTCACATCTCAAATTTTATGAGTCTATGATTTTAATTTAAGCCTCCGCTATGTTAAGTGGTATCAGAGCCTTGTTTGAGAGCCTACCACCAACATGGAAGTAACCTTGGTCGCCGATGTCCACTCGGATCAAAGGTTCCATCACACTTTTCAAGGCATGACTAGTTTTGGCCCTTGAAAATTATTATTGGTATTATGATGAAAGTTTTCAGCGACAAAAAGCTCCTACAAGGTTTGAGATAAGTGTTGAATTTTCTTATCTTCCACCCCGTATACCACCCCAAGGCTTTGTTCACTCCCTTGATGGACTTTATCATAATCCATACTTGATTTACCATTATCACAACCCCAAAATTTCGCCCAATCCTATTATTCTTCTCCAAATCCCTACCCCACCTATCACCATGCTTACTAGACACCACTTCCATCTTCAAATCAAACCTATGATTATCATTTTTATCGTGGTTATTCTCCTTCATTGCAAACTTGCCCACCTCGCCCACATCTTCCTTCACAATATTTCAACAAACCCCAACAACCTTGACCTGCTTACCCTACAATACCTCCACCAACCCCATTGGTTGAAGATATGCATCATACTACCACCCTCACTATGATGCGAAAATGGGCGAAAGAGAAAAGAGAACGCGAACAACAAAATTTTGACAATCCAATCAAAGAAACACCTCAAAATGACTTTACTAAACCATCGCCGACAAAACCGGATCCTATTATTGTAGACGCTGTTCCCCATCCTGACCCAAAAATCACATTGTCCACCAAAGTTCCAAAGCATTCGTACCATTTTTGTGCACTTTCAAATCATACATTATTTTTTCCTAGTTTCTCTCAATTGCCTGTTTTTCAAATAAGAGATGGATAATATTCAAATTCATGTTGAGCAAAACTCGAGGACGAGTTTCTTCAAAGAAGAAGAGAATATGAGATATAGCTTGAGGACTCGTATGCGAGATATTGTGAAAATTTTGAAGAAAAACTTTCACAAGTTCTTGATATTTTTTAAAGAAGAAGTCGCAAATGTATTGAGAAAGATAGAAGTATTTTGTCTCTCACATCTCGCCACAATGATGCACTTGTTGTTGCGATGCAAAACTCGGGGGCAAATTATTACAATGAAGAGTAGACTGATCTAGAATATCTTGGAGAATGTTAATTTATCAAATTGACCAAGTCAAACCCATTTGAAATTCAGTCAATGCCTTGTTTTGATAAGAAACTTTCATTATTGGGTCTAGGTCCTATTAGGAAATTTGAAATTTTTAGTTTATTTCTAATTTAGTAAGATTTCAGTTTTTGTATTTCGTGGCTTATTTAGAACTTTAGAAGTGTTGAAATATTGTCGAAATAGTCATAGAAAGTCCCTATTATAGTCTAGACACCTTAGGAAACTTACTTTTCATGTTTTATTAGGTTTCTAATTTGTATTTGTGGACTCATCTATATATGGAGCTCATAGTACGAATTTTTTAGAGAATTAACCAATGAAGCAATTATTATTCAAATCAATCAATTTCAATTTATTTTTCGAGTTCCAACAATAATCTAGCTCTCTCATCTCAGATTTTCTGAGTTTGTGATTTAATTTACGCTTTAGCTACGTTATATCATGTCACGTAATCAAACCTAAGTGTATTCTTTGTGAATGCTACAACGCCATTAGGATTTGTCATAGAATTGCCTTTCAACAACAAGTAGGGATTTCTGATCATGTGTTAGAGAGGTTGAATTTGGTGGATCCTACACGAGATCATCTCAAAACTCTGTTCACAAAAAAAGATGCAACTTTTGGACAATAGGTTTTTTATCAGTCAAATTAACATGATTTTATTTTTGGTGGGGTTGAAAGAATCATGATCAGTGTTCTAAAAATCGGTCTAGAAGGTGGAAAACCGCCCAGATTAATGGCTGGGCGGGCGGTTCTGGGCAGTCTGGGCGGGATCTAGGCGGCCTAGGCGGGGTCTAGGCGGACTCTAGGCGGGGTCTAGGCGGTTTGGGCAATTTTTATTTTTTTTAATTTTTTTTTAATTTTTTTATTTTTTAATAAGGATGATTGTGTTTTTATTTTATTTTTCTTTCATATTTTTTAGAAATAAACTATTTAATTGTTTTTTATTCAGTATATGTCTAAATGTAGCAAATGATGATTACTTAATGGAATTCTCAAAGGATCTGCCGGTACCAATTTTACTAATGTAGATTTAATCAAACATAACTGAGGTTATTCATGCAATTTGAAGAAAAATAAAAGAGTACACAAATTCAAATTTATATAAAGTACCCATCATGACCAACTTCAGTCATTTGAGTTTTAATAAATTTTATTCACGATTGTTAATTTTTCATGTTTTTAAATTTTGTATATGTATATTGGCATTAAATTGGATGTAATTGATAAAGTATTATGCTTAACTTTTGTAAATTATTAAAGTTATAATACAAAACCTAAGACCTCCTAGGCGCCCGCCTAGGCACCCGCCTAGGCCCCTGGGCGCTAGGCACCTGCTCGCCGCCCGCCTAACGCCTAACGATTTTTAGAACACTGATCATGATAGATGCTATCACTTGTGTGTAAATGCAAGTCCTCTATGCCATCATGGGGAGAGCCAAAAAAAAAAAAAAAAAACTACAAGTCTAACACTAGCTTATCCCAGCCAAGGTAGAGAGTGGCGACCGGCTTATAGGGCACCTTCTGCCAAGCCAAGGCCCATTGCATAGCCATAATTTAATAATTCTGCCATGGGAGTGACTATCTATCTTAGGACCCCAAAACCTCTACCATTTCTTTCCTTCTAAAGCGCCCAAAGTGTGACTAAAAGTAGCCTTTCACATATCCATTACACTAAGCATAGCAATTATATGAAATGGTCAATTTAATTTTTATTAACCCTGTAGAATTCTATAAATTAAAATTGCCGTGAGGGCACAACACCCTACTATGCTACTGATTAACCGAGGACCCCCAAAACCTCTACCATTTCTTTCCTTCTAAAGCACCCAAAGAGTGACTAAAATAGCCTTTCACCTATCCATTTTCCCTGAGGGGACAATACACTACTATGCTACTGATTAACCCATCGAATCAGGTCACCCTTGGGGGTAGAAAGCCGTTTGGATTCTCAAGCAATGAACGCCCACCTCGAAACAGAGAATGGGTACAAGATATGCTCAATTGATTCACATTGGGTGTAAAAAAACCTAACAGAGAAGGGGCACTTTCAATTCGTATGAATTTGTGGTTTAGACAATGTCGTGTTTTTATACCGTTTGATGCTCAATCAAATTGATCATGTATTTTTTACTATCTGAATGGAATACTGGTTATTGCACTTCAGTGCGCGTACTACTTAATCTGTAGGGGGTTAGGATTTTTTATTTTTTTTGTATTACGATCCATCTAACTGGTGGCTTATTAATTGGTTATGATGAATGAAATCTAGAATAGAAGTATGTAACCCTGAAGAATGTCATTTTATATTGGGAAATTTTGTTCGGTTATAACTGATAAGAGGTCTTCCTTATTCCAGGGGCAATCAGCTATTTCAGTTGACGACACTCTAAAAGTAATAGCTTGCAGGTAAGGCAATTACATATGTTGTATTTACTACTTACTAATCACAAATTTTATAAAATTGTATTTACCTAGTTGAAGGATGGGTAATGGAACATGTATTTGTCAGGGAACAACAGAAGAAGTTATCAGCCCTCGAGATGGAGCTGGCTGCCGCTAGGAAAGATGGTTTTGTCTCAAAGTACACATCTGAGACTCAAGAACTCCTATCAGAGACTAATGGGACTCGTTCTAAGCAAAGGCCGTTAGTTGTAATAGGAATAATTACTCGGTTTGGCCGTCAGAACAACAGAGATGCGATTCGTCGTGCATGGATGCCATCTGGTAGACTACTCTTTCCCTTTGTGAGTTTCTTTCATTATTTTCTAAGCATAGTAGAAAAAAATCTGCTTAGATGCAGTTGTATCAACTATCATGCCAACCTATTTTATGACCGCTTGTTTTGCAACATATTTTTTGTTTTACTTTAAAAAAACCTATTTTATGACTGCTTGTATTTCATATTCAACTCCAAAGCATCCCGTCTAGCATGGACTTTCATGTTGGAGCTTTTAATTGGATGTTGGATAATGCTACATCCTTTCTGTTACACAGATTAGACGAGTCACCTACTCTGAACATTGAAATATTACAAAGTGCTTGAATTTGCTTCTAATAAATCCGAAGCCTTTTCTAAAATCTGATTCGTAAGCACACATTGAATTCCGGACATTCTCGCACAAAATGAGAATAATTTGGGTTCATATTATTATATTAGTTTTTTGAATGTTACAAGCTCCTAAAGTTATTTGGCAAGCTTATTTTTCTCTCTCTATTACTTTGATTTTGTCCTTTCCTTATTCTATTTTATTAAGAATAACGTAATATGTGCAGGTGCGGCTTTGAAAAAACTGGAAGATGATAAGGGCATTATCGTACGATTCGTAATTGGAAGAAGGTCTTACTTTTATGCACACTGCATGAATCTTGATAGCCATTGCTTATAGTTTCTAACATTCTATACGAATTACAGTGCAAATCGTGGAGACAGCTTGGATAGGGGCATTGACAGCGAAAATAGGAGGACCAATGACTTTATCATTCTCGTATGCTTAGCTGCCTTTGAAACTGTTTATGTTACTAGCTGAGCACCTTTGTCTAGCTAAGTCAGATTCATGGGTTAGATTGTTGTTACCTCATTGCCTCCATTGAAACTCAAATTGCCTCTCAAACTCGAACTGAGTGCTAATAGTGCAGTAGTCGACAGTGAAGTTAACTTGGCACGGTTCTAGTCATAGTTTAATAGCAATTATAGGTTTCACCATATACCCGTTAGACCCTTTTGTGTAAACAAAGGAATGAAATTTCAACCATGATAGTCTCTGTAATTGAAGTGTTTGATGCTATTGCTATGTTACTATGAAAGATAAAGCTCGTATTTGTTACATCTACTTTGACAGGATGATCTTGTGGAGGCACCAGAGGAGCTTCCAAAGAAGACAAAGTTGTTCTTCGCTCATGCTGCAGATAAATGGGATGCCGAGTTCTATGCTAAGGTTAATGACGATGTTTATGTTAATATCGGTAAGTATTTACTTACATTCAGTATCTTAGAAATTAATTGGTTATGTAAGTAATCTCTATCACATATACGAATATTCAGCACGAGTATCAAATTAACATCGGATAAACACAGATCTCCAATGAAGTTTCACCAACTGGATCAACTCCTCTACTTGCACTCCAATAAGAGTACAGCCACATGTCACATAAAAGCAAAGTGGGTGGTATGAGCAACCATAATAACACAATAATTAATAAATATAGAATGACATGATCGGTATAATCAAACATACACATTCATAATTCATGAAATGCAAAATACGAATGAAATGAGGATCCTAAATATTCTAATCTTTCAAAACAACACGCCGTGTCTCTAAGGATTAAGATACTAAATTTCCATTCCAATTACACATAACTTGTCCTAAGTCGCAAATTCTACAAGAATAAAGAATAACTCATATGAAAACTAGCAAAACATGGTAATTTTTGTTTTCCCTTCAGGACTCTCTTTTGTATTCAATATGATGACTTATTTTTCCTTAAGAGTCCAGGCTAGAGTGTCTCCAAACCACTATATACGAACCTAAATGGCATTTACGAGCTCGTCTCATAAGTAACTTCGAACCAGAGTGACCCTAGGCCACTGGGGTTGAAACAAAACTCATAGATAATAAATGAAAATGCCTTAGTACGGTATTTCTAACATTCATCCTACATTGAATAAAATCACTTAATTTAAACTTTGTATTCATTCCAGCCATTCATTTATTATTCATGTAATTCATCATTGTATGCAATTCATCATAGAGCTTAATATATCAAGAATCACTATAAAATCCTACATGCTTCAAAACACTGTCATGGATCGAAAATATGCATATCGAGGCATAATGGCTTTTAGATGTAAATATGTAATTTCATCAAATTCAAAAAATTATACTTTCTTTTACTAGATCTGGACACTAGGATCGCAACGGTGAAAACTGCATTGAAAACAGAGCTATGAGCTTGATTTTAGAGCCTGGCAAAGTTCAGTTCAAATGAGTCGATTTTGGGTCAAATAGATGATGTAAACATCACCTTCCCAAACAAGCCTGATTTCAACTCGTTTTTGGCGGAAACATGGCCAACTTCGATGGATCACATTCTTTACGAAAAATTATATTATTTATACTGATATAAAGCTTAGACTTTCATCTTTCTATTGCTATATTCAATTTAACGTAATTTTGATTAGTTTCGAACTTTTGAAGCAATTACAAGTTAAAGGTACCCATATTCACATATTCATTCATTTCTATTTTGCAACTCTACTTCGTTTTCGAATTACAACTCCGCAAGCAATCTAATTTCACTCAAATGATTATTCTGCAACATGCCTTCAATGATACCAGTCAATAATTTAGCAAATTCTCATTAAAACAATCAAAGAGTACCTGAAATCAAAATTGTTGAAATTTATATATTCAAAGTCAAGGGAAACTTGGGGGAAAAGCGTTTGAGAAGGTGTAATGCGTTTGGTCGATTAGGGAGGGGTCTAATGCGTTTGAGAAGGTAAATATGATCTGAATTTATCCGTTTCACCTATTTTGTGAACATATGAATCGTTAATACTAATTTGCATTTTGTTCGATTATTTCAGCAAAAAAAATTTGTGGTATTGATTAGGGGTGTTGAATTCATGTTGCATATGAATTAGAAGAGTGAAATTTGACTGTTTGTGAGGTTTTAATTCGAAATAGAAATGAATGTGAACATGTGAATATGGGTAGGTTTCGCTCGTAATTACTTCGAAAATAGTTAGATTTCGAATAGAAAGTTGAAGTTCTAAGCTTTTTATCATAATTTTTGGTGAAGAAATAAGATAGTTCGCAATTCCTTTGTTTCAGGAAAAACGAGCTGAAACAGGCCTAACTCGTTTGGGAAGATGATGATGTAATGCTTACATCATCTATTTGACCAGGATTTGACTCATTTATCCGAACTTTAACGCGGTTCTCCCATTGTATCCTTGCTCGAGGATCTATCAAATGAAATTATTATTCCCAGTCACAAGTCCTAGGCAAAAATGAAGAAAAAGGGTTTCTTTTTTAAAAGATCTCTCATGAATTAGTGACACACCTTCCTTGGCTAGTAATTGGCAATTGACACAAATAATGTTACTGAGGCAATCCCTTATTTGAAAAACGCTCGTGACCATTTTGTTCAAGGATTTGAGGCATTCAGTTACCACATTAGACTGTGATGATATTGCATTACTTTTATTTGAAAAAATGCACACCTGCTGATCTAGGAAGTACTGAAACTCTGTTAGGAGTGTCGTGTCCATATGAGACCCGACCACAAGTCACTCTTTGGATACATGTTGGGTAGGGCTCTTTACGTGTCTTAGGGTTTGCATGCCTTAGACATTTGGTAGACACTTCTTATAAAATATAACAGATAATTCTATTCAAAATCTTTTTCTACACACTACACTTATTATCAATTAGATTGATAAAAGGATGAGATAAGGAAAGAATGGAGTTTCTGACTTTAAATTTTTGAGTCATGTTATTATGTGTCAATTGTTATAGTTATGATGTGTAGGAGTTATGAGTTATGAGCAAGGAAGCACGGACTCTCCAGAAAACTTGTCGTATTCTTGTCCAACATGTATTCGACACGACACCTGTCGGACACTTGGTCAATGTGTCGGTAGGTGTTGGACACATGGTCAATGTGGCCAACATGTCGGACACGCCTTAGATACACCCGAAACTTGGTCAGAACACAGTCAAGACTCGAAAACCAACTTTCTTTTACTTTTTACTTTTTACTTTTAGATATTTGCAAATAACCACCTAATTTAGTGGTTGTTGATCATTCTGAAGTAAATGACTCTTTCAATTGCGAGTTAAGACAAATAGTACAAAAAGAAACTAAAGCATAGAGTAGTCTATGCTTCTTAAACTTTGTTTCTTCTTCTTCTCCACTATACTTTTTCTCTCTTTATTTTTTGTTGCAACAGAGTGTCATATTTTTTCAAACAATCTAGGAAGACACTTTATTAGATTATTATTTATGTTTATGCGATTTATTAAAAAAAGTATGACGTGTCGACGTGTCTCCGAGTTCTAGTTTTTGAAAAATTGTCGAGTCGGCGTGTCGTGTCTGACACGACGCCCGTATCCGTGTCCATGCATCTTTGGTTATGAGCTAATGTGTGGGTTGTGAACTTATGTATTTTGATATTCTGGTGTGAACTTATGTAGCTTGTTCCTACTGGTTATCTAGATTCTCTGGGAGCTATGCTTACAACTCATTTGGACAAACCACGTGTTTATATTGGATGCATGAAATCAGGCGAAGTTTTCTCGGACGCGTGCGTTCCATCATAACCATTGTTGTGTAGTTGCTATTTTTTATTTTTATTTTTAACCTGTTGACTATTCAATAAAGTTAACACCTTTTGTTCCTATTACAGGACTCAGAAGTGGTATGAACCAGACTGGTGGAAATTTGGCGTCGGAAAATCGTAAGTGACAATTTTGTAGAGTTGAAAATTGTTTTCAAGTTTTAATTGGAAAAGGGGTGAGTGCTGGTTTTTCTAGCAGCTTGAAGGAGAACTATTTGGATCCATGAATCATTTAAAATTTATTGTATGTCTTACCTTTACTCGTGGTTTTTTCATTAGCTTTGGCTTGTATTTAAAATAAATAAATAAATAATTCACACCATTTTCCTGTTCGTTTACATCATTTACATTTTGAACTCTTGCACAAATGCAAATCCACATGATTGCTCGAATGAGGAAAAATATATCACTACTTGACACCTGTTCACATGAGTTGAGTACAGGAAGGTGGCTTCAAAATGAGTTAGTGTAAGCTTATCTTCTTCTTAGACATGTCCATGAAGTACTTAGCTCTATTCCATATTGAGGCAGCATGAAACGGTTTACGAATTTTAGACACTAGATAGATTTTTGGTCAGTAGATATCATTTATTTCAATCAAAACCATGCTGTTTATTATTATGTGCTTTCCTTATGCCGTATGGAAACAGATCCTATATAACTCTATATTAGTATTTGCATGTCTTGTCTACCAATTTATTTTGTCACGTACCATTGTGGTTCTATTCCACCTGAGCATACTTTTGAAAGAAAAAAAAAGCACTAAGCAATTTTTCTTAATATTGATTTACAAGGAGATGCAATGCGGCTTACTGTCTCAGTTTCCTACAGTCAGTCTTTTGCAGTCCTTTTTTTTTCAAACATATATTTATACTATTGTCATGGCTTATCTCCTACTTAGGTACTTCCGGCATGCTTCTGGTGAGTTGTTTGTCATATCACGAGCACTGGCACAGTTTGTATCGATAAACAGGTTGGTATCTTCTTATTGTTTGATAGTGCAAAAAAAATTTTAGCCCTTTCTTCAAGTACCATGCAGAACTTGATATATTCTATGTTGAGTTACAGATCTATTCTTCGTGCATATGCACATGATGATGTCAGTGCTGGATCATGGTTTATTGGGCTTGATGTCAAGCATATTGATGAATCAAAATTTTGCTGCTCATCTTGGTCTTCAGGTTACTCTCTTGTTTAATCTTCTCATCATCTGCATCGCACACATAATCACCCTGAAAATGGATCTTTACTGTTGAACTGCAAAGCTGTTCTGGAAATATCACCAAACTCAGTTTCAGTTTTCCAAATTTTGCTGAATGAACAGTATAAGAGCACATTTTTTTTCTGCCTGATTGGTTGATGCATTTTTACATCTGAATAAAATAAATTTCTACTTTGAAACTTAGACGATGATTTCTCATTTATGTTGGTTTTTCTGGCAACTTATTGATCCATCATTCTCTATTCATTTAAACTATGCTTCTAATCAAGCTAATGTAATCATTACCTGAAGATGATTTTGTTAAAAAGACAGACCGTAGGATGAAGAGAAAATTATTCCATGTAAAATGTGGATTGATATAATTAGATGAAATCACAATCTGTATAATTGTACAATAATTATGTGGGGTTAGCTTGTGTTGCACTCATGGTTAGTTTTTCCTAAGATAAAAACTGAAACTTTTTTCTTCGTATTTTCAGGAGGCATATGTTCGGCTGTTTGATTATTCCTTATTTTTCTTCTAACATCGTGTGAAAGTGTGAAAGAAACTTCAAACGTTTTTCATAGATTATCTTAAAGAGAGAATTATTGGTCCAGATGCATGGTTGAAGTCAAGATTGACATGGTTATTAGCTGAAGGTTGATTGTAGTTCGCCGATTGATTTTCGCCACAGTTCGCATTTGGAGAATATTGATATTCTGGTGAAAGAATGTGGGTCATTGACTTTCACGAAGATAATACAGAACTATATCTCGAAGCAAATACCAGTATCACAAATCTCTCATGAAGGTTTTCTCAACAATCTGACATGGCTTTATAATGTTTGAATTATTTTCCCTCTGTAGATAAGGGAAAGGAGACATTCTTTCTGTCTCATGACCATGACCGAGCCGGCATAGATGCAGTCTTAGGAAGAGGATTCGAGTTACTTAGGCTGTCATAAGGATCTTAGTAGTTTGATGAAAGAATCTTTTAGGGCTCTTGTGGGAACTCCGTAACTTGAGAGAACAGATTATTACATTTTGGGTGCTGCTGCACCCATGACAATGTATAGATAGAAGATATCAAGTTTGTGCTTTGTAAGGTTATATGTTCATTCCTAGATTTTTCTTACTGCACTTTTCTTACTTGAATGTTTAGTGTTGCAGATCGTTAAACCTAATGTATGTGGAGCTCGATCAATATAAAGTGTCCATTGCATGAAATGTGTCAGATCTTGCAAGAATAAGTTACAGATCCAAAGATCCAAATATGAATCTGGATGGGACTTGGATCTTGCATGTTGAAGCCAAATCTGATCTGTAAAATAGGATCAAATCCGAATTGGAAATGTCTTAATTATTGATGAATGCATAACAGGTTTTTCGATAGACTAATAATTGTTCTGAATATTTCAGGACATCGCAGATCCAAAAATGGCTTGTGAACTCCCTTTACATGTCTGAAGGAAGGATTCGCGACCTTAAAACAAGACAACGGTCCGATCTTGGCATAGGAAAAATAATGGATCAGCAGGGTCCAAATAAATTGGCTCATAAAAAGCACGACATGCACATCGAGAATCCATTACTCTATCGTCTAATTAAGATGATCAGCAACCAATATAGGTTCTAATTTGTGTGTCTTCTATCGTCCGTGTACTAATTATCAAGAGGGTACTATAGCTAATATCAAGCTCCATTGGGGGTAATTTGGTAATAACAAGTTTCACGAAGCCTGCAATGTTTGACTTTGCAAATCCACCTTTAACTTTAATGGTGGCCAAAAAAAGATCCAAAACAATCCAAAACCCCTCAACAAAAACCTTTCTTTTGGAGCTTTGCTAGCTGTCGAGGAAACCAGCGAGGGAAATGAGGTGGAGGGGGTGGAAACCGTTCATCCCTCTCGGGATGCGCGTGCGAAAAGTCAACGCACACATCCCGAGGGGGGTGAACGGTTTCCACCCCCTCCACCTCATTTCCCTCGCTCATTTCCTCGACATCTAGAATTTTTGTTTCTTTTGTGTCCACGTCGACCCGAGCCCCACCACGTGCTTGCATGACGCATCACCCTGTTGGAACAAATTAAAAAATAAAAAAGGATAGTTGCTGCGTGAGATTTTATTAAAAAAAAAGTTAATTGCAATTTCCCTCCTAAAACATATAGTTAATTAAGCTTTGTCCTCAATTAATAATTATATTACATTTTTCCCCTCAGACTAACAGTCATTGTGCCTTGACTGTCAAACACCTCACGTGCCACCATTCTTTCTATTTTGCATGATGAAAATGCCCTTCATGTACGTATCACGCCTAATGTGATAGCATGTCAATTCCAACCGTCCGTTATCTGAACCAGGCATGTGGACGACAGGGATTACTCCCTGTCAACTCGGACCATTGAAGAGACAGACATTGGAGGGAAAACTCCCTCTTCTCTAATTATCTTTGTTCTGTTTCTCCTTTCTCCTTCCGTTTTCACTCTCTTTGATTTCTCACCGAAATGAAGAAGCGTAATACCGAAACGAATAAGAGGAAACCCAAAATGAAGAAGGGAAAGAATGTTATTTTCAGTGTCAAAATCACTATCAGTAGCAGTGATGATGATGGGAGCACTGCTTCTAGAATACACTGGGATGATTGCAGCTCGTTTAGTGATTTTAGTGATTTCTTCAATCAGATTCCAAGTGATGAGGAGCCAAATCTGATGCGAGATTTCACACCTTTAGACACTGAAGATGACGTGAAACCTTCTCCTATTCATTGACGTGATATATTGTAAGTCTTTTTTGCTATTTTAGGGTTTTCATGTTGGTGCTTCTATATGTAATGCATGTTTGAATGGATGGTGTGAATGGTATGATTTTGTTAGTAGTTTGTTCATTTGCACAAATTTGGGTTTCTCCACTGTTTATTAACTTTATTTAGTGGTTGTTATTTGCATCAGTGAAAATGTTGTTTCTAAAAGTGATTTAGTGTTGCTAGTGGTTGGTGTTTCCATGAATCAATCACAGTGTTCATTTTGGATTTTTGATGTTATATGTGTTTTACTGGTCTTCTGTTATCAGTTTACTATTCACGTTTGATTAGGGGTTGGTGTTTCCATGAATCAATCACAGTGTGGTTTAGTTTTGTTTTGTTTGCATCAATGAAAATGGTATGATTTTGTTTTGTTTGTCTGTTTTTAGTCTTCTGTTTGCATCAGTGAAAATGGTATGATTTTGTTTTGTTTGTCTGTTTGCAGCAATGGTAAATGGGGACAAAAACTAGAAGTTTGAAACTTAGTGATCCATTACAATGGAAAGTGGAGTAAGATTGCAGGATCCCTGGTCTGTGGAAGGTTAGTGATTATAAAGATGAGTTATCAATAGAATTTGTACAAGTGCATGGGGATTACCTGAATTGGGATAAATTAAACAGGAATATCCTTGAAACTATCCCCAACCCACATAAGCATGCTTTAACCCTTTGAAGAACACATACCTATGTGGAGAATGGGGTGAGAATGGACATTACAAATGATAAAGATTTACTGTATTTTTGGACTCATGCAGACATTGATGACAATGATGTTTTGCATGTGTTTGTTGAGGTTAAAGTGGCAGCACAAGTACATGAAAGCAACAATCTTGGGATTAGTGTAATGGAGCCTAAACCAATTTCAACTCATCTATAGTTGATGTAGACTCTGCCCCTGTAACACAACCCACCTAAAAAAAAATTCATTTGAGGCCTAAATGCATGGCCAAAAGGCCTTGAACCAGGAGGAAAGTTCCAACCCCAAGGAAGAGTAAACCTAGTGATTGGTACTTTCTAAGGAAATATGGCAGCAAGAAAGGGATAAAGTCAAGTAAGACAATAGTGAAGTTATATAATGAGTTGAGTGAAAAAGAACTAGATGAAGACCTACCTGATGTAGTACCACAGGGACCTGATGAGACACAAACCCATGAAGCAGGTCCATCTGAAGCAAGTCCATCTGAGATTGCTGAGCTAGATGATCTTCCAGTAAAAGAGGAGTATCATTCAGGCCATGGCACTGAAAATGAAGCACTTTCAGGTGTGCATGCTGGTTTTGTGGCTGAGACTGAGAATGTTTTTGGTGATGAGAGTGATCATGAGGCTCACTATGAGGATGAGGAATGGGTCTTGGAGGTTGGAAAGGAATGGCCCACAGTAAATGATGCTAGGTTTTGGTTGAGAAAATATACAGTAAGAAATAAGTTTATGATGAGGTTTAAGAAGAATGATCCTGACAGGCTTTTAGTTAAGTGCATAGATGAAGAATGCAAATGGCATTGTTATGCAGCAAGAAACAAAGATGGGCACACCATTAGTGTTAGGACCATGGGGCAACAATACACATGTCTGGGGATTGTTGATGGAAAGCACCCTATGGCATATGCTAGGTTTGTTGCTAAGGAGTGTGAGTCCATGTTTAATACATACTTCCAATCTATCACACCTCTTTCTTGCGAAACAAACATGGAATGATAACACTGTCGAAGTCAGATACCATGTAGAGTGGAGAGCAAAACAGAAACTGACGGCAAAAATAATTGGTAGCTATGAGGACAGTTACAAGATGACCCCTTCTTGTAGCACGGAGTTGTTGACAACAAACCCAGGAAACATTGCTACATGCTCAACAAGTAATGAAGATCAAAAGTTCACAGGCATGTGTTTGGCTTTTTCTGCTAGTTTACTTGGTTGGCAGCATGGGTGTGGACCCTTGGTGGGTTTGGATGGGTGCTTTCTGAAGATCAAATATGGGGGCTGCTATTTGTCAGTCACAACTTTGGATGAAAACAATGGTAGGTTTCCATTAGCCATCTACATTTTCCAGTCAGAATGCTACCAGACTTCGTACACCTTCTTGAGCATAATTGAGATGCAGTTGAAGATGCATGCAGGGAAGCTGACCTTTGTCTCTGACCAGCAGAAAGGCTTGATTAAAGCAGCTCTTTCCATATTCAGATCATAGATTCTGTTTTAGGCATATGTACAAGAACTTAAAAAAGGCTGGTTTTGGTGAGACTAAGTTGGAAGGCTGTGAGGACATACAAAGAGTTTGAGTGTGTTTCCCACTTAAAAGAGATTAAGGAAGTTAATCCAATGGCTCATAAGTGGCTGGTTGATAGGGATGTGAAGAGTTGGTGCATGACCTATTTTGACACTAGGGTATGCTCAGAGCAAATCACTAACAATTTTAGTGAAAGTTTCAATAACTGGATCATTCACCTAAGGGACAAACCAATCTGCAAGTTCATTGATGACTATCACATGCTCATCACGAGGCTTATATATGACAGAAGGGTGAAAAGTAGCATTTGGGACATCAATGGGTTAGTACCTAGGGCTCTAAAGCTAGTTGACAAGTACTGCGAAATGAAGAATCAATTCAAAATGTTTGGGTCCAGTGATGGCTTCACCACAGTGCAGCATAATGACACTGGTGATAGGTTTATAGTCAAGACATCTATTAGATATTGTGATTATAGACAATGGAAACTCACATGCATCATATGTGTGCATGGACTCTTGACTCTAGTCAATTAGAGACCTCAGTGGGCAAAATAAATATAAGTTTTCTCATTGCTTATATGTCAGTGCTTATATATCATTGCTTATATAATAAAAGACCTCGGTGACCATATCATTGCTTATATACTTATTTTCATTTGATGCAGGTACTACAACCCTTATCATTCTGTGAAGGCCTAAGTGGAAGCATACTCTAGGGGCATTGTGAGCATAAGAAATATGCGTGAATGGGATGAAGTAAATTTTATCTTCATTTCTTATGTATAGTACAATCATTTGCTTATTTCCATGTCTGATTAGGGTTTTTATGTGGTTGCCAAGATACTTAGTATTGTCTCCTCTAGTGAAAAGAGGTCCAGGGAGGCCTAAGAGACAGAGAAGAAGATATGAAGATGAGGTTCACGAGGAACGCAGGCGTTGCAGAAAGTGTGGAAGGGAGGGTCACAACAGTAGAACCTGTAAAAAACCTCTTAGGGAGAAGACTGCTGAGGATGGACAGACATCTAAGAGGCTTAAATGCACGAGGGCAAGGAACAACAAGCCAAGGGGTGCAAGGACTACTAATGGAAGAGGAAATAGTGAACCTCCAAAGGAAATTCCCACATGTCCTCCACAACCACCAAACTTCCAGCCTGAGATGCCTACAATTCCAACTTTACACAACAATCAGAGTACCATGTTCACAACTCAGCCATTTTCACAAGGAGTTCGACCCCCACCAATGAGGCCACCAAATCCAGTGTTTCAACGTGGGAATGGTAGGGACAGAAGAGGAAAAACTCAATTTGCAAGGGACAAAGTAGTTGGAGACCTAGGGGGCCCTGGAGATGACTTGCTTCCAAATCGGTTGGTGGGAAGGAGTCGGTTGTTGTGAGTAAGAGGAAAACGGTAGAGGAGGCCCACAATGTGGTGAAGATGGTGAAAGGCGGCACTGGCGTAATTGCGGATCCAAAAGATATTCATCCCGATGTGGTGAACATAGGCAACCAGGCCTGACATCAGAAGGTTGATGTTTCTTATGCCTCCAGGAGTCATATTAGTAGATGGAATGATTGGTTGGCGAATAATTCTCCGAAGCCAGAAGAGGATACGTTGGGCGAGCGCATGGACAAGGGGCATAAGCATCTCATGTTGGGGATGTCATATCTAAACCAAGTTGTCGTTGCTGGGATGAAAGTAGAGGCTGCTCGTGAGAAAGTATACACCACAGAACGAGTTTTTGCAAATCTACAGAAGTCATATTCTGATGCTCTCCGCGAGATCGAATATCTGATAAAGCAACTTGGAGTTGCAGTCAATATTGGAGGTTCAGAGGATCCGCTTGGAGTTGCTTGAGTCCGACTTGGCCAATGTGACGTATGTGAAGGACGAGTTGAAGGCAAAATGGGACCACGCTCATCATGACTTGAAGTTTGCTAGGGAGACTGTAACGACCCGATCCGCACAGTACGATATTGTCCGCTCTGGGCCCAACTGGCTCGCACGGCTTTAAAAGCCCTCGTACTATGGGGATCCAACCTCGCACATAAGTAGATCATCCCGCTCCCGCACCCAGGCGATGTGGAACTATGTCCCCCTTTGTAGCTCGTCCAACCCCTCTTGGGCCTATTGGGCCTGTTGGGTCTATTGGGCTCCAACCCTCACCCTTAGGTCCACCCACTCCAGGGTCTCACAGTCCACCTCCGTTAGGATCCAACGTCCACGTTGGCACACTTTCGATTGGGTCAGGCTCTGATACCATTCTGTAACGACCCAATCCGCACAGTACGATATTGTCCGCTCTGGGCCCAATCGGCCGGCACGACTTTAGAAGGCCTCGTACTATGGGGATCCAACCTCGCACATAAGTAAATCATCCCCCTCCCACACCCAGGCGATGTGGGACTATGTCCCCCTTTGTAGCTCGTCCAACCCCTCTTGGGCCTGTTGGGCTCCAGCTCTCACCCTCAGGTCCGCCCACTCTAGGATCTCACAGAGACCATGGCCAAGATGCAATCCGAGATTCAGGCCCAAATTGATGAAAAGGCAATTGAGCATTTGATCGGGATGCCCGACGTCAGCAGCTGGAAGCCAACGTTGCTTCCAACATCCAACTTGCGAGGCCAGGAAAAAAACAACTCCTCTTGACACAAAATGAGCTCAGCCCGATCAAGGATAAGATAAGTATTGATCAATTCAGAGTTGTCTTGGCCAACAAGCTGAAACAAGATATTGTGAAGCAGAAAGTATGCGAGGAGAAGCTTTTCAAGGCCAAGGGCACCTTCCAATTCTGCAAAGTTGTGAAAGGAATGATGGAGCTATTGGAGTTAATGGAAAAGGAGCATGCTGATTGAGATCTCTCTTAGTACAAAAAGTGGCATTTGCGGAGTTTGGTCACACTTCTGATTAATCAAATAAGATGGTGACCCAAATCGAGGTGTCAGAGCAGTAGTGCACGCGAAGCCATCCCCTGCTTCTTCTTCTGCTAAGCCAAATTCCAATGTATCTGAATGTATTCCTGATAAGGAGTAAACTTTGTGTTTTTTGAATCATTAATGAAAGACGATTTGTTAAGTAGCACTTTATACTTGTATTTTTTAGGATAAATCTCTTTTGTGTTTCCTCACCATTGTGTTGGTCTCTAGGCAAAAGATTTTGCTAAGTTAGGAAATTGTTTAGTTGATATGCAAATGAGAGTTTTGACTGCTTATCTTGCGATTGCTCATGAAATCAAACAATTTTGGTCTGTACTCTTTAGAGATTCAAAAGTTGTCTCGGCTAACCCTTATAAGTTGGATGAACTCTGCGTGGGGGAATAATCTTGGCGAGCAATAAACCTTAGATTAATCACATTTTTATTCCTCAAGTCGTGTAATCTGCTCATGGCTGACTAAGGCAGTAAATCAAACTAGAAGTTGTCTTCGTCAGTCTGACTAAACTTTGGCTAAGTGCGTGTGTCACCGTCTACAGTCGGACAATGATTCTGGCAAGTTGTTTGAGCCAGGTTTCATGAGCATTGGCTAGATTTCCACATTCTATGCCATTTTTGTCTGCTCCTAACGGGTTTGGTCTCAGATCAGACCAAAAGTTATAGTCATCAACTATAACTGACTAAACTTTGGTCAGGTTCGACCACCATTGTCTATGGTTGGATAATGATCCCTGGCAAGTCATATTGATCAGGCATTGTGAACTTTGACTAGACACCCATTTTCTAAACCATCTTCATTCGCTCTCGACAGACTACGTCTTAGAGCAGACCAAAAGTTATACTCATCAGTCGTAACTGACTAAACTTTGGTCAGGTTCGACGACCATTGTTTATGGTTAGCAATGATCTCTGACAAATCATATTGATCAGGCTTTGTGAGCTTTGACTATACTCTTACTTTCTAAGCAATATTCGTCCTTACGTCTTAGAGTGGACTAGAATTTATCGTCATTAATCTTTTCGAATTGACTAAACTTTGGTCAGATTCGGCCACCATTGTCTATGGTAGGACAATGATCTCTGGCAAGCCATCGTGATCAGGCTCCATGAGCTCTGACTAGACTCCCACTTTCTAAGCCATCTTCATCCGCTCGTGGCGGACTATGTCTTAGAGTTGACCATAAGTTAACGTCATCAGTCGTAACTGACTAAACTTTGGTTAGGTTCAACCACCATCGTCTATAGTTGGACAATGATCCCTAGCAATCCATCTTGATCAGGCTCCATGAGCTCTGACTAGACTCTCACTTTCTAAGCCATCGTCATCCGCTCTTGGCGGACTAAGTGTAAGAGCGGACCAAAAGTTGTCGTCATTAGTTTTTACGAGCTAACTAAACTTTTGTCAAATTCAATCATCATGTGGCCTTGGGCGTATAAGTCTGACTCGATTGTCCGTACTTACTTACTTTGCCTAACAACAGTAGAATTTCAGTGGAGCTTTAATAAAGTGAATACCTTGGATTTATTGATAATATCTTTGTAGGTGCTCTACACTCCGTAAGCGCTTATGTCTTTACCATTTATATTTTCTAACCAGTATGTACTAGGCCATTCTCTGACTTTTAGGCTGAATCAGGCCTGGCGCCCACTCGCTTATTTGTTCCATGTTGATGAGATCATTGTGCCACATATACGAAGTAGATTGCGATATAGTTTGGTATCGGTTATCCCCCCAGTTAATGGGGTTGCGTGCAATTCCATTAATTCAATAAATGTGGACTCGTGCAGTTAAAATTGGAACCGTCGCACCTATATATAGGTTGTTTTCACCATATCAAGTAGGGTTGAAAACCGAACCAACGGTTCAGTTTTTCACCTAAACCGTGAACCAAACCGACGTTGGTTGGTTTCAAAATTTTCAAACCAAAACCGAACCGACCATTAACAAAACCGAATCAAAACCGAACAGGTTCTATTTTATGCAAACCATAACTGAACCGACTAAAACCAAAATAAATCAAACCAACAGACTATTTTAAACATAATATATTATTTTTATATAAATTAATATGATTTATTATATATATTCGGTCGGTACGATTTTGTCGGTTAAAATCACATAGAAACCAAAAACCGAACTGACCACTTCGGTTTTGAATTTTTAAAATCGAAACCGAACTGAACCGAATTTAAACCGAATCGATTTTGATTGGTTCGATCGGTTTGATTGTTTTTTTGTTCAATCCTAATATCAAGCGTTGCCACGAACGCTGTAGAGAATTTTTCTCAAATGCATTTGTTTTCCAGAAAATATGCTTTGGATTCTCCAAATGATAAAGGAAGATCTTCGTTGGAGGAGTCTTCGAATGTTCTGACATTTGCAATGATGAGTCTTAATAAGACTTGCTATTAGGCAATGCCACCTGGTTTGGGTGAGCATCTAGTGGCTCCATGTGACCTCGTAATTTCTTCTCACATTGCGTGGAAAAAGTACAGACTCCCCCTTAGGGGTCAAGTTTTTCTTTTATCTTTCGGTGCTCCCACGATGTCTCACGTCATTCAGTTTGGGAGATAATACCCACAACCATTTTTGGGTAGCTGTTCCCACTACTCCTTTGTCACGCCCCGATTTTCGAAGAAAACGAAAATCCTAAAAATCCACGTAGGTTTATCCGTTTCCCCCAAAACTCGGGACGTGAAAATTCAATAACAACAGAAACAAATAGCAGCAACAACTAAACATGATTAAATTACTGAAACAAATAAAACTCTAACCCGGAAGACTGACGTGGCTAGCTCACTAGCGGAACTCCAGTAATGCAGCTCAAAATCTCTAAACCTGAAAGGCTAATTGGCTACATTCCAAAAGGAATGTACCCAAGAAGCAAAAGCTCACTTGGGTCAGCAATAAAGCTGGTGTAAGAAATCTTCATCCAAAAAATCAATAAATCCACACGTGATAACATCAAACTAAACAAAAACAATAACCAACCACACCAACAGGTAGTTCCTCAATGAGGCAAAGGTGTCGTCGTCCTAATAAATAAATATGCATTATTTATTACTAATAAATAAAATTTATGAGTTATCAATCCTCATAAATGCAACAACAATACAATTCATAATCATATTAGACTATTATTGAAATATTAACAAAACACATTTTCTACCTTTAGGAAGACATGTAGTTCTCATTCAATGGTTGAATGAGCATTTAGTTTCTTCATTTAAGGTAATCATGCACATACACAAAAAAAAAATCTCGCTTCTTTTTCACAATCGCACCATCCTCCTTGTGCCGAACACACCTCACCCAAGTGTGCCTCCCCCTCCATCAAAACCACTCGGAGCGTACATGTTCCAAGTGGGGTGCCACCTCGAGGAACATGTCATCTCACCCGAAGTTCGATCACTAGCAAGTATTCTTCCTAAATCTACACGTACAACCGAACACACATGGAACGGTGCACCGATATGCAAGCAAGTATGCATACCCATAATAATATCACACGTATACAAGCAAGTCTGTATACAAAATTTTTTTTCTTTTCACATTCTTTTTTTTCTTCGGAGTTGTGGAAAAGAACATAAAAAAATATCAACTAAAACTCAACTCTTTTATGGTGACACTTTGTCAACCATAAGTAAATTAACCACAGTATCCACCATTCTTTTGGGGAACAAGAAATATTTGACACATTGCCAATTCACATATCTCATCTCTTTGCATCGTATGGAAAATAATATGCACACCAATTTGCATAACAATACAAATACTCAAGCTAAAACAAGTGCTCAGTTAAATTCTAGCCAATATCTAATATTTATTTAATAAATATAAATTGGCTGGAATGCGAGTGCAACCCATAGAACTTCTCAGTATTAAAAAATACAATTAAAGTAGAATAAAAGATGTATGTGATCCATTCATGTAGTGAAAAGATCTACTTATATCAAATTATGTTCATTAGTTATTCATGCATATATAATATGCTAGTTTATAGTATAACACAGAACCATGTAATGAGCAGCAAAAATTCAACATATATATAATCACCAGTCCACAAAAGCTTACTTTAAAAAAAATGGTTCTTCTAAACTTGTCTTGAGTGGGATTGCAAACCAACTAGTGGTTTAAACCAATAAACTTAAGTTCAATCCCCTGATCCAATCTAAATGATGAGGGGGTTCATCATGTATATCTTAACAGATGTATCTAAACCCAAAAACGACTATCTCATGATTTAATCATACTTAACAACCTTGCCAAGAAAGTCACATCTCCATATGGCATACATCATCTGTACACATGTAAACAATCCGAAATATATTTACAGTGAGCTCCAAAAGAAATGAAACTTCTCAACTTTGTTGCTAATGCAACAATAAGTATACAAGCAGTAAAACTTGCCAACTAACATTCGCAGTCAAACAAACAACACACATTATATTGGCAAATTTGTAAGAACAAATCACTTTGGTAGTTTTGAAACCCATATTATCGAAATTTGTGAGTCCATTCATTTCAGTGGCGCATTTCATCAAACATGTATGGGACAGAAACAAAACATGAAGGAAAAGAAACCTCAAACAAACGTCATAAATAAACAAAAACAGAGAAATGAGGTCATCATCACTCCGCATTCTCAATTCATACAAAAACCTAAAAAGGAAAATGAAGAAAAACTCACCTTGCAATCGAAACAGTAAACAGCCTGCACTCAGCCCTTTAAACAGCCTGGAACAACTCTTCTTTCACTCCCTGGAACAGTCCTTGAACACCCTGCAATCAACCCTTCAAAACCCACTGCAAACAACACCTCCAACATCACTAAACAATAACACCACCACCACCACGCACTACCACTTCTTCCAGCTTATCCACCTCTATTTTATCCTCTCTTCTTACATCTTCATCTTGACAACCCACATAATCAACCATCTCATTGTCTCTTTCTTGTTTAGAAACTAACACAGCCAATCATCTGCCACAGAGATCACCTTAACAACTTACTTCTTGCCCAACCACCTCGCGACCTTCTTCCTCCTATTATCATCGTCTCACCATATCGCCTTCTTCCTTTCTCCATTACTAGCCCTCATCCACATCACGATCTTGTCTTCTCTTTCTCTCCCACATCTCTTGCAACCAACCACTGCCAATCCAGCCAATATCTTGACACCCACAAACACATCTCCACCTCTCTCTATCGCATCTCTCTGCCAATCAGTCATAGCCCCTTCCTTCATATTCATCACGCCATTCCCCATCGCCGCCATCGAAATGCAACAAAAGAAAAAGGAAAAGAAGAAGGAAAAGGAGAAGGAAAATGAGAAAAGAAAAGGAGGAAGCAAAAGGTTTTGTTTTTTTTTTTTATATGGTGGGTGGCTATTTGCCCCCACCGAACTTTCGAATGCACCCATTCTTTTTCACAAAATAAAACCCTAATCATTAGTTAAATAAAAGCCCAAAACCAAGCCCAAATACAATTTAGTAGCAACCCATCAACATTAGGGTTTACAAAATTTTTGGCTAAATACACACACACTTTATTTTATTTAGTAATGACAAACAAAAATCTTTTTCCCAATAAATGAGATTACAATATACGCCACAATTAATAAATAAAAAATTTTATATTTATTTAATTAGGCGGGTATTACAATATATACAACTCAAAAGAATCTCGTCCCGAGATTCGGTAGAGGAAGGTAAGTAGGAAATTAATTCTTAAATAAACAAACTACACATCACATGAACAAACAAATAGCTCATACGTATGCCCATAACTTAATGAAGACAATCACACAAAAATATAAAACTTCAGTAAGTAAAAAAATTACGGGGTGCTACAATATATACAACTCAAAAGAATCTCGTCCCGAGATTCGGTAGAGGAACAAAAGTTAAGCGAATTTCGAAAAAATATAACTTGTCAAACGAAAGAAGATTTTTTTAAAACAAAAATTTCACAACCGGAAGGCGGGTTGGCCTGCGACCCTGGGGTGCTAACTCTACTTCACCCCAGACATCCTTTTATGAGGGATCACTTCCACAGCCCACCTTGGCTACATTTGCTTTCATTTTCAAATCTTCTTCTCAAGGCAGATTGGCGGAGCAAATAATTAACGTGTGTACCAGCAGCTAACTTTGGGAGGTTCTTCTTTCTTCTTTGGGCTCGGGTTCTGATATGTCTGACCTGCGGACTCAAGCTATAATTGCTAACAATTCAGCTGTTTTAGCATTGCATAGTGCCAGTCTCTTGCTGATGGTTGGTCTTCTCAAATGGTTCATTTCGCCTGATTGGCAAGGCACTTGATGTATTGGTGCAAAGTTAAAACTACCGCTTTGATCTGATGGAGCCAAGGACTTCCCACGATGATGTTGTAGGTGGATGAGCCATCGACCGCCATGAACTCTTGGAACAAGACTTTCTGTAGTTGTGGCCTTCCCGCCATACCGTTAGTCTGATTTTTCCAAAAGAGAAACACTTCTCTCCGTTGAACCCGATCATGGGGTACTGGCAGGCATCAAGTTCTCCTATTTGAACTGCATGTTTCAGAACACATTGAGGAACAAGGCATTCAGAAAGCTCCTTGTGTCTACCAATGACCTTTTTACTTCCCATTTAGCAATGAGGACTGAGATGACCAGGGCGTCATTGTGAGGCAAATGGACGCCTTGGAGGTCCTTATATGTGAATGTCATAGATGAGATTCGGGTTTTGAACACGTGCATATTGCACTTGTCGGTCCTCGTAGGTGGGCGAGTCTGCATCTCGTGGAGCGTCCTTTTTCAGGACTTGTTGGATTGCTCACCTTCCAAGCTTACCCCATGAAGGACATATATAATGTCAGGCGTTTTCTCCTCTATCTTTTCGATACCCTCTTCTCTTTCTTTTGGATGGTCTTGTCGTTTATTTGAGCTCAAGAAATCTTTGAGTTTTCCCTTCTTAATGCAATACTCAATCTCGTTCTGACACTCTTGCAGTCCTCAGTGTTGTGGCAGCTGTCATTGTAAAAAGAGCAGCACTTGCCATTGTCCCGCCGAGAGGGATCTCCCCACTGTTTGGTTGGTCACTTTACTTATCCCCAATTCTTAATGGTATTGAAGACGGCGGACAGGCTGGAGTTGAGAGGAATGATGGATTTGGACCCGACGAAGTTGGAGGCTTTATCTTGTCTCGTGTAATCAGGGTTTGGCTTGTTGTCGCTTTGATTCCTTTTACTTCTATCGTCGTCCTCTTGTTTTTCTCTCATTTTTGTTTCTAGACCGAGGGTATTTTTTGTCAGCTTCTCCCTTTTTTTGGCATCTAACATCTCCTCAAGAGTGATGTATTTTTTTCCTGTTCTCCATGACCTGCACAAGGAACACACGTGAGGCAAAAATCGTTGTTGTGATGGTAGATGACACTCTGAAGCTTAAGTTAGACAAGACTTGAGAAATGTGTAATGTTGTAAATTGGGTTTAGTAGTGTACCTTTTCTCCTCTACCTTGTGTCATATTTATCATGCGAAAGTTCTTGTTCGGCTATGCCATTGGTGGCATAATTTAGGGAAAGATATTTGTTGAGAGTCGTCCATGTAAAAGAGTTTCGATATACAACTTGTATTCGGATATCTGTTGGGGATTCTTCCCTTGCAGAGTGTTGTCTACGCAGAAGAGTTTTCATGCACGACTTATACTCTGATATTTGTTTCATAGCAGGAGTTAATGTGTTAGTGGTCTGCCTGTCTTAGGTCAATCCCCTAGATACTTGCCTTGTTAGGTCTTACAAGTATTGGGCTCGACCATACGACTTATGGGCTTAATAGGGCACTGTTGATTGGGTCCAACATCCTAGAACCTGCCTCAGCGGGCTTGTGTTATCTGAGCTTGGCGCATATCTAAGCCCGTTTTACTCTATTGTCGAGATCATCATGACATGTGTACGGTGCAGATTACTAGACGGTTTGGTGTATCATCACAACTCTAGTTAACTACTAAAAATAAGATTACATACATTTTTTCCCCTTAATTGATGTACACTTTACTTTTTTTAGGATAAATGTTGATTTTTTCAGCTCCTATATAATGAATCAACATTTTGTACTAGTCTACACTTTATATTAGATGTACAACAAATATAGAATGTGTGTGATTATAAAATGATTTTGCAAGTGAGACCTCAAAATAATATTTGATTTTTGAATTGCTCAAATTAATGGTACTAGTTTTGCTAGTGATACAAGCAACTAACAAAGTTGGCGGTTGAATGTGTGCAAGTTTGGTTTTTAACGTGTATTCATTGTTTCTATTACACAACATTCATAGTATTTACTATCTATTATAGAATTTGTGACAATGGTTAGTGTCTCGTTGATGTAGTACACAAGTTTGAAGTTTAAGGATGTGTGATTGAAGTTTAGCTTTATAGATAATAATTACTTTTATTCGCCTAGAGCTAATTAATACTCCTAATATGATAAATTAATTTCACTATTAAATTTATTTTATTAATAAATAAATAAAATGGGTAAGTCGAGGTATTACATATTTTAGGTTGAAACACCCCAAAATATTGTTCCACAAAACAGAGAGTAGTAAGAGGGTGTTTGTTTTTGCTTCTGAATATAGTCAGAGGTCGTAATAAGAAGTGAGACGCTTTGTTTAGAGTGTTTGATTTTTGTTCTAATCAGAAGTTGAACTTCTGACTGGAGTAAGCAACAGGGAGGAGCTGATCACTTAGCACTGAGTGCTGACTCAAAAAATTATTCCAACAATAACTTTAAAATAATTTTGTAATGAAAATTGTTGCCCTCATCTTCTTAAAAACAAGTAGGGGCTAAATTTTGATGGCACACCTTTATTTTCTTCACCAAGCATTGTCGTTCTATCTATCTTCACAATGAGTCTTCAACCGTAAGAAACTTTTCTTATTTTCGTCTTTCATCTTTGTTTTCTTTATCTTTATTTTTCAAGTTTTTCTTCATATCTCCAACCCTCCCTCTCATGTATATTTTTAAGTTTTCATTATGTAACATGTAATTTTGAAAGCTTTAACAAATTGATCGCCACTTTATAATGTCGGGTTTAAACTCACCATCTCTTCATTCTTATATATGTCTCTTCAGTGGGGCAAAATTGTCAAACGGTTCTCATTTAACACTTAAAAACAAGCACATTTTAATTTTACAGCTTCTAATCAGCAGCCCATTCAGAAACAAAACAAACAATTCATTCAGAAGCTCGTTCAGAACTTCTAACTCCAGTTAGATGTCAGCTAATTATAAGCATTTAAAAAAACAAACGCCACCTATGATGATCAATTACAATTAGCAACTCCCATTAAAAAAATAACAAAAAATGACTTTTAAGACCTACTTCACAAAATAGACCAATTAGATATCATAGTTGATGTAATGGCTAATTTGTGTCTATTTTTATACTTTTATGACCGACAATGACTATTTTATTAACTCTGGTTAACTCATAAAGTTATAAGACATATTTATCCTTCCTAAACAAATAATAAACATAATTTTATATTTTTATGACCAACAATGACTCTTTTATTAATGATTCTATTTTTTTTATTTTTTAACCCTTAACCCCTCTCGCCCCATGTCGCTAATAAAATTAATTTGATTAACTTGTCATAAAATTTTACATTCCAATGGAATAACATAGTTATTATATGTGTAATAATAACAAGTGATTTAATAATCGTTTTTTCTCTATGAATGATAACAAGAACCTTCTTATAAACAGGATATTACTCTGTAAAAGGAGACGACTCTTGCTGCTTAGAGTTTATTCTACATATTTGTACTCCACTCCCTTGATTTCAAGTGGCCATCTAATCCTATAAACAAATGGACTCACCCATAAACCCAAAATCTTCACTTGATCATGTTTCTCCATGCCAACTTCTTCTTTTAATAGTTTCCTTTTGATAATTATTTATACACAGATGATACTGTGAAGGCCCATTGGGCGTCTAAATTTAACTGATGAGTTCATATGTGTAACTAGAGGTTTGTGAGCCTCTTTTCTTACCACCAACAATCAATGACCGCAAATCCATAGATTTTCCTGATGACAGATCATTTGTTGAATTTTTCTTTTCTGCATAAAAAAAGACTTAATATGTAATAGTACCATTACAAATTCTAAATGTTTAAGGAAACTAATAAATTAATGGAAGCATACATTTTTCAAGAAACCAATGATTGAACTTGGAGGAAGTTGGAAAGATGTGGGGCTTCCTGTTTCTTCAACTTTGACATCACTGTTTCCACATTTTCAATTTCTTTGTTGATTTTTTTTTTAGCATCAATGGTTATAAGTATTGAAATAAAAAAAAGAAACTTGACAAAAAGAGTTTCTAAAAAAAGAATAATTAATAAAAGAGTCATTCTTGGTTATAAAAGTATAAAATTATGTTTTCTATTTTTCAGAAAAGATAAATATATTATATAATTTTATGAGTTAATCTAGATTAATGAATAGTCCGTGTTGGTAATAAAAGTATAAAAATATGTACAAATTAATCATTACATCAACAATATGATACGTAGATTGTCTATTTTTTTTAAATATATACTAAAATTTCATTACCAAAAAAATAAATGCCATGACACGTCAGAACCTGCATCACGTGTCGCTGTCCATCTTCCTCCGCAAAACAAGCTATCCCGTCAGATCCAACGGACCTGATTCATCACTGACATGTCGCACCACGTGTTTGCTTTTAAACTTAACCAATCCAAACGTGTCGACCCTCCACATGGGCTGAGACGTTGACAAGTGTGGGACCAGATGGTGGTGCGATGTGCGGTCCACTTAGTAAATCAGAACGCTCGCGACACACACGTCACTGTGGGGACCACGGAGACACCGACAAGTGTTGTGGGGCTCGCTTATTGATGTGGTGAGGTGGTTTGTTCTTGGATGAGAGAAACTCGGTGGCGTGGATTGATGAGTTTACGTGGAGGAATGAGAGCCGTTGATTTATTTTTATTGGTGAACGGTCGTGGTGTGCCGCTGGAGATACGGAATGACTTATGGAGGAATGAGAGCCCATTTTTGAAATTTTTTATTTGTTCACATTATAAAAATAAAAAAAAATTCAACAAGTTGAAATCCTTATTGAAAGTGTTTGGGATTTTTCATCCCTTATTCTAGAGAGCCAGGCCAACAATGTCACACCCGTGTCAGGCTGACCCATCACCATCCATCATTTTAGAGATGGATTCATTCTCTAGGATGATGGATGTTGATGGACCACCCTGGCACGAGCCTGATGTTGTCGGTCAACCTCTTTTTCGATACACATTATAGATTTATTAAGTCCATGGTTAGAAATAGGGCTGAACAAAAAATCGATCAAACCGATTGGTTCGGTTTAAATTCAGTTCTGATCGATTTCGATTTTAAAAAATTTTAAATCGAAGTGGTCGGTTCGATTTTCGATTTCTATGTGATTTTAACCGACTAAACCGAACCGACCAAATATATATAATAAATAATATATATTTTATATATAAATAATACAATATGTTTAAAATAGTCGGCCAGTTCGGTTTTATTTCGATTTTGGTTTAATTTTAGTTGGTTCGGTTACGATTTGCATAAATTAGAATCGGTTCGATTTTGGATCAGTTTTGTTAATAGTCGGTTCAGTTTGAAATTTTTAACTCGGTTTAGTTCACGATTTAGTTGAAAAACCGATCCATCGATTCGGTTTTCAACCCTAGTTAGAAATGCTCTAAGATGTTACTTTCATGTGATATAAGCTACCAAATTTTAAACATACATGCAATTAAGTCGATATCCATACACTTAGTTCGAGGACGGGCTCAAAATGCTAACACATGCAATTAAGGGTGTGTTTGGTTGCATGAAATTATATGTCATGAAAATTCATGAGGGATTCCTACATTTTAGGCTAAATTGATATATCACTTTACATCTACCATTTGCTTTTGTGATCAATGGTGGGAATGAAAGTCTCATGAACATGAGAATCTCACTCCTTGGTCCCCTAAGGCATGTGATTCCCATGTTCATGGGACTTTCATTCCCACCATTGATCACAAAATCAAATGGTGGATGTGGAGTGATACATCAATTTAGCCTAAAATGTAAGGGTCCCCTCATAGATTCTCATGACATAGGATTTCATACAACCAAACACACCCTAAGTTTGACATGATAAAATTAGTGTACGATTAATTTTCAATCACACTTAATTGCATGATAAAAACGTTCAAACATACATAAAGTCGTGATTTGTAGCTCAAACATAGGTCCATGGTTAGAAATGCTCTAACATGTTACTTTCATGAGATTTAAGCTACCAAATTCTAAACATACATGCAATTAAGTCAATAGCAATAAATTTAGTTAGAAGACTAACTCAATCTGCAATTAAGTTTGGCATAATAAAAATTAGTGTACGATTAATTCTCAATCACACAAAACACATGTGAAACATTACAAAACATAAAATCTTCCTGATTTTGTGGCTCAAACATATTTTGGGTGTCTAAAAGTTAAACCAAAATCATGTTTAATAATAATATAAACAAATTCATTAAAAATAACTAATTAAATACTTTATTTATTTTATATTTTCCTTCCAAAAATTGATGAAATTTGAGAATCATGAAATGATTTTCTTGAGATTCCAATAATAGGGACAAATGCCTTTATTTTGAGAAACAATAGGGGTAATTTAAGAAAGAGAAAACGAAAGATATTTTTCCAAAACGACGGAAGCACTTTTTAAAAAAAATAAAATCCAAACGGATCTGCGCATATATTAGGTCTCCATTTTCTATTGGCGGACGCGAAACCTTCTATTAAATCCAACTAATAACCAATTACAAATACAATTACAACACGTCATCCACACATGACAGCAAGGTTAACTGGAACGCGAAGAACGGACACGTGGACGGTGGAGCTTCCATAATGGGGAATAAATTAATGGCCTGCAACGAATCTCTCTGTATACGGCGCAGCTCAACTACCACTACCGTATAAAAATACGTACATGGCGTTATGTACACCTCGCGTATGAGGACACGTGTCTAAGTGACGTGGAGTGTTCACCCTTGGCACTCTTCTTCTTCTTCTTCTTCTTCTTTTCTCTCTCTCTCTCTCTGCGAAAAAAAAAAAAAAAAAATCGAAACTTTTTTTTTCTCTCTCTCTCTCGTTTTAGGGTTAAGGTTTCCGGATTCAAAAACCTGTCTTTGAGGTTCAAGCGTTCGACTTTCGAGTTTTGTGGGTTTCAGGTACGTTTGATTTGTTCAATTGTGAACCTTGAAGTGTGAAAACTTTGCATTTTTTATATTTTGGATGAAAAATTTACTTGTGTTTTTATCTAGTTTTTGGAGATTCTGAGTTGAATAAAAGGAGATTTTGAGAGGGTTTTGAAGTTTTGCAGGTATGTTGATTCGCCAGTTAGATTTGTGTATCTTTAAAATTTTTGGATGATTTGATGAGAGGGTTTTGAATCAAAGCTTGCATTGATGTCTGTTTCTGGTGATTTTAGGAGAAATTTTTTCCCCTTGATGGGAATTGTTGGGGATGTAGGAACTGTTTAGGGGTATTTGCTGTAGATGCAAGGGTATTTGTGTCATTTTGAGTATGCAATATTTTTGTAGGAATTGATTTGGTGGTGTTCCATGGTTTGCTTTCATGAGTTATGAGTTGTCAGTTTAGTGGAGAAAAGACTTGTTTACCCATGTCTTTGCCACATAATCTTTTTGCAGGACTGAAATCTGAAATTCTCTCATTCCTTTTGTTGTGTGTGTTACTCTTCAGAAAGGAGAGTTGAATAGCCTTGCGTGGGAAAGAATATTAAGTTTGTATTGAACTCCAGTTTGCAATCTGATCACTTAGTTATACTTGAAATTGAAAGCAACTGATTATCTTTAAAGCTATAGCCTATTTACTCAAAAATTTTGAACCTGGAGACTGTCGAAAATGGGCAGAAGGCGAGTGAATTATGCTCAGCTTTATTTGGTGATGTATCGATTTCCTTTGTTATATTATTTGGTTTATTTTCAGATTCAAGGGATGTGTTAGCATATGGTTAGATGTTGTGTTGAGCCAAAGTTTGCTCTGAGTTAGGATGAAGTTTAGGGGTTATATGTAAGGACATTCATATGGAACAAGTCTTATGTGGTAAAAGCCAATTATAGTTTGTTTTGTTTGTGTTGTTTATTGTCATATACAAGGATTTGTTAGGATCAGTTTGGATTTTTCATTGAGCCGAAACTTGCTTTGAATTTTAAAGGAATTTCATGGACTATATGTAAGGACATTCATGTTGGAACAAACCATTTGGAAAGGCGAAGTCTTACGTGTCATTTGGGTTCAATTTTGATGACCGAAGTTGACACCATTGGATGACACATCAACTTTAATCGTGGAATTTTTATGATTATTTCCTCGCAAAATTGATGTCTCATTTGATGATGTTATTTATTTAGTCCCTGAGATATGTGTCCAGATGGATTCTTCCTTGAGATGTCCTCCACTACGGTAAAATTCCACAGAAACCCTAGATGTCAAATGCACAAACCCTAGATGTCAAATGCACAACTGTTGAAGATTGAACTAAATTTTACCTTGAAACAATAGCTTAGGTAGGACGGAAGTTTACAATTAAATTCCTTATCCTATAAAAGTTTGATTTATCCGCGTAGGTAGGAAGTTCACAACACTTGTCTTTCAGACACATCTGCTCTACCTGTCACCTTGATGAGGAGTGAAACTTGGCGGTGTTCAAAGGCAGTTGTTAAAACTTAGGTGGAAGAGATCACACTGAAAAAAGGAGAATCATCATTCGTCAGCTCCCGTTTTTATTAAGGTCAAATCACTTCTTATTCTTTTAAGGCCGCAGATATCTAAAAGAGAAATGGTCTAGGTCTGGTATGGCACTACAGTGAATACGCTACCAATAGAAAAGTATATGGTGAGATACTGTGAGGGTGTTCATTTGTCTCTTTGTGAATGATCTTGCCTGTATTTTTTATTTATTATTTATTTATTCTTATTATTATCTTCTAATTATCATTCAAACTAACATTTTTTGAAATTTTAAGACTTATGAGATTTTGGTTTTTGCCTCTTAATCCAGTGAAATTTAAATTTCTCAAAATCTATGCTATATTTCACGAAGCTTACACGGCTAGACCTCCATTTTCAATATGACGCAAAGACAAACACCCCATTAAGAAGCAGAAAGTGGCTCGCTACAAATATTCGCGGTGTTAGTTAATTCAGAAAATTTTCTAAGTTTGAAAATTAAGGCCACTTTTAGGACACTGTTCATTTAGGCACTGCAATTATAAAGATAATTATTAGCTGAAGTAGATAGACTAAAGATGTAGATCAAACTTTCTTCCTAACCGAATTATACAAGCTTAAAAAGGAAAACAGAGTACAGCTTAAGCTTGCTTTCTTGCAAGTATAGAAAGCATTTATCCTCTACGGAATTTACGGTATGCTTGTTACTAATAAATGTGTTAACTTTTATGTATTTAGAAGAGTATGCATAACTGCATCCTTCCATGCTCACAACTCCATTATCCACACTGATTAATGGTAAGTTATTACTTTTTTCAATAGTAGTTGCATTTGCTTATTAATGCTCTGGTAGTTGGATGATTATTGGCTCCTGCGACCTGTTAGGATCGGTTTGATTGAGGGAGCTGTGTCAGTCAAAATATTGACATTTCTATTTTGAAATTATGTAGTGTTGAATGCAAGAAATCGTGAGAAAAGAAAATAAAGTCTTCTCACAGATTTAGCTGCAAATATATCCATCAATGGGATTTACTTGCTTTTTGGCTCGTTTATCCCCTTCTCCGTAGAATGGGTTTGTATTCTTTGGTTAGACGTTTCTCTTGGCTCCTCCAATACTTTCTTTTACCGTCCACAGTTGGTTCAACTAGAAAAAAAATATATAATACTGTCTTCAAAATGTATGCATCTGATATGTTATAGAGATGACAAGATGGTTCCTCGCATGTTATTTTCTCTTCAGTTGAATGACAATACCTTACTATAAATGCAGCTAACCGAGAACTTTCAAATCAAGAAACAAAATTTGCTGAAGGGATTTTATACCTAGTGCAACAACTCAACTTTCAGTCAGTCACATAAGAATGGGAGCTGAAGAAACAGAGACACAACCTAAGTCTGGGAAAGCATCTTCTCCGGTGCAGGTGAGCTGACAAAGTAGTTAATGTCTGCAAATCATATGAGATTGGGAGGGTGTATGCATGTTCCATGTGCTCTATAAGCTGCACATAGCTTCAATCGCTAGACCTGTGAAGTTTGGACGTGAACCTGGATATAATATCGAGGAGTAATCATATGTCATTAGCTTTGTTATGGCATCCATTAAGATGTAGCCATGAGTTATGTAATATGTGGTGCGATGATCTGCTCAGGGCGTGTGTGGTTGAAAAGAAACTTACACTATAAAATTTGCCAAAAGTGAGAATGGAGAGCTTTTTCCCACTTTCTCTCCCATTTTTTCAAGTTCTTCCATCGCAAATTTCCTCTTGAATCAAACACAGCCTAAGATGTATCCCCTAATTCTAGGATCGGGGACATTTGACATTATTATGAAAGCCAAGCATATGATCTATATAGTCATATCTTACAAAATTAATGGTAGATAATTATGACACTCGAGAAAATTCCTAAAGGCATCCACACACCACACAGATACTGTACTTTTCTGGCATTGCCTAATGTATAGTATTTATAATGCATTGATCAACAGAAGATTTTCTAAATTTTGTATAGATGTCATTCATAGAAGAATCAATTTAGAAAGACTAGAGCATTAGTTTCTGGGGTACGAAGAGCAGCAGTTGATATCTGTTCAGTCTGTAGTTGTCCCCCTTCAAACTTGTCAGTCCTAAGTCAACCAAACCAGTCTTTTGCAAACAGAACTGACTTATTATAAGTGTTCACGGGCTCAACATAGGGATGAAACTGGTTCACCTATGCTGATTTAGCAAAACTTGCATTAAACTTGACTGAATCAAAATTTTGCTGTATTAATAGATCAAAAATTTCTGACAAGATACTGTTGTTCAGCCAATTTTGCGTTTAGTGTGAACTTAAACTCGGAGTTATGTTCAGTTGAGGCGTGTATCCTGGATTAACTCAAACATGTGAAGAGTAAGTCAGTCTGAAAGCTCATTTCCTGTTGAGCTGAAGTGGCATTTGGGTAGATGGTCTTAGTTGTGAACTTGGATCATAGGTTGTATTTGTTTTCGATTTTGATTAGAACTCTGGTTCTGAATTAGAAATGGGCCATTTTCAACTGTCTCTCTCTCTCTCTCTCCCCCCCTAATTCCAAGCACCAATGGTTGAAACAAAACCCTCCTCCACGAGGTTTGAATGGTCATACTCGAAGGAAATTTCTTACGACAATCTCCATTACTCCAAGTCATGGAGTACTAGAAAAGTTGGTAGATTGGTTTATGTCTGAACATGGTTTCTATGTGATCTTGATATATAATTAGAATGTCTCAGTTAGCATTATATGCTTGTCTACATGCATGGGTGGTCTTGTGCATGAAATGGCTCAAGTTTTTGCATACTCTTAATTTTTTATATCTGAAGAGTTTCATCCTTTTGCATTGACAGGAAAAGAATAATAATGTCCATGCATATCCTAACTGGGCAGCTATACAGGTATTGCTTATTCATCTCTTTGTTTTAGTGTTATACATTCATTTCACCCTTTTAACTCATTAACAACTCACTCATTGATGCATTTTAGGCATATTATGGTCCTGGTGTTACTCTACCACATCCATATTTCAACTCTGCAGTTCCATCTGGTCATCCTCCCCATGCATATATGTGGGGCACACCCCAGGTATCTTTTTTTAATCCAGGGAATTCATGCTTTTTTTACATTGCTTTTCACTCCTTTCCTGCAATTATGCGTACTCAGTATGTAGGAAATCTGCGGGACAGGTACATTACCAATTTGATTCTAATTTCAGTATTTTCTTGATTGTCTCAGCCTATGATGTCGCCTTATGGGACACCCTATGCTGCAATCTACCCACATGGAGGTGTTTATGGCCACCCTTCTCTTTCTCTTGTAAGTGTACATTTGAATGAAACTTTACAGTAAATTAGCATATTTCACACTTTAACCTTGAATTCATTGACTGTTCTTTCCTCAGTTTCTCCATTTACCAGTCTCTGTGGTTTCAATTTTCACCTAATGCATTGAAAAGTTGAAAATGTACAAGGAACTTCTCTAGAACTTGGAGGAGGAAATTGAGTTCTAATATCACCAAGCTGATATTGTTATAGTGATGGCTACCCTGGTTCAAACCCAAATATGGTGTAGGCCAAATTTAAATGTAGGTTTGATAGCATTCCTGGCTATGCATGCGCCATTTCTTGTATTCCAGGAGTTCCAGTTACAGATGGTTTGGAGTAGCCAATGGCTGTCCGTGTCAGGGCTGATTCAAACTCTATGCTAACAATGAACTTTCATTCACAATTTACCAATCATAAAATCAATCTGAGGTGTCCAAATTTCAAATTTTGATCCCCTTCACAGCTTGGGTTAGTACTGCATGTCTTGATTTTGTCAAGAAATTATTTAGCATTGACTAGCTCGCGTCTGAATATTTGTACTTGGGCGTGTTACTTTGGGCATTTGAGTTATGTTGTGATTTCTAACCTAAGCTTAGCATAATCATGTAAAGGTTTTCATCCAATCTCAGAAACCTAATGCCCAGTTGAATCAATTTGAGCCAAGTCTACTTATTGAATTTGTTATGCAAGTTATTCAGTGCACCTGGAAAGTGTAATGTCACTATTTTAGTGACTCATGCCTGCCAACATAGAAATGCTCTAATACATCTGTGAACTAATCTCCAGGGATCACATGGGCAAGGTCATGGAAGTTCATCATCTCCTCCTGTATCTGAAGCTATGGTACTGAATGTCACCCGTTTGTTGTCTTTGATCACATGAATAATAGCATTCTACTTTCAAAAGAAACATATACGATGTAGAGAGATGCTAGGTTGTGTAAAATTTTATTTATTATTATCACTATGGTGCAGGCAGCAACTCCCTTGAGCATAGCGACGCCTGCTAAGTCATCCAGCAATAAAGATCAAGGTTTTATGAAGAAGTTGAAAGGGTTGAATGGGCTTCCAGTGTCAATTGGCAATGGAACCTCAGGGAGTTCAGCAGCATCACAGAGGTATAGGCTCAGCTACCATTTCATCATATTCCGATATTTCCTCGAGGAAATTGCAATGTTCTTAGGGAGGCAGAAGCTCCAATTTTCTCTGCTTTTGGACCCGACGTGTTTCACATGCTTTGTCGCTTTGTTTAGTATTTGGACTGCTGTTATGAATTTTTTTATGGGGTGTGTGCAGTGGCGATTGCAGAACTGAAGGTTCAAGTGATGGGAATACATCAGAAGGGGTAAGATCATACTTTATATACTTGCGAATCTGTCACTTTATTTACTTTCACATGTGGGATTTATCTTGATTTTCTAACATTTATTGATAGGGGGGTCAAACACAGAGGAAAAGAAGCTCCAAGGTCATGCCATCTACAGGTACAACATTGATTTCCACCAAGACTATAATTTCAGGAACAATTCTTACGTTTGTGGGGGTCATTTTTAAATCCTTACGGGCTACTTGTGTGCATCATCCTGCTAACAATCTGTGAAGTGGGGTTGATCACACAACAGTATGTGAACCCCCCCCCCCCCCCCCCCCCCCCAATATCAGAACTCGGCTCTTTCTTGTATTCCAAGTTAGTGAAGAAGTAGGGTCTAGGTTCTTGAACTCAAATATGAACATTACTACACTTATCTCGAGAAGCTGAAAAATATAGAGTAATTCATTCATTAACACACTTGACCAATAATTTCTTGTGCAATGTCTCTTGATTCCACATCCAGAATCCTTTTCCTAGTGGATCACCCCAGCCACCATTTGTAAACTTGGAAATGGATATCACCTCTTGATTGTTTACTCGTTCATGCAAACAAGCAAGGATGGAAAAGCTGAACTACAAACTTTTCCTGAATTTGCAGGAGAGGCAAGTGCCACTTCCAGTATGTCGCTTGGGGTAAACTTAGTGCCTGCTGGTGTTGCTGATGGAGCAGTTGGAACACCACCTCCTAATGCAAAAGCAAGGATGGTCACAGCTACTTTTCCTGCTCCAACAGGTGCAGAGGTGCCACCACAAGATGGTTTAACTTCTGGGCTCTGGATAAAGGTATGTTTTGTTAAAATCAACTCGGTTCAGTAGTTCACCTGAAAGTTTCTTTTGTGAGTTTCATTCACTCTTCGTTTCTATATAACCAAGGCATATACTAGGAGAAAGTAGTCTTTGTTGCCTCAACCAGCTTGATATTACAACTCTATTTTTTTTTGGAAAATATTACAACTCTATTTTGCTTAGGTAATGGAGATAAATATAACTAATTGATACCAAAAACTGAAATTGAAGTATTGCCATACTTTACCAGTTAGAACACTCTAAAAGCTTGTTTTCTGTTCCTCTCAATACATGTAAAAGTTCCTTGTTGTTTTGGACAAAAGGACCCAAGACATGTTACTGTTAGATATGGTTGGAACCTTTCTGGATCTGCTCCAAGTCTGATACATTAATGGATGTGGAACTTGCCTCATCCAGTATGTTGCTTTGGGTTACTTATGTTAAAACCCTTCATTTTTAGAAGTCCTCACATAATTTTCATCTTATGCAATCACGATGAGTGACTTCTGAGTTCATGAGAACAATTTTTATTATGTGGCATTAGATTGCACATGATGTTATTGTCATGTCTGAAACTTAAGAAATTTTAAGATTGGACACTATGTGGTACGCTGTGTAGAGAGCGGACAAGTTGCATCTACCCAAAAAAAGTCATTTTACAACCTGTTCTGTGTGGAGTTATCTCTGTCCTGGCATCTTTGGATGTATATATATATATTCGGACCTGTCACTTGAAGCAGAAAACTGATGTATTGTCAATCATCATTAACATCCTCCAGATCGAGTGGCATCGTTGTTGATCTTGTGGTGAGCAGTGGTTTGGAAATCCAAAAACCTCTCAACCATAGTCTTACTGGAATTTAAAGTCCATTACTCCAGAGTAACTATAAGTAATCAACTGTTCAGGGTTTCTAGTTTTGTTGGCACACATGCTTCTATTTTAATGCTCCAAAAATTCGGAACAAGGCTTCAATGAAGATGCTTTTGTGTTTCTGTAGCTTGATTATTATTTCTTTTACGTCTTAAAGTTGAATTGGCGATTTACATATTTATGCCCAAGGTTGAGACAGTTAACGTTAAAGATCAGGATGAAGTGATAGTTAGGGGAAAAGGGTTACTTAGGCTTTCTTCGATTCCATGGAAAATAGTGAACAGAAAATGGAGAAGAGAAACATGTATTTTTTGGTTCTCCAAAGTAGCAGTTTCAAGTTTCAACCTCAAATGTCCCTTCTCTCTCTGTTTGTGGTTTTTTTTTAATGAATGGCACACATACTTATTACATGGTTATCAGCTTCCTTTCTTCCTGCAAGTACTAAAATAGTGGTCTGCCAACTTTGAGTTGCAACCTGCTTATTTGTTAATCACGCATTGTGTGATGCTTATTCCCTCAGGACGAGCGGGAATTGAAACGAGAGAGGAGGAAACAGTCTAATAGAGAATCTGCCAGAAGATCAAGGCTGAAGAAGCAGGTAAGTGCAACTCCGTAACATGATTATTCTCTCTTGACCTTCTTCTATTCCATTTGGTTTAACCTTTCGTAATTAATGAGCAAATCTTGAGTTTTTTTTTTTTTTTTATTAATTCTTCTTCAGGCTGAGACCGAAGAACTCGCACTGAAAGTTGAGGCTTTGAATGCTGAGAATCAGGCCCTGAAGTCTGAAATAATTCAACTAAAAGAGAGCTCAGAGAAATTAAGGCTTGAAAATGCCGCGCTAGTGGTATTCTTTCTTTCTGTTTCTGTTATCTTTGGATAGCCTATCTTCAACTTATTAGTCTTGTTGGGGTTTAAGTGAGGGCTATGAAAGTCCAGTTAGTTTTAGTTTGATATTTAGCCCAAGAGGTCGCTAGCCTATTGGTTAGACCTTCAGATGCAGACATTATCATCTTTTACAGCATGAACAATCTGTGAACTTGCTAAACACAGTAGATGTGGTCTTTCAGGGTTGAAGTATCCTCAAATGTTACTGGATAAGCCTGATTTTCTCTACTGTCCCTCCTTCAAATGGTGCAAGTCCATGGTCTTGAAATTGTTCCGTGTCTAAATCCTAGTTATGTCATACTTGTTTTGGTAGACTTAACTAGATAGGGTTCCTGAAATTCTTTGTTGATCACTGAGTGGTGCAGAAGGTAGCCATAATTAGGCCTTTAGTTATTGCCATTATAGTTATGTTAATCGTGTGTTAGTTTCTGAGTGTTGCAAAATGAAGCTATAGCTGTTTCATCAAGCAACCTGGGTTTCTCTGATATGTTGGTTATAGCAATATCATTCCTCCTTCCTCATTTTGCTACAAAACTCATGGATTTCTTCTCACAGGAGAAACTGAAAGGTGGAGAAGTAGAAAGCGCAGAAGAAATGGTTTCCAATGGCAAGGAAGGACAAGAGACTAAACCTTTCAGTACAGAGAACTTCTTATCCAGAGTAGACAGCTCACTCTCCAATACCATGGGAGGTGCACAAATGGAGAGTGAGACCCCTGAGAAAAAATCGGGAACCAAGCTGCACCAACTCTTAGAATCAAGTCCAAGGACCGATGCTGTTGCTGCAGGCTGATCTAGTAACTGCTATTACTGATCAAGTGACTCGTCTTTGTGTGATTGGCTTTGTTTCTTCTTTTTTCACTTTGTTGTAATTTCAAAAAAGTTAGCAACCCAATATCGATCCTAACAGTAACAAAGGTAAGGTAGTGTGGTAGAGATGGCAGCAGCGGGTAGGCAGGCAAACAATCGGCGCTTATCAACGGAAGGAAATTTGGAAATCTTCGACTTTCACTCTTGAGTTTTCTCCCTGATGGCATTATCAATCTGTGGTTTATTTTTATCATCCCACATGCTGATTGGGATTTTCATTAATCTTATTGTATATTGAGGAGAATTTTAGAGTGTCTTGTGTAAACTTCATGTTTACAGACTTATCTTCGCGTTTAGAATTTCCGAAGTGGTCTATAATTTGCTGACAATATACTAGAGGATTTGCAGAAGATATACAAACTTTATTTTCATAAATGATTGCTTGCTGAACTTGTCTGTTGCCATATTTACTCTGTAACTAGTCGTCATGTATAGCCAGTAAACATATTCATTAGGGTTGGGATCAGTGGAGGAAGATGCTTGACCCTTTTTATCCACTCAAAAATTTTCAAAAACTTGAATTTTTGTAGGATGCTTTTTATATGGTATGTGAGGTTTCTAAAATGCCCAAAGAAAAGTAATTTCACCTTTCTGTAAATCTTATGAAACCACACATTTTTCTTCTTTATTTTCCCCCAGTTGGGAAGTTAGGGGGAATGTAAGAAAAAAATTTCCTCCCAACATTTTTCTCAGGAAAATTTGACAAAGAAATCACTAAGAGTGCAAAACAAAACATTAGTAGTTGTAGGCTTGTTGAAATTCTGATCAATGTGTTCAAATAGGTTAGTCAAAAGAAAGGTGGAATTAACCTACTTTACACTGTTACGACTCTGCTGATCCTGTTTTCGAAGATTTAACACTGGCACCGATCTGGATGTGATGTTGGCGCCTCCTGCCGCAACACCTCCCCACATGCTGGGGAGATCCGGTAATGGGGGACCTGTGGAAGGTGCGGTCAAGCCCTCTTTTGCACAAATATTGGGCAAAATTTTGGTTAACGACGTTGTGGAGACTCCGGTCGAAGGCACTAAATTTCGTAAAGAGGGAGCTCCAGCTATTGGCATTACGGCAACGGATGAAGTCCGTGGGGAGGAGTTTATGGAAAAACATGTGATCGTGTTAAAATTCTCTAGTTACCGCCCCACATTGGAAGACATTCGAGATTCGATTCACAGAACTTGGGGAATTTTGGGCGATTTTTCACTTGGATTACTCAATCAACGACATGTGTTAGTTCGTCTTCAATCGGCGGAGGAAGCCAAAAAAGTGTTGTCTCGGGATTCATTCTTGATTCGTGGTGTTCGCTTTAAAGCTTTCCGTTGGCATGATGGATTCAGCCTGAAGGAGGACCCAATCTCAGTGCCACTATGGGTAGAGTTGCCTAACTTACCTTTACATTTTTTTCATCCCCCTATTTTAAAAGCAATTGTCAATTCTTTTGGTGATTATTTGAGAATGGATGACCATACTAGATGCTTATCGCGTCCGGGCTTTGCCCGAGTGTGTGTGGAGATGACTTTGGTGGATAAATTACCAAACAGAGTTTGGATTGATAGGTCCAATAATAGAGGTTTCTGGCAGAAGATAGAATATCCAGGTTTCAAATATTGTGATTATTGCTCTTTGATAGGGCATCAGGAAAGTGTTTGTCGAAAGAAGCACGGAACTAAGGGCGGTGGCTGCATTTCGAAAGTAGGTAAGACTGAGAAGGTGTTCAAATCAAAGACAGATAATAACAATACCAAGCAGCAATATGTTCCAGTGATCAGACCACAAAAAATTGTAACTCGGAAGTGGGTGTGAGTGGAACAAAAAATAACAAAGGAGAGGAGATTCCGGAGAGCGTCGTGGAAAGAAAGCAAGTGAATATGGATCCGGTAAAGGTGATTTTGTCCAACACTTTTGAGGCATTAATGGAAAATATTGAGGAAGAGGAGGGCACTCCATCGGAACTACATTCATTCGGGGTCAAGCCAGAATCTACGGCGGAGTGCCTACTAGAGGTGGGGTATACGAATTCAGAGATTGAAAATGTTCTTGGACACCAACATAAGCCGACTTCACCCGACGATGTAGTCAATCCGGACTCAAAGAGCAACATTTCGCTCCAAGTTGCGGCGTCGCACAATGCGACGACAAGTTTATCTGCTGACTTTCAGGCTGGATAGTTTGTATCTGGGATGCAAAAGATGGCTTTCTCCCTGGAAGAACAGCCCGGGCACTTGGTGTTGTCCAAGCCAGGTTCGTCTTTGCTCGAATCAGAGGTCACTCTGTCCCAGCCAGGTTCGCATGCACGCGCATCAGAGGGTACTCTGCCTCAGCCGGAACAGAGTGTTTTGCTTCAGCCAGCGCATAGCAACAATTCTGGGGCTTATGTGACTCTGCCAGGGCTCTGTTCCGCGCCTGCAGAGGTAGCTCCAGCGCCTGCAGAGGTGGTTCCAGCGTCTGTCGCAGAGTCTGCCACAGCGTCTGTCGCAGCTTCAGCAGCGGTGATCTCAGTAGGGGTGGCTCCAACAGTGGGTGTTCCGGCAGTGGTGGGGGTTCCAGCAGTGGGGGTTCCAGCGTCTCCAGGCCTCAATACTCTAGTTCTTCGATCTGGTTCTCATAAAAAGTCGTCATCGGCTGATGATTTACAGTTCGAAAGGGTTGATTTACAGGAAACAAGTGCTGACATCCAGGAATTATTTGCTGAAACAGAGCAGCAGGCAGTCCCAGAGTACTTGTCGGAGTTTCATACGATGCGACCACCAACGGAAGTCACTGGGAGATTAGAACTGGGTCACAAACAGGAGGCACGGGTTTTGACATCTGACATGCGAAAATTGTTGAAGGCGGGCCATTCTTTGCGGAAAAAGAAGAAAAAAATGAATGTTAATACACTTGAAAGTGCCACAGAAGCGGAGTCGGATTCGGATATTGGGCCGGGCACTTAAGCTATCAAGGACTTAGAATTGGGGGCTAATTCGGATGCGGAGCGGAAGAAAAACGTTAAATCTGTGGTTCCTCCGGGCACTCGTCGTAAGACTAAGAAGGGTTTGTCTTCCTCTCGCGTTTAAGATGATTGAAAACTTTATGTTTTGGAACGCCCGTGACGTTAGTAATAGGGCCACGAGAAGGAGATTACAAAAGATGGTTGTGGAACACAATGTCAGAATTCTAATGATTGCGGAGCCTATGATTGATGCTAGCAGATATATGGAGATTGGCAACAAATTAAAACTTGGCGGTTTTGCTTCTAATGACAGTGTTGGTGGCAAGATTTGGATTATGTGGGATACGTCTCTTGTTTTCTCGGTGGTGGACATGTCAGACCAGATTATTCACTGCCAGGTTTGGCGCCATTTTGAGTTGATTTTTGATCTGCATATCAGAAAATCGGCGGAAATATCCACGACCCTTGTCATTTGGTTCAGGCGAGCCAAAATGAGAACACAAACAGGTGTGCTATTCTTTCTCACTCCCATGTTCATTTTATGGGAAATATGGAAACAGCGGTGCAAATGTGTTTATGACAATGCTGCCCCTAATCCTGCTTTTGTGATTTTGAATATTCGGCGTAATCTACACTTAGCAAATAATTTTATAACTCCTAAGCAAGTCAGCTGGCATAAGGCTCCATTAAGGGCTTTGGGGATTCAAGAAACTCCAGTTTTGAGAAAGCTAAGTAGAATTGTGTTCTGGCATCCCCCTCCGTCAGATTTTGTTGCTCTCAATGTGGATGGGTCCTCCCGTAAGAACATGGCTGCGGGCGGTGTGATCATTAGAGACTCTAGGGGTTTTTGTGTTGGGGGAAAGCAAATATTTTTTGGTGCAGGCTCAAATAATAAAGCGGAAATTTTGGCTCTAGCTGAAGGTCTCCGACTTTGTCTCTCATTGGACTTTAAACAGGTGGTTGTTCAGACGGATTCGGCAATTGTTTGTGGATGGTTTTAAGGGCAATTTCAAGATACCCTGGCATTTGGAGAATATTTTGAAAGAAATCAAATTTTTGGCGGCACAAATGACTTTAGATTGTTCCCATATTTATAGAGAAGCCAACGCGGTGGCGGACGCTTTAGCAGATAGAGCTCAACGAGATCATAGGACTGTCTCTTTCACGGCGAATGATCTTCCTAGGAGAGTGGCAGGATTATTAGTGCTAGACCGTTGGCATACGGCATACATACGTCACGGGGAAGAGTAGACGCCGCAAGAATGGGCATTGATAGGCTCTGGAATCGAGAATTGGAAGGATACTCTGCTGTAAAACAGAGTATACCCTGTTTTTCAGGGCAAGGAGAGGTTGCTAAGTGTATGGAATGGGCGGTCTGGGGGCTGGTTGCTGCGGTCTTGCTGCTGCGGACTGTGTTGCGGTTAGGACTGCTGGTAAGGCAGGGCGTGATGGAGGCTGCGGTGCTGAGTGGCTGCGTTGCAGTGGCCTGTGTGTTGCTGCTGGGCGCTGTTGCGAATTGTGCTGCCTGCTTGTGTTTGCCTACTTGTGTTGATGCTGGATGCTTGTGCTGCCTGATTGTGTTGCTGCTGGATGCTTGTGCTGAACATTGGCATTGATGCAATTTGGTTTTGCAAGTTGGTTTTGCAATGTTTTAACAAGATGCAAGTTGCAATCTCTTTTTAGTTGCAAGTGTTTGAGTTTTATAGCTATTACAATTTGCACAAAGCATGTTGTGGATTTGGCCAAGTTGAAAATAGAACAATCTCAAGTGGTTATGTCACTTTGGGGGATGTTGGCCTAGGCTAGTGAGTTATGGACGGTTTTCTTGTTTTTTATAGTTTTATGATGTTTGTCCATTTGGTTTTTATTTCTCGGGTAAAGTCGTCATGTACCCCCGATGTTTTGTATCAGAATTTTTTCCAAGTAATTAAGGTCTGGCATCCCATAGCTGCCCCTCCCCACTGGAGGTTCTAATTAAAAAAATAAAAATAAAAATAAATGATAGTAGTTGTTTTACTAAAATACGCCAGTAGTGTCTTACTCCCTCCACCCACCCGGGCGGGCTCTCAATTCAAAAATAGATTACAGTGTCCCCTTCTCCATGTGGGCACAGTTAAGCTCCCTTGTCACCCACTGGACCCTATCTCATGCTTTGTCCCACATTTTTTATCTGGTCGGTAAGAAAACTTATAATCATGAAACGTTATCTAAGATGACGTGTACTATTTTATCACATTGATCAAATATGAAAAGACTCGTGTTTTAAAAATGATGGAAATGAATCCTCGTCACTGCCTACTAGTACAATAGTGCCGTGGTTTATCAAACAATATATACACCTACTATTCTCGCATATTTGGTCCAGGTAAAAAGAAGAAAAGTTGGGATCTTGTGTTTTATGTTCAACAATTGACACTTGCGCATTTGATTGTTGTTTACTTCTTTATGTTTGAAATTTTTCGCCACTGAAAAAGCAATTTGAGATTTATGACTCTAATGCATGTACCTTGAATGCCATTTTTTTTTTCTTATTTCTAACTTGTAACAAGGACATGCACCCAAACTTATGAAATACATATACAACTTTAATCCAAACTTTCAAAATAAGCCAATTCGTATTATCCTAAAGTTGTCCAACTTTGCAACCTAGACGTCATTCATTACATATATAATTAGGCATTTGAGGTGACTGCTAGAATATTAATATCGTCGAAAGAGATAATCTCTATCTTTGAATGTGACTACATTTCTTATATGTGGGCACTCATGTGCGTGAGTTAAAATATTATTTGCGAAGCAAGTAACCATCATATTATAATTAGTGTTGGAACATCAAAGGCCACTCATTAGAATTTGTGTCTCATATGTATCCAGTCAGCTACGTTTGCTAATTCTTTTGGCCTTTTTTTTAATATGTTTTTATATTTTTTACCTCTTTTCTTTAAAACACCGTCACAAACACTATCTATAAAATAAGTAAAAGTGTTAAAAAAAAACTAACAAACATGACTGACTAGAATTGTTGATACTAAAACCATAGGTTGATATTTTATCCTTTGAATTATTATGATGCAACATAAAAGTATACAAGATTAGAATTTTGTGGTGTTGGAAATTGTGAATAGACTATGTCGTAAACTTTAATTAAAAACGCCGACACTTTTACTTCTTCTTAATCTAAGACACATATTTTTCAAGTCTTAATCACTTTATCACTACAACTAACCTCATCCATTAAATTGCTAACCTTAGCCCTCGCATATACGGTAGGCTTGACCGCACAGTCCCCAATTCTAAAAGGACCCTAGAGGTCATAGTTTCGGATTACTCCCTACCATACGTTTTTTTTTTTTAATTATTTATATATCTATTATTTTTAAAGAAAGAATGATACAATTTAAGTTACTCCTTAATTCAAAATGATACAATTTTTTTTTAAACGTGTATTTAGTTTTAAAGACCGTCAAATCCAAAGAGCCCCAATTTTTTTGTTAGCACAAACCATATTCATTATAAAATATCACTACAACACTGGAGTCTTTTAGAGCCTACTAGAGAATGAGTTTGAGTGTTCAGTGTTCTCTCAATATAGTTACAATACCAAAATGATTGAAGAGAAAGTAAATGTCTGATATTACTAATAAGAAAGCGCCAAACTCAGCGTGTTAGCGTTCAAACTTAGTTATTGTTAGTAAACACATTATGAATTGAAATATTTATTTTTGCTTTGTACGTGAATATGGCATCCAAATTCGAAATGCCCCAAAATTTAATTTCTTTTAATAAACACGTAAATACAGTAAATAAAATATGTAAATTTAATTGTACAAAAGGGCTCAGTTTTAATTTCCGCATAAGAAACCTCTAAGCTCTTTTTGGATCAGCACTGAAACGTGTGCACTGTCAAGAACCACCGTACTTGAATGTACCACGACATTACTGCCTATCACTAAAATGCATTGGTTGCCTAGACAACATGACACCCCGACATGGCTCATGTTGTTGTTCAGGTTCATGTCCGTACAACTCTTCATGGCTCATTTGTTCTTTTCGTTCCTTCCTCACGTGATTCAATAACAACTCACCAAGCGCATTTTAGTCTTTTGTGATCTATATTTTACCAGTGCACTCTTAAATGTCATGTTATAACCTACATTAACCGTTAAAATTGCTCTTTTGTTGATCCAGGAACAACAGTGGAAGAAATGTTTTTTTTTTTTTTTTTTTTTTTTTGTAATTTGGGTTTGTTTAACACCATTTTGCATGAAGACAAGTGGGATCACAAGACGGCCATGAATTGGATGTGGCCTCTTATTATTAGTAATGTTAGATGTCTTTTATTTTTCAACTGTAACTGACATTGTAATATTATATTTTCATAGCACTTAATGTTGAAGCTCACTTGCTTGCAGCAATAGTAAAACTTAATATTTGTGATAGAATTAATTAATATATATGCAATATGTTTTCATCAAAAATAAAAAATAAAAACGGTTGCCCAATCGTATTAATATAAAAATAGATTGAGATGTCAAACCAAAACTTGACCCATTTAGTCATGTTGTCTATTAAGATTATGTCACAAATTGTCACCCCTTATGGTCTTCATGGCGCACATATGTTTGACTGTATTTTATACCTTACAGTTTGAGATTGAGATTTACCAAACACACAACTCAATTCTACTTAAGTTTTTATGGCGATGGATTAAAAGGTTTTGAGTATGGATAAATCCATTGCTTAGCTAAAACTAAGTACTTCTAAAAGCTAAAAGTTAGACATACTGCCTTATCAAAAAAAAAAAAAAAAAAAAAAACTTCTAAAAGCTAAAAGTCATTGTTTAAAATTACACGGTTGCTAATGTTTTAGAAGCAAATTTTCCTCCACAATAGCCTTCTATATATGACCTTTAGACTACTAGCACATGGAAGCTTTGTGAAAATAAAATAGTCATGTCAACAAATAAAATAGCCAATGTCAACAAATAGTTTCATAGTTTCATACTACATAGTTCATATTAAATATTAAAAAAATTAGTTCGGGACGGGACAAGATAGGCGAAATTAAAAATCTTCATCATGATCCTATCCCACTGTAGATCAGGACGGGATAATATCGTGATGAGATTGATCAATCCCAATAAAACCCAAAAAAATCACGATAAAATGAGATGCCCACCCCTAAAAGATCTCGTACTTAAATTTCACATGTACGAAATTCCATCAAAATATAGACACTCACTAAATATGATTGAAAATAGGACCATCCCCTAATTCGAGACCAATACTAGTACTAGGGACCATTAAATTTAAAAAAATCAAATAAAAATAATGAAATAAAAAAAATCGAGGCAGTTTATTGCATTTATTTTTGAATTTCTTGACTGTTTGTAGAGTAGAATGTACTCCACGCATCTCCATATCCTCTTTCACCTTTCCTTCCTTACTCCCACCTTGTGGTTTGTCATTTGTGTGGTTTCAACTTTCAACAATGTTGTCTCCTCCCCTTCTTCTCTAAGTCTCGTCATCAGTTTCTTTATTTGAATCATCACCTCTCTTTCCCAGTCATCATGCATGTGTTGTTGTGTTCTGATTTTCTCTCCTTTTCTATATCTTGATCTCTCCCCTACAGCCCCACTATTTTCTTTCAAGTGGGTATTCTTAAAACACATAGATTAAGCATTTTTTAACCATGACTAGTTTTTTTTTAGGTGGTAGGCTTATATAAGGAAGTTTGGGACTTATTAGAACATTGGTTTTAAAAGGGGCTTTACGTAAGGTGGTTTGGGGTAGATTTAAAAGTCTGGGTGTTGTTAAAAATTGAGTTTTCAAGGAATTTTGAAGTTTGGGTATCTCTGATTTTGACAGCAAAGTGTGGGATTTAGGAGCATTTTAGTGAAATTCAGGGAAAGTTGGGTTTTTTTTATTGTTGTTGTGGTGCAAATGTGACAGATCTGGGAGACATTTTTATGTGTATTTTGTTTTCGGTGAATCTTACAAAGGGTTAGAAGATTCTTGTTCAATTTCCCCTTTGTTTTAGATTTTTTGTTTTTTTTTTTATTTTTTTACATTTTTTGTGTTTTTCCATTAAAGGGGTTAGTGATGACAGTTGAAGGAGGATCAAGGGAAGGTAGAGATAGTTAGTTGGGGACTTGGTTCTTATTCACGTGAGGATTTTTAATTACAAGAAGGACATTATTGACGAAGTTCACCAGTTGAATGTTCAACCATACTTGTGAATGAATCAACTTTAATTCATTCAATTACATTTATTGTGCTTTGAGGTTTCTTATTTAAGGTGAAGTGAAAGTGGGGTTCATCTTATTGTTCATGCATTTGGGGTCTCTTCTTTGAAGATGGGGCATTCTGCAGCAGTTTGGGATCAGAAAGCAGCAATTGAGATCACCAAGGATTCGAATGGTATAGATCAAGTCACTCTTCGATCCCCAAGAGGCGCTTCGGCTCGGGTGAGTTAGTATGATCCTCTTCTCCTATTTGATTTGGGTTTGTGATTTAAGAATTTGTTGTAATGTTTTTATGTAGATTTTGTGATTAGAAGTTTATAACTATTTCAAGTATTGGTGTAATTAGATTAAACTAGTTATATTTGAATCGATTGTGATTCGTGATGAATTGCTCCTGGTTCAATTGTTGATCATTTCTCTGTCGGCAATCCAGGTTAGCCTACATGGCGGTCAGGTTATTTCATGGAGAAGCGATCGAGGGGAAGAACTCCTATTCACAAGTAGTAAGGTAAAGTGTTTTAAGATAATGACATATATGATTTATTTCTTTGAATCTAATTGAGTGCTTGAATTTGGTACGTTCTTCAAATGCTATCAAGATAAAAAAATACTGTAGTGAGTCAATGACGTTGCACCAATCAAGAGATAAAGCTCAACGACACTGTTTAGCTTTAATCATCAAATTTTGTTATCCCTTGGAAAATGATTCTGATTCGATTAGGAATCGTGTTGAAAACAATTTTCATGTATTGATAACTTACAGAAAAGGTGTTGAATTGTTTTGAGTCCTATCTTTTAGTCAACTTTGATGCCTAGCATGGACGCAAACATCCTTATTTTAAGTTTTAGGCCAATATGCTTCACAGTGTCAAAATAAAGTCAGATTAAAATTTAGTAATAGTGTTAATTAGTGGGATATCCTCTTTATACGAATGGTCACATGCCAAAGCCGAAGATCCAGAGTTCCCTTGAATGGTGCAAATAACTAAGGATCCACTTGTTTGCTGAGAATTTGACCGGCTATGAGAGTGATTCAAATTGGCCATTAGTAAAACTAGAGGAACCCATTTTTAGTTGACAAATTTAGAGTAATATCATTCACCAAAACATGGTGAATATTCCACGTAGATAGAAAATCCAATAATTTACCCCTTCTCCTAGGAATACAAATTTTTTTTGGTGGGGGGAATTCAAATGATAGCATACAATTATTTGGGAATGTCTAAATAATTCAAGAGGAGTAAAAATGCATTTGTATAGAAAAAATTTCACATTAAATGTTCTTTTATACATTGTAGGCGATCTTCAAGCCACCAAAAGCAATGCGAGGAGGAATTCCTCTTTGTTTCCCACAGGTATTTCCATTAAATGGATATCGGTGCAGTTTCTCCAAATAATAACGTTGTTGGCTTCTGACTTTGGGGATGCTTTAAATGTTTGTGAAGTTCGGAAGCAGTGGAACCCTCGAACAACATGGATTTGCAAGGAACAAAATTTGGACTATTGATGATAATCCTCCACCTATTCATGCCAGTGACTCAAAGGGAAAAGCTTTTGTTGACTTGCTACTCAAACCATCAGAAGAAGATATCAAGGGATGGCCCCATAGGTACGTGCTCAAGGTTTTATAGAAACCCTTTATGCACAATAAACTTAAAGGATTATTTCTATTATATTAGAAGCTTGAACTACATTTATGTTTTACAGTCTGATGAACATTTGATGAAAATGATTTGTCCTGTGTTATTTGATACATCAAAAAAGTTGAGGTGTCTGTTTAAGATGAAAGTGTCTGTTAAATAAACTCCATTTTCAAAGAAGTTGCCTAGTCGGACTGGAATGTGGATTCCAGTAGTATTTTTTTTGCATAAAAACGAAGTGTAGGTTCCCTAGCTGAAAACTGAATGCAATTGTCCAACAACTGGCATAAACATGATCTTACTTGCAAAAGGATATTAATCCAGAGCTTAAATCCCTATATATGATAACATAAACATACACATATTTATGAACATGCATCATGCATGGATAGATCATAGATGTCTTAGGAGACGGTATTAAAATTTTGCATTACTAATAGAAGATTGAATTACTCTGAAATTTTCAGTTTTGAGTTTCGTCTTCGGGTGTCTCTGTCGACCAATGGGGATCTCAACATGATTTCACGCATCAGGAACATCAATGGAAAGCCATTTAGTTTCTCATTTGCCTACCACACATATTTCTCTGTTTCTGATATCAGGTGCGTGGACTGTATTAGTACACTGTTCCATTAAGTGATGAGTATGTGATAGACTCTTTTCTATTTAATAAATGTGACTCTTATTAACAGTGAAGTAAGGATAGAAGGGTTAGAAACACTTGATTATCTGGATAACCTTTGCCAAAGAGAGCGCTTTACAGAACAAGGAGATGCCATCACATTTGAATCTGAGGTAAATTTATTTGTCATGGAAGTAGTATTTAAGAATTAAGATGGTTCATAGACATCCCAAGAAACCATTAATTTGTTTCGTAATACTTTTTGCAGTTTTTTTTAATTATTTTTATAATATGCAGGTAGATCGAGTTTACCTTACTTCTCCGAATGTCATTGCAGTCCTTGACCACGAAAAGAAGCGAACCTTTGTTATAAGAAAGGATGGACTTCCAGATGTTGGTAAGAACCAAGTCTTCTTTTTTGTAAACTTGCAACTATAAACGCAATGGATATAATCGTCAAGTTCCACTTGTGTACCTAAGAACTGCCAAAGTTCTTTTGAGAATACATTGGGTGGTCTACTACAATGGAAGTTTAAATCTGAGCATATAAACCCTGTTAACTGGTTGTTGCATAGTTGCTAAAACTTTCCATTCTGATACTTAAAACTGATAGAAGCCGCTCTAAACAGTTGTCTGGAACCCATGGGAGAAGAAGTCCAAATCCGTGATCGACATGGGAGATGAGGAGTACAAGCAGATGCTCTGTGTTGATGGTGCAGCAATTGAGAAGCCTATTACATTGAAACCAGGCGAAGAATGGACAGGAAGGTTGGAGCTCTCTGTTGTGCCTTCTAGTTACTGCAGCGGTCTCTAAGAATCAAAGCAGACCAAGTCACCAAGCTCGTAACAGTCCATCTATTTTCGTTGTACCGCTTCTAGCATTCCGATCTACATGAAAATATTGTATTCAGTAGATTTGGTTGGAAATTTTCAGTCTGAGACGTAATTTTTGTTGTCTCCTGAAGTAAAAAGAAAGCAGCAATGTTCTTTCATTGATGTTGATTGTGTAAGAAATAAAAGACAAATGTCTAGTCAGAGCAGCTCTCTACTTGCTCTTGTACTCTTTTTTTTTTTTTTTTTTTCATTTAGGCAATGTATACATTCAAGTTGTTCAGGAGAGATCATTGACTTACTTATATGCCAAACTTCAAGACATCACGATTTGTTGCTTTCTTTAGAAAGAGGGGGCAGCATATCCTGGCAATGGTCACAGATGCGATGGAAATTTGACAATAATCAGCAATCTGCATACATATGGTTGGGTTTTAGGTGATATCTGATGACAATATTATTTAGGGTTGGATTTCAGTGATAACCTTGTGGTTACAACCTTAACATACCTGTCTGTATATCATACTCCTAATGAATGAATTAGCCACTCCTAATTATTGAATTAAGGGCTACGATGCCGTCACAAGTGAGATCACACCCCTAAAAAACCTGATTGTACACTAACAATCTTAATTTCGAACACTGCATTCAAATCGGGCTAGAATTAACAGAAAGGCCTTCTTCATAGGTTCAATCTCACTTCGCATAATAACTTGCATCTACCAAAACTCAGCAACTCGCATAGGGACTAGGGAGTACAATGGATTCTTCAACTGATGACCAATTAATTTATTCAGCAACAATGGTTTGTTTGCAAATTGGATTCATTGTATCAGATCTCTAGAGAAGACCTTACCTATTCATAAACGAGTAACCATACATCTCATCGAATCCTTCAGTTGAAACACCAAAGGGTAACAGCAGCTTTTTAAAACAAACCCCCTGTTGAGATCCATAATTTGGTAAACCAAAAACACAACATTATTTACACTACAAACATTTAAAGCTGACTAGGTAGAAGGCAAGAGTTTAACTCTGTTGATAACATATGGAGATTTGTTTATGAGCACCAAGGAAAGAAGGTCCTTTTGATTATCATCTCAGCGTTTTAGCAGGTGAAGTAACTCCATCTGCTTCCTGCAGATCTGCCTCTCATCCATTACTCGCGCTAGCACAGATACTTGCTTGAATTGAATAAGCTCGTTCAACACTGTCGTTGACAGGCATCTTGAAGAGATCGCTAGCTCTTACTGCCAGTTATATTGCTTGAAGTGAATCTGCTCATTCAACATGATTGTTGGTTGAAACGTTCATGATATCACCATGGAGGCTGGCAGCTCTATGTGTGGGCGGACTCAGAAGGCCGACAGGCTACCTTCTGTAGGTGGGCTCAGAGGTTGCAGGCTACTAGGAAGTTATAGTCCCACATCGCCTGGGTGAGGGAAGATATGCACTATATATGTGCGAGTTTGGATCCATATGACACAATGAGTGTTAAAGCCGTGTGAGTAGTTAGGTTGAGCCCGCCCCACAAGGTAGCCTGCTAGCCTTCTGAGCCCACCCACACATGGTAGCCAGCCAGCCTTCTGAGCTCGCCCACACATGGAGCTGCTAGCCTTCTGAGCCCGCCCACACATGGAGCTGCCAGCCATAGACCGCCCACATGCTCACAAATGGAGCTGCCAGCCTTATGAGCCCGCCCGCACATGGAGCTGCCAGCCATAGACCGCCCACATAGGGTGTTACATCAACTGTACAAGCAAGATGACCCTGTACATGCTAGGAACAAAAATTCAACCAAGAGGTGAAATCAAGAATTTAAACTCCACAAACTAGTATGCTCTAGAATATTTTAATCAACACAACTCGAACACCAAAACACAACTTGTGGAAGCATAAAACGGAAAGCGAAAGGTAAGGAACAACAACAACAATTCAGTAAGACAAGGATACATCTCTCCATTCACTGGGGCGACTGTAAAGATCTAAAAGGGAAAATGATTAGTTTCGTTTGGCACCATCTTTACTAAACATAATCAGCTAATACGTGCCGAAATCGAGATAATTGAACAAAATATCCACTGGACTAAACAATGCCACTTGCTCCCCCCCACACCCCGTGTGCAGTCCTCCTCCTCTCCCAAAATATATAAATAAATAAAATCTACTGTTGCTGAGTGCTGACTTTATAAAAGTTAACACACATCTGGTCTCTGAACAAAAATATTTGCAGTCAAGAGTAATCTCTAATTTCACAATAAGAGGTTCACAATTTTTCAACCATTGCAAGATTTAAAAGATTGAGAAGGGAAGTCAGCCTCTGTGTTACTTTCATCTAAAACTGAAAGACAATCATAAGGTAAGTTGAGAACAAATGGCAAACAGTGCAATCTACACAAAAATGTGGCATATTATAGTAGGTTATACATTGACTACATTATTATTGCAAATTTTGTGCAATATATATTTGAATCATTATAAGGTAAACATGCCACATTTATTGGAGATCACAATGTTTGAGAATATGAGCATGGATTAGAGGTACATCTGACATCATTGAAGTCTGCATTTTATATGGAGTCTCTGTGTTAGGCATGAAAGTTAAAAATTTAGATGTTGAAAAAGAAATCTGAGACAATCAACATAGATAAGATCTAACATTGATATTTTAGTGTATAAAACACCACTACTCGTCAAATATTCAAGTGTCAAAATATTCTATCAAAAAAAAAAAAACAGCTAACAGAAATTGCTCGTAGACACATAAAACAAGCAAGTCATAAAATCAGTTACAGAAATTAACAATAAAAATAAGAAATAAAGCATTGAACCTTACAATGACGGAAGTCTTTGACATCTATATCTTCTGCCTTCTCTCCTATTTTCACATCGGTATGAAGTGTGGCTAGCTAGCGACGCATTTCAAGCTGATCTAGGATAAACCTTGTTGTAGCTCCTGTCGTTCCTCTGGCTGTACTTCACTTGTATTTTCCCTCACTAAATTTGTTTATTAATAATTTGAAAGTAGAGTTTCTTCAGTTCACAGAGATTGAATTATAGCAATAAAACTTCAAGCCCCTTTAAAAATTATTCCAAACTGAAACAATAAACCGCTTAACGCCAAACATGTTTTTATGATTTGTAGTTTTGGGTCAGTATTATCTGTGGCAATTAACAATCATGTTTCATTAATGCTTCACGGCTGTGATTCAGTTTATATATATATAGGTTAGGATCCTAGATGGACACAACTATGATTACAACTCGAGCTTGGGCTCCTAACAAACGAGTTGAGCACTATTCCTGGTAGATGAAATATCCTTGTAAACGAGATCATTTCCACACAAAAAAAATAGCTCATTCAGGTATTTCTAACTACACTAGATGTGTTTTGAAAAATAATGATGAAAATCGACAACCAGAATTATTTGCTTATAAATAATTCAAACATGTTTTGTTTTTCTTTTTTTTTATTTTATTCTATTTTTATCACACTCTCGAAGAAATTCAAAATCAGCCATCTCTCATGTGTTATTGTAAGTAAGGACCCGCCTGGGATGGGCCCACGTCATAGACCCCCAAATAGTACCGATATTGTCCCCAACTTAACCACCCAAAGAGACTTGGGCCCATCTTGGGCCTTTGGGTATGAGTTTTGTCTCAAAAGGTCTCCGTAAAATTGAGGAGTAAACAAGCTTGTATAACTCACTTGCAACTCCGACACATGATGTAAGACTAATCAACCAACCACTACATGCCCATCAAATACTCGGACGACTGCCTAAGAGTATGTGCATGCACATCCCCGCCCTCCACCTCCACAGGTAGCGAGACGTCACAGTTATGATCCCCAAACACGACGTCGCAATAATGGTCCCCAAAACTCTTGTTGTGGTCACAAGTATAAAAAGAATTGAACAACATTTCATTTCAAAAAAATATTCCAATGTCAAATACATATTGGACACTTAAACACCCAACCATACATTGGGCACTCCATCGGATGCTCCATGCTTAGATCAACTTTTTCCATATCTTTCAAAAATTTCAATTGTTTACAAACTTAATAAGAATATTACGGAAAATTAGTAGAACATATATAGCAATATACAGTGAAAGAACATGGCTTATAATAAAAACTTAAAAAGTATTACCATGTACATGTATCAAGTACAATGTTTTTTTATTGACGTGTCCAACAATACCTTGTAACTTTATCATTGTTAATAGCAAATGACAAGTAGTCACCCCGGTCCAGCCATTTAATAAATCTATAACTCCCCTATAGGGCTAGATTCATGGTTCAAACAAAGGCCATTATTCCTTGAATAGTCCCTTAAATTAATGTGTTTTAAGAATTATAAATTAGGCTAGTGTAGTCATCTTAGAAGGAAGGTAGTTATTCCCATTTGTTTCTCTTTGGTTCTTAGAAATTATAAAGTACTCCTTATAACTATTTTTCATTGCCTTAAAAGTTACTCAAGATGAGATATTATCTATCCATGTAAAGTATAGAACAACAAATGTGTAGATGAATACAGCGGGTACGATATTATTGACTTTTAAGTTTATTCTTAACAATTGTCACAATTTTAAAAATTCAACTTTCCAATAATATAATAATTACATATTTTTGTTCAATGAAAATCTCCCTTTCCCATGTCTTTCGCAATTATCTCAGAATGATCTAGCTTAAATAATAATAATAATAGTAGTATTAATAAAAAATTACATGAGAAAAGTTTCTTTTACAAACAAAACAAGCACAATTATAGTCAAGAATTTATTAAACAGAAACATCAATACAAATCATGGACATCATTCATGTGCAACGCACGTGTGAATATACTGGTAATATATATACATTCTCAATTTTCCTTCATACTCATCAACATTTTATTATTCAATGATACTTCTAAACCGTGCATGAGATGAAATCTCCTCTAAAATGTTTTAGTTATGTACTGAAAGTCTAATCTATAATTTACAAAAATTGCACTAACTAGTTTTAAATATCAATTTCAATAGTTATGGAAGAGTAGAAATCTTTTGCGAAAATTATTCAAATCTCTAATCTATATAAATTATATTGGAGCGTATTAGGCGCTTTTTATCCACTGCCTTGGCTAAAACGTGGTAATAAAGCACTCCATACCGAATTAAAATTGTGTTGTGGCAAGACGAAGCGAAGTCTCAAACAACATCGTTATTCAACAAAACATTAAGCTATTTGTCTACAGTATTTTCTAGTTAAAGGAGCTTTGTCCTAGAGTGAATTTCTTCACTTGGTCTCTGGGGCATGGAAAAAATCTTAACTATGGATAACTTTAACAGAAGAGGTACCCAACAGATGTTGCTTGCTTTTGTGAAGGTCGGGAAGAGTCCATTGATCATCTCTTTTTCACATGCACCTTCTCCAAGCAAATCTGACAATCTTTATGTGTTGAAGTCTGAAGCTACAACTACCCTCCATTTTCCGCAAATGGCCCCAAGTCGATACAAGTCAAGTCTGAGTTTTAGAAGAGAGTTCTCTTAGCTGGTGTTTGGGTTCTCTTTCCTGGGTTCTCTCGAAAGTATAGAATTTACAAGGGGATAAAGAAGGATGTTAATATCATTTGTAATGACATAAGGCTTTAGTTTGGCATTAGGGATGTATTTGGGTATAACCGTATAATCACTAATACAAATTTAATACAAATTTCTGTGTTCGTATTTGTTATTAGGAGTATATTTAAATTGTAACAAAACCTATCTCTGTATTTCCTCTTTGCCCTAGTGACATTCTCAATTAGCGCTTTTCTAATATATTTTCTTGTTGTTTGATTAATCAATCAAATAAATAAATAATAAAATTAAAATTAAAAAAAAGAACCATATTTTGTCAGTTAATCCCATTTTAATGTATATCAGTCAGTTCCTCGAGTTTCAACTAAAACTTCCTCCAATTATGTGGCACTGTCATAACACCCTATTTCACAACACATTTATGGTCTCTTCATTTTTCGGTGACGCTTTATGGCATATCCCACTCAAAGGATTGAATGAAAACCAACAATAGTCTCTTGGTATTTTTCACATCCCCGCTACAATAAGTAACCAAGATAGGTAGAATTGGCTCAATTAACTCATCAAAAAAAAAAAAAAAAATTTCATGTCGAAACAACCAAAATTGTTACTGACATCTTACATAAAGACATGATATGGGGACAAGGTGGAGAGTATCATATTTGGACATGGTATGGGGACAAAGTGGAGAGTATCATATTATTTTAAGCTTTTAATAGCTTATACTAGTCCAGTAAGGCAAACTACAGTTTCAAGGATCTAAACATCCAGAGTGAGTTCACTATTAAAGGATATAAGGATAAATCTCTTTGTGCAATGGAAGTAGCTATAAGTATTTCCCAACTCTTTTCCCCTCTATTCTTAAGCTTAACTAAGCCTTTCGAATTCAGGAAATGCAAAAGGACTTCTCATTTAAGAAAAGAGATTTAGAATCATAACATACTTATGAAGAACTATATTCATAAAAGTTAAAGCTAGTATTTATTAATGTATTGAAGTACAACACAACATGTTGAAGAAACGAAACAGTTTCTAAAAGGGAAGCACACTAGAAACTGTACAGTATCTCATACTGAATATGAACAATGTATGATGGCAAAATTACTAACCAAACATGCTGTCACTTGCACCAAACATAGAAGTGGTGAACTGTCTTGTGTTCAAGTCGCCACCATCCAAATCAAACCACTGTGTTGGATTAGGGTTTTCAATCTCCTCTACCCAATCTGAAGTCATGTCTATATCATCAACTAAGATAGGATCAGCATCTACAGGCTTCCCTTTCATGCGGCTCGTCAGTTTAAGATTATAATTGATATAAAGAAGGTCGCCCAAGGTGTCCTTCTCTAGCCTATTTCGCATCTCCGAATGGATATGTTGAAATGCACTCCAGTCCCTCACAAAAGTAGAAGCACTGCAAACTTGACCGAGTATCCTAATTGCGATACGCTGCAGACCAGGTGCTGAATCACCATATTGGTCCCACCAAAATCCTGTATTGTCATCAGTATAAGAATCTCAAACAAGAAAACTGTACATGCGTTGCATGTACCATTCAACAATAATAATGACAGGAACAATAACGTACACACCTATAACCCTTACTATTCACATGAAAGAGAATCAAGTTAGCAATGCAAGTCAAACTTATACAAAGTTGAAACAAAAGCAGCTAATTAGGATATCACTATAAGAATGGTAATCCTAGGTAACTTGCAGAAAAGGTAATCTAATTTAAAAGAGGAAACTGATAAAAACCAGTACATAAATGCTCAGCCCAAGTAATGTAAGGTGTCAATGTGTCCTACACACGCGTCTAAATAGATGAATCCACATGGATATTTAATGTCTACATAAAATGATAGGGAGATGTAATGGAGGCAGATTACCTGGGCAAAGAGAAAAGACAAGTAAATCACGTTTCCCATATTTTGGTATTTCTTTTGTGTGTGCATGTATGTGTGGTGGGTGTTTTTTTTTAGGTGGGGGGGGGGGGGGGGGGGGGGGGCTGTGTTCCTCAGCTTAACCTTTTGCTTTGTCTTCGTAATATCTTTCTTTTCTATTGATAAAGCCTGAAGATAACATTTAAACATATAGGACAAGGTACAATCCTAAGGAAGTTCAAGTACAACTTTTAGAGTAGATAAAGTGAATGCAACCTATTTGAGAGAGGTGTTCACTGTTGAATGAAACAATAGGCTAGGTTTGTATGGACTTTCAGAATTCAAATTGGCTCTGATTCTGCAACATGTAATGCGCTTTCAGAAGTTATGATTCCAAAAGAAGAAAATCATTGGCTCTGAGTTTCAAATTGCAAAAACTGAGTTTTGTTTAGTGCCTTAGGAAGGGAGGGAGGGGATTTCGTTTAGTCCGTAAGATCTTAATGCTTGGAATGGGTGACTATCACAAACTTTTCAACTACAGAAACTCACCTTCAGAGTTTACTGAAATTTGAATCAACAGCTTAAAATTTAGAGATAAAAAGAGATTTGGGTCAGATAATGTATGCGAACTTCAAAGTGCATTCGTGTCCTTGATGGGGCCCATCAGCTAAAACACCATTATAACATGAATGATATATGTCAAGCATAAGGACAATAATGGAACATAATTAAGGTCTGTCTGGGATAAATTTCTGAAAATACTTTTGTACATACCAGGTGATATTGTTGTACGTGACTCTTGAGCTAGGTTACAACCAAACATCCCCTGTGCCTTTCTGAATATGAAAATTTGATTTGTTATATCATGTCTCAGATCGGGTGTTGGCAGTAGTTTCTCCAATACTTGCAGAAACTGTTCCTTAATATTTCCCAGAAATTTAACTTCTGGATTATATTGGATACTGGGATTCAAAAATGCAGCTGCTGAATGTAAAGGTGAATGGAGTTGGTTCATCCATCTTCTGTCGACTATATCCGAGAATGCTTTGCCTTTGTTCTCATCCATAATATAATAAGTTCTTATAGATTCCTTGGCCTTTGTCATATACTCATAAATAGACCCAACAGCAGGCTTCCCTCCTGCAACTTCCCTCAATACCTTCAGGAAAGGCTCAGAAATAGCCACACTCTCTTCAACTGCCTTCCAGAAATTATTATCCTCAAGAATAGCAATGCATGATACACTTTGTTTACTTGGATATGCAGGATTTGTTGTATAATCGGGACTATTGAACATAAGCTTCAACCTTGATCTATGCTTCAACATGGACTGCAATGACAGAAAGTTGGATGCAGGCTTCAAAATGCTGGTGCGAACCAATTCTTGACCTCCTGTGAATTTTCTCATTAGATCAAGTACCCATGTGTTATTGTATACAAACTTCGAAATGGATTGTGCTTGCAAGATACAGCGACTCACCCAATCAATCTTACAAAAATCTTCCAAGATCAAATTCAAACAATGAGAAGCACAAGGAGTAATATATATAGTGCCATAGGCCTTCATGATATAGCTGTGAGCACCAGCACAGTTCAATGTACCATCCATGATCACTTGCACAACGTTTTCTGGGCCAATATCTTGAATAGCTGACAAAAATAAATCTGCAAGACATTTGTTGCTCTTGAAATATGGAGATGCATCTACGGATTTGAGAAAAGAAGTTCCGAAAGGCGATGACACTAAGAAGTTTATCAAAGCTTTTGACTTATTATCTGTCCATGTATCAGCTATGATTGTACAGCCAGTAGTGGCCCATTCCCTTTCAATTTCTTTGGATTTTTCACTAACTTCAAATTTGATCCTTTCTAGCCATGTTGTCTTTAAGGATTCTGAAGATGGACCCTTAAATCCATGACCACATTTTGCTACCGCATCCATCATGGATTGATAGGAAGAAGAATGGGCCACACTGAAATCCAACTTATTTTCAAAAAAGAATAGAGCAATATTTCTCTCTGCCTCTTCCCTGTCATATGAAGATGATGTGCCCACCTGTGGGGCACAAGGAAAGGGTTTTGCCAGAGGAGATGCCTCCATAGGGATAAGTGACTTACCAACAGGCATGCTCATAGAAGATTTAACATCAGCAGTGCGCTGCTTCTTAGCGCTAGCAGCTTCTTTACCCTCCTCCTTAAAAGCAATAATGGCTTTCACCCTGTCAGTAACATCATCCCTAACTTTGCTACATGGAAGAACACCTTTACTGGGCAATCGCGACAAATGATGTTTCAATCTACTAATACCCCCATTCAAAATTTTTTGGCAAAATTTACATCGCACCTTGTTTCCGTCTAACTTATCACAGTATTCCCAACAAACATCTTTCTCACGAACCACTGCCACAAGATAAGTAGATAGTGAATTTCTAGATAACTAAGAAGTCTTACTTCAAAAATATTGCTTAGTAAATAAACAGTAATAAATAAATAATGGAAGGTCTGAGTAGATATAGATGCTCAATTAAAAACTTTAGAAGAAAAATATGCATGATAGCATCAGAATTAGTAGTGATGGTAAACAGATAGCAGCACATCCAATTTGATTAACAAATGCAGCCATTGTCTCAAACATTTAACTTTTTATAAACTATATATGATAATAAAAGGAAGCTTTTCTAGTCACATTTGTCAGAGAAATATATAGTATAGAACGTATCACCACTAGAATCACAGGAATGTGGCTTTTATCCTAGTTATGAATTTGATTTTCCTTTCCTTGAAAGTTCAAGGTTTTTGAAGAGTATTGAGCCCTCACACAATGTCCAAAGAGGACCTCTGGGGTATTAAAATGGCTTGGTATCAGGTATAGCATAGTTCTAACCTACAACAGGTAAGTGAAGCCACCAAATTTGCTACCATCGAGTCAGTGTCGATTGATTAGGCCAAAATTGACTTCGGAAGCATGGAGGGAATGTTGTGATCGGTGTTAAGTAATTAACTTTCCGCTCCTTAACAACTCAAGCATTTGAGGGAATATTGATTGGTTCCTAACAGTGGGTTTTTACTATCTCTGAACACATTGATTGGTTCCTGATACTGGTTTTTTACAATCTCTGAACACAATGATGCACAGTTTTTCACTGACCAAGCTATCGTAGATAGATTGAATGTTAGATTGGTGTTCATGGCCAAACCATCCTCACCAATCAGAAACTTGTATAATCTTCAGGCAAATTGATGAACGCAAAGCACAATACTACACAAACTTTTTCTAATCCTTATGAGAGTAAGCTCGTGTGAACTTACTGATGATGTAGGAGCAATCTTATCTTCCACTGTGCTGACCTCAACCTACAAAATGATGACAAACAATAAGCACACAATATGGGGAAAAAAAAGTAAGAATCAAGTACGCTTGTATATTATAACTATTAGTGGTCCTAAAAATCAGCAACAGTTTCATTGTTGAATCATAAGTTTGAAATTGCAGTTTTGAGAATTACGATTATGATGTGAACCAGCAAAGAATGGAATATATATATATCATACGTTTAAAACTGCAGTTTTGAGAATGACGATTATGCTGTGAACCAGCAAAAAAGGTGAATATATATAAGACGCGAAGTAGATAACTGAATATAAAAGACAAACAGATAATCCCAGTGGTGGAGAAACAACCATTACTCCCTAACGAAGCAGAAAGATATAGTCAGCATGAGTGCACAATATCAGATTAACAAACACCAAAAGATGTAACACATTGGTCTGTACTCATGTCTTAGCTGATTAACTGTATCTATAACATTGTAATGCATCTCACTTATAAAAAAAAAATATATATATATATATATATAAATAAATTAATTAATTAATTAAAAGCCGGCATGCTTGCTTCTCTGAAGTTGGGATAAATATAATTAACAAATGAAAATGAAAATTTTGCGCGCCATGACAACTCTTATGAGACCCATAATACCAGATAAGCATCCTATTGGTATTGAAACCAGCTTCAGCAGTTTCTTTCTAGCAAACATTAAGATTACCTCAAGTTGACATAAACATCATTTTGTAATTGTTAACTCATAAAAGACATCCATCTGATATGAGCTTCAAAGCAACATTTACTCCAAGGGCAAATTATAATTATTGGATAAGAGACACGTCACAAAAGGGACAATACAGTAGCTGGAAGAAAAATGGACTGGTTAGCGAATTTGCAACACATGAGAGATAGTACAGGTTGGAATTTCCTTTCAGAAGAGAAACATTTGACAGAGAGATGGGTCAATTCGGAGATCTCACTTAGTTGATTATTACTCGAGAGCAGAGTTGTCAAAGCATGAATAAAATTGAAAATCGTAAGGGCAATTTAAAAAATCGAATCGGGAATTAAATCCTGAATCGTAAAATTCAAGTTGAGATTCAAAATATAACATAAAATTTTTAATCGAAGAGTCTCATTCCATACTGCGTATCCTAAACCTTTTTTTTTAAATTAATTTTTAAGCAATTATAAGTTTGTATTTGGTCCATATGTCCATGATTTTATATAATAGAGCTTTTAATATAATTATAGTTTTTCAGGAGAAAGATCTGAAAGGAAATATAGTCCATTCTTTGGTTCAAATCTTCCTTGATCTATGGTACGTATTTCAAGTCAAGTGCGAGATTGGCATAGTTTTGAATTTTATCCATATGTCAGAAGTGTTGAAGCCCATCGACACCACAAAACCTCAGTTTTTCTTCTTTACTCTTCAATCCAAGTAAGCTTCTACTTCCTTTTTTATTTCTCTTTTCTCCTCTCTTCCCTCATCTTCTACTGTAGTGTAGGATAAGTTAGAAAATCAAGTCTCCCCAGAATTTGCAATTCGACTCAAGTCGAGTCTACGATGCTTCTCAAACCGGCATAACAATTCAGATCACACCTAGTACGACCCGACTCAAATTGTTATTTATAACACTGCGAGTGCAGTTAAAGAAGGAAGACGATAATTGGGTGTGGATAATAATAGAAGATTTTTTTCCTCAAAGAAGTATGTAGGAATGTGACAGATCGCAAATATAAATGTTTAGGTAGCAAAAGTAGCTCCCATAATATTTTTTGTTGCTTCTTTTTTACACCACCGCTTTCACTATTTGACACCGCCATCTAAATAACACCACCTTTCTGACTAACACCACCCCCTGCTGAATAACACCACCAACTATCATCACTTTCAATTCTTCCTTCTTCGAAACAACAACAAAACCAATGGGGTTTGTTTATTCTTTACCTTTGAAGTGGTTGAACAATGGGGAAAAAAGGTGATGAAAAGACAATCAAACCTCCCTCTTCCAGCTCCCCAACTACTCCATTGCTACAACCTGGGTGGATGATTTTGAATCCCAATTCACCATCCTATCTTTTCCACCAATTCTCACCACCTGTTTTGGTAGCCCTTAAATAGTTGTCTCAAATATAGAGGAGGTGGTAAGTTGTGTGTGATTCATTCTCAAGAACTTCTGCAAATTTGGGTAGAAAAAAACCCTTGTGGAAGACAACTTTTGGAGCCTCCGATGTTTATCGAGCTTCTTGTTGATGATCGATGTTGATCCAACGGAGATAGGAATACTGGAATAGATATTTGGGTTGTCACGTGTTGATCATCATCTCACTAGAGGGTGATTTGGCCATATCCAAATATATGTAACGTGTTGACTAATTTGACCGACGGAAACCAATTATGTAAAATAAATGGGGGGGGGGGTTGTTGTTGTTTCAGACAAAACTAATGAGGAACAAAGTGCAAAAAAGCCTGATTTTTAAATAGTGGTGTCAAAAAGCAACAACCTATTATTTGGAGTTTCTGCATCTATGCCAAATACTCAGTTTACCCACTACTTAATTTATCCACCAAAAACCTGTAGTTTACCCATGAGGTGGGGTAAATTTTTCTCTATTTTATTGAAAAAACACTAGAGTCCGAGATCTATTTAGGTACTTTCGGGTCTGAGACATGATCATTGTTCAGGATATAAATCTCATCTCGGGTTCGAAAACTGTACACCCAATCTCGGATCCGAAAGCAGTTTTCTTGTAAATTAAATTTTATTTTCATTTTCCTTTCTTTAAGTTTTTTGCAACTACGCAATCAATTTAAAGTACAAAGTTATCATTGATTTTAGTAATTCGTGATAATGAAAGAAAAAACAAATTATTAAATTGCAAAGATTATAAGGTTTTCTTCTCTTTCTATTCATTTTTTTCCAGCCACCTCTCTTATTCTTTTGTTTATTCTTTTTTCACCAATCATCATTTTGTGTGTTATGTAAAAAAATAATTCAAAAAAGTGGATATATATAGAGAACAATTTGTGCGATTGAATACCAAGGTGGAGAGAAAAAGAATATGTGAATTGAACGTATGGGCTTGTTACACACTGATAATCTTATGAAACCTATAAGTTTTTAGGTAAGGAATTTCTTTCAATGTGTTGGGTCAAAGGTGCATATGTATACCAGATTTCAGATGAAAGGCATCATGTTTAAGAGAGATAGAAAAGGAGGATGGAGTGGAGAAATAGAAAAATAATGTTGAAGAGTGAGGATGTAGATGAATAAACTTTGGTTCTTTAGATGCATTTTTTTTATACCCGGTGAACTGAAAGCTCTACTAGAAGGATATTTAAGTCCTCATATATCTGTTTCTTAAAAAACTAAAAGTGGGTAAACTAAGTATTATTAGGGTAGATCCAGAAACTCACATTTTTTTCACGTGACTAGCAGTATTAAGAAAACTAAAAACAAAATACATCTTGAGAGCAAAGGGAGTGCAAGTAGAAGGGAAGTAGGGATTGCGCAATGAGACAAATGAAAGCTCAAACCACCTGTGAAGATCTGACTTCTCTGTAACATGCCCAAAGTTATTTGAGTACACTTAATGAATTTAAGATTGAAACAATGATACATTAAAGCTTCAAACAATGGGTGAGTGACTGATACGGAGGGAATCATATGGAATCATTTACCACATGTCATCACTTGAATCACAAGGAAAGAAGAGACTCGGGAGTTTTTAAAGGGGTAGCACATCCAATTGGACCATCTCATCCTCCAAGAGAAATCGATTCTTTAGTACTGAGCCACCATAACGAAAGACAACCTCACTTGTAAGATATGTTCAAGTATGATAGTTTTATTGGGTTTTATACATATATAATCCATATTTATTCTCAATTGACTATCTCCTCCAACATCCATCTTTCTAAATTCATTAGACTAAACACGGAAGTGCCACACCGACATATCAAATTCTATGGTGTCTTTCCTATGGAACAAGGTTATCACCAAGTGCTCAAGACAATTGGGAAAGAATAAGAAGTGAAAATGGATTGGTCGTATGAATGGGTAAAGGCAAATATCTCAGACAAGGGAAGATGGTTGTGGGACAGATTTCTCATCGCCACAATCGCTGCTATTTGGATAGAAATAAATACTACGATATCTAAGGGAATTAAAAATCTGTTCAAGTCTTCGAAGAGATCAAGATCATGGTTTGGGAGTGGGGGTCTAAGTGTGACTCTTAATGAGCATCTGTTTGGCTGGGATGGAATGTAACGCTTCCTATTCTAATTTCTTTCACAGTTTCAAGGTTTACTTTCTGAGTTTCTCACTCACAGAGACTCATCTTTCTTATAAGCTTTTTCCCCCCTCTCATTGAAATCTTGTTTCGCTAATTAAAAAAAATATGAGAATTGACAAGCCTGGCCTGATCCTTCCATTTCCCACATTTAACAAATTCATTAAATTCACAGAAGTTCAAGTATTAATTCATATTCACAGACTTTGTCATTGTAAGTGACTTCCTATGTTTTCTTTCTCCAATCACAACCCAAGAGTACTAGAATCCCGGAGGTCAAAGCCCTCCCTATTTTCATCCTTCATGTAGGGAATTTTCCCTCATAACTCCACCAAAATTTAGATGCCCAGGACTTGGACGACACCAAAACCCGAAGTTATTCCCTCCAATGAATTTCTCCAACTTGAAGTTTGCGTTTGGAACCTTCACGTATCTTGACGCAAATTTCCCTCTATTGAAAATCCATAAAACACCACATGTAGATGAATCAGCCAACTCACCATTTGTTCGACCAAAAAGAGTACAACAACATATGCTAAAACAGACAAGAAGACAGCTAGAATGCAACAACATGTAGATGAATCAGCCAACTCACCATTTGTTCGACCCAAAAGAGTACAACAACGTATGCTAAAACAGACAAAAAGACAGCTAGAATACACCACACAAAAACACAAGAATTGACATGTTTTGACAAGATTGCCTATGCCTGTGAGCAATAACTGTCAATTCTCATTGTACAAAACAAACAAGTACAAGATGTTTTGCACATTGCACTCTGCCAAACCCCAGGTTTCTTCTTCACAACATTCCAAGAAATCCTACTTAAACCCTCTCACATTGCCACTTCCCGGTAAAATTCACAAGTTAGAAATTTTTACTACAAGACAGGTAATTTATCAACTTATAGATCACTTTTTTCTTTGAAGAAAATAAAATCACAATTCAAAATCAATTATGGGTTTATACATCTTAACCGATCTTAGCAACTAGCAAGTAACATCATCATGGGGTTGAATCACACATGAAAACAAGTCATGGAGTTTGTTCATTTTTTGGACATTTCCTTTCAAATCTCCAACTGTCCCAACTACAAACACACTCATTCCAAACTTTCCTCATCAAATCATTAAAATCCGAGTGCTTCTGAATAACCCCTTTTGTTCATTTCCCCCAAGTTCCAACCTTCTCCTCCAAAAAACACTTCATTTCCACCCCCCATTTTCTCCCCACTCTTCAACTATACCCTACAAAATTTCACAATTTGAAACAAAACCCATTTCTCAAATTCTTCCATTTCGCCCGAAAATCCAAACCTTTCATGAAAAAGTCTGATGGGATTGAATCACACATGAAAACAAGTCATGGAATTTGTTCATTTTTTGGACATTTCCTTTCAAATCTCCAACTGTCCCAACTATAATATTTCACTACAAACACACTCATTCCAAACTTTCCTCATCAAATCACTAAAATCTGAGTGTTTCTGAACAGCCCCTTTTGTTCATTTCCCCTAAGTTTCAACCTTCTCCCCCAAAAAACACTCCATTTCCCCCCATTTTCTCCCCACTCATCAACTAAACCCTACATTAAGTCACAACTTCAAAATAAAATCCATTTCTCAATTTCTTCCATTTCGCCCTAAAAACCAAACCTTTCATGAAAAATTCCCACACAAAAGGCACAACACAATATGATAAACAAAGAGAGAGAGAAAGAGTTCAGAAGTTTTGCTGATTAAAAAAATATAAGAATTGACAAGCCTGGCCTGATCCTTCCATTTCCCACGTTTAACAAATTCATTAAATTCGCAGAAGTTCAAGTATTCATTCATATTCGCATACTTTGTCATGTAGGCAGTCTACAACTTCTTCCAAAGAGATAATGCAAACTTCTCATGCATCACATTGTAAGTGACTTCCTATGATTTCTTTCTCCAATCACAACCCAAGAGTAATAGAATCCCGGAGGTCAAAGCCTTCCCTATTTTCATTCTTCATGTAGAGAATTTATCCCATTAACTCCACCAAAATTTAGATGCCCAGGACTTGGACGACACCAAAACCCTCAGTTATTCTGTTATTCCTTCCAATGAATTTCTCCATCTTGAACTCAGTGTTTGGAACCTTCACTTATCTATTTTGACGCGAATCCCCTCTATTGATCAAATCCATAAAACACCACATGTTGATGAATCAGCCAACTCACCATGTGTTCGACCCAAAAGACTACAAAAACATATACTACAACAGACAATTAAAAACAGTTAGAACGCGCGACACAAAAACACAAGAATTGACAAGATTGCTTACGCCGGTGAACAATAACTGTAAATTCTCATTGTTCAAAACAAACAAGGTACAAGATGTTTTACACATTGCACTCTGCCAAACCCCAGGTTTCTTCTTCACAACATTCCAAGAATCCTACTAAAACCCTCTCACATTGCCACTTCCCGGTAAAACTCACAAGTTCGAAATTTTAACTACAAGACAGGTAATTTATCAATTTATTATAGATCACTTTTTTCTTTGAAGAAAATAAAATCACGGGTCAAAATCAATTCTGGGTTTATACATCTTAACCCATGTTTTTGTATAGCAACTAGCAAGTAACATCATCATGGGGTTGAATCACACGTGAAAACAAGTCCTGGAATTTGTTCATTTTTCGGACATTTCCTTTCAAACCTCCAACTGTCCCAACTATAACATTTCCCTACTAACACTCACTCCAAACTTTCTTCATCAAATCACTAAAATCCGAGTGTTTTTTAACAGCCCCTTTTGTTCATTTCCCCCAAGTTCCAACCTTCTCCCCAAAAAGACCCTTCATCCAATTTTCTCCCCAGTCTTCAACTAAACCCTACAATATTTCACCATTTCAAACAAAACCCATTTCTCAATTTCTTCCATTTCGCCCTAAAAACCAAATCTTTCATGAAAAAGTCAACACAGAAAGGCATAAACAATACAATAAACCAAGTGAGAGAGAAAAAGAGTTCAGAAACTCACTTCAAGAGATGAAGAGAAAAGAGAGATAACCAGAAATCGCCCAAAACTGAACTTATCGCCAAGTTGCAATTTTTATTGATTTTCAACGAGAGAGATATATACAGAGACGATTGAGTCTCGCGAGATCTCGCATCGATGTTTAGGGTTTCTTCGTTGCCTCTCGTTTTGTTTGATGGTTTTGTTGCGTAAAACGATATATCGGGTTGGGTTTCACACGTGTACCAAACCACTACGTGAGAGAGATGTAAATTAAAGTGGTCTATTGTTTTTCTCTCGATAAAATCAAATCAAAACCAATTGCGATAAAGAGCAAAGAACATAAAAACTCACTTTTTTTTTATTACATTTTAAACCTCACTTTTTTTTATTACATTTTTGTCATATTTTCAAGTGGGAGTGAAAATTCGAAATATCCTTGATTTTAGGGAGCGAGGAAGAGAGAGCGAGGTGGGGGCGAGGCCCGCCCACCACCATCCATCATCCTTGAGATGTTGCCCATGAATGCATCTCGAGGACGATGGATGGTGGTGGGCAGGCCTCGCCCCCACCTCGCTCTCTCTCCCTCGCTCCCTAGAAGAGCTCCCAATTACAAAGATTCCATGATTTTCTTTTTTATAATAATATATCAGTGTGAATTCGCTCTAACAGTAATTAATTTGTTGAAATTTCTATTTGTAGGTGCTTGAAGGTTACATGTAGGGATGGCAGTGGGGCGGATTTTCACGGATATCCGCCCCACCCAATCCGTTTGGGGCGGATTTGGATATGGCTGAATGGGTTTTCGGGTGATTTTGGGTATCCAAAAAATATCCGTTCACTATTCGGGGCGGATACGGATTTGGCCACATCCGCCCCGCGGATATCCGTTTATCCGTTTATTAGAAAACATTACAATAATACCCTTCCCATAAATAAAGGGATTAAACCCTTATCCCTCCCTCACACGCCCGTCTCTCCTCCCTCTCTGCCTCTCACACTCACACATCTCACACACACAGAGACACTCGCAGCCCTCTCTGCCTCTCACACTCCCACAGAGGGATTCGAGAGTGAAGCGCCGAAGGCGCACAGGCCGACAGGCGGAGGACCACAGCGAAGGCGGAGCCGTCCGCCTCTTCTTCTCTCTCACAGTGGAGCAGCGAAGGCGGGGGTCGTCCGCCTCTTCTTCTCTCTCACAGCCAACGCTCAAGAGTCAAGGCAAAGCTTGTCCGCCTCTTCTTCTCTGATCTCTCCCACAGGCTCACAGCGAAGGCGAAGCTCAAGCTCGGCCCGTTGGCCGCCTCTTCTCTCTCATAGCGAAGGCGTCGTCGTCCGGTCGTCTTCCCTTCTCCTTCTCCTTCTCCTTCTCCTTTAGATCCAGATCTCCTCCTTTAGATCTAGATCTGCGATCTGATCTTTGATCCAGATCCGATCTCTTCTTTGATCTTAGATCCAGATCTGATCTTTGATCTTAGATGCAGATCTGATCTTAGATGCAGATCTGATCTTAGATCCAGATCTGATCTTTGATCCTTGATCCAGATCTGATCTACGATCTCTGATTCCAGATCTACGATCTCTGATTCCAGATCTACGATCCGATCTTAGATCCAGATCTGATCTCTGATCTTTGATCTTAGATCTGATCACATTTGATCTTAGATCAGATCTCAACAGATCTCATCTCACTGATCATTAATTCAGCAGATTTTTTTTGTAATTTTTAATTTTTTATACGAATTCTTTGTAATTAATTCAGAATTTTTTTGTAATTAATTCAGAATATTTTGTAATTAATTCAGAATTTTTTTATTGTTTTTGTACGAATTCAGAGATTAATTTTTTAATTTTGTTATAAGTTTGTGCGGATTGGCGGAGCGGGGCGGATATCCGCTCATCCGCACGGGGCGGTTATGGATTTAGGAGTAAAATTGTAAACGGATTGGCGGGGCGGATCGGGGATCCGTTATTACTGACGGATCGGGGATGGATTTGTTCAAATCCGCCCCAATCCGCCCCGTTGCCATCCCTAGTTACATGAAATTTTTTTATGATAAATTAATTTGCAAGACTTATTGTATATGTAAGGATTTGTAACAAAAATATGTCACCATTCAAGGCACTGAAATCAATTTGCGAAAGCATTTATTTTCTTACCAGCATTTACTCACATGTTTATTGTCTGGTAATGTGCATGTTATATGATCTTATTACAAAAATATGAATGATTAATAACAATTTTTTGCCAAATTATATTTTTCATATAATAAGTCAAACTAGACAAGACAAAAAATAATAATAAATATGCAGGACGTTTTTCATTCGCCACCAAGCATATTGAAAATGGACATGAAACTATCATTTTCATTTACGATAGATTTACGGTGAACCAGGGCCTTAATCAACCAAAAAGAACAACTACATAAAACATCCCTCTCGGATACAAATGTTGGGTGCTTCTTATACATGTACGTAGCAAATTTGTATACATCCAACAATCATGATACTTAACTAGTGAAAAAACTAGACTTTGATGTGTAGATCAAGGTATTGATACGCTCCAAAATCTCCACAAGATTGGGATCTTCCAACTCGGATGAGGCAATATTTATATATACGACATATATCTCATATTTTGTTCCAACTTTGTTCCAACTCCAGATAATAATCCGCTCCATGGCAAATAGAGCTACATGCTCTTGTTTGAATTTGTCTTTATCAACTTGAAGAAATTTAATAAAAGTTAGAATGTTTATTGTCAAAATAAGAAGCATTCCATGCTATCATTGTGGGGACAACACTTCATTGCAACCTCAATGGTATTCCAGCCATTACCATTTAGAGCATCTCCAATAGTAAAAGTTGAAATGGGGGATCAATTGTTCCTCATTTTAACCAAAAGCAAAATTTAGGGTTTCATATTTCTTCATCACTCCAATCACATCCCCTATTTTAACTTTTTAATCATTATTTAAATATATCTTACACTTTTTCATCTCCCTATTCCTTTTGTTTTGATTTTTTATTTATTTTGTTTTTAATTTGAAAATTAAGATTTGGAATATTTTAATGATATTTCAAAATTTAGGGGATGGTTGGTTGCCCCTAATTTAGGGGGGAGTTGAATGAAAAGTTAAAATGGAGAATGGTTTAGGGGTTCTATTGGAGCATGTAATTTTTCACATGAGACACATAATATGGAGAATGGTTTAGGGGATCCATTGGAGATGCTCTTAAAGAAGGAAATAACTAGTATCTACTTTGAAACCTGGGTCAAGTTGGGATTGATCTTGATCTTGATCTTGATCTTGCATGTGTGTAACACCAACCAATTGTTTCTTCCATAGAGCAATTATCCTCCTAATCTTAATTAGCTTTTGGAATGTTCCAAGTCGTATGATGGAATATTGAGTTATTTTTAATCTTCCATATACTGCTAATGATAATAACAAATAACAAACAATTGAAACCATTTCATATGATTATGGATGTAAATTTTGATTGGAGAATATAAAATGGAAAAACTGAGGGAATGTTATAAAAGAAGTTGAGCACCATTGAATTGGGCAAGGGGACATCAACCATGTTTGGAAAGAAAAAGAACACAGAAAGAAAATATGAATATCCGTCTCAACAAATGTATCCTCATTGAGATTTTTTCTATAAAATAAATCACACAATTTTTATTTTTATTTTTTACAATTTGAGACCAAATTTCGATTGTTTATTATCAAAATCAAAAGCCTTCCCTACAACCATGAAACTATCATCATGGGACAACACATTATTGCAACTTCAATGGTATTTCAACCATTACCATTTAGAGAAAAAAAAAAAAAAAACTAGTATTTGCTTTGAAACCTGCGCCAAGTTGGGACTGATCTTGATTTTGCATGTGTGTAACACCAACAAATTGTTTCTTCCATAAAGCAATGATCTTCTTAATTTTATTACTAGCTTTTGGAATGTTCCGATTTGCATAATGGAATATTGAGTTATTTCTAATCTCCCATACTCTACTAATGATAATAACAAATAACAAACAATTGAAACCATTCCATAGGATAGTAGCATGTAAATTTTGATCGGATAATATAAAACTGTAAAAACTAAGGGAATGTTATAAAATGAGTTAAACACCATCGAATTGGACAAGGGGACATCAACCATCTTTGGAAAGAAAAAGAACAGAGAAAGAAAATATGAATATTTGTCTCAACAAATGTATCCTCATTAAGATTTTATCTATAAAATAAATCACACGGGAAAAAAAATTAAACAATTTGAGACCAAAATTTGTCATTTAAAGACTAAAAACTTAACATTTTAAACCTCAATTAATTTTATAAATTAAAGTGGTTTATTGTTTTTCTCTCAATAAAATAAAATCAAATCAAACCAATTGCTATAATAGTGAAGAACATAAGAACTCACTTTTTTTTCTACATTTTTGTCAATTTCAAGTGAGAATAAAAATTTGGAATTTACAATGACCCCATGATTTTCTTTTTTATAATTATAATTAAATGCAAATCAGTTGTAAAAGTAATTAATTTGTTGAAACTTCTACTTTCAGGTGTTTGTTAGGTCACATGAAAAAAAAATTATGAAAATTAATTTGCAAGACTTATCGTGTATGTAAGGATTTGTAACAAAACGATGTCACCACTCAAGGCACTGAAATCAATTTGCGGAAGCATTTATTTTCTTACCCGCATTTACTCACATGTTTATTTTTGGTAATGTGCATGCTATATGATCTTATTACGGAAATGTGGATGATTAAATATCAATTTTTTGCCAAGTTCTAATTTCATATAGTAAGTCAATCCTAGATAGAAAAAATTGCAAGACATTTTTCATCCACCACCAAGCATATTGAAAATAGACATGAAAATGTATTTGGTTTGGAAAAATATTTCCAAGCCAAATCATTTTCATTTACGATAGATTTACGGTGAACCAAACTGAGCCTTAATCAACTAAAAAGAGCAACTACATAAAAGACCCTCTCTCAGATACAAAAGATGGGTGCTTCTTATGCATACACTCAACAAATTTGTATACATCCAACAATCATGATATTTAACTAGTGAAAAACTGAACTTTGACATGTAGATCTTCAGGGTATTGATACGCTCCAAAATCTCCATAAGATTGGGATCTTCCAAATCAAATGAGGCAATATTTACATTTTGCCTGAAAGGCTTATCACATATAATTCATATTTTGTTCCAACTTTGTTCCTCACTCCAGATAATAATATGCTCCATGGCCAACAGAGCTCACTACTACAAAAATGGGCAATTCTGGCGAATAAATATATGACACTAAAGGCATACTCCCGGCGCAAAACATACTATATCCGCTGGCAAAATTGGCGTCGGGAAAGGGATTGTCCCGGCGGATTAAGGGACATCCGCCGGGAGTAATTTTGAATTTAAAATATATATATCCGCCTGCATAACATAGTGGCGGATATAAATGACATTACAGTTTTTTCGTGGCACTTATATTTGACAAAGTAATTGATTGGGCAACACATAAATACGCCGGCTACAAATTGTTAAACGTCGGGACTTCAAAACGGACGACACATAAATACACCGGGTACAGATTTATAAACGCCGGGACTCCAGAATGGCGACACTTGTATACGTCAGGAATAAGTTTTTAACCGTCAGGAATTCATATTGGGCGACACCTGTATCCGCCTGTAATTTAATATTATCCGCAACGAATGAGTTCATAACCGCCATGAAATTTTGCTCGTTATCCGCCAAGACCTCAATATTATCCACCAATAGGTTTTGTAAACATTTAAAAAAAAAATGCACCTGATCTTAAAATAATATTAATATAAAACAAAATGTCATATATTTGACGTCCCAAATATGTGTCATACATCTTCGCCATGAACAAAAATACATATCGTACATCCGCCAGTAAAGATAAGCAGACGGTCCAATCAACTACCTGAATTTGAACCCGAATATGTCCCTGATCCTCCAGATGTTCTAATAAGCCTAACTATATCTGCATCAGACATATTACCAGAAAACAGTCCGCTAAATCCACCTAATGGAACACTGTTAGAATGATGAGAGTTATCAAAAGAATGTTGTGAGGGTAGCACTAAAGGCATATGTCCAATAGGATGCATCAGATTCATAGGATAAGGAGGCTAAAATGGTTGATTTTTTCCTGACTGGTGTGATGGTTGAGAGCTCTCCATGGTCCCCCGCGACTGCATAGCATGCATGAACATCATCATCATTTGTTGATACTGTTGTTGTTGTTGTTGTTGTTGAGCCCGTAACTCCTCCAGTTCCTTCTACATAGCGTCATGCTTGGTATTCATTTTTAGGCATTGAGACTCCAAAAAGGCTTCTCTAGTCTTTGATCCTCTCCTTGATGAACTACTAGCACGACCCAAGGCATAAGACACCAAATCAGGAGTCACACCATTCCCATAGCCTCGAACTCTATTTCGGGTCTCAGGACCCATCTGCTCCACATAAACTTGTGCGCGGAGCTCTTCTGAGTCTTCCATTCCATCCTCAATTCGAGATTGAAGGGAATTATCCATGGAAACCTAGCAAAAATACTTAGAACTATTAATAATTAAGAAAATTAAAATATAATATAAACTAACAGAGAATCAAAATATTAATTAAAAACAATTACCCCTTTCTCTTGTGATGGCTCATCAATCTAAGAATTATCTTTTCTTGTGTGGGTGAAACGAAAGAATAAAAGAAGATCAGGAAATTGTCCACGCAGCTTCTTCTACATATGAATTGAAGAACCAAAAAATAATTAGATCATATTTTTGTACATTCATTAAAACTGTTAAATAATAAAATGAAAAAAATATACATACATAATCTTTTCGGGCACGTCCATAGGACTTCGATCTAGATGTATAGCCCATTGTTTGCTTAGCACGAACTACTTTATTCTTTACCGATTTTCCCTAAAAATATGAAAAACAAAATGAATGAATTTTCCTATAACAGTGAACATATCTGATAGACTAGAAAAATTCATAGTTAACATGCAGTTATTGACTTATTTTTTCAAGAAAGAATGCAGTATTGTCTGCTATTCGTGGGCTCTGCCAGAAAAAAAAATGCTAGATCCATCTATACTTAAATGCTATACTTATTTTTCAATGAAAATCCTGACAAACATATAGGAACTTCTAAAAAGAAACTGTGAACAGCTCAAAACAGAAACTTCTAAGAAGAAACTGTGAACATGAACCTTAATGATGCCTTTGCCACACATAATCTCTATCACAACAAACATGCAATTCAAAATCATGAAATGCTTGACTAGAAAACAACTAATGATGCAAGAACCACACACAATCTTCAAGGTAGCATATAGTGAAGTAATGATGCTGCAACCATGACACAATCAGAAAAGAACAAACTATTGAAGTATTGGTTTTTATAACTATGAAACAATCTCTAAAACTGCAAAGTAGCAACACAGCTAGAGAATTGATGCAAGTTCTGGGGTTCCTTAATAACCTTGGATCAAATTTGGTTGATTGCAAATGTTGCATTAAACAAAACAAAAGCACAAAATGGTGAATTTCTAATGACCGATTCCCGCCTAGAAAAATTTCTAATGGTGAATTAAACAAAACAAATGCACAAAATGGTGAAGAAGAAACACAAATAGCTAGAAGCAAAAGAAACAGTCATGCAAAGGAAAGCACTAGGAAGGTGGTCTATATATAAATGAAAAATAAATAATTAATACCATGAACACTACAACAATCTCTGAAACTGCAAAGTTTTGAGGACATATCCTTCGCACACGCGGTTTTTTTTTATCAAAATAGTATTTCTTATACAATTCCATCCTGTAATCTCTATATTGATGAGCAACAGTGGACAATGTCATGCGCCTAATAAGTGGCATCCTATTCATATCTTCATCCCAAAAAGCAATTGTGCTCTACATCCACAAGGAAAACAAATAATGTAATATGCCAAAGTCGCAGATATGTTCTATATGTCATCCAATTTATATTAAAATACGAATAGTTACATACCTTTATTCTTTCCCATAAAGCTTCCTTGTATCTTATAGGAACCAATCTCCAATCTTTATAGAGAGGAAGATTAGTAGGATCTTGCACCTCAGACCCTATAAATTTCGAGAACCGCACACTGCTATCACCATCGCACTGCCCAAATTCATTAAGTTCACAATATTCTCTTCCTTTATACTCATCGCCTGCCCAAGTAACCCTCCCAGGCCCTCGAGTATTAGCTGAAGAAACATCTGCATATTCATATTGATTAGTTTTGTGAATGAAAAATATATTAAATTATGTAAAAAAAATAGTAAACTTTTCGATATTCACAAACTATATCTTACCAAAATGGGGTTCCTCACCATCCTCATTCATGTTGATGTCCATATCTTCTCTGTCAACTACATTAGTTATTTAAGTTCAATTATGATAATAAAACATTAAGTAAAACATGATACTTTATCTAGCATAAGTAAATCCACTATGGAAAAAAAATTACATGAGTGCACAAATAAACTAAAACTAATTTAAACCTCCATATCATCATCATTTAACACATCATCAACAACTGAATTAACCAACACATTGGACAAACATGATGTTTCATCTAAAGGTGTCTCTTCCACGTCAGCTCTTGTCTGCATATTCTCATTGTCAAGCATTTGATCATCCAAATTTTGTATAACATAGTCATCAATTGCATCTATATCCAAATTTTGTAAAAGACATGATGAACAATTGATAAAATAACATATAATAAATGATATTAACACCAAAATATGTATGTCCAATGAAGAGAAATAGTCACTGAAATACTTTTGGAAATGAGGCTAGACTCTATTAGACGTAAACTAATGGGAGCAAACTCATAAAAACCCTAAATATTAAATGGAAGATCGACAAACTTTATCCTCATGTTGTACAGTACACCATGTGATAAACATAATGAAAAATAGAATGTTTGCGTAAAGGGGAAAGATAAACAAATATGGAAAATGTTGTTTTCTGAAGAAAATGGTTGTCCCTCACATGAACTTACAATTCATATGCCAGACTCCTGAAAATTTTTGAACTCTTTTCTTGTCAGAATCAAAAACCTTTTTGTTTCAATTCATCAAATCATATTACTTATGTGACTAATGATCGCAGAGTAAACCATGCATGATTACGACTTCTGATAACTAGCTAGGTTTGTCGTCTTAAGAAGGAACTCAGTTTTAGTTCTAATTGTCGAGGGTCTGATCACACCTCCATCACTTTTGAACTCAAAACTCTTCCAAATCCAATTTCAAATGTACATTGAGTAGCCATGTAGAATTTGAAGATACTGATTATGCTATGGGAAATAATCATATATTTGTGATTACATTTCTACTAGAACACATTTGTTTTGACAAAATATTAAAAAAATGCATTGATCCAATGTATGATAGTGATTTTTCTTACATCTGCATCCTGAAAGTTAAAACTAAAAATATTTTTTCTTCTATTAAGCATTTAATCAAACAGTTGGTGTGTAAACTATTAGGTGAATGCATAGGAGATTGTTAGGTGAAAATTTTTCATTATGAAAACATACAAAACGATGGATAAGGGAACACAAGTACTTGATGAGCTATTTTAGTAGCACACAACTTAATACCCTGCTTTGTGATTTGTAGTATAGAATAAGTAGGGATCGTTCTAGACCGGGGATTAGAGGGCTTGTTAACTACACTAATAATAATTAAAAGACAACTAACAACCTAATTAATTAAATAAAAGGGGATTGGATTTTCTAAATTAAATTATGAAAATAACTACGAAAATTAATGTAAAGATAATAAACTAAAGAGATGGCAAAGATGAGAAATTAGCTAAGGGTTTTATCTCCACACACCAAACATATGCTTATAAATTAATCTTCAATAATCACTTGCTAACTCGTGAGAGACAATGCTCAAGACTAACCGTGATCGCACTGCATTAATCTTATTATTTTCCCAAGTTCGTTGAATTAAACTAAGCGTCGCTTTCAAACTATTCTTATCATGCTATCTAAACAGGAATCGCAAGTTAGACAACAATCTAAGATCATTAAGTTTTATGGAAAATATGAACATTGACTAGGCAATTACAAGTATGATCAACATCTTGTTCTTGCCTAGGTTTTGACTTAACCTTACCAACGTTCCTTGGTATTTACTACTTGTGAGTACAAAATCATAACAATTAGGTGAAACTCTCCTATACTCTAGCCCCAGATCCTAGCATGCTTACTAAGTTGGCCACCTTAACAAACATAAAAGGAAAAGTTCTCTATAAAGCAGTTAAGCAAAACACAATTACTAATAACAAGGAAGATTAAATTCAATTAATTTATAAAGCACATGTTTGGGGCTTCGAATCCACCCCTAACTAAGAGGAGTTTAGCTAGACATATTAATTATGTTTAAACAGTAATCCATAATCAATAATCAAACTAAAATTAAGAGAAATAGATGTTTAGAGATGAAAACAAAACATTGATCCGTGATGGTACTGAGTGGAACTGGGGTGTGAATAGCGCAAAATCGCCTCCTTCACCTTCCTCACGCGAACTGCTCCTTCAGCTCTTCCTTTCGGTTTCTGCTTGTGACAGAGTGACAGAGATGAGGTAATGTCGATGGACAGCGAGAAAAGATAGAGGGGAATCAGGCGGGTGGTGATGATCAGGGAGGAGGTCGACTGGTTGAGTGAAGAGAGGACGACGGCTGAGGTGAAGGAGGTTCTGATGCTGATGGCGAAGACAGGGGACATCGAGAGACTGTGGCGAGAGGATGGAAGAAGGGACTGAGACGGTGGCTAGGGTTTGTAAGCGTGGATGTTGTGTATGGATGCAGTGGATCGGCCGAGATGGATGAAGGACTATGGCGGATGTGATTTCGAGGATGGGTTGTGGTTGGATGATGGCGGCTAGGGTTTGTGCGAGGATGATCAGGGAGGAAAAGGAGATGATGGAGGCAGTGGATCAATGCTATTGCTCGATGGGTGGTTTTCTTTTTCCAAGCCAGGTATGTCCCCTTTTTATTCTTGTTTTCTTCTTTCTGTGGTTTCCTTGCTTGTGTGAAGTCCTTGTGCAATTAGTATTCCTAAATTGCCAATTTTCTTCTATTTTAAAGTATTGTAATTAGAAACCTACACAAACATGAAAATAGCAATTAGTACCATAATTAACAAATAATAGCTAATAATACATATAGAAATATGGTACTAAAAATAGCATAATTATGCCCCTATCAAATTCCCCCACACTTATCTTTTGCTAGTCCTCGAGCAAATCCAAGAAACAAAAATAAAAGACTCAAATGACTCAATCTATACTTTCCAACATTTGTCTCAGAGATTTTCAACGGATCATGACATGTTAAGATTCTTTGTAAACACGAGATTAAATCCACATCATTCGAAAATTAATACACGTTCATAGCAATGATATAAAAATTTACAATTAAATCAATCCAAGTGACTGTGAAACTCAAGCGCGTGCTAAGAAGAATTAACCCAAAAATCTCACTAGATACACTCCTTTCTTTTTCACTGATTGTTTGGTAAAATAGCTCTTCCTATTCTAGTTATATGTGAGTGGATTGATGTGAAAGGGAAACAAATAGCTCACATATGATATAACAAGAAAGAATGGCATTTTCTGACCTTTTTTTTTTTTTTTTTTAGATATATGATCTCATGGAAGGAATGCTACTACTTGAATGCAAGAACTAGTGACACCATATGCTCATACCTCATTCGAATCTCCACATCGTGACATTGCAAGACACACTCAATCAAAAGGTCTTAATTCAGGTTGTAATGGGACCAGGGGTCAAGGGAAGAGAAAGAACGAATATGAAGTTTTCAAAGGGCTTGAAGAAATTGTGAAAGCATGCAATAAGATTAGAGACATTAGCAAAGAATCATATGGTTCAAGACATAAGTGGGAAAATGACGAGGTGGCTCATTGATAATGAAGAGCTCCAGCAATTATTTTGTATCTACTTAAAAAGAATTGAACTATCTGTATGGTACTGTAATACTGAATGGATAAAGACAAGGACTTGTATCCCTTTTGTAACTATTTTTTTCAACTTTTTTTTTTCAATTTTTTTTTTTTTTTTTTTTGCAACTCTTTCTTTTTGAACTGTCTACCACAAGGGTCTCCCCCACACTTGTTTTTCAACATACCTTGAACCACAATAAAGTATCTGCAAATCAAATTATGCTCCACTTTTTTTTATTAGGTTAGGGATATAAAATGAGGGTAATAAAACAAAATGCTTAATAACATGCTCAATGGGGTTAACCTAACGGAAAAATATTATGGATCGGGCTTATTTGGCAATGGTGGAAACTAGGTGCCTTTATCATGTCAAGTATGTCATGCAATTCAATATGATGCTTTGAACAAAATTAATACAAGTTCTAGTGTTTAATTCTTAATTTTGAAAGCAATCCAAGTAGCAACCAAAGCAAACAAAATAGAGATCATGCAACGAATTATTATTGACAAAAGAAATAAAAGATGACATAACTAAAAACTCTCAAAATCAAAGGAACATAGGCTCAAAACTCACATATGGGTTATAATGAGTTAAATTCAACTAAGCATGCTATGAGTACCAATTATTAAGTTGATTACATGTGAATTTGCATATGATAACCATAAATAAACATTAACTAAAGAATAATATTAGATCTTAAATCATGTTTATAAATCACCTTAAAGTCATGAAATTAAAAACCAAATCTCATCATTGTGTTGGAAAGTATCCTAAGACTCAAAACAACTATAATTTAATTTTTTATTTTTTTATATATATATATTTTTTTATTTTTATTTTTATGACACTAATACCAACAAAGAAAATAAAAACCAACAATTTTTTTTTTTTCAAAATAATTCAAAATAAAACAATGTTTTGTTCCCCCACACTTAAACCTAACATTGTCCTCAATGTTAATAGATTATAGCACATGCAATGAAAGATTTAAACGCGGAAAAACAAACTACTAACAAACAAAAACAAAAACAACGAAAATAAAATAAAATGATAAAGAAAGCAAATCTGATTGGGTTGCCTCCCAAGAAGCGCTTGTCTTAACGTCGTGCAGCCTGACGGTATCTCCAATTAATCCTCAGAATAAGTGGGAACATGGAGTGATACGTCCTCCACGTCATGCTCCACAAATGACTCATAAAAGGGCTTAAGTCGATGATGTTTCACTTTAAACTCCTTCCCGATTGTGACACTCTTAATCTGTATAGCACCATGAGGAAAAACATTAGTAACAATAAAAGGACCAACCCATTCAGAACGTAACTTACCAGTTCTAAGACATGATTGGAAAAGCAAGACTTTCATTCCAATGACAAAAGTATTTCCATGGATCATCTGATCATGAAAAACTATAGTGTTCTCCTTATAATTGCTTTTACTATCATAAGCCTCATCCTGAATCTTTTCAAGCTCATTCAACTGAAATTTCTTCCGCTTCTTTGTGTCATAGGGAACTCCATTGCTCTCATATCCAACGGCAGTAGTGATGTTGGTCTCAAGTTCATCCTCATTTTTTAGGTCTGACAATTTCTGGGCCAAATTGTCATTCACATTAATAGAAAAACAAGAATGATTTTTATCAGAATATCTCGTGGCTTCAAAGATGTTGAAGCCAATCACATCACCATCAAATTCCATGGTCAGTTTCCCCGCATGTACATCAATATTTGTCTTCGCAGTTTTCATGAAGGGGCGCCCTAAAAGAAGAGGCAAAGGTGCTGAAAATTCCGAATCTTCCATCTCAAGCACATAGAAATCTGCTGGGAATATCAAATGGTTAACCTGCACTAACACATCTTCCAACAAACCTCGAGGATATGCATTAGAACGGTCAGCCAATTGAATAATAACACCATCATTTTTTAACTTCCCAAGATTCATAGATTGATAAATAGAATACGACATAACATTAATTGAAGCACCTAAGTCTAACATTGCATTTTCAATTTTAGTATTACCGATAACACAAGGGATAGTGAAACTACCTGGATCCTTACACTTCGGTGGCAATTTTCTTTGAAGAACTGTGGAGACATTCTCACTTACTTTAACTACCTCTCCGTCTCGAAGACGTCTCTTTGTTGTGCAAAGCTCCTTCAAAAAATTTGCATACTTAGGCACTTGCTTAATAGCATCAAGAAGCGGAATATTGACTTGGACTTTTCGAAAAGTTTCCAAAATTTCCTTATCCTGTTCATCTTTTCTAGATTTGGCAAACCTACCTGGAAAATGCACAAAAGGTGGAACAAAATTAGCAGAAACTGAATTTGGAATGCTCACCTTCTTACCTTGAAGCTCTGGTGTTTCAATGATGGTTGGATCATCCTTCTGTAACTCAGCTTTCTTATTTCGACTCTGTTTAGGGACTATTGGCTCATTCTCAATTTGCCTACCACTCCTCAATGTAATTGCTTTTGCAGTTTCAAACCTGCCATTCGGATTTGGAGTGGTAGAACTAGGAAGTTTTCCTTGCTCGCGAATTTGTCCAATAAACTCAGCTATTTGTCCCATCTGTAGCTTCAAATCTGCTATATCTTTTGCTTGATTCTGCTGAGAAATAGTTAATGATTTCAGTATCTCATCATAATTAAGCGGCATACCTGAATTGTGCTGAGGTGGTTCAGGTGGCCTTTGGGCGAAACCAGGGGGTGGCCGATTCGATGCCTGTTATTGAGGTTGTTCTGAATTTCTCCATCCAAAACTTGGGTGATTTCTCCAACCTTCATTGTAGGTGTTCGAATAAGGATTATTTCTATAGTGATTTTGCCCCTAAAAACCTATTGCATTGACATTCTCCCAACCGCCATTCTCAATCAGTTGAGGACATTGATCAGATGGATGTCCTGGCTTTGTACACACGCCACAAACCTGTGCAACTCCTAGCATATTCGGCTTCCCTAGGGCCTGAGTCACAAGTGAGGTAAGATTAGCCATTTGAGCTTCCAAACTAGAATTAGTACTTACCTCATTGACTTGGCGTGAAGGCTCTCCAATTCCTTCATACTGCTGGGCATTTAAGGCTCGGTTTGCAATCAAAGTTTTTGCTGCTGCTGGAGTTTTATCAACCAAAGCTCCTCCTGCTGCTGCATCTAACATCTGTCGCTCAAGAGGAAGCAATCCCTCATAAAAGTATTGAATCAGGAGCCCCTCCTTCATCTGATGCTGCGGGCATGATGCTATGAGAGTTTTGAAGCGCTCATAGTAAGCCGGATATGATTCTCCTGGACCTTGCTGTATGCCACTGATTTTCTTCCTCAATAAGATAATTTTGGAAGTTGGGAAGAATTTCTCTAGAAACACCTTCTTCATGCTTTCCCAAGAATATACTGTTCTGGAAGGTAGTTCATAGAGCCAATCCTTAGCCCTATCAGTCAGAGAAAAGGGGAATGCTCTCAACTTTAGGATGTTTTCATCCACATTTATTGGCGTCATACTGGAGCATACTATTTCAAATTCCTTTAAATGTTTATTTGGATCCTCCATAGAAAGACCATGATACTTCGGAATATGATGAAGTAGGCTGGATTTCAGCTCGAATGACTCAGTCTTGCCCTGTGCGGCTAATGGATACTGAATGCACAAGGGTGCGGCATTGTCCAAGGTGGATGCCGAAAGTTCTTTAATAGATCTATTATCTCCCATGTCGAACTCTTCAGATTCAGATTCAGAGCTAGATGTTTGTAGTTCTTTTGTTTCTCTTCTTCGTCTTCTAAATGTTTTCTCAGGCTCTGAATCGTATTCTACTAAGTTTTCGTTGGATCTCCTATTGTGCATGAACTGGTACCTAAGATAAAGAAAGAAAGAAAGAAAGAAAAAATCAATAAAAATATAAATAAATAAATAAAAACTAATTAAGTAATCAACAACTTTTCTAATCCCCGGCAACGGCGCCAAAAATTGATGCGCTATTTTAGTAGCACACAACTTAATATCCTGCTTTGTGATTTGTAGTATAGAATAAGTAGGGATCGTTCTAGACCGGGGATTAGAGGGCTTGTTAACTACACTAATAATAATTAAAAGACAACTAACAACCTAATTAATTAAATAAAAGGGGATTGGATTTTCTAAATTAAATTATGAAAATAACTACGAAAATTAATGTAAAGATAATAAACTAAAGAGATGGCAAAGATGAGAAATTAGCTAAGGGTTTTATCTCCACACACCAAACATATGCTTATAAATTAATCTTCAATAATCACTTGCTAACTCGTGAGAGACAATGCTCAAGACTAACCGTGATCGCACTGCATTAATCTTATTATTTTTCCAAGTTCGTTGAATTAAACTAAGCGTCGCTTTCAAACTATTCTTATCATGCTATCTAAACAGGAATCGCAAGTTAGACAACAATCTAAGATCATTAAGTTTTATGGAAAATATGAACATTGACTAGGCAATTACAAGTATGATCAGCATCTTGTTCTTGCCTAGGTTTTGACTTAACCTTACCAACGTTCCTTGGTATTTACTACTTGTGAGTACAGAATCATAACAATTAGGTGAAACTCTCCTATACTCTAGCCCCAGATCCTAGCATGCTTACTAAGTTGGCCACCTTAACAAACATAAAAGGAAAAGTTCTCTATAAAGCAGTTAAGCAAAACACAATTACTAATAACAAGGAAGATTAAATTCAATTAATTTATAAAGCACATGTTTGGGGCTTCGAATCCACCCCTAACTAAGAGGAGTTTAGCTAGACATATTAATTATGTTTAAACAGTAATCCATAATCAATAATCAAACTAAAATTAAGAGAAATAGATGTTTAGAGATGAAAACAAAACACTGATCCGTGGTGGTACTGAGTGGAACTGGGGTGCGAATAGCGCGAAATCGCCTCCTTCACCTTCCTCACGCGAACTGCTCCTTCAGCTCTTCCTTTCGGTTTCTGCTTGTGACAGAGTGACAGAGATGAGGTAATGTCGATGGACAGCGAGAAAAGATAGAGGGGAATCAGGCGGGTGGTGATGATTAGGGAGGAGGTCGACTGGTTGAGTGAAGAGAGGACGATGGCTGAGGTGAAGGAGGTTCTGATGCTGATGGCGAAGACAGGGGACAGCGAGAGACTGTGGCGAGAGGATGGAAGAAGGGACTGAGACGGTGGCTAGGGTTTGCAAGCGTGGATGTTGTGTATGGATGCAGTGGATCGGCCGAGATGGATGAAGGACTATGGCGGATGTGATTTCGAGGATGGGTTGTGGTTGGATGATGGCGGCTAGGGTTTGTGCGAGGATGATCAGGGAGGAAAAGGAGATGATGGAGGCAGTGGATCAATGCTATTGCTCGATGGGTGGTTTTCTTTCTCCAAGCCAGGTATGTCCCCTTTTTATTCTTGTTTTCTTCTTTCTGTGGTTTCCTTGCTTGTGTGAAGTCCTTGTGCAATTAGTATTCCTAAATTGGCAATTTGCTTCTATTTTAAAGTATTGTAATTAGAAACCTACACAAACATGAAAATAGCAATTAGTACCATAATTAACAAATAATAGCTAATAATACATATAGAAATATGGTACTAAAAATAGCATAATTATGCCCCTATCTGTACTCACCAACGTCGTCGGCAGGGAATGTCTTCGGCAGGAAATTTAGTCGGCAATGATCGTCGTCGACAATGAACGTCGGAAGGAGAATGGCGGAGATGAAAAGCTTTGCTAACGTAATGAAGAGAGGGAGATGAAGAGAGGATAAGCTTTGTTTCTTATCGTAATGGCGAAGAAACTTTGTTTATTGTCATAAGAGAGGAGAAGCTTTGTTTCTTGTCGTAATGAAGAGAGGGAGATGAAAAGCTTTGCTAACGTAATGGTGGAGATGAAGCTTTGTTTAAGAGAGGAAACGTAATGAAGAGAGGGAGATGAAAAGCTCTGTTTCTTGTATACTAAATAGGGTTTAAGTTTAACAAAAAAAAAAAAAAAAGACTAAAGAGGGCTTTAACAAAAAAATATATACTAAAGGGGCGAATAGATTAGGTCGGTAGCCCATACAAATGCCGTAATGAACCCCACAACTGCAGGCACAAAATTTTGTTAATTTTTAATGAGTATTTGAGCGGGGAATTTCCCTCCTTGTCCCACTTTAGACGCTCATGGCGGATATAAACTCCAGTTTAGGATTTATAACCGTCGACACAATTTTATTGATTTTTAATGAGCATTTGGGCAGGGAAATTTCCCTCTTTATATTGTCGTGGCCAATATAAACCCCAGTTTAGGATTTATAACCGCCAGTAGAAATTTTATTGATTTTTAATCGGCATTTGGGCGAGGGAATTTCCCTCTTTATATCTTCGTGGTGAATATAAATGCCAGAAACACTATCCTAGCGGATAAAGGTGTCAAGATTTTCCTTTGCCCAGCGGATACCCTTAATCCGTCGGGAGTATGCCTTTAGTGTCATATATCATCCGCCATAATTGCCCATTTTTGTAGTAGTGGCTACATGCTCTTGTTTGAACTAGTCTTTGTCCACCTGAAGAAACTCAACAAAAGTTGATTGTTTATTGTCAAAATCAGAAGCCTTCCCTGCAACCATGAAACCTTCATCATGGGAACCAAACTTCATTGCAACCTCAATGGCATTCCAGCCATTACCATTTAGAGAAGAAAATAACATGGTATCAGAATTTTGAAACATGCATCAAGTTGGGTGCATGTGTGTAGCGCCAACAAAGTGTTTCTTCCATAGAGTAATCATCCTCCTAATCTTGTTATTAGTATTTGGAATGTTCCAAGTTGTATGATGGAATATTGAGTTATTATAATCTCCCATAGACTACTACAGGATTATAGCATGTAAATTTTGATAGGAGAATATGAAACTATAAAACTGAGGGTATTATAAAAGGAGTTAAGGACCATCGAGTTGAGCAAAAGGACATCAACCATGTTTGGAGAGAAAAAGGGACACATAAAGAACATATGAATATCCGTCTCAACAAATGTATCCTCCTTGAGATTTTATCTATAAAAAATTCACAAAAAATTGTTTTTTTTTAATAATTTGAGACCAAATTGTCATTTAAAGACCAAAAAATTGATATTTTAAACTTCAATCAATTTTTTGTTGTGCAATAATTTGGTGGTTAGCCAGTCAAGAAATTTTATAGTATTATTGTGTTTTGTTGAAGAAACAATTTTACTATGTAATTACAAAATTTGTTCTTCGTGCTATACATTTTGGATTTTTGGATATTGCATAATGCTTGGGATCTCTATTTTAAAATAGGCTTATTAATATATTGGAACGATGATTTCCAAATCAAGAAACTTCATAGTGATGGGCTCATCTCTTTGAGAGACGATTGTTTGACTGTTGTCTTTCCAACCACCGTATCTTTGCAACCATCATCACTGCAACTACAAACATTGCTATGATGACCATGTCACAATCACCACTACTGCCATCATCCCCACCACTAATAGAGAAATCAAATACTTGTATAGCTTTACATCGATTTTCTACCAAGCATTCATAAGTTAATATATTGTATTCCAATGCATATGCAAACTAATGCACACATTTCGTCCTATACAAACAAACAAAAATTGACATTGTTGTCTTTGAAACCACCATCACCACAGTCACAACCATCACCATCGCTACCATGCAAGTAAGGTAATATATTGTAAACCAATGCATATGCAAACTAATGCACGCATTTCGTCCTATAAAAAAACAAAAATTGACGGTGTTGTCTTTGCAACCACCGTCAGTCACAACCATCGCCACCATTACCACGCATTTGCAAGGTAATATATTGTAAACCAATGCATATGCTAACTAATGCACGCATTCATCCTATGAAAACAAACAAAAAATGACACCATTGCCTTTGCAACCACCATCACCACAATCGCAACCATCGCCACGGTCATGCCACAATTACAACTACCACCATCATCATCACCACCATCACTAAAACAATGTAAAGAAATCAAATACATGTACATCACCACTAACATAATGTAGAGAAATCAAAACGTGTATAGTTTTGCATTGATTTTCTACCAATGTATATGACATTGCCTTTGCACCACTAAAAAATTGACATTGTCATCTTTGCAACCACCATCACCACAGTCACAACCATCGCCACCACTACCACGCATTCGTAAGGTAATATATTGTAGACCAATGCATATGCAAATTAATGCACAATAAAATAAAATTAAAAAAAAAAAAAAATAGAATATCAGAGCCAGGTTTCGATCCTGGGACCTGTGGGTTATGGGCCCACCACGCTTCCGCTGCGCCACTCTGATAGTTGGTATAATATATTTATATTTATATTTAGAATAGATAGTTGATTTTGATGTAGGTTGTTTTTCAAACAAAGACTTTTGCGGAAATAAATAATTGCAAAGACAATTACATTAGATCTCCCAATTCGGAAATTAAAACTGCAGTAATTTTAAATCTTAACAAACACTCTTCAAACCTATTTAATTCCTAAAAACAATATTCAGTTGCATCAACCCACACAATAATGACCAAAGTATGCTCCTACCCTACCAGGAACTCAGGAAGTAGATAGCCCAACATGAAACGAACAAAAACTGAACATGTAAGATTTTGATTGATGATAAATAATAGATTACATGTGAATGGATCCCTTTCAATGAAATTTGTAGATCAAAAGTTATATTCCTCTAGCTTCAAAATAGTATAAGCAAACCATTCCCACTAAATAAAAATCATGTTTATTTACTCCAACAATGCTTTTGCCTACAAAATCTCATGGACAATGACGGGGCTTTGGCTCGTTAAATCAAAGGTAGTACTTATTGCTGAGCAAGATTTCTTGACTGAGTTGGGTTATTGATTCGAACCAAACTTGCAAATTGACTTCAAAATATTAGGGAACTTATACTTAGTGGTGACTACGTAGGAATACTAGAGTGGTGCGAGTACAACCTTAGTCAGCAAGAGCTTGAAGCGCAAGTGGGGGCGTGAGAGCGCTTAATTTCAATTTCAAAAGTTGTTAATGTCTGAAGCACTTGAGAGCGACTATATATACTATGTACTATTGCTCCCAAAACGCCAAAGTGAGGGAGAGCGTGAACGTCACCCCTGACAGGAGGTTTATGTGACTAAAAGTACAACCATGAAATACAATACTTCATCAAAATACTATCTAAAGAACAGGTATCAAACTTTTTTACATGAAAAAAAAAAAAAAACAAACTTTCAACCACGCCGATACTCCAGTTGCTTAGTATTCTCTAAAAGTACCTGTCGATTGCACGCCAAAAATAAAGAATATTAAATAGGAACCAGGATACAAAACAAAAGTATTGAAGTTTCCACAACTTCAATTTAGAATGAAATTTGCCACTGCACCAAAAGAAATTGTTTTCTATGCACATGGATCATTTGAAATGTATATAGTTAATAAACTAGACAAAATGATAACACAAATAGTCTAGGACCATATATTGATCAACACAGAAGGCTCTTACTTCTCGAATGTAATTTGCTATTGCCTTGCACCCTTCTGTGGCAAGATTCATGACATTTTCAAAGATATCCATTGGTAGCTTTGCATCCATCTGCATAACCAGTAACAGGATTAAACTGACCGCACAACATAAACTACGCAGAGCCTTGTTATGGTAGAAAAGAATATTTGTATACGAGCATTAAAATTTTTTAACTCCTAAAATAGTAGGGAAGGTGGTCTTGGGGAGATTCAATTTAGATATCAAAAAAAGGCTTGAAGATTACTTGAATTGTATAAAGCACAATGATGTAAACATATTGAATCATAAAATCTGATAGTAATATGTTAATCTGACATTGAATAACACGTTGTACAGAAACATTATCAACAATGCCCAAGAAAGGTTTAGAAAGATGTGGTTGGAAGCACTATAAACATTTGTGTTATTATTAGGTACAGGCTATCAATCAACAAGGATATTCTCCTAGACTTCAAATTAGTGCAACTGAGTGATATTTCTATCAAAATATAGGAAGTACTAATTCCTGAAAAAACAAGAGGCTGGGTTTTTATTGAAGTTCGAATCTCACCAGAAGGAACTTTTTACGGTGATGGATGGCAAGGCCAGTTGTATATCCCCGAAGTTCATGTGAAACAACCAATGTCACACAATGCACAAAGGGACATACCCATTGCCAAACAATATAGTTGTTCATAGTTCCTAGTAGCTCTCATAAAACCAAACACCACAAACATCAAATTCAATTATTTAACAACCCCACCCATTTGATAGCGTTTACTTTCTGAGGCTCTTCACACATGCAATCTATGACAACTTCTGCCATACAATTCATGTCTAATAACCTACTTGAATGTGTACATCAGTACACACTTAAGGTGGCGAGAGTTGAGCATTCCATTTTCTTCTGATATTAAAGTTTCTAATATAAAGCAAGGAAAGTGGAATCCTAAAATATATGAGAAAGACAGCTATGCAGATTGATTAATGGCTTGCTCCTCAAGTTGTCTGCCCAGCAGAAAGTATTAGAAACTAAGAACATATGCAAGCATACAATTACGTTTCCAGAAACAAATCCTAATATAAATCATCACTACAGACCTGAAGTAACGTCACTTTGTCCAACTTTGGTAGAATTCCAACAGTAACATCAGGGCCTCCAGCACTATCTTCAATATAATTCAGATCTGTTGAGATAAAATTCCAATAGTTTAAGACGTAGAAATCCTTTCAAACTGTAATACACGCAATACTTCAGGAAAGTGCAAACAATGAGTTATGTACCCAACAAAGGGGTGCTGTTAAGATATCCGGCACTGCAGGAAGTGACGAGATCGCGCATTGGAATGCCAGCATCAGCAAGTGCCAAGGTCGCAGCATTAATGCAAGCAGATCTTGTTCCTAAAAAGAAAGAAGAGAACAGATTGGCTTACAATCCGAATCAGTGGTAAAAAAAAATTAAAAAATAAAAAAATTACATCTAAAGCATATATTTGGCTTTTGAACATCTCATGATAATGTTGCAGTAAGAAAATAAATTCTTGCATCCTCTGACGTTTTGAACAATATTGATATTTAGCTGTGTTTGATTGGATATGCGATGCAAATCCATAGGGAAACCATTTCTTTTATAAAAGTGATAGTGGCTTCTATTGCAATGAAGTAACATTTTAGGACCACGGCAAAATTTTCCAGCACATAAAAGTTTTTATTTATTTATTTATTTTTATTTTTTAAAAGATCCAAGCACTCAGAGAAACGAGCAATTGTACAAGAACTTGGGATAGAAAAATACAAGCACAACAGCCCCCACCTCAAGAGACCCTAAAAAAGACCCCAACCTAGGCCTATTGAACTTCATGAACTGTAGCTCCCACTTTTTAACATATGCTGAACAAAATGAACTTCCTTAGAATGAGAGGTGCACAAGTACCACAAAAAGCCAAGGACATCCATCCCAATACGATCTCTAGACATAACGAAGACTCAAACTCTTTGTTATTCCTTGGTTAATTCAAAACTCATAAAATGCCGTAGAGAATTAAGGACCAAAGCCCCCACCCCTATGTTTGGAGAAGGCTTCACACTTCCACTACTGGACCAAGGCATCACCCAGGAGACCCCACAAGCATGAGGATAATCCAACCACACCGAACCACAATGGAGCAACAGATGGTCACCTAACTCTACATCATAGTTACGCTCATGCGTGGGGCATTCCGGATCTCCCACCATCCCCGTCCTTATCGAGATGTGCCTCATGGTTGCATAGTTCCAAAACAACTCCCGTACAAAGCAAGACATGTTGGGAAGCACAAATCTCTTCCAGATAATGTAAGTACAATAGTTAGCCATGAAACCTAGAACATTATTATCCTCAATCAAATGAGTATGGAAAGATGTAACCGTTAAGAAACATCCACTCTTATCTCATTTCCATTTTAATCCATCCTCATTGGTGTCCGGCACCATAAACTCGAGAGCTGCCACCAATTGAAACGTTCTCCTCCTCCCAGTCATATAAGGCCCAGACGGTTCTCAAATGCAAGTTTCGGCCATCTCTATTTGAGCTTTCAACAATGAAACATTGAAACTCATCACCTGCTGAGATTGGACTTCTGAAACAAACTAGGGAACATATCTTTCAACGGCTCAAGCCACACCATCTATCATGCCAGAAACAAAAGAATTTTATTTGATAGTTTATAATAAATAGCTTCCAAAACAAACTACGAATTTTGGTGCATATATGCTCATAATCTATCTGCTTATGACTTCTCTTTCCGGATTTTTCTTTTCACAAGGTAAAAATTTCATAACTTATCTCTTTCCCTACTTTCTAGTATATAATGCCTCAGTAATATGAAACAGGGAACAAGATAGGATATTATTGAGGCAAAAAGGTTCTGAGAACCATCTGCAATGCAAAATGGATTGGCAAGAAATTTACTACATACCTCCGTCAGCTTGAAGCACTTGGACAAATATATCTATCTGCAAGTATATAAATAATAATTAAAAAAATAAAACAATAATTAAAAGACAAAAATAGCGGAGCAGTTGCGCTGATATAAGAAAAGTAAGTCTCCAAGCATTTGTAATAAAAACCTGAGACCGAGGCATTAGGTGTGTCAATATGGCAGCTTCCATGGTTTGACGAATAACAAGTGATATCTCGATGGATCGCCTACATATACAAAGAGATTAGTTGGTCGTTTACAAATCTCGTATGCCACGCCCTGATTTTAAACAATCTAAATTAATAGATTATCCAAAAATCAAGGCACGATACAAACAATTACAACAGTCCAAACATTAAACAAATCATATATAATAAACGAACTTCCCAAAATCTTCTTCTCATAACTAAGATCAACATAATCGTCAAACCTGTCTAAATTTATTACATCAACCAACTCAAAGTCTTTAACTTCAAATACAGAAAGAAATAATTTTGTCCTACGTCTTATTACATGCACGATAAACAAATTTAAAAATCTAACTGAATGAGTCAACACCACACCTAACATCACAAAGCTAGAATCACTCTCCTACAAGCTCCAAACTAACCCTGATGAGTCTATCGAGTTGCGTTCATTATGAACGCACCTAGATTTGTAAAAATATACAATTTGGTCATTATTTTAATACTAGCGTGAGCAAGTTGCATTCAACAAATATACACATCATAGTCCACTAAAAACGATTATGAAAAAATACCAACAAATAAGCATTTTGCATTAAGGAAGACATGTAGCTATCATTTTATGATTGACTGTGCATTTAGTTTCTTCCCTCAAGATAATTTTTACATATATAAAAACAAAGTAATTAGGAATTAATCATGAATGAAAATTTTCAGGGGTGATGAATCCTGTAAAGAAATTAGTTTGACCCATGCCCGCGCAAATCTAATATTTCAAACTGGAATTTTAAAATAAACAACTCTGTAGAAATATACATTTTCTGGAAAATTTAAGCCAAAACTTAAAAAATCTTATTTCACAAAAGTTGCTCAGAATTATGTTTTGTACTAGAATGTCAAACGGATTTAACAAATTCTCAATGTACACAGAGATATTTGATTTCTATTACAACAGGGACAATCGATGTAATTTTGTCAAAAGCCAACAGGGTCATCGTAATTTGCATTTTCTGACTAACCCAAGCAGAATTAGCAAAAGGTGATTTCACAAAAAAATTCAAAATTCAATTTTCTATAAAACCCTAGAACAAAATTTTTAAAATTTAATATGTGCAGAAAGTTATTCGAGTTTTAATACAGATTGCGCATTATGGTAAAATCAATGCTTTTGTTATTGTCCTTTTTTTCGCTTTTTCCACAATCGCACTTTCCTTGGTGTCGAAAACACTTCAGCCAAGTGCGCCTCCCTTGCCTTCGAAGCCACTGGGCGTGTGCATATCCCATGTGGGGTGCCACTTCAAGGGTTATGCCATTACAACAGAAGTTTGATCCATGGCAAGTATGTTCTAATCACTATACATACATCCAAACTCACTAGGAACAGAGTACCAAATATACAAGCAAGTCTGTATACTAACACCATATAAATTTCCTGGGCAATGTCCCCATATTTTCTTCCACTTTTTTCTAGTCAATCTACTTTTCGTTTTCATATTCTTTTTCTTGTCTTCAGAGTTATGGAAAAGAGCATTAGTAACCTTGGAACTAAAGCATCACGTGCATGGTTAAGTATATAGCACATATTATAACTACGAATCAAGAAAAAAAAACACATGACACACCATTGCACTTATCAAACCAAGCTAAAATAAGTGTTATCAATCAAAGTCACAATCTTAACCATACAAATCACCAAAATCTACATGATGGAGTTGTAGAAGTACACTACCTTGATAAATAAACTAACTCAAACCCCAGATATTAGAAATCTAGCAATATATATTTCCATGTGATTTTCTTATAAATCTAAGTTTAATATTTTCCCCAAACCATATATAACTCAAACAATACTAGTATCACCTCTATGAGAAAAAAAAAACATGAAGCATGGAATGAGTTTAATAATAAAGTTAAAAGTAAAGGAACTAGTGCTGAAAGAAAAAAAAAATTCACCTTTTCATTTTCACTCTTCTAGTACATTTTCTTTTACGTAGGTTGTTAAGCAAAGTTTTTTAGTATTCTCTTTTTTTAAGGGAATTTACATAGCTATTTTATTGCAGGTTTTCCTAATTTGTCTAAACACGCCCACACACACACTATAAACAAAACAAATCCCTTACATAATAGGAAATACAATAATATCTCACAAAATAATAAATAGGTAATATTAGTATCTATTTATTAATGCGGATATCACATCATCTTAACATTCAGGAAATGTATGAACGCATACTAAGGAGATGGGTAGTTATCTAGAATGAGGAAGGGGGACTTCCAATCTCCATTTCTTTTTTACGTGGGACAAAGAGAGGTAACAAGGCCAAAGTCAAAACTATAAAGGAGTGCAACAAGGCCAAAGTCAAAACTCGAAAGAACATTGACAATTGTTAACCACTATATGAGTTTCACCAATTGGAGATTAACCTTATTTATTTATTTTAATCAAGAATATGGGAAGCAAAAGACTAGGCATCTTAGTTAAATCAGAACTTTGGTCCATTACAGAATTAAAATCCCAGATTCCTACGACAATAACATCCATAATATGACCACGATATCAAAGAAAAGTATGATGAAAAAAATTCAGGCTACATCCAAATGGCTAATAAAACATCCAACAACCACGTAAACTATGCCTCACTAGCACACACTTTCATTAAAAAAAACACTAAGCTGGAGCTGGAGCTTGTTGAGCTGCAAGCCTCTTCTTGGCTGCTTGAATGATAGAAACTTGATACCCTTTCCAATGGTGTACACAATGCCCAAACATGTAGCAAGCTCATGGCTGGTGGCATCCTAGACATGGATAGTCTCAAAGGTATCCTCCAAACTTAAATCCTCGTATATCCACCCTACTTAGTAAAATTAGGATCCTAGATTCCTAATAAATAAAATATATATAAATCGTGATTTTACAACCACCCAAACTCCTAAAATAAAACAAAGGTTGAATGATACAATATCATCATCATCATCAAAGCCCATTCCCGATACTTTCAGGGTCGGCTACATGGATTTTGGTTCAATGTGGTCTTCCCACATATCCTCGCCTAAATATGTTGAGCATCAAAACATTTTATCTTGTTGAAAATTCTTATTTTTTCTTTGAATAGGATATATGGAATGCATCCTTATCCGATTACACAATCAGCTTTATAACGATTTGGTCACAAGCCTTTACAACAAATAAAATATAAAAGCTCAACTCCAATAACAAGAACATATATTGTGACCATGAGCCAAAAGAAAAGGATAACCTGTCACCCTTCGGTTTTCTCATGCGATCTCCAGTGCTAAAATTAGCCATGCTATATTCACAGCGAACCTAAATATGACATTATGTACCACAAGAGGAAGACTAAGAACATGTTCGAAGAGTGAATAATTGGAAGCTTAATTATTGTGAAACTAAGACAAATACCAGTGCTTTGTCATTCATTTGCTGGCTCCGATTTTGGACCTTTAAAAAATAATTGAAATGTCAATATATGGCAGATGTGTTATAGTAGCCAAGTGCAAACAAAAAAATAAAACTGGTCGAGAAAAATTCAGATAGAAATACTTGTGACACGCAGAAATTGCTCTAAGAAATTATTTGTTATCTAAACAATTTATCAAAGGGAGTATAAGTCTTGCATTGAAAAAAAAAAACACTAGAACAGTACGTAGACCTAGATCCAACTTCTTCATGCCTCCACATATTTTTTTGAAAGAAATTGATGTAATATGAGAACTGACAAGACTAGTGCTCTCCAGACGGATCATATTCTAAAAGCTGCATATAATTCCTTGAACTGACCAAGTCATGCTTATTATCGGTCTTCAACTCTTTCAGGCATCCTAGAAAACAAATATCTTATGATCTTATTTCTTAAAGCATTTGGTACACTAATGAGAATGGCAAATTAGGCACATCCATGTCACTTTCAGCTTTCACCAACTTTCATTGATTCAAGAAAGTGCAACAGCAGAACTTCTCAAGTTAGTACCGTCAAAGTTCTCTAATGGGATTGTAGGTTTGAAGACTGAACTTTTGGACTTTCATGCTTCGTTATATTAATGTATTAATATTATCAATTTCATCCATACATCTACTATGTCCGTAACCCATCTCAACATCTTCTCCATCTTACTACATGGTGATGACCAGTAATCAAAGCAAGCCAAAATGACCGCTTAGGAAGCAAAACGGTGACAACACACGAAAAAAGGAGGAAAAGCGAGATTTTTGAATTTTTCTTTTTATAATCTTTATTTTTATAATAGAAATTTTGGTAATGAGATATATTCAGTATTTTCAAAGGCTGAAACGTGAGGCTGGGAGTTGGACTAGCGAGTGAGGCGAGACGTTAGGCGTAAGCTTGAAGCAAATGAATTTTTCACATTAGTATTTCATGGTCTATATATATATTCTATAATATAAAAGAAAATTTAGATCATAATAAATCATATTGCCCAAGCAAATTTCTCATTCTTAGAAAAACTCATTCTATAATATTAATTTTGTTTAAATAAATCAATAAAAAGTTTATACAAACAGATGCAAGGCAACAACTCTTGAATGTGAAAGGAAAAATAAGTTGATGAAGTGAAGAACAAGAGAAGACGAAGAACAACCCAGTGGTTGCTGATCCTATCGTTGGAGAATAAAGTGAAGACGAAGAATAGATTGTGGTTGGCTGGCTATTGATCCCGCTATTGCCTACTGGTGCTGGCATTTTGGAGAAGACAATAACATCTGAAACAATTGTGCCCTAATTTCTCAGGTTTATTTACCCCCTGATTATTTACCCACATCATTAGTTTCATCCACAAGTGAAGCTCACGCCTCAATGAGTTTCACAAGCCTCACTGGTGCCTTACACACACCTGACCTGCGCCTCACGTGTAAAAAGGTTTCAAAGTGCGCGTCGAGACGTTTTCCATAAAGAGGCGTCCTCGAGGCATATGTTTCAAGAGTTTTTGAAAACATTGGATATATTATTAGGGTTATATATTTTTACAATAGAAATTGGTTTCAATTTTCAAATACTCTAAGGTCCACACATTTTTTAAAAGTTATTTTCAAAGTATTATAATACAACCATATTTCTAATTTGCTACATAGTATACTAATATAGAAAATTTATATTAAAATTGATAGTACTTATATATCTTCAAATAAATTTAAAATTGCTTACTTATTAGATGAAAATTTAATGACTATTATAGTGCAAATTAATTAGGGAATTACATGACTAGTTATCATTAATATCTGAGCTAACGCATGAAGGCACGGATGAATAATGGAGTGTGCCTACCTAGTATTGGACTCAATTTTTAGTGTCCCCAAAATGCCCCCAATACAAATCTACAATTCCTTAAATGCCCTTATATAAAACCGAACACAAAAACACACTCGCCTTCATCCCTCTCTCTATTCAAATTGCTCAGCCACCACCAATACGACACCCTTCTTCCTTTGTTCCAACACCAACCACCACTCTTGCTTCCTCCAACCACCACATCTCCTTCCTCCATCTCTGTTCAGATTGCAAAGCCCCACCCATCATTTTCAACAACAATTAGAAACCCTTGACTGACTCTCTTCTACTCTATGTCTAATAGACAAAATCTAACACGACGACTACAAGATAAGATGACTGAGTATAAAATTTTTAAAAATAAACGTCACTTGGTTTCATTGGAGAGCCTGAGATGGATTCAACCACTAAAGCCAAAGCCAACCAAGTTAAGAAACAACTATTGCTGCAAAGAAAGACTTGATACTAAAAAACCCTATATAATGTTTATGTGTTTGGGTTCAAGTAAAACGAAAACTTAATTCAATCAAACCCCACCAACAATTTCACTCAAATCAAACCCGCCACCAACAATTTCTAGTCTCAATACTCCATCGTCTTCCTCCCTCATCCTCACATTGAAAGCAACCATCTGCCACAACCCAAACCCACCGTCTCCAATTTACCTTGTCGCCACCGGCCCTCTTTCCCTCTCTCAAATCACGTCATCACCACACCAATTGGGCTTTTTTTAGCTCTATTTGGGCCATTTGGTTGTATTTGAGCCATGACCACCTATTTCATTTCTTATAACACCATTCGAGAACTCATACCATGGACCATATATAAGTAATGTACATGGAAATAGACCTCAATTTACATGGATCACATATTGCACTATTTATTTTGTAAAACTCATAATTATATATATTTTTAATATTTCATAAAAATCACTTTCCAAATTCGCTAACACTTAAAATTGCACTTATTGATTTATTGAATTCTTTAATTAAAAAACAATGAAAATGCGTGCACGTAGAGCGTGTGGACACACTAGTAGCATTATAAGTTTAATTTGTTATTTAAATGCCTAAGTATAAGTAAAAATGCATTTGTTTGCATTTTATAAAATTTTATTATGACTTACTACATTCGTAAAGCGCTCGCTTCCTTTTCGCTTAAAGCGATAAGAGGGGTCATCGCTTCGCCTTCGCTCCAGCGCTTTGACTACCTTGGTAATAACATAACTTCCAAAAACAAGCATCAAACCTTCTCATATTATAAACTCTCCCTTACACTGATTTCTTACACACTACCTAGTAACTACTTCTTGTCCGATCACCAACTAGAGATGTCAGTATCTCACCTAGAATAAAACTTTCCATATCAAATCTTTGAAAATAAGATTAAAAAAACTCTTATTTGCTCCAAACCTATCAATTAATTGTTTTAACGAATCCATCCCAACAGTTGACCTTCCCAATGAAATCACCTTCATGGCCTATATCACTACTCAATCCCAAATCATCTTCAAGGTTGACTCATAACTATTTTTATTTTCTGATTGGTAAAATTATATTTATCCTTACAAAACAACCAACACAGATAGTAGGGAAGCCCCTATAGAGAAATTTGCTTACTGTTTATATTAAAGCACAATAAACAAACTATACGTAGTCCATCGATGCACAAACACATATATATACATATTGGCATTCACAACTGCTCTGGGTTATTAAAGCTTTTAACTAAGTTATGTAAAGACAAGTATTTGTACCTCTCTAGGACCATATACTGCAGCAATGACTTTAGTGTTCCCCATTTCGAAAAGTGCAGAACTGTGATTAAACCAAAAATATGGTCATAATTGGAGTAAAAGGATAAATGAAAATTGCGGAATAAAACTAGAAAACTCAACAGAATAGGTAAAACACTAAAGTTGAGACTGCCATTTACCCATCAGCCTTGGATACAGCTCCTATCTCTGCTCGAATCTGTCTCATCTGAGATGAACCCATTCAAGAACATAAATAAGCAAACAAAATCCATGATAGTAATTAGATAGGTTGAAATTTATAGAGAGACTTATTACCTCCATGGGACGACGACCATCCAAACGAAGACCTTCAGGGCTCACGAACTCCATTGCTATAGAGATTTCTAGGCTATAGAGAAGAAGAAATTCAGTTTAGTTTGCAACCATGTTGAACTACTTAGACAAGTGATTTTTTGTTAGAATAGTGTGAAGGAGGAGGGAAGGGGAAAAAGAGAGGGGTATGGTAGATAAAGATCATAATGTTTAATATGGTGTTAAGACATGGTCGAAACTCGAAAGTAGAAACATTCAGAGTCAAGTGTCCAACCATATAAAAGTTGTCTGTCTCTGTTAAAGTCACTAAATGAACATCCCCGCATCATCAAAACTGGTTTATGTAATAATATCATTCCTATCATTTTTTCATGTGTCAAATCTTGCATCAGTTTTGACTTGGATTTAGACCTTCCTCCACTTCTTCCTTTTGTGTGTGTGTGTGTGTTTTCTCTGCTCAGATCCACTCAGGCAACAAGCCTTCAACTTACCATCTCCTCCAACATCCATCTTTCTAAATTCTATAGTATCTTTGCTATGGATTACGGTGCTCAAACCAATTGGGAATGAGTATAAGAATTGACAAACCCGGTCATAGTCAGTTATTCAAACCCCACATTTAACAATTTCATTTATTAAATTCCACAAAAAATTTCATACTTGATTCATATTCACAGTGTTTTTCAATGTAGGCAGTTTACAATTACTTCAAAATTTCCATGCATCACATTGTCTGTTGATTTCATATAATTTCTTTCTCCAATCACAACCAAAGAACGAACACTAAAATCCTAGAGGTTCCAATTTTCATCATTCATAAAGAAATTGGCATTAAAATTTAACTAAAATCAACACACTTAAACAATTTTTCTACTCACATTGAGAGCTTTGAGAGCGCGTTCGATCTGATTAGAAGTGAACCCTTCACAAGACAGCTTCTCGTAAACCTTGCAAAGCCTCTTAACCTTCTGCGATTTTGAGAGGAGAAGCAGTGGGGTTTGGGGAAGGCATACAAGGGTTTTAGCGTCTAGGCGATGGGCTATGGGCCTAGGCTTCAACCCATGACCACCACTATACCTTAATGGTTCGGGTCTATAATCAATTGTTCGGGTCCGGGTCTTGGTGGGGAGGAATCGTCTCAATTTTCTTTTGGTTCTTGTTCTCGGTAATCCAAACCGGACTTGAACTAGATGTGTAATGTATTTTTTAAAACAAAAACCAATGAATCTTAAATTTTAATTAATTATTAATTATATGAATCAATAAATTAATAATTTTACTTGGAAAAAATAAAAATTGGATTGTTATATCTGATGATTACAAAATAATAATAGTATAATAGCAATAATAGTTATTCTTTAGATTGTTGTTATGGCATATCCGAATCAAACCTAGTACGTAGTCATTCTTAAAGCCCAATAATGAACACTAAGACCTTGGGCCACGGTTTTGTCATTGTTAACGTGTTGTCCAACTCTGGAGTCGGATTGGACAAGATAAAATGTGCGAAGATCATTGGACAAGATAAGAGGAAGTAGATAAGTATTTGGAGATAATCGAGAACGAGTTTATTTGAAAATTGTAGGAAAATTACACCCTATTTAACGCTTATACTTCTTGTAGAAGTGCATGTACTACAAAATTGGTAGTTATTTTGTGTACTATAGTCAAATAAAAGAAGGTTGTGTTAGGAAACGTCTTAGAGTATCTCCAATCATCCCCCTTAAAAGCTATTTTAGGGGTTTTATAGAGAAAATTATTGCTCCAATCATTCCTAAACAATTCCCTATAATAACTCCACGTACAACTTCCTTTTAAATTTTGGGAGAAGTTAATTATCCCCTATATCTCATATAATAATAAAATATTTCGAATATTTAATTTTTAAATTAAAAACAAATCAAAAATAAAAATAAAAGAAACCCTCAACTACCTTCCCATCTTCTTTAATTAGTCAAATTTAAATTAAGTTGAATTGATAATAGTATAATTAAAATTAATAATAGTATATATTTAATAATATTATAATGATATAATTGAAACTAATAATAGTATAATTATATTAAGTTAAAATTAATAATAGTATAATTGAAATTAAATTGGTATAGAAAAGTGGAAGATATAATAAAATAATGATGAAAAAGTTAAAATAGGAGATGTGATTGGAGTGGTGAAGATATAAGAGACCCCTAAATTTAGCTTTTGATTAAAACGTGGGATGATTAATTCTCCATTTTAACTTTTACCATTGAAAATGCTTTTATACAACATCTAAAACTAGGTGGAGTCACTACTACTACTACTACTACTTGTTGCCTTTCACTATTAGTACTTGCAGCAGGATTCGAAATTAAAATTACCATAGCAACTGGGCACTTCGAAAGGAAAAAACAAGGTGTGAATCCTTCAAAGTGTATTGTGCAACTATGTGGGCAAGGAAATTGTGCCCCCTGTCAAAATGAAACTCTGCATATGCATATTCTCCATGGTCACTACCAAAACATATGTTATCGCCACTCCAGGTGTTTCGTTTCTCCTAAGGCCTTGACAACCGGTAGAGAGTCCCTGAGAATTGCTAATTTGTTACGCCTTTGTTGTTTGCACCACTACTGTAAGCTACAGTACACCTACTTTTCGATCATGCATTTGCTACCACCTACTAATCTTCCGCTGCATTAAAAATAAGGTTCATTATTTGAATGAATGAATTTGATTTTCTGTGTATGTATAAGTAAATAAAGGAAATGGAAAAAATTAAGTATACGTGTGAGAGGAATTTGGGGATAATTAATTTTTTAGAAGCTAATTATTTAAGTTATTAAAAAAAACTAGGAATTTTAAGATGGAACATTAAACCAAAAGGTAAAAAATTTCTTAGGCACATGCATAATTTCATCGAAAAATGACAATGAAGGGCTACTTTTTAACAAATTAGATCATTTAGATACTATAGTTGGAGTAATGGCTATGAAGGACTACTTTTTCAAACTTATCATCAATAAGACCCGATTTATTAACCTTGATTAGTAAAAAAAACTAAATAGACAATCCTAACCTTTGCAATCTCAAAATTTTTTAATACAAATCTTGAGGCATCAATAACTATTGGTCAATCTAAATTTTAATACCAATCTCAAGAAATATCCACGGTAGAGTTGTCTTCTTCTCCAAGATGGAAATTTAATCTATCAAATTTTCCATCAAAATCATACATTGTGTCTTTCCAGCTTCCATGCGGTGTAAAAACTAATTTGAATGTGGCCATCAATTCAAGGCAGTGACAAGAACAAATAAGAAAAACTTTCAGTAAATATGAATGCAACTGTACAATAAATCATTAGATTGATTGACCCAACTTTCACATATACATTTTACCTTAAATCAGGCCTTATTGGTGATGAGTTTGAAAAATAAGCCTTCCTAGCATTACTCCAACTATAGCATCCAAACGATCGAAAAGTAGGCTTTCATAGTCGTTTTCGTAAACTTTTGGTAAATTTTTTTAATGTACTTTAGTTCAATCATTTGTTCATGTTTTTACCATTGTGGAAAAGCTAAAATGCCTAACCTATTGTCCACTGATATTTTTCCTCTTATCATGGCACTGTACTTCGTATCATTGATGTACAAAAAAGAGGAAAAATAAGCAAATCATAGAGATAACATCACAACAAACAAAAGGACCCATTGTTAGATACCAATTATAGGATAATTGTAATGCCTATAATAAATAGCACTTGAGACCAATAGTCAAAAAATTTCCATTCAATTTGACACAAAATTGGGCTCCAAAATGTCGATCTTTCATGACAAGCCCATATGGTCCTAAGAAATTTAGTTATTGGCTTTATGCGTCTTTTGGCAAATCATGATCGAAGAACAAGTACTAAGCAATGGCTCCTTTTAGTAAGTATGTGTCATTGTGTTGCAATAATGTGATGGAACCCTTGAATAACCATCTACATGATTAATAACGAAGTTGGGCATGGCAAATTTGCATCAACCTTTTCTATTATTAGCAATGAGGTGGGAAGTAACGTGGATAGCATATCTTTGTCTCGAAGCACATCATGTTCAACTTGCACCCACCTCACTAAAAATAATACTAAACACATAGCCAATGGTAGTCTAATTAATTGGCTAAGGTTGTAGTGGTTTGCCCTCCAGAGAGTTCGATACCCACCAATGACATGCCTTTTAAAAAAAACGAATAATGAAATAAATATGTAAATAAAATGTGTTTGTCCTAAGGTGAAACCTTGTTCAACCACATTATGAAGTTGTTAGTAAATGACTCAACCACATTATAAAGTCATTGGAAAATAACTCATTTCTTATAGTTTTTTGTCATGACTGATCCTCATCCCGTTGTATAAGTAAGTTAGATATACACTATTCAACCACTCGCCTTTAAAAAAAAAGTAAATTATATGTATATAACAAGAGGGTGTTTGGGGTGAGTGATTAAAAAACGATTGAGATTTAATCAAATATATGAATCTAACGGATCACATAGAACTCAAAGCACCAAAAGTGAATGGGTTCGATTTCCATACCCAACATTTTTTTTATATTTATTTTTCTTCAATTATTGATGATTGTGGTGTTGAAAACTCAAGGTGATAATATTTTGATAAGTTTTAAACTTTTATCGTGCCAACGGCAAGGGGAATACCCTAGTATGTAAATAAAATGTGTTTGTCTAAGTTTGGAACCTTGTTCAACCACATTACAAAGTCATTGGTAAATGACTCATTTCTTGTAGTGTCTAGTCATGATTGATCCTCATCGAGTTGGTATAAGCTAGTTATATATACTCTATTCACCTGAGTTATTTCAAAGGTCATGTTTAAAAAAACTAAGGGTGTGTTTAATAACCCATAAAATCTTTTTTTTAGGGAATGACTTTCTTGAAAAAAATGACTAGGAAAATTAATTTACTAGAAAAATGATTTTTATTGTTTGATTGCACCCAAAATATTATACTCGAAAATGTTTGTCGTCATGGATATATTGTAATTACATTGTTAACAACCTTGTCTTAAATCAAGTTTTATTGTATGTGAGTCTGGAGGGTAAGTTTCAGAAACCAATTTAGTGAACATCAGGGCTTCGTCTTCACTGAGAGAGGGACATCAGAGCTACGTCTTTGTCTTGAGAGATCAGGGCTTCGTCCTGAGAGATCAAGGCTTCGTCTTCGTTCATCTGGTGAGAGATAAGAGGTAAGAGGGCTTGGTTAGAGAGGGATTTGTGAGAGAGGACTTGGTGAGAGAGGGATTGGTGGGAAGGGATTTCGTCTTCACTGAGACAGAGAGAGAGTTTTTTCTTCTTCTTGCAGTGAGGGCTTCTTCCTTTCATTTAAAATGAGGGATTCTTCTTCTTGCAGAGATGGCTACTTCTTCTTGCAGTGAGAGAGGGTTTCGTCTTCTTGCAGTAAGAGAGGGTTTCGGCTTCTTGCAGTAAGAGAGGTTTGGTGAGGGTGGAAGAGGTCTGGTGAGGGTTTAGAATTGGGGCCAACGTTATTTGAGACTTGGCCGGAGTCAAGCGACTTCATTGCAGCTGGTGACGTTTACAATTACGAGTAATACTGTTCAGTTTTTTTAATCTTATCTCTTCATTTCTTATTATGATGCTTGTATGTTTGTTCAAGTGTGCTTAAATTTGTGAAGAGATGGGTTTAGAAAGTGGAAATTTGTGCTTGTTAAAAATTGATGGGAAAGAATTTGGGGTTCGAAGGTCAAGAGGAGGTTTATTATTGTTTGAATCAAGTTCGAGGGTTAGAATCAAAGTTTTTGTAGAATTGCAGATGGGAGATTGGATAGGGTGTCAGCTTAAGAAAGTTGTGGAATCAGGCTCCAATGCCTTCTCAGCTAATTGAAAGATCAACAATAGATGGGTTATGGTGGTGAAAGAGGCCAATAGATGGGTATTTCTTTCTATTATGGTGGATTGGGGGTCAGGGTCTAAAACTCTGAGGGTGCCAGCTGATGTAGAAGGGAAGGGCTGAAAACAGCTCGCTCAAGCACTGAAGGATGAAGTTCCAAAGAAGGTGCCTCAACTAGATCTCAAGCAACAATTAAGCAGAGATGGGGGCTCCTTTATGCAAGGGCTTAGTACTGTCCGCCCTCGGAGCAACAAAACCTTTGTTGAGATGGTGACCACCAATCTTTCAAGTGTTAGATCCTTTCCTGGTGCTAGTAAAGGCCCAGTTACCGCAACATCCATCCACCTTGATTATCCTATTGATTTCTTGGCTTGACTTGGGGGAAGTCATCATCTTTAGACAGTTCCAGTTACATGAGAGAACGATATGAGATCGGTGATACAATTGTCCGATTCGGTGATTAAATGGTCGGCTGTTGCTCTTCTCGGTGGCGACAAAGCTTTTCTGGTTTTTGTCAATTCTCCACAAATGATCCCTTTTGAGGAGCAGAATGAGCTTTCGTATAGGTTTTCGACATTGAGTGTTCAGTCCCCCTTGCAAGATCCAGGGCTCCCTCATTCCCCTACTTCTCTATTTGGCTCAATGGGTAAAGTGGGTAACCCGACCTCGAAATCAACTCGCCCATCTCTGCAAGATAAAGGCAAGGGTATTTTTTCGCATTGCTAGGGGCCCATGTCCAACTTGAAACGTAATCTCACCCAACCTTCTGAACAACAGGTTTCTGAAAATTATTGGAAGGTCTTAGATGATGTGGAGAAAGATGTCTTCAACCTGGACCCTCTATTGACCAAGATGTCCATGCAAGCTAACAGGGATCGTATGTTGGCTAAGAAAGCCCAGCGAGACAGAGCTGTTGAATAGGCTAATTTGTCAATTTTCTCAACCAGATCCAGGTTCATGCTTAAACAAAGATCCACTAAATCAGTCTCTTCCAGCAAAACCGGGCGAGTGGATCTTAAGGGTTGTAGCGCCCCTGTTGGGTAGGTAAGGATTGAGTCTTCCAACAACACCAACGATTGTTCAGTGTATTTTGTTTATCCTCCGGATTTTGAACCACCAACAGAACAATGTGTTGGAGTCCATGGTTTGCCAATAGAACAATGCGCATCGCATTTGGAAAGTTGCTCGTCCACACCAGACCACGTAGGCGCTCCCCCAGGCTTCGAGGTCATTTGGACGAACAATCTAGGTGGAGTTTTTCCTGGAGAACAGGTTCTAGGCAGTCTTCAGTGGTTGTTTCTAGGGTCAATGACAGTGCAAAGCCCTCTGTTTCTGATTGTCGTTTGCCTCAAGAAGAGACGTCTAATTGATCAGCTTTCAAAGAAATTGGCTTGGCAGTGGGAGTGGATCTCAGTCAGGATGAAGAAATGGCTTTCAGTATGGTTCAAGCTGCAGCGCAGAGTTTAGCGTCTGACAGAGATAGGGACAAGTGCAACAACCTCGGGGTCGAAGGTCCTTCACGAACCTCAAAATTCTTTCACGGAACTGTAGGGGGCTCAAAAATTCGGAGAGGCAAAGGGGTTGCCGAAGATTAATTTCGGATAATCGTCCAGATCTTGTTTTAATTCAGGAATCAAAATTGGAGAAATGCTCTAGAGAATTTATCAGAAAGTTGTGGGGTGACAATTTTTTTGATTGGGCTATGGTAGAATCCATTGGTAGTTCAGAAGGTCTTTTAGCTATTTGAGATGCTGATTTTTTGCAGAATAGGGAAGTGTTGAAAGGGGTTTTTTCTCATTTTATTCAGTTCTAAATAAACTCAGACAACTCCTTTTGGTCAGGGGCAAACATTTATGGATCGTGTGATCCTTCTCTAAGATAACAATTTTGGGAAGAACTATATGACATTGCTGGCAGGGTGCAATCTCCATGGGTGTTAGTATGAGACTTCAATGTTCTCCATCACATGAACGAAAAGAAAGGTTGCGGAAAGAGGTCCATGAGCATGCAAAAATTCAACCAGTTCATTAATGACGTGGGGTCAATTGGACTTGTCATATGGATCAGGGGTCCAAATTCTTTCATAATTTTGCTAACAGACGCAAACTGTTTAACTCTATTGAAGCTCTTAGCATGGATCATGAGATGGTAGTAGATGAAACCAGCATTAAATAAATCATGGTCACTCACTTCAAAGAGTTGTTCAGCGAAAAGAAAGAGTGACGCCCTTTCTTCTTGGGGATTACTTTTCAGATAATCTCCCAGCCAGTGGCTACCTCCTTGGTAGAAATCTTTTCAGAGATGGAAATTAGATGAGCAATGCAAGAGCTCAAATCAGAAGTTTCTCCGGGTCTTGATGGTTTCTCAATGGAGTTCTATTTGAAAATGTGGGAGGTAATCAAAGTTGATTTTCTTAAAGTTATTAATAATTTTAATACTAAGAATTTTTTGGATTGGCGGTTGAACACCACTATCATCTTGCTTATTCCTAAATGTGTCGGAGTGCGGACAGTCAAGGACTTCAGACCCATCAACATTTTAAACGGGGCTTATAAGATCATTGCCAAAGTGTTGATTGATAGATTGAAAAATGTTCTTCATTCAGTCATTTCTCCATTTCAAAGTGCAACAGTCAGTGGAAGGCAGGTGGTTGATAGCCCTTTGATTGATAATGAAATTATTGATTCCAGGAAAAAATAAGGTGTTCCAGGGCTCATCATTAAATTAAATTTCTCTAAAGCCCTTGACAATGTTTTTTGGAAAGATTTAGATTTGGTAATGACTCGCATGGGGTTTGACTCTAAATGGATCCATTGGCTTTACACTTGCAGATCTACAAATATTTTTTCTCTGAAGATTAACGGACAACTACATGGGTTTTTCAATAGCTCTAAAGGCACGCGTCAGGGTGATCCCCTATCTCATTTTCTCTTTACTTTAGCAGCAGAATGTCTGACCCAAATGATTCTTAAAGCGGTTGATGTTGGTCTAGTAAGAGAGTTTTCAGTCGCAGAGGGTAGTCCTCTTGTTTCCATTCTTCAGTATCTGGATGATACTATCATTTTTTATTACTCTGAAGATTAACGGACAACTACACAATTTTCAATAGCTCTAAAGGCATTTGTCAGGGTGAGCCCCTATCTCCTTTTCTCTTTACTTTAGCAGCAGAATGTTGACCCAAATTATTTTTAAAGCGGTTGATGTTGGTCTAGTAAGAGGGTTTTTAGTCGTAGAGGATAGTCCGCTTGTTTCCATTCTTCAGTATCCGGATGATACTATCCTTTTTTATGATGTCTCTACCACTTAGGTTCTTGCTTTCTCAAAAGAATTATGCTTTGGTTCAAAGTTATTTCAGCTCTAAAAATCAACTTTCACAAATTAGTAGTGTTGCCCATTGGAGATGTCCCTCATCTGAAGCAATTGGAGGGTTTATTTGGTTGTGCAGCAGGTAAATTTCCAGTTAAGTACTTAGGTGTGCCTATGGGTGTTAGATTTAAAAGTAAAGCTGTGTGGGATGAGTCAATCAAAAGGATGGAATTCAGACTAGCTTCTTGGAAATGCAAATTCCTCTAAAAGACAGGTAGACTAGCACTTGCTCAATCAACTTTAGCTTCTATCCCTGTGTTCCTTCTGTTTCTTATCAAGGTTCATTCTTCAGTGGCAACCAAGATGGAATAGATCGCGCGAAATTTTCTTTGGGGTTCCACACAGACCTCTAGAAAGTTGCATCTAGTGGGTTGGGAGAAAATTTGTTGTCCAAAAACTCGAGGTCGTCTAGGCATTCACAAAGTGAGTATTTTCAATTTAGCATTACTTTCCAAATGGATTTGGCAATTTGCAAAAGAAGAAAACACTTTATGGAGATCACTCATCATTAATAAATATGGGTGAAATAGATGGGATTGAGATACCAGAACCAAGTACATTCTCTATGGGTGCTCTATGTGGAAGTCCATCTCTCGATGCACCAATATTTTCTACCCTCACACCTCGCTTCCCTGTGGCAATGGCGATCTCATCTCTTTCTGACATGATTCTTGGTGTAACAACCAACTTCTGAAGGATCTGTTTCTAATGTTGTGTTTCATTAGCAAACAGAAAAATGGAGATTTAGCACATTTTGGTCCAATGAAGATTCATGAGATATTTATTTTCGGAGACCCCTAAATGATGGAGAGCTAGATGAGGCCACCAATTTAATGCACCTGTTGGATAGTCGGATGCTCGCGGAGGGATATGATAGTTTAGTGTGGAAGGGAAAAAATGTGGGTTTCTCGGTGAAAGAATTTTCGGATATGCTGGGTGCATCTCCTTATGAGACCCACTCTAACTCCTTCATTTTCTCTCACAAAAAATCTGGTTTAGGTGAAAAATATTTTTCCTCGGATTAATTTCTTTTGTTGGTCAGTATTGGATGAGAGAATTTTGCCTAAAGACGGGTTGAAGAAGAGAGGAATCCTCACAGGAAGCCTTTGTGTGATTTGTAATGAGAATGACGAGACTCTGGATCACTTGATGCTTCATTGCAGATTCTCCAAATCCATTTGGAACAGTTTCTTGTCAGAATTTGGTCTGAGTTTGATGTTTCAGGGGTTTCTTTTGGATTGGTTAAGTTGGTGGTCCCAAACTAATCCGTCCCGGCGCGGAGTGGTTATGGCATAAGGTTCCTCATGTGCTCATGTGGTGTGTGTGGAAAGAGAGGAATAAGAGAATTTTTTAAGAGCTTGACAGATCGGAGCACTCTATTATTATCGAGACTAGAGAATTGTTGTGAAAGATGGGTTGGGATTGTAATCTCTTTAGAGACTTGTTTTTTGACACTTTCATGGTGTCTTGGCATTCGTTGATATAGGGATAGTTGTTTTTGTTTCTCTTCTTTTCTTTAATAAAAAATCATCGTGTTTGGCCAAAATAATTCTTTTTTGATACTTTTTTATAACGAATTTTTTTTTATAATATTTTTCATGCTTACTCGAAAACAACTTTCTTAAGGGGAGAGGTTAGAAAAAATTAATTAGGAAAGTCAAGTGAATCTAGAGAATCGTTATCCTACATTCCTTCTTATATAGCTATCAAACACTAGAAAACAAAAACTTACCTAAAAAATGATTTTCAACCAAATTTTACCATCACATCGCATTAGCATAACTGCGATGGCATTTACCATCACATCACATTAGCATCTTATACTAGCACGCATTGTTTACTAGGAACAAAATTTCCAAGTTTGTGATTTTGTTCTTGTCACTCAATTGATCATCCTAATGAAACAAAAACCCTACCAAGAGAGCTTTAATGGAGGATTTTGTGGTTTCATAGTTGAAATCGAGGTCAGTAATGGCAGAATTTATGGAAATATTGGTTGCTTGATTCTTACTCACTCTTCTTTCGAGTGTTTAAAATTGATTTCTTCTCCGGTTTTCGCTCTCGCTTCACATGCGAGCTAAAGCAAAACCTTCATTGTTTTTCTATAACTCACTTGGGGATAATTATTTTTTTAGAAGCTAACTATTGAATTTAAAAAAAAAAAACTCTACTTTTAGAAAGAGTTATTTTTTTAAATCACCGAAGGGTGAAATTTTTTCCTAAATGCATAATTTCATTGATGAATGACCCAACAACCACTGAGATACTTATCATTGCTGAGCATTTCTCCTTTAATACGAGGGTGTTTTTTTTGCTTCTAAATAAAGTCAGAAACCTTAATAAGAAGTGAGACACCTTGTTTAGAGTATTTGTTTTTAGTTCTGATCAAAAGTTGAAGTTTTGATTGAAGTAAGCACCCCCATGGTGCTAATCACTTAGCACTGAGTGTTAAATGAAAATTCATTTCAATAATAACCTCACAATAAATTTATAATGATTGTTACTACCCCTTTCCTCTACCAACCATCTCATCTTTTATTTCACTATCCTCTTTCCTCCTCTTAATCATGCAAGCAATATCGCCACCATCGCCACCACCCTCCCTGGCATCTCTTCCTCCTCTTGTTGTTATTCCTCTTTCTCTCTCTTCCTCTGTATTAAAAATTGTATGAGGAATGGAAAATGATAGAAGGTGGTTTCTAGAAGTAGTGGAAAGTGGTCGAAATGGTACTTGGAGGAAAGAAAGTAAGTGGAGAAGGGGGTTAATGTTGGTGATTTGTGGTGGGCAATGGGAGTTGTGATGGTGGGCAAAAATGTAAAAAAAAAAACTTTAAATCAGCACCTAAAAATAAATACCATTTAATTTTACATCTTCTAATCAGCAGCTCATTCAGAAGCTCGTTCGAAACTTCTAACTCCCATTCATACACCCTTAAAACAAACTCCCATTCTAACTTGGTCAGAAGTTAGCTTTTAACCACTTAAAAAAACAAACACCCTTTTAGCCATTCATCCTCTCAACTCTCAAGGTGAAAAATACTTATTTGATAGAATTTTTTTTTTAAAAAATTTACTTTAGTTCAATAATTTGTTCATTTTTTTACCATTGTCGTCAACTAAAATGCCTAACGTATTGTCCACTGATCTTTTTCCTCTTGTTATGGCATTGTACTACGCATTCTTGAAGTAGAAAAATGACCCATTGTTAGCTACAATTATAGGATGGTACAATGACTATAAATAGCACTTAAGCCAAATAGTGCAAAAATTTCCTTTAAATTTGACACAACGTTGGCTCCAGAATGTCCATCTATCATGACATACCCATATGGTCCCAAGATTATTTTTTATTTTTATTTTTTTAAATTGGGTTGTTGACCATTTTTATTTATTTAGTAATCCATGCCCGAAGGCTACATACTTGTACCCTATAGGGTTTACCAAACTAGGCCCGAAGGCTATAATATTGTTGCCACTTAATATTCTCGTCGACTTACTTTCGCTCTGGTCCATCGCCTCCACCTTGCATAAAGACTTGTTTTCACTTCGCTTCGGTCTTTCGTTCCCGTCCATCGCCTCCACATTGTATGAAGACTAGTTTTCGCTTCGTTTTGGTCTAGTCTATCTAAACAACTACATTCAATACCCGAAGGCTTATCAACAGCGGAGCAAATGTGCTCCTAATAATCAGGTGAAAACTCACAAAAACCTAACTGGCGAGTCTCGAACCCGCTACCTCTCACAAGGAGAGTGAATATCCGACCAACTGAGCTATAATTGGTGAACCAATCCCAAGAAAATTAGCTATTGGCTTCATGTGTCTTTCAGCAAGTCATGAGTTATAAACCGAGTACTAAAATATCTTTCATTTTAATAAGCACGCGTGATTTATTGCAAAAAAGTTTGATGCAATCCTAGAGTAACAAACGACATGATGTCAAAGGTAGTCAGGTTGGTTGGCTAAGGCTGTGGTGGTTTGTCCCTCACATCTTGGATTCAATACCTACCAGCAGCATGAGGTGGAAGGGGTTAAGGGTAAAAATAAATAAATAAATTGAAATGACTAATAATGAACTTGGTCATATGGGATGGAAATTTGCTTCAACCTTTTCTATTATTGGCTACTAAGGTGTCGACGCGCTCTATGTGTGTGTATATTCAAAAAAAAATTTAATTCTAAAAATTCAATAATATGTAAAATTTTAAATTTTAGGAGATATGACTGAGATTTCTAAGCAAAATAATCATAAGAATTTATGATACATAAAAATGGTTACATCCCTGAGCCATACACGTGTCATAATGATCTCCAGAAATTACAAGCATCAGCATCAGCCCAACAGTGATCCGGTCCAAGAAGTTCTAAGCTCGCCTAACTCAGTCTGCCAGCGAACCCGAACTCTTACAGCACGTTAGGCCCACACGTATCACAACTATCCTCAATACTCATAAGCCCTACTAAGGCAAGTATCTCGAGGATCAGCTTCGGACAGATAATTACAACAAATCTATGTTTCGAACTAGGAACCAAATACCAGAGTACATTCCACGCAGGAAAACTTCCTTCTACGGATTGCTCTTGGATTGGTAACTATCTTCCGCGTATCTAGGAGCACAGGGCTAATAGGGAACTTCCCTCATACAACACGACTCCTAATTAGAGAAGGATCTCCATGAAGATCTCATTCCTAAACTACGCCTTCGATGGCCTGGTAGAATTAGAACTTCTACACTATAAATAATACATGAGGATGGTAAGCTAAGGTACGCTACAAAATCTTTGTTTATACCATTACACCTTCCTCAAATCCTTGTCTAACTTTAGCATCGGAGTGTCATCGACCACCACAAGGATGGTTCGTGGCACACGTACGTTACTTGTGCAAGTCAGCGAGTCAGCGGGACTAGGTCAAAGCAAGAAGCGGAAAACGACTATGCAGCTTACCGCGAGGACAAGACAACAGCTCGGGCAAACTAATCCCAGGCTAAAGTGTAGGGTTGAAAACCGAAACCGAAACCGAACCAATTCTAATTTATGCAAACCGAAACCGAATCGACCATTAACAAAACCGATCCGAAACCGAACCAATTCTAATTTATGCAAACCGTAACCGAACCGACCGACTATTTTAGACATATTATATTATTTATATATAAAATATATATCATTTATTATATATATTCGGTCGGTTCGGTTAAAATCACATAGAAACCGAAAATCGAGCCGACCACTTCGGTTAATTTTTTTTTAAAATCAAAACCGAACCAATCTGTTCGGTCAATTTGATCAGTTTTTTGTTTAGCCCTACTAAACTATCCGCAACATGTCAACTATCAGACATGATTATGCAACGGTGTATCTGAAGTCATTCTCAACATAGACGGTTAAGCTCCTGGCAGCAGACGACCATTCGACGTCCTAATGATTCAACCAGCCTATGCCAAAGCAAGATGACAAGGCAAAATGAAAAACATACAATAAGAGGCAACGAGCACAAAACGGGTAAAACTGTTTTCATTAACGGTCGAACAAAATAGGTACTAAAACCGAAAAACTAAGCTTAGTAGGGAAAGGAGCAGGACTCGCGTCCACACACACTACAGCTTGGGCAATAGGGTCCAAACTGTCCTCCTCGTCTGACGATGCAAAGGCAACATACAAGTCTACATACGACATCTTATTATAGCGGCTGAGATCCCACTTCGGATGCTCCTCCTTCATCAGCGCCAACAACTTAGCCTACTGTTCACGACCAAGTGGAACTCGCATTTGCCTTGTTCCTGCAGAAGTGTTTCCTCTCGCACCTTCGCATAAGAAAGTTCAAGCTCCAATAGCTCCAACTTGAATGTAAACGCGTCAACCTAAGACTGCTATGTGGCAAGACTACTCTTCACAGCGATGAGTTAACACCATTCCAGTTCAAGCTAGTCTTTGACCTTCCTTGCCTCTCGAGCATTGAATTCCACATCAGATTTCAAATGTCGTTTTTGAGCAGCCCAATCAGCCTCCTTCGAAGCATTCTCTTCAGCAAGAGATCGCAGTTCAGAACGCGCATCAGCCGCAACTTCCTGGGCAGCCTCCTCGTCTCAACAGATCCGGCTCAACTCCTATTTGAGTTTGTCTCTCTCAGACACCGCTTCTACCAAATCACGCTCAAGGGCCTCCAGATGAGCTCTCTGAGTTCTGACAACCATGGCTGACTGCTCCAACCCCTTTTCCTCAGTCTGCTTCTGTAGCCGCTCAATTTTATAAAACACATCATAATACAACGCTTGCATGTGCGAGAAAACACGTTCCATAGTGTATACCATCTCACGATCTGCCTCGACTTATGTCCGAGCAACGACCAACTGACTCAAGTGAGACATACCCAACATAAGGTACTTTAAACCATTATCCATACACCCTTTTAGCGTGTCCTTCTCGAGTTTCGGAGCGCAATCCATCAGCTAGTTGTGACGCCTGCTTATATGCTTCCTCGAAGCATACTCCACATTAATCTCTCGGTGCCAGACTTGAGTGCTCATCCTTACCAAGTCTGGTGCAAACAGGCTTTTCCGCGCATTCGGATGAAGCTTTTCCAAATCAGGAATCACGCCTGCACCACCCTTCGAAGTTTCCATTGATCCTAAGCTCTCCTCCGTGACCTTTTCCTTGTCAGACGGTTTGTCGGGATTCGGAAGGAGACGAGGAAACGAATTATCCAAAGGACCCTCCAAAACTTCGAGCTGTGACCTGAAACGAGACGATGAACAATGCAGACTACATGAAACTTGGTCTGTGCCACCACGACCACTATTAGATAGCGCACCAATGGAACAATCATATTTCACAATCTTAAATGGATCTTCACAAGAGCCTTCTACTGAAACGGTTCCACATGAATCAACACCGACAGAAGCCGTCATTGCAACCCGCACCAGCCGCTCATTCAAAGCTTTGGCCTGTGCATCACTAAGATTCGACTTGTCTTCAACTCCTGCAAATCACAGGTAATCTTTCTCCCAGCCAGATACATCAGTCTCTGCCCTGACGGGCCTATCAGACTCACGCTTTTCCCTCACTGGAGTGGGTCGTGTCGAAGGCAACCCAGTTTGGACACGGGACTTCTTCGAGGTCACAAAAGAGGCAAGCGTCTCAGACGGCTCTTCCACGTCAGACATAACAAAAGCTTTGGCCCCAACAACTTTTCTCTTCCTAGAAGAGGCCCCATCTTCAAGCTTAACCCACGATGTTCGGTACAAAGTGGGGGCTACGTGCCAGTTGTCCCATAGCCTACTACAAATGAAGTTGGGGACGCTTATGACATCCACCACATTCCTTGTTGACAAGCCGCAGAACGCCTGTAACGACCCGATCCGCACAGTAACATCTTGTCCGCTTTGAGCCCAACCGGCCCGCATGGCTTTAAAACGCGTGTTACTATGGGGATTCAACCTCGCACATAAGTAGCACATCCCCCTTCCGCACCCAGGCGATGTGGGACTATCTCTCCCCTTTGTAGCTTGCCAACCCTCTTGAGCCTAGGCCTATTGGGCTCCAACCCTCACCCTCACCCTCCCCCTCAGGTCCGCCCACACAAGGGTCTCCACAACGTCTCTATAGTATTTTGCTCCTTTAGGGTAAGGAGGATAATCATATATCCATTAGACCCCAACTGGTCGGAATCCCAAGTTGGTCAAAGAATACCCAAATCACATCCAGAACGGGAAAATGTACTCAAGTTTGAAGCATCCCACGATGCAAGCATATGAACCCTGTCGGTGGCGACATTGGCATTTGGTAACCCTTCAGGACATACAATGGTAGGTCCTCGGGGACTCCAATTTTTAGTCAGATTTTAGCGAGGTCGGGCTCAGAAAGACTCCTGTCTTCAAAAAATTCTAGGCCCCTGGCCAAGGTTGTGTCATCAATAAAGTTTTGTTGAACCATGAAAAATATGAACAATCTTTTCTAAATCAAAATATGAACAAAACGGTATCTTCAAAAACAAAGAAAATAAAAGAGTCAGACTCCGCACTACGGATGACATAAATATGGATTAGGTTTTGGCCTCTTTTTCTGCTGAACTGATGCACGTTCAATTAATGCAACGTGCGGCTCAAGCAACGATTCAGACTCAATCAACATGAGCGGCGTATCTTTTCAAGAGACGACTTAGCGAACTGATGTGATGACCCACTAACTCGGACAGGCAATTACAGTAGCTCTCTACTTTCAACTAGAAAACAAATACCAGAGTACATTCCACCCAAGGAAACTTCCTTCTACGAATTGCTCTTGGATTGGAAATTATCTCCCGTGTATGATGAGCACAGGGCTAACATTAAACTTTCCTCCTACAGTACGACTCCTAATTAGAGAAGGGTCTCTATGAAGATCTTCTTTCTAAACTACACCTATGTTGGCCTGGTAGAACCTGGACTCCTGCACTATAGATAAGACATGAGGTTGCTAAGTTAAGGTACGCTACAAAGTCCATGTTTACAACATTACACATTCCTCATATCCCAGTCTGACTTTAGCATTGGAGTGTCATCGACCACCACAACAGTGGTATGTGGCTCATGTGCGTTACTTGTGTAGGTCAACAGATCAGCGAGACTAGGTCAAAACAGATAGCAAAAAATGACTGCATCAAGAATTATTTATATTTTTAATTTAATTAATAAAAATGGTCAAAGAATATTATAGAGTTAAATATTGTAACTAAAGGTTACACTCTCACTATTGTAAGGGCTTATTTATAGTTTATAGATAAATAAGGATATGCTGGAAAATTCAAAATACGAGTGAAGGTATATTCGAAAATTCAAAATCTTAACACACTTACAGATAAGATATTGTTCATGGAACAATGCATTTCAATTTTCGTTATAAAAGTAGATGAAATGGGGAGTGACATGGATTTCGAATCACTTGTCATGAAGCATATCATGTTGTACCTGCACTCACCTCACTAAAAATAACAATAAACACACAAATAAGGAATAAAGGAAGTAAATATGCAAATAAAATGTGTTTATTCTAAGGTGAAACCTTGCTCGACCACATTACAAAACCGTTCGTAAATGACTCAACAACATTATAAAGTCGTTGGTAAATGCCTAATTTCTTGTAGTGCCTAGTCATGATTGATCCTCGTCGGATAGGGTATAAGTTAGTTAGATATACTCTATTAACCTGAGATTGGTATTAAAATTTAGAGTCACCAATATTATTTGATGCTTCAAGATTTTTATTAAAAAATTTCGAGATTACAGAGGTTAGGATTGTTTATTTTTTTTTTTAAATAATCAAGATTTATTAATCTGGCCTTATTGGTGATAAGTTTGAAAAAGTAGGCCTTCATAGCACTACTCCAATTATGGTATCCAAACGGTCAAAAAGTGGGCTTTCATAGTCGTTTTCAGTAAGGCAACGACTACCTCGCACCACCATTTCTTCTTTCTCACACCACCATTGATTTCATTTCATTTTTTTTTTTTACTTTCTCACACACTATATAAACAAAAACCTCCATTTTTTCCCCTCACCATTCAAATCTACAATGGTTCCTCCCTCTCCCCCCAATTTGAAGTCTCTTCCAAATCTCTCCTCACACTCAAATCTCTTGCAAATCTCCTCACTCTTCATCGAAAACTCTCAAAATTTCCTTAAAGTTGAAACCCTTAAACCCAAATTCAATAAATATACATAACTTAACATAACAGACAAATCCAAACTCAAACCGAAAAAAACAAAAACAGGGTAACTTTCGAACCAATTTAAACCCTCAATTGAAACTGATTCTCAAGCTCAAGAACATGGAAGTTTTAGTACTTTGGGATACCTCGCAGTGCACTCTGCGAACAATTTTTTTTTCTCTGCGCGACTTTACTAAAACGACCATAACTTGCTTAGTTCAAAATATTTTCAAGTGATTCAAGTTGTGTTTATTAGATAACGTAGAGTATTACAACATTTGTGTTTTGATCAACATGAGAATCGGTCTCGATCGAGCATATAAGTTGGCCGAAAGTCAGAAACACTATCCCGTTTTAATTTTTCGGACAGATTTGTGCGACTTTAGTAAAATGACCATAACTTGCTCATTTCAAAATATTTTCAAGTGATTCAAGTTGTGTTTATTAGATAACTTAAAGTAATACAACTTTAGTGTTTTAATAAGCTTGAAAATCAATCTCAATTGAGGGTTTAAATTAGTTTGAAAGTTATCCTATTTTTCATTTTTTCGGTTTGAGTTTGGATTTGTCTGTTATGTTAAGTTATGCATATTTATTGAATTTGTGCTTAACGGTTTAAACTTTAAGGGGATTTTGAGAGTTTTCAAGAGAGAGTGAGGAGATTTGCAAGAGATTTGAGTTTGGGGAGAGATTTGAAAGAGATTTGGAATGGAGGAAGGAGGGAGGAACGTAAATTTGAATGGTGAGGGAAAAAAAATGGAGGTTTTTGTTTATATAGGTGGTGTGAGAGAGTATGGTGGTGTAAAAAAGTAAGCAGGTGGTGTGGAAAAATAAGATGGTGTGAGAAAGAGGAATTGATGGTGCAAAGTAGTCGTTGCCTTTCCGTAATTTCATTGACGAATGACCCTAGAACCACTATAACATATCATTGCTTGAGATTTTTCCTTTATGACTTAGCCACTCATACTCTCAAAGCCAAAAATACTTGTACTTCAGTTGAATAATTTGTTCGTGATATTACCATTGTGGATCAGCTAAAATGCCTAACATATATTGTCCACTGATATGTTTCCTCTTATCATGGCACTGTACTTTGTATCATTGATGTAAAAAAAGGAGGAAAAATAAGCAATCATAGAGATAACATCACAACAAACAAAAGGACCCACTGTTAGATACCAATTATAGGATTAGTTGTAATGGGTATAAATAGCACTTGAGACCAATAGTCAAAAAATTTCCATTCAATTTGACACAAAGTTGGGCTCCAAAATGTCGACATCTGTCATGACAAGCCCATATGGTCCTAAGAAATTTAGCTATTGGCTTTATGCGTCTTTTGGCAAAGTCTTGGTGATAAGCCAAGTGCTAAACAATCGCTCCTTTTAGTATGTGTCATTTTGGTGATAAGCCAAGTACTAAACAATCGCTCGTTTTAGTAAGCATGTCTTTTTCCTGTTATTATGGCATTGTACTACGCATTATTGAAGTAGAAAAAGGACCCATTGTTAGCTACAATAATAGGGTGGTACAATGACTATAAATAGCACTTAAGCCCAATAGTCCAAACTTTTCCATTAAATTTGACACAAAGCTGGGCTCCAGAATGTCCATCTGTTATGACAAACCCATATGGTCCTAAGAAATTTAGCTTTTTTTTTTTTTTTTTTTTTTAAAAAAAAAGAAATTTACCTATTGGCTTCATGTGTCTTTCAGCAAGACATAAGTTATAAACCAAGTAATAAAATATCTTTCATTTTAATGTGTCATTTATTGCAAAAAGGTTTGATGCAATCCTCGAGTAATCGACATGATGCCAAAGGGAGCCAGGTTGGTTGGCTAAGGCTATTGCGGTTTGTCCCTCACATCTTGGATTTGATATCTACCAGCAACATCAACATGAGATGGGAGGGGTTAAGGGTAAGAATAAATAAATTGAAATGACTAATAATGAACTTGGTCATATAGGATGGAAAATTTGCTTCAACCTTTTTCTATTATTAGCTACCAGGGTGTCGACGTAGTGCGTGTATATTCAATTTTTTTTTAACTTTAAAAATTCAATAATACGTAAAATATTAAATTTTAGTAGATTTGACTAAAGATTTCTAAGCAAAATAATCAAAATAATTGATGATACATAAAAATAGTCACATCCTTGAGCCATACACGTATCATGACGATTTCAAGGAATTACGGGCCCCGACATCAGCCCAACACTGATCCGGCCCAAGTGGTTTCAAGCCCACCTAACTCAGTCCGTCAAGCGAACCTGAACTCTTACAGCACGCTAGATCCACACGTCTCACAACTATCCTTAATACCCGTAAGCCCTACTAAGGCAAGTATCTCGATGATCAGCTTCGAACATGCGGTTACAACAGCTATATGTTTCCAACTCGGAAGCAAATACCAAAGTACATTCCACGCGGGTAAACTTCCTTCTAAGGATTGCTCTTGGATTGGGAACTATCTCTTGCGTATCTAGGAGTACAGGGTTAAAAGGAAACTTCCCTTCTACGACACGACTCCTAATTAGATAAGGATCTCCACAAAGATCTCATTCTTAAACTACGCATTCGATGGCCGGGTAGAACTAGGACTCATGCACTATAAATAAGACATGAGGTTGGTAAGCTAAGGTACGCTACAAATTCCCTATTTACACATTCCTCAGATCCCTGTCTTACTTTAGCATCGGATTACCATCAACCACCACAACGGTGGTCTGTGGCTCATGTGCGTTACTTGTGCAGGTCAGCAGGACTAGGTCAAAGCAGGGAGCGGAAAACGACTGCATCAGTTTGGCACCGTCCGTAGGGACGACAAAGTTCCTAACTTTTCACTAGCACCGTCTTTCTTCAAAACCCAGAAAGATTGTGACTACTAGATCACACAACAACGGAGAACAAGGGGACACGTCAAACCTCGGGCTGACGCTGTACCACCGCTTTAAGCAGTTTCGGTCATACACGGACAACAGACTTATGCCCCCGCACCGATGACAACGACGAACCCCATAATAGATATGCTATCATCTCAAATACAACAGATCGCCAAAGCGGTAGAGACTCTCACGCGATAAAATCCACCACCTGCTAATGTAGACCAGGAGCAGCATAGGCCTTCGTCCCCGGGTGATGGGAGAGAACAAATACAAGAAAGCCAAGCCCCCGCTAACTTTCATTGGACTAGAGAAGGTTGTGCGACTAATACTGAGCTTGCTGCCAAAACAGAGAGGCTCGACCAGAGCCCCTTCCGCAGAGGGGCACATGACCCGGACTTGCTGTACCGTCTCTCTGTCCCACCATTTGTGGACCGAATCATGAATGAGACCCTTTCGAAGAAGTCCACTCCCATGAAGCTCGGCTTCTACGATGGAACCACTGACCCATTCGACCACCTGCGCCATTACCAATACGTAATGGCTCTCAAGGAATGATATGAGTAGGTGATGTGCAGAACTTTTCCCACTAGCCTGAAGAAGTCAACACTAAAGTGGTTCCACAACCATCCGCCAAGTTCGATCGATTCCTTCGAGATCCTGGCAAAAGAGTTCTTGACATGTTTCGTTGGGAGCCAGCATTTCCAAAAAGGCCCACACTACATACTCTCTTTAAAGCAGAAGTCTAATGAGACACTCAAAGAGTATGTCACGTGCTTCAACAACGAGCTGACTCTTATCGACGGATGCAGCAACGACACAGTCGTGACAACCTTCACTGCGGGCCTCAATGACGGAAAGCTCTACGAAGACTTCACCTTGGAGCCCCCTCTGGACATGACGAATCTCCTCAAGAGCACCCATAAGCACATTACCTTGGAGGAGTTGAGGACTGAAGAGGGAAATTAAAGGCGAGAAGAAACCCTTCGCTCCTAAGGGCAAGAAAAAGGGAAAGAGACGCGAGGATGAATAAAAGAGTAAGAAAAAGTGCAGTGACAACAGGTCAGACCCTAGTCGGTCCAGGCCAGAAAAGCCCTCCAATTACGTTGGATCCAAAGTCGTGACACCCCTCAATTCTAGCCTGTCGAACGTACTAAACTTCATGAAAAACTGGGAAGAACTGAAGTGGCCCCCAAAGCAGCGCGAAGACCCCTCTAAGCGTGACAACGACAAATACTTCACATACCACAATAAGGGTGGCCACGATAACAACGATTGCAAAAGTCTAAGGTATGAGGTTGAGTACTGGATTCGCAGGGGCAAACTAAAAAAATTCCTGAACTCTGAGGTTGAATACTGGATCCGCAAGGATAATCTATGTCCTTCACGGAGTCGGACCGAGTGAAGACCAGTCGTATAGGTCCCGCAAGCGGACTCTACTGAAGATGCGAACATAACTCGCGGATGAGGACAAACACATTTGACACTCGAGGGTTCAGAGCCTTATTTCCACCTTGACCTTTATGGACAAAGATATCGAAAGAGTCCGAGTGCCACACAACGACACCCTAGTCATCCCGATCTTCATTGCAAGGTGGGAGGTAAAGAGAGCTCTGATAGGCACTGGAAGCTCGCTCAACGTTCTGTTCTACAACATGTTTCGCAATATGGACCTCAAGCAAGAAAACCTGACGTTCTCAGATTACTCGCTGATTGAATTCAGTGGGGAGAAATGCTTCCCCATAAAAAAGACAAGGTTAGCAACAGTGGTAGGAGAGCCGCAGCTAAGAAAGGTCCTGTTTCTGGACTTCATTGTAGTAGACGCGTCGTCGACCTACAACCTTATCTTGGGAAGACCATGACTCCACCAGATGGAAGCAGCAGTCTCCACCCTTCATCAGTGCATTAAGTACAATGCTAACCGCTCCAAATGGACAATACATGGAGACCAACCTACGACACGAGGTTGCCATTACGCTGCGCTGAAACAAATAGAGTGCTCTCAGGTCCAACTGAGTCTTATGGAGTAGCCTAAAACAGTGTCAGGTTGAATGACAGCGGAAGCACCACAGTCAAGTTGTACAGGAACACTCTGTTTTTAAGCCAAGCGAAACGGAGAGGCCGAGGCAAACGGGAACACAACCCCCACCTTCCGTCGGTGCGAAGATTAACTTCTCTACAAGGTTTACTCTTCAGTAACCTCAGAAATGCCAACAAATCTCGACAGTCCGCTGAGAACACTAACGATCCGCAAAGGCCATTCGCATTCACATCAGGGCCAAGATCAATCTCTCTCAGTCAACAATTAGTCTTTTTTCGATATTTTATTTCTCTTTCCCTAATCAATGTAGAGTTTTAGTTCTTAAAGGTTTATGTGATTTGCAATCATTTAAGAAGTAAAGTAAGGATTACGAAAACAAACTCTATTGACTACTAGAAATATGTAACAACAAGCGACTTGAGGTGGATACAAAAGACTACATACTATAAGCATCTGAAATCAGTGCGACATGAAGCAAAAACTTGTATAGACGATATAATCACCTAAAGGTGTCTGAAGGAGGCCATGCAAGCCATCTGCAAGTGACAGCAAAGACATTCAATGGACTTCGTTCGATCCCTTACCAAGATAAAGGACAAAGTGGCTTAGAGGATTGAAAGGACTAAGTGGTCGATTGCTAGGTCAAATCACCCCAGAAAAACACCCCTACAAAAGCATTGTAGACCTTACAAACAGATGACTGACTTCCTCAAAAGGCATCCTACTTCCTTGATGACTTCCTCGAACGGTTTTTGGACTCTCGAAAAAGATAGAAGAAGGCGGACGAGGATGGCCACAAGCAACGAAGCAGTCAAGATCTCACAATGGTGTCAAGCGATGACGTTTTTCACCCTTCAGGACATACAACGACAGCTCCTCGGGGACTCCAAACTTTATTCGGATTTCAGCGAGGTCGGGCTCAAAAAACAAGCTGTCTTAAAAAAAACTCCAGGCCCCTGGCCAAGGTTGCGTCATCAAGAAGGTTTTGTTGAGCCATGAAGAAAACGAACAATATTTTTTAAATCAAAAGATGAACAAAGCATTATCTTCAAAAACAAAAAAAATAAAAGAGTCAGACTCCGCACTACAGATGACCTAAATAAGGATTAAGTTCTCGCATCTTTTCCGTTGAACAGATGCATGTTCAATTAATGCAGCGCGCGACTCAAGCAACAATTCAGACTCAATCATTATGAGCGGCATATCTTTTCAATAGATGACTTCGCGAACCAATGTGACAGTTCACTAACTCGGACATGCAATTACATCAGCTCTTTACTTCCAACAATGAAGCAAGTACCAGAGTACATTCCATGCAGGGGAACTTCCTTCTACGAATTGCTCTTGGATTGAGAACTATCTCCCATGTATCCAGGAGCACAGGGCTAACATGAAACTTCCCTTCTACAGCACGATTCCTAATTAGAGAAGGATTTCCACGAAGATCTCATTTCTAAACTACGCATTCAATGGCCTGGTAGAATCTGGACTTTTGCACTATAAATAAGACATGAGGTTGGTAAGCTACAAATTCCATGTTTACAACATTACACCTTCCTCAGATCCCAATCTGACTTTAGCATCGGAGTGTCATCGACCACCACAACGGTGGTCCGTGGCTCACGTGCGTTACTTGTGTAGGTCAGCAGATCAGCGGGACTAGGTCAAAGTAGAAAGCGAAAAATGACTGCATCAGAAATTATTTATATTTTAAATTTAATTAATAAAAATGGTTAAAAATATTATGGAGTTAAATATTGTAACTAAATGTTAAACTCCCACTATTATAAGGGTTTATTTATAGTTTATAGATAAATGAGAAGATTCAAATCATTTATATTAAAGACTTAAGTATAATTAATCAATATTTGAGAGAGATTGATTTTGATTGTAAGAAGTATGGAATGTGGAGAGCAAAATCGAACGTCCATGTAAGGACATATTTATAGTTAATAGATAATCGAGGCTTTAAATAAATTATATTAGTGACTTAGGTATCATTAATCAATGTTAGAGGGACTGATTTTGATTGTAAAAAGTATAAAAAAATTTGCGCATAATAGATGCAATATGAATTACGACATAGATGGTTGATGTGTAAGGCACATGTTGAGTCCTGAAAAGTCATTTAAGGCATAAAATTTCCTTTCATCCGGAGACCATCCAATGTTTTACCCATTATCTTATTTCCTCATTTTGTTTTTCGTTTTTCCACCAAAGAACATTCACCACAACCTTTTTCACCTGCTTCCATCCGCCTCCATCAACCCACCACCAATTGAAAACCCAACCCATTTGAGGGAAGGAGATTTGTGTCGATGTGGGAAGCAACCCTGGTGGTAGAGGCAACATCCTATTACAACTTTGCTGCTACTGCTTTGTTCTCGAATTCTTTATTATATATATATTGAATGAGTGGTTGTGAAGAAAATGTGGGGAATTAATGGCTAAAGAAGAAATGGGTTGACTCCATTGGTGGTGATTCTAACTAAATTCACCAAAATAGCTAATGGGGAGAAGTGAGAACAATAGAGGTGGGGGTAGAGGAGGAGAAGGAGGGGTCCTGTGCACAGATCTGGATCGTAGATCTATTGAACGGTTCAGATTCATGGATTTGAATTTTTATTTTTATTTTTATTTCAAATCATGTTTTGACATAAAAATTGTTCATTTGGGTTCAAAATAGGGTTTTTCTTAGTTTGTTTTGATATGAATTCAGTGATTTCTTGGTTTAATTTCACTTGGGTATTTGAGATTTTGTTTGATCTAATCAGAACCTGTACAGAATTGTATGACCCGCTTTGGGATTTGCTAGTTTCATGGTTGCATTGTACAAAATTGCATGGTTGACTTTCATCTTTGCAAGGATTTGGATCCTTTTCATGTCATTCCAGACTCATCATCAACACCTTGACACAATCGAAGATGATAGAAGAGTGGAGCAAATGTCTCTTTCTTAAAAGCAAACTCAGACCTTCTTCTCAAGAAAGAGCCCATATGTTGGAAGAGAAAATAAGCAAACTCAAACTTTCTTCTCAAGAAATAGCTCACATGTTGAAAGAGAAGATTAAGGACAACAGGATAGAGAATGCGATGTTTGTTCCCACAAACTCATGAAGAGAAGACCAAGGACAACAGGGTAGTACGGTGTTTGCAGCCGCGCCTCGCTAAGAGTTTGAGACTTTTTTGTAACTAAAATTATACTTGAAAATGTCGGTTGTCATGATTAAATTGGTAATTACATTATTACCAACCTTGTCTTGAGGCAAATATTTGTGTATAAGAGTTTGAGACTTTTTTGTAACTAACTTTTTTTTAATAATATTTTTCTAAGCAGATTTCTTAAGGGGGAGGTAAAAAAAAAAAATCAAAAAATTGAAGGAAAATCAAGGGAACTTGAAGAATTTTTATCTACTTATGTGCCTAATCAAACACACACACAAAAAACACACATACACAAAAAAAAAAAACTTGCGAGAAAAGTGATTTTCCAACCAAAATTTCCAAAATATCAATATCTCACTAGACGTGAAAACTAGGGGTGGGCATCCCATCCCGCGATCCCGTTCCCGTCCTGTCCCGATTTTTTCGGGTCTTAATGGGATTGAATAATTTCATCCCGATCCCGTCCCGTCCCGATCTAGAATGGGATGGGATGGGATGGGATGAAGATTTTCAATCCCGCCAATCTCGTCCCGTTCCGAACTAATTTATTAATATTAATTATTAATATTTTTATTTAATTATTTATTTTAGATCCCAAGATGAACACCAAAATATAGGATATGAAGGTTGACTGGAATGAACCTCTGGTTGTGAAGGTCCATGTTACACAATCTTCTTTGTTTGATTTTAGTTCAGTAAATGCTCTCAGATCTTCTCAGGGGAAGGAAACTGGAAATGCCACCGAAGTTGGCCATCTTCTGCTTCCTCTAAAGAGCGTGCTTGCTGCTGAAGCTGAATGTATCATGTTCCAAGCCACTATGTGCAGGATAAGACATACACTCTTATCCTACTCTAATTTAGGACCAACTGGGCTGTCAACTGGAAAGGGAAATACTGTTTTGGATCAGACTCCAGATGACCCAATTACCATGGGAGACAGGATATCTAACAGGTATGAGACAAAGAAAACATACTGCATTCCAGTCAGAATAGCAGGTGATTTTGACAAAGGAATTCTTGATGGAACCATGAATGCTCCTATTGGTGTTTGGCGCTCTGTTGGAGGTCCTAAAGGAGCAAAATCTGCAAGTTTGTCAACTATGGAAAACACGTTGTCTTTTAATGACAAGTCATTCAATAGAGCATGTTATTCTGTTTGTATCTATCACCTAATAAACAATACTCAACATGTATTTTGTTATTGGAATCCGAGTACTTTATTGTGAAATTCGCTTGTTAGTTAAAGAGGGCAGGAGTTCCAGGCCAGCAGACTGCAGTCCAGTAGTTCCAGCAGACTGCTAAGACTCAGACTCAGACTGCAAGTGAAGAAGATTAGCACGCTGATCCCGTCCTGTCCCGAACCCGTTTGGGATGGGACGAGGTCGGGATGGGGTTTTTCCCATCCCGTCTCGTCCCGATCCCGTATGAACGGGATGGGATAGGGATGGGTATATCCCGTCCCGTGCCCACCCCTAGTGAAAACAAATGTTTAAAAAATTGAAGAAATCTGAACCAAGATTGAACAATGATCACCATACCATTTCTCTCAACAAAAAAAAAAAAAAAAAAAAAACACACACACAACCTATCATTCAAAGAACAAGATTAAAAAAACAATGAACTTAATGCTTAAAATAAATTTATTACAAGTGGTCTAGCTAGCTCACACTGTGAGCATAATGTCAATCAACCCTCATAAAAAAAACATGGGGTTTAACAAGATTCTACAAATATAGTATCTTGAATTGGCACATTGGGTAATTCTAGATGTCGAGGAAATGGGCGAGGGAGGGTGGGTCGTACGTGCAGGGGGTGACGTGGTAAAAAAAGGGAGGGGAGGGGGGAAATCGAAAATTTGGGGGAGAAGGAGGGAATGGGCGAGCTTTCTCCCCATTTTCATTCTCAAAGACAGATTCTCCCTCTCACTCTCCCCATTTTCCATCTCGACAGAGATAGAGAATGCCCCCTCCCTCACCCCCAAACGAAGCTCTCCCTCTCCACCCTCTCCCCATCATCGTCATCGACTCAAACGAAGGAGAATAGAAGAAGCTCAAACGAAGCCAGAGAAAAAGAAGCTCTCCCTTGTCCCTTTCCTCTCGCAAAAGGTAAACTCGGACTTGATTTCCCCTATCATTTTAGGTATTTGGTTTTTTATTTTCCCTTTACTTGGTTGTTTTAGGTTTTTGGTTTCGGACAACAATTTCTTTGCAGCTCTCGAGATCTGGTTTTCATCGCTCGGACGCAGAAGTAAGATTTCGATGTCCCTCTGTTCTTCTCTTCGTTTCGTCTTCAGCCAAAGAATTGTGTTTGGGTTTCAAAGCTTCAATTTTTTTTAATTTCAGTTTTCATATCTGATTGAATTGTGGGTTTTTTTTAAGATGAATTGTGTTTGGTTTTTTTCTCAATGATATTGATTAATTTTGTCTGTGATATCTGAATTGATGAATTTTTGAAGATGATATTGATGAATTGTGTCTGTCATATCTGATTAATTTTTGAGGATGATATTGAAGAATTGTGTTTGGTTGTTTTCTCAATGATATCTGAATGGCATGAAGTAAATATTGTCTGTGATTAATTTTGTAGAATACTTGCAATTTTGTCAGGTTCACATTCTCTTTGCAATTTTGGTTTTTTTCTCAATGATGGGGTAAAGGGAGGGGGCCTTTAGGTGGTCTATGTATTTTCAATCTGAATCTGTTTTGCAATCTTTCTGTTTTGAATGTCAATGGTGGTACATTATGCATTATCATTTTCACCAAAATGAAAAGAAGAGACTGACATTGTAATTCACAAAAAAAAAAAAGGTTGAAGATTATCATTTTAAAAATGACTGACATTATGCATTATCATTTTTCAGAATGTAATGCAAATTCTTCCATGTAACAGACCCTGAACTCTATTCCTAGTGCTGAAGATTTGGTCAAACAACAACCAATAACATTTTTTTGGGTTACTTCATTTGGCAAGCTATGATGAAAATGCTGAAGATTTGGACTAATTTTGTGTGGCTTCTGAAACTTTGCTGGAGAAAGAAGACTTACAGTGAGCGAAAAAGAATTGGACCATTTGGTAGCCTATGGTATGTTCTGCGGAAAAGAATTGAAGCTCCTTGATGTAGTCTTGCAGAAAAGAAAAGAATTGGACCATTTCAGTGAGCGACCATTTCAGTGTGTGGTTTCTCTTTTGATGTAGTCTTATAGGGTCAGAAGAAGTTGAAATAGATTTCTCTTTTGATGTAGTCTTATAGGGTCAAAAGAAGTTGAAATGGGTTTCTCTTTTGATGTAGTCTTATAGGGTCAGAAGAAGTTGAAATAGATTTCTCTTTTGATGCAGTATTATATATCAATAGAAGTTGAAATAGATTTCTCTTTTGATGCAGTCTTATATATACAAGAACAACAGAGTACTACTTACTGTAAATTTCGCTAGAATCACAAGAACAACAGAGTACTACTTACTGTAAATTTCGCTACAATCTCCTCTGCGATAGACATGCGATAGTGTCAAAAGAAACAGGTCCTGAATAGGATTAGAACAGAAGAATGTATTCAATGATGAATTTTGTAAAGAATTTGTACATCAGAGCATTTGCAAATTACATCTCGAATTGTCTACCTATCTTTCAATACAATACAATTCCTTCGTTGCTATCAATCTAGTGTTTACAAATTACAAGCTCTTCATTCTTCTTCTGCACAACTTTGTCTATCATTGCCAAAGACTGCCACACTCAGTCAATCGAATACATGATTTCTGTCAGTAGAACTGAAGTAAGGGTTTCCATCCTGCAAACATTACCAAAATGTCAAAATGAAATGATACTAAGCCAGTAAGCAACTTCCCCAATTGAAAAACTCACATTTTTCTACAATTTTCCAATAGCCAATGATCTAAAACATAGAGAACACAATACCCAATTGAGACTTTGGGTCTAGAATATCTTATGTGGAGCAGTTTGTTAGTATGTATCATAATGTTGCTATGCAATATGACCGTTTATGATACTATGCACATAGAAGACTTGACTGCCAAATGAAGCCAGTCACGGAACATTTTGTTATTTTGGTAACAACAATATAAAGTTCAACAAATATCACCAAACCTGTTGTCATTACAAACAAAACCTGTTAAGTAACTTTGCTCAAAGCCTCTCTTATGCTAATTGGAGTTGTGTTATGAGAAAAATCAAATGTACCCATTTGAGTTTTCATTGTTAGAATCGTCAAATAACACGTTCAATAAAAAATAACAAAGGGTAATTACAAAAAAAAAATACCTATTAACAAAACTCTGTTTCAAGATATCTATGATGAACAAAAATTAATCAAAACAACAACAGTGGGGGAAGCAGAAATGCTACCTACAAAGAGAGAATCCAATAAGAAGAAGAAGGGAAAAAAAAAAACTCACCTTGCTCTTTGGTTCTTAAGGAAGTTGGGACCTTGTTTAAGAAACTCAGTAGTCTCTCCAAAAACAGGCCACCTCATAGTGCTCCAACAAAGCAATACCAATCAAAGCCTTAATTTTATTTTCATTATAACAACAACAATGGTTAAAGAAAAGGTAAATAGACAACAAAACATCATCCTAAAACATCTTGGATCATCAGAATGGATCTTGTTCATCTATTCAATTCTATCCAAACCACAAACAATCAGAATTTCAGCATTTTTCAGATCAATGCCACCAAATCTATCCACATCCTTTTTGTCTCTCCATCATCTATTTTAACTCTCAAAAAACACATTCTCTGTGACAAAGATTAAATTTTAAAAAATTAAAAATTAAAAACTAAAAATTAAAAACATATGAAAACTGAAATTTAAACAAAAAAAAATTTGAAGCTCTGAAACCCAAACACAATTCAATCAGGGGTAATCAGATATAAAGGAGAAGGCCCCCTCCCTTTACCCCATCATTGAGAAAAAAACCAAAATTGCAAAGAGAATGTGAACCTGACAAAATTGCAAATATTCTACAAAATTAATCACAGACAACATTTACTTCATGCCAATTCAGATATCATTGAGAAAAAAAACCAAACACAATTCATCAATATCACCTTCAAAACTTAATCAGATATGACAGACACAATTCATCAATATCATCTTAAAAAATTCATCAATTCAGATATCACAGACAAAATTAATCAATATCATTGAGAAAAAAAACCAAACACAATTCATCTTAAAAAAAAACCCACAATTCAATCAGATATGAAAACTGAAATAAAAAATAAAATAAAATTGAAGCTCTGAAACACAAACACAATTCTTCGGCTGAAGACGAAACGAAGAGAAGAACAGAGGGACATCGAAATCTTACCTCTGCGTCCGAGCGATGAAAACCAGATCTCGAGAGCTGCAAAGAAATTGTTGTCCGAAACCAAAAACCTAAAACAACCAAGTAAAGGGAAAATAAAAAACCAAAAACCTAAAATGAGAGGGAAAACCAAGTCCGAGTTTACCTTTTGTGAGAAGAAAGGGACGAGGGAGAGCTTCTTCTCTTCTCCTTCGTTTGAGTCGATGATGATGATGGGGAGAGGGTGGAGAGGGAGAGCTTCGTTTGGGGGAGAGGGAGGGGGCCTTTTCTATCTCTGTCGAGATGGAAAATGGGGAGAGGGAGAGGGAGAATCTGTCTCTGAGAATGAAAATGGGGAGAAAGCTCGCCCATTCCCTCATTCTCCCCCAAATTTTCGATTCCCCCCTCCCCCCCCCCCCCCCCCCCCCCCCCCCTTTTTCTTTTTACCACGTCACCTCCTGCACGTGCGACTCACCCTCCCTCGCCCATTTCCTCGACATCTAGAATTACTCATATTCTTGTGTGGGCAAACCTGAAAGGAAAGGTGAGGGAGAAACCTAAAGATACCCTCTCGTGGATAGCAAAACCTTGGGTCCACCTCCATCTGGCAACCACCACTCAACCCCTGACACGTGTTCATCGGCCCCACACAAAACGATCCCACACTCACCACGTCGTATAATTCTAGGGAGCCTGGGTTTGCAGCCTGGGGGGCGAAATTATCCTTTTACCCCTCATTTGTTGTTGTTATATTTAAAGAGTAGTTAAAAAGGCAGGGGTAAAAATATAAAAATGCCACCCAGGCTGCCAACTCAGGCAGCAGTCCCAGGCTCCCTAAAAGCACTCCACCACGTCAGGACAATAAATCAGGTTTTTAATTTCCCTCCCACAAGGCCGCAACGTCTATAAATACACCCGAGGTGTATTCGTTGCGATTCACTCTCAATTACAGTGAAGAAGAGAGAAGAGAGAGTGAAACAAAAACCCTAGCGAGAGAGCTTTAATGGAGGTTTGAAGAGCTTTTTTTAATGGAGGATTTTATGGTTTCGCGTAGTTGAAATCGAGGTCAGTAATGGCGGAATTTCTGGAAATATTGCTTTCTTGCTTACTTTTCTTTTGAGTGTTTAAAATTGATTTTCTTCTCCGGTTTTCGCTCTCGCTTCACGGGCGAGGCGAAAGCAAAACCTTTGCTGTTGTTTCTGTACTCGCTCACTTGCATGCAAGTTGCAACTTCAATGATTGTTCTTCTTTGTTACTTGTTTCAGATTGTTGCATTTACAAGCAAGACTCATTCGTCAAGTAGCAATCGAGTGTTTCTATGCAACATTCCGGAATTCAGAGAATGTATTGAATTTCTGTCTAGTTTGCTTCATTTTGAGAATTCTGAGGAACAGAGGCGTACATCTGAAGGTAACATATTCCATTTTGTTTTCTTTATTTGGAACTTTGAATTTGGATGGAAAAAGTACAAAAAGAAGGTTTTGTGTTTAGTGTTGAATCTATTAAACATGCATAATTTCTTGTGACGATTTTGAGATTCTGTGCTATTCATTTTTACTTAATTTAGGTGATATATTTCTGTAACGGCTCTTTAGTATTTAATGGAGACAGCGGAGAAACTGATTGTACTAATTTTTTTTGCCTTTATAGTTCCAACGGTGCTTTGAGATTTGCTGAAACAATTCGATTGTGCGAGTGTGAAGGAAATGGAGGTTCGTTTCGTCTTAGTTTGGATTGTTTTGTTGCTCGGATTGATTTTTGCAGTAGGGAATGCTGATCCTGTGGAGGATAAGCGTGCGTTGCTTGATTTCGTGAGCAATTTTCATATGTTGCATACTCTAAACTGGAATGAGAATTCTACAGTGTGTAATAACTGGACTGGAGTGAATTGTAGTGTGGATGGTTCAAGAATTGTAGGGCTAAGGTTGCCAGGGGTTGGACTCCATGGTCCGATCCCTCCGAATACTCTCAGTAGACTTTCGGCTCTCCAGATCCTGAGTCTTAGATCTAATCGAATTAATGGTCCTTTCCCTAGTGATTTTTTGAAACTTGAGAACCTGTCGAATCTTTATCTTCAATTCAATGAATTTTCTGGTCCGCTGCCGTCGAATTTCTCAGTCTGGAAAAATTTGAACAGCGTTGACCTATCCTATAATTCATTCAATGGTAGCATTCCTTATTCCCTCTCGAATCTGTCCCAACTTACATTTTTGAATCTTGCTAACAATTCGTTTTCTGGAGATATTCCGGATATCCATGTTCCAAGTCTGCAACAACTAAACCTGTCAAATAACCATCTCACTGGGGTTGTACCAAAATCTCTGCAGAGTTTCCCGAATTCGTCGTTCTTTGGAAACAATGTTTCTTTTCCGCTTTCTCCCATTGTTTCACTAGTCCCTCCACCAGTTGCGAAGAGAAGAAATGTCGTTGGAAAGCTTAGAGAATCAGTGTTTTGGGGAATTACAATAGCTGGTTTTGTTGCTATTCTTTTCGCAAGTACTTTGCTGTGGGTGATTTATTGTTTAAAAAGACAAGATAAAAGCGAATTATCTGGGAAGTTGCCAAAGGGTGAAAGATCAGATGAGAAGGCAATTCCAGGGAGTCGAGATGCAACTATCAGGCTTGTTTTCTTTGAGGGTTGTAATTACACATTTGATTTGGAGGATTTGTTGAGGGCTTCGGCTGAAGTGCTTGGGAAAGGTACATTTGGGACGGCATATAAGGCAGTTCTTGAGGATGCGACTTCAGTGGTAGTGAAGAGGTTGAAGGACGTTGCAGCAGGAAAGCGAGAGTTTGAGCAGCAAATGAATATGGTTGGGAGTATTAGACATGCGAATGTGGTTGAGCTTCGGGCATATTACTATTCCAAGGACGACAAGCTAGTGGTGTATGATTCTTACAGCCAGGGGAATGTATCTGCTAGGTTACATGGTATGACTCTCTCTCAATGTTGGTTTCTACATTTAACCATTTTTTATTTATTTAATGTCATCTGAGTATTCCATATTGATATTACTTTGTCATCCTTTGTCATTGTCAGATTACTTGTCATTACTATTCATATGTTTACTTTAGCTACATGCTAGTTAGAATCCTTCGTGTAAACTTCAATTTCAATCTCCTTGTTCAGTGGAATATATTCTCATGTTGATTATCTATGTCTTACCCCAATTCGTGTTGTTAATTCTGTTGTCTTGAAGATCATTAGGAGATAAAAAAATAAAAATAAAAACGTTTTTATGCTTTGTTATTGGTTTATGTTGCAAATCAGATGCCATATAAGAACTGGTGCCAAACCCTGTATTTTTGCGGAGAGTAATCAGTCCTTGAAAAATGTTATTCAGTGTTGAGATATTTTGTCTGATTCTTCTAAAGGTGAAACTTGCTATTCCTGGTAAGTCTCTTAAACAACCTCAAAGTTGAAGTGTCTGAGTGGCTTAACTGGTTTCTGTGTGAGAATTGACAACGAAACCACGTTGTTTATTGGGAGAAAGTGTCCTTGTTGCTTTGAACAGGTGGAAGCCTGTGCACAAGGATGGGGGGTTGACATACTACACTGATGATCTGGAAATGTTGGTTGCGGTGTAGTCATGTGAATTCTAAACTGAGTTGAGTATGCGAGCAGATGCCAAATTAGCACCAACTCATGGAGAGAAAAAAAAATAAAAGAAGGGAAGTAACAAGTGGAAAAGAACAACATAAGTAGTTTGATATGCTATGATAATGAAATTTTCGTTGTAACATAGTCATCTGAATGCTAAACTGAATTGAGCATGTCAATGGGTACCAAATCAACACCAACTCATGGAGGGAAATAAAGAAGGGAAAGTAATAAGAAGACGGAGAAGAAAATAGAGGATAAGAAGAACAAAAAGTTGTTGAGAGTTCAAGGGAGATAAGTCTTTGGCGAGAATTTTTTTTTTTTTTTTGGGGTGGTGGGGGAGAGAGATTTGTGAATTGGGTATGGAAACTACACACATTTAATGCTTGTGCTACAAGCTGGGTAATTATTCTGTGGTTGTGGTCATTTAATAGTTGCAGGAGAGAAAATGGTGATTACACGCGTGCCAGAAATTTGGGAAATTTTTTGTGTGTGTGTACTTTTATTATTATTATTTTCATTTAGAAGTTAACTTACTTGTAAATAAAAAGAAAAATAAAATAAAAGATACCATGATGCTGGAAGTTTTGGAGTTGCCAAACCTAGTTACTTAGTTTTTATTAAGCAAAAAAGCTACATTCAAGTGTGTTTCCAAATACAAATGTTATCGGCGGTATTATGAAAAATCTTCGTACAAAGAGAAAACAACACACTTTTTTGTTTTTATGTAGTTAAAAAAGCTTTATTTATTTATCGCCTTGGGAATACCAAGATTTGGAGGTGAACCACCACACATTTTATTAAAGAAAGGAAAAAATTAATAAATTTTTTTTTACCCAATTCAGTCAGTAGGAAAGTCGAAGTCGAAACAGAATAAACAAGAGAAGTTCACAGGAGATCCTAAGGCAAAACTCAACTTACAAGGACATGGTTCGTGGCGACCACCGCTAGTCAGCAACCAAGCATATTACATCTAGGTCATAAACTGGAATGAACTCTAATTTGTTTATCTTATAAATTTTCTTTTGTCAGAGTAGATTGGAATTTCTCGTATCTGACCGGGAATTTTAGATAACATTCTTTTTCACAATGTCTTTTGAGTCTCTTTTGCCAACATATCTAGGAGTAACTTCCTCTTCGAATCATCCTCAGATTAGTCACATTCATCACTTTCATTACTTCAATTTCAACTTCCACTTTCATTACTTCAATTTCATCTTCCTTACTTTGTCCCACATTTTAACCTCTTGCAGCCACTATGATATTGTCGTTGTGCATTGGCCTTTGTGCTAACTGCTAAGTAATTACTGACTTCTTGCTTCATGTTGGCTGCTTGCAGCGAACAATACTTACATGAAAATTTCTCTACACTTGGACTAGTTTTTCTTTCAAAAAAGGCTGTTAAGACTTTGGGTCATGGGTTAAATGTCAAGTGGGTCTAGGCAGGGTCCAAATTCAAGCAAGAAGCATGTCCAGATCACAGGTCAAAAAGGTTACCTGTCAATAACTTGGAAGTCAAGCAAGCAAAGGATGACACACAAGGTTGTGCCCATATATTGGTGGATTCTGGTGTAACCTCTAAGTTACCTAGTTTCGCATCATCTATAATCGCTTTTATGCACAGGTAGTCTCCTTTAGTGAGAGTGTTCTACTTGTTACACAAGTAGGACTATTCCTAGTATTTCTGGTTCTTCAAGTACAAGCTAGTGTAGGTTTATTTCTTTTAGGCCAAATATATTTTTTATGATCAACCCATAGTAGCCTATAAATATGTAAGGCCTTTTCATTGTGTCAACACACCAATCAATACAGTTTCTTACTAAAATAATCGTTTGCCGAGAAAGTCTTCCCTAGACACTTTATTTAATTTTGTTAAGACAAAATAACTAAATTAAAATTCTATTACTACAACTTCATGTTAAACAATGAAAATGCCTCGCCTATTTATAGGCTACGAGACTTGACCCTAAAGAAATTACTTGGACCTAGTTGGACTTGTGACCCATGATTAAATAAAAATTCTACTTAATAAATACTTATATTCTCTCAATTGACTCATTCTATTTGACTTGAACACAGATCGCTTAAGTATTTAGAATATAGATCTAGAACATCTTAGAGTTTTAAACGCCAACTCTATAAGCTACATCCATGGGAAAAGATCCACTATGAAACAAAAGCATGATTACAAGATGGTTCACTCAAGATACTTACCAAATCATGTGCGGTTCCACAATGAGCTAGTTCTCCACGTGCAACCAACTTCTATACATTGAAGCTTGATTCGATGATCTTTCTCCACAATCTTAGCAATGTACCAAGACCATAACCACTACGTGCATACACACAAGTGAGATAAGGACGAATATGTGTGAAGATTCTAACACATAAAAGCCTTGTGAAAAATCAGGTCTATGCTCTCTAGAAAAGATGCACAAAGGCTCTAAAAAACTCTCTCTTTTGATGTTGAATGTTAATGTTTTTTAACTCCAAAGTTTTGCCTTCAACATCCTTTGGCTCTCTGATTTATAGAGTTGTGAAATAGTCAGGAAGATAAGAGTTTAAATAGAAATAATATGCTGGAAATTTATTGTGCTAGACCAATCTTGATTGCACGATCTGTTTATGTGATAGATCGAGCTTAAATAAGCGTGACTTGATGAGCTCAACTTCCGAGCTGTTTACTTGATAGGTCGAGCTCTTATCTTGACCTGTTTGTTTAACTGATTGAGTGTTATTATTGACCTATTTTAATTTTAATTGGTTGATCTAGTTGACACTTCTAAAAATTCAACATGTTAATTTCTCAAGCATTTTCAATTGAATTATTTTCAAATAATTTTTATAATTGAAATGCTTCAATCCATTTTCACAAGGGTATTGTACTTTGTGTTCTCGTATTTGATTCATGAACGCCATTTTGACATGTCGATTCAGGAGATGAAATAAATGATATGTTTTGAAGTATATTCACTTAGGTCGTGTTTTGGTTCAAAAGATAAATTCGAAAGAAAACCATAGCAAAAGATAATGAGAAAAAGTTTTAGGTTGAATATCACCTTCATCCTCATGTTTTTTCTCTTAGGGGTGAATTCATGAATATATTTTCATTGTGAACTAATTTTTATTTTTTTATCAACAAAACAATAAGTATTTCAATCATGGAAAACTAGCATGTGTTCGAAGGACCCACAAAAGTATACGTCAAGTTTTTTATTTTATTTTATTTTTTCTTGCATAATATCTCCCCAGGCCCAATCAAACATACGTGAGTAAAAAGATTATGGTCAACTAATTCTACCTCAAACGGTCATGCCTTTCCCTCTTACTCTCCTCTCCTTATTTACTTTTGATAACTTTTTTTCTGTATTTTTTTTCCCTTTTAGAAAACACTGCTTTAATGTCAAGAATGAGTATAACACTCACGTGGTAGGGTTTCCAAACAACAATTACATCAGCTCAAGTAAAACCAGCAAGTCTCAGTAAATAAATTCATAAAACTAGGTTTTATTGGAAAATCATAATAGTTGCGAGAGTTGAATGTCTCAATCAAGTCAAGATAACTACAAAAGCATTTTCAATTTTTAGTTGATCCAATAGTTCTATTATATGAGTTGTTAGTGCTCGCTCTTGTTTTTGCTAATTGTGTATTTCTTAGAAGCACTTTGCATGCTGTTCATTTTGCAGTACAACAAGGGGAGGATAGGATTCCTCTAGATTGGGATACTAGACTAAGAATCGCCATTGGTACAGCAAGAGGTGTTGCCTACATCCACACACAGAACAGTGGGAAATTTGTCCATGGAAACATAAAATCCTCCAATATCTTCCTCAACTCTGAAAATTACGGCTGCGTGTCTGATCTCGGCTTGAATTCGCTGATGAGCCCAGTGGCCCCACCTGTCTCTCATGCTACTGGATACAGGGCTCCAGAAGTACTGGACACCCGGAAGGCAGCCCAGCCATCGGATGTCTACAGTTTTGGAGTATTGTTGCTGGAGCTACTAACAGGGAAGTCCCCTGTCCTTGCTACAGGTACAAATGAGGTTGTCCACTTGGTCCGATGGGTCCAGTCTGTAGTCCGAGAAGAGTGGACTGCCGAAGTGTTTGATTTAGAGTTACTGAGGTATCCTGGCATAGAGGAAGAAATGGTAGAAATGCTACAGATAGCAATGGCGTGTATTGCAAGGATGCCAGAGCAGAGGCCAAAAATGCAGGATGTTTTGAAGATGTTGGAGGATGTTCGGCGGTTGGATACAGATAACAAAAATTCCTCCGGAACAACAAGATCAGAAGTTTCAACGCCACCACCATCCGCAGTTGTGATGGGATCCTCTTCTGCCTCGCAGTGAGTTGATCTCTTTTTCTCCTTTTCAGGCCCCTTTTTTTTTTTTTTTTTTTTTTTTTTAATTTATTTATTTGTGAGAATCGCTTTTATTGTGTTTTATCTGAGAGGGTTGTATTTGATAGTTGTGGATTCCGTAATAATTTGTCTTATTGTTGCGCTTGTTTTTCTTTTGCAAGATGTAATTTGGTGTCTTGATCATAGTTTGGATTTGGCAATGATGTAACTTGTGAGTTGTGACTAATTGAAGTTTCATTTTATTTTTCTGAAAATTCAGCATAAAGGTAGTACTTAACAAATGGTACAAGCCCGAATGTGATTGAAGAGGCGCAGTCCATTTGATATTCATGATTTTGGGGAAAATGCTAGTTTAATGTCCTCTTTAACAATTCAATTGAACGGTATGAGTTCATTTTATTTTCGGAGGGGTTTAAGCTCCCTCTGTTGTTTGGTTTAGCCGTTCTCATCATAAAACCATGAGGATGGTGAGTAAAGAAATTAAGTCATGAAAGTGTGTTAAAGTGCTAGCTTTCATCTGCTCTCTATTGAGCTCTCAATTTCCCTTCCTATATTATAACTCTATGGTCCAATCCTGCAAGCTTTCATTGAGGCGACGGGTTCTCAGGTCTGTATTGCCCATTAGATTTGGAATTAACCTATTCATCAATTTGAATATCTAGAGTGTATTTAACCTGTTGCCACACTATAATCAAACTTCATCAAAGTCTACCTGTCTTCCAATACAACGAAATCTTAATCCTGCTGACTACATGAATCATTCATTCTCTCTAGGATTGCAGCATCAATTGTCATTTCCCCTATACCTAGTTAGAGACACAAATTTTCTTATCCTCGCTCCCTCCCGCATTATTTTCTAGTCAATAGAAAATGTTTTCGGCACAGAGCTCTCCAGGTCAGATGTCATCAATCTTACGTCGAAGATACATTCAAGATGTGTGAATTGAGCTCGACAAGGTATGGTATAATGCATTGAACTAGTCTTAATCTCCAGGGAATGGACAAAAAACCTTTTGATCTACACACATCTGGTTTGAAACCAAAGTACATAAGGGATGGTCCCTATAATCGAAACTGACATAACTTTGTAACGCGGAAAACCTTTTCCCTTCCTTTCCTTATAAGCAGAACCCTACTTTACATCATTTCAAGAATACCATGTGATCAAAATGGTCAAACCCAAATCCTTCAAACAAATGCCTAGTTCAAGTAGTTGTATCATTGTAAGACTTGTGACCACTCTATATGAAGATGAGAGGCAACCATCCCCATCTAATATCGCTTTAACTTGAGCTTAAAAACGCGTCGAAGAAATGGAAATATAAACCTTGTTCTCTTCACTTTAGGTGCCCATTGACAGTGATGAGCTAACTGTTTGTCACCTTATCTTCTGGTTAGGAGTAGTATACTTGACTTGTCTGCAAAACTCTTTGGGTCTAATTGTGATTAGGAGTTGTGTTTGGGGGTGTTTATGTAAGTTGGGATGGAAGGGTGAAGTTGGTTTTGAGATGTTGTCTTTGTGGAAAAGAACAGTGTAGTTGGTTAAGGCTGTGGAAGGTTTTCATGTGGAACAACGTGCACGCACCACCAAAATAGCCTAAAATTACATGCCACTAATAATTTTAGTTAAATTAATGAGTTTTGTTAATCTAAACTTCCTATATTGCCCTAATCCTATTAGTCTTTTGCACTAATAACTATTTTTTAACACCTAATTAAAAAAAGTTACCAGGACAATAATATTGTAACTGCTATGATTAATCTATTTGTCATAGGCTTTAAAAAAAAAAAACTTTTTTGACACAAATTTGGTTGATATTTGAGTTTCGTGGTAAAGTGATGACGAGGAGTTCCATTGTAACATTGTGTGGGCGAATTATAATCCCATGTCACATCGCTGAAAGAAGAGAATGTGTTATATATGTGCGAACTTAAATCTCAATAGTAAGACGTGTTTTAAATCCATACTGATGGTAAGGTTACATGATAAGTGACCTCATTATTATTCACACGTCTAACTTCTAGCTTTAGCAATTTTTGGCATTTGTTATCGAAACTATGGATGGTCTAATGTTTTTCAAGTCCACTTAACTTACCCAACAAATGTGGTTTACAAAATCTTGACAACAATTTTCCTTGCTTTGGAGGTTACAAATTTGAAAGAAAAACCTTACTACTATCACCATAATCCAATTTTCAATTTAATTTCTTAATTAAGTCTTAAGACAGCTCCCCCTAACCAACCAAGGGCAATTTAACCATCATACATTCTGAAAGAGCAAAAGAGTAAACTCAACCCAAAAATCTGTTCTCATTGGACGGCTCCAAGTTCCCCACCAGGTGTCTTCGGTCCTCAGAAATCCTCCGACACGTCATCCTCCGCGCTTAAATCTCGCAATTAAATTTCTGCCACTCCGAACTTCCACCGCTTTCTCCCTTGAGGAAAAACCACACCTCTTCTCTCATCTCTCTTACCTTACTTTCTCTTCACACAAATCTCTTGCAATTTTTCCATCAATCGCCAGATTCACCTATCATTCATTCTATACTATTCATTTCAATCGGTTTTCGAAGATTTGATTTGGTTTAATTTCATATCTCTAATCATCAGATCATTTAATCTGGATGATTGTATCATTGTAATAGTTTCAGATCTCCGGTTTTTTTTAAATTTATTTATTGAAAAACCGGTTAAAGAAATGACAGAACCACCAGTAAAGCCGATTCTGCAACCACCACCGGGGTTTCGGAATCCACAATCTAATTCAGATCCAATCAAATTGCCAGCCAGGACATTTGCTCCTCCGGCTCCATACAAGCCGAAGCGGAGACCGCGAAGAAGTTATTGTTCTTGCCGTTGTTGTTATTGCTACACTTGCCTATTCCTTATTCTTACAATCTTCCTCGTTGTCATTGCGAGTGCCATCTTCTACCTGTGGTATCAACCCAAGCTTCCAAACTTCAATGTACATTCCATAACATTTCCTAAGTTCAACGTAACGGTGAAGCCGGATGGGACTTATTTGGACTGCACAACTGCGGTCAGTGTTCAAGCCATCAATCCAAATAGCAAGATAAAGATGAACTATGGGAAGAGTAAAGTGGTGTTGAGTGTTGGGGGTGATATAGACTTGGGTTCCTCGACGTTGCCTGGGTTCGTTCAAGGACCAAAGAATACGACTTCTTTGAGGTTTACGACGCAGGTGAAGCATATGCTGGTGGCGGACGACGATGCGAAGAAGCTCAAGGATGGGTTCAAGAGCAAGGAGTTGATGATTGGGGTGGAGGTGAAGACTACCTTTGGCATTGGTGTGGATGGTTGGAACATGAATAAGGTGGCTGTTGATGTCAAATGTGGTGGTGTGACCTTGAAGAGGTTGCAAGATGGTGCCTCTCCCCAATGTGTTGTTAATTTACTCAAAGTGTAAGTAAAATTCTTCACCCTCACTATTTCATTTATTTTATTTATTTACTATAATATTTTCTTACATTTGATTCCTGCATTTAAATGACTATGATCATGCAATTGAATTTTTTTTTAGTCCCTTCCATCCCAAATGATGCCGTCGGCAGAGTTTAAATCCTGAACTTGTAATTTCATCAATCATAAGTCTACTACTGTATCGGTATCCTGTTGGCATTTTAGTTTAGTTCTATTTCAAGGGTGTATTTACAGCTTCAATAATATTTATTTACTATGAGTCTATAAGTAATTCTTGCACAAACCATTGTCATCAAAATAGTACATTTGGGGGAGAAGGCATGCTAAGAAATTATTTTTTTAGACATTTTGAATAAAATTTTCTTTTATAATACGAGACCTCCTTATGCCCATATTTTCAAAATCTAAATACATTAACCCAATATCATCGACTTGACTGTGAATATATGAGATACGAAAAAAAGGATCTCCTTTAGCTCATATTCTTAAAAAAAATATTCTAAGTAGCATGGTTATTTGTGATATATGAAATTTTGCCAATATCAACTAAATTTCTTCCATATTCTCAATTCCGGTTCTCCGTTTCTTGAAAAAAGCTTATCATGCATTAGAATATAGTGGATTCTAGAAATTTGAAATCTCTACGTTATACTCCAATGAACTAAGGGTAGGCATCTCATCCCGCAATCCCAATCCTTTCTCGATTTTTTCAAGTTCTATTTGGATTGATCAATCCAATCTCAATCTCGTCTCGTCCCGATTTAGAATGGGATGAGATCGGGATGAAGATTTTAAATCCCGCCCATTCCGAACCGATTTTTTTTATATTATATTTGGTATGAACTATGTAGTATGAAACTATTTGTTAATATGATTATTTTATTTGTTGTTTATTTATTGACATGGTTATTTTATTCTCAAAAGCTTCCATGTGACTCACTGAAATAATGAATTTAACTCAAACTCTCTCATTTCTTTTTTTCCTCTTCCTGACTATTGACAACGAATGACAAACCCATTGATTATTTTCGTTAGCAATGTACAAAAAAATTACTATCTTCAATAGTGATTCTAAAAAAATGGAGTAAAAACTAATGAAATGGGGAAATAATAATCAATGACTTAAAATTAGTTGTGTTTTAGAGTTGTGTGCTTGGTAAATAAAAAATTTTCAATCTTGCATGTTAAATTTTTCAATCCAAAATTTAGTACATGCTCATTTCGTCCTGAACTCGTTTGGGACATGATGAGGTCTATCCCGTTCCGATCCTGAACAAACGAGATGGGATAGTGATGAGGTCCATTTCATCCCATCCAATCTCATCTCGTGCCCACCTCTACAATGAATAGTGGATGTTTTCAACCTGATTTTCAGGTTTCATAAATGCCCTCCAAGCTTTATGGTATTTACGAGAAAATGTCAAAAAAGTCAAAAGAGAATAAAAAGTGAAAAGGGTGTTTATGTGATTTAAATGAAAAATACCATTAACCATTTTACTATTTTACCCTCACATATTTAAACTATTTACAATAAAAATCAGCCCCTATAAATATTCATTAATTATAAATTATTTAAAGACCTCTAATTATTTATAAATTATATAGAAGCTCTTGCATCTAATTATTGTACTTTCCATTTTGCCCTCCAAAATTTATACTTTTACAATCAAAAGTAACCCCTCTCAAACATTGATTAATTATACATATGTCCTTAACATAATTTATATGAAGGTCATTATTTATTTAGAAACTATACATAGACCCTTACAATTATATATATAAATAATATATTTTTTTAATATTGAATTGTTGTTATAAAAAAAAAATACTTAATATTTGAGCACGTAGAGCGCTTCGACACCCTAGCACTGACTTAACCTCTTTACCTTGTCATGTTGTTTATCATTTTTTTTTAAAATTTTGTTTTCGCAAATTGTTATTGATATTATATGTTTACTATATCTTGGTGGTGTACATTTAATCATATTCACTCCACTCTGAATTGCAGGCTCAACCTGAACTAAAAAAGGATCTGCCGTGCCTTATGTTACATGTGTAATTTATTTATTCAATTTTTTCACTTGTATTTATTGTCTTAGTGAATGTCGACAAATATCAATATTTTGTTTTATTGATTAAAAAAAAGGAGAATAGGCAACTTGTCAAAGTTAATGTAAAATACTTGGGAATGGAAGTTGACATAGTTGTCTTGATTTGATATTGTTTTATTCATTCATTTATTAAATTACTAGGGTATTGACGTACTCTATGGCGTGAATATTTAGTACTTTTATTTTATTTTATTACAACCTTTCAATAATAAATAATTAGGAACTTTGAATAAATTATGTTAGGACTTAGATATAGTTAACAATATTTGAGAGATGCGGGTTTGATCGTAAATAATCTGAATTGTGGAGATTAAAACAATATGTAATGATTTTATTTAAAATTACAAAATTACCACTGATCACTATTCACCAACCTATTGATTTTTAATTGCTTATAAATATAATAGAATTTGAAGGGTATTTTGGGCAATTAAAAAATTAGGATTAAGACACACATTCACATTCCTAATAAACTTGCATTATATAGTTTAGATTAGATAGGCCTAGGGCTGGGCACTTTAGACCAAAAAATCGAACCGAACCGGAAACCAGACTGATCGGTCCCGATCGGGTCATTTTTTAAATTGTATTTTTAATATTCGGTCCTAAAATCGGACCAGACTGAAATTCTCGGTTCGGGCCTCGGTTATAGTTTTCCAAAACACTCGGTAAACCGACCTAGGCCGACCAATTTAAATGACATTTTAATAGCCCAATATCAAGTCTGGCCCAATTTCAATTCAATAGCATTTTGATAGCTCAAGATCAAGTCTGGCCCAATTTCAATAGCATTTTAATAGCCTCTCCTTCCCATTCCAGATACTTCCAATCCCTTCTGCTTCCAGCCACTTCCATTCTCTTCATTCAGGAAGCAAGTCAACCAACAAATTCTTCACTAGATGTAAGCAAGCAAACCAAGATGTAAGTAGTGAGTGATTGAAGGATTAGGCTTTGCTAGCTCAAGATCTATTCACAAAATGAAAGCAAGCAAACCAACAAACTTCTCTCCATTAAGTTCTGCAGCGATGGAGTTTGTTGTGGTGGCGAGCTTCGTCACAGATGTTCTCCTAGACAGGCGGTGGTGGTGCAACTTGCTTTCCATTAGTGGATGTGGAGTTTGTGGCGACACAATATTTGATGGTGGGGAAATGGAGAAGGGATGGTGGTGGTGATTTAGATGGGCAGAGGATTAGGATTTAGACGGGTTGATTGGGGAGTAAGAAAGAGAGGGAAATGAGAATTGGATAGAAATCGGCCAGACCCGAAAAGTCAGTTAATCGGGACCCCGATTGACCAGCCTGACCCGATCTGATTTCGGTTGGTTCCTAAAATTGAAGTTTTTTGGGACACGATCCCATTCTCAATTTTGACATTTCGAGCCGATTAACCGGACCCGCCCAGCCTAGATAGGCCAATAGTCCAAATACAATTTACAAGGAAAAAACAAAAAGGGCTGAACCCATAATGAATTAGTGGCCTATACCAAGTGTATATATGGGGCAAGAATCCAATATAAGAAGGTGGTTGAAACTTGAAAGTAGGACTCATAATCTTATGCTTCTTATGAGGCCCATCACTATTTTGGGGACAATTGTTTTTTCTTTTCTAAGTAATGGTTTGATATTCTAATTTTATGGGATTTAAGTAGTTGATGGCTTTGCTTGAAGAACAAAGGAAAAAAAATAATAAATTGAAGAATCTAATTCATTGCTCAACATATAGTATTCATACTTTATGTATTTAAGGAATCAAAGACTAATTACATTTTTGTGACTATTCATACTTTCAATTTTAGCATCAAACTTTCTCTTATTACAATGTAATGATGTGTGATGATACATCAAAGACTGATTATCACGGTCGTATACGTGGCAGTGAACATCCATCATGAGAATATGGCGTCTAATCTGTTGTGTCAGCTCATAAAACCCAAGAAGAATAAAGTTAATCACATAGGCCCAGACAAGGCCCACTAATGAGAAGATATAAGCGAAATCTGAAACCAGACCCGAACGAATCAAAGTCCGAATTCAGGCCCAACACGAGTTTTCTCATAAAAAAAAGGAACAATGCACCAAAAAGAGTCGTTGAGGGAGTTACGCCTCCACGGATGCATCTCCATTAAGGAGGTGACTATTACGAGAAACATTTTCTTCTATTGTGCCTCACATCCTTAAATCACGGAAAGAAGCGACCATTATAAAAGATAAATGGAACATTCAACACAGGTATGCAACTTTAACTGAGTTTTGTCCAGATTTACTTTCTTCTTCAAACAAACTTGTTGACTGAAGCATCGGAGTGCCTTCAGCCACCAAAAAGGTGGTCATTGGCAGTCTAACATCTGTTTTGCATGTCAAACTCAAAGGATGATGATTTTTTTACGCATCAGTTTGGCGTCATCCTTGGAGAACGATGACTTTTCTTCCCAAAAAGAAAATTCAGTAACAAAGCTCACTAAGACTTGGTTAACAATCAAACAACTATCAAGATCAATGGAACACTCCATGAATCTTCAATCTGACGGTGAACAAAATGACATGTCACCTAACATTGATCCGGCGACAACCGTCGAATTAACCACACCTGTTAGATGAAAGTTTCAACATGTAACAATTCAGAAGTCTCTGACATCTTGGGAAATCCCCTCGGATTTCCAAGTAGAGATGCTTATGCCTCAGATGAACCATGTAATCGAGATGGTGGACATAATCATCTGAGACCTGGAGGGCAGCAAACCTCAAGAAGAAATCGCACAACTTAAGAGACATCAGACCAATAACAACTCCGGATTTAATCAAGGGAAGTTCGGAAAATTACAACCAAAGAAGCTTAAATGCGAAAAATCATTCGTGGCCTTGATAGCGATTCGAAGCGAGATCCTTAAAGCTATGACAGGAAGGGAAGATGTCAAATGGCCACAAAAAATGAGAGGAAATCTGGAGAGGCGGAGCAAGAACAAATATTGCTTTTTCCACAATGATTACGACCACGATACTGAATATTGTCATAGTCTGAAAGACGAGATTGAACACTATATCAGAAAGGGACAACTCGGAAAATTCGTCGAACTCGAGAACAAAACAATCATCTCAAGAGAGCGAGCAAAGGAGACAATATATGTTTTGCACGGTGCAGCTGGAGAAAATGAGCAATCTAATCGACCCCATGGATACACAAAATGGGCGCAATCTCCTCCACTATGCACCAATGCTTAAAGTACCATACCTACAATGGTATCGAAAGAATAAAAAGAGATCAACCAGCGACCCTTGAGTGTCATTTCGCAGCGATAAAAACTCTCCATAAATAACAATTATTGCAATGACCGGAGAAGCCTTCACAACAACTTGATGAAAAGAGTCCGGACTCTTCGGACAACAATCATTCCGCAAGATTGACCTAACATCGGACAACCGAAAGAAGAAACGATCGAAGTCTACCTAGACAACGAAACGGATAAATCAGTCCGAATTGACACAAAGATTCATCCCAAACTCGCCAAGGAATTGATCCAGCTGCTGGAAGATAACCAAGATATTTTTGCATGGACAATGAATGATAGGGTAGGGATAGACCCATCCATCATCTCTCACAAACGACAAGTGAACACATACAAGAAGCCAGTTCCACAAAAATAATACCGGTGGCCCCGGAGCGTAATCAGACAATAAATGAGAAAGTGCACCGACTACGGGATGGTAATAGAATCTCACTACCCGGATTGGTTGTCAAACACGGTGCTAGTAAAAAAGAAGAACGACAAATGGAGGGTGTGTATGGACTAAACAAATCTAAATAAAGCTTGCCTTAAATACAAATTCTCATTTCCGCGAATATATCAGATAGTGTATGCAACTGCCGGGCACGAATTGCTGAGCTTCATGGATGCATACTCAGGGTGTAATCAGATACAAATGTACCCTCCCGACAAAGAAAAAACATATTTCATAACGTAAAGGGGTACATACTATTATCGGGTAATGCCTTTCGGATTAAAGAACGCGGGAGCAACGTACCAACGGTTAGTGAACAAAATGTTCAAATATCAAATCGGCAAAACAATGGAAGTTTACATCGACGATGTGCTTGTCTTGAACATGTTTTTCCCAGTTGTGAAAGTATAAGATGAAACTGAATCCGAAAAAGTGCACCTTTGGAGTGGAGTCGAGGAAGTTTCTCAGGTACATGGACAACCAAAGAGGAATTGAGAATAATCCAAAGCAGATACAAGCGCTTCTCAACATGAAGTCACCAACAAAAGTAAAGGATGTCCAAAGTCTTAATGGAAGAATTTCAGCTCTGAACAGGTTCATCTCCAGATCATCAGACAAATGTCTACCTTTCTTCAAAATTTTGAAGGGGAACAAGACACTTGAGTGGAATGTTGAATGCGATGAAGCCTTTCAAAGCCTTAAGAAGTATATGGGAAGCACAAAGCTACTAACAAAATCGAACACGAGAGAAACATTGTATCTATATCTATATGTGTCCGATCACGCGGTGAGTTCGGCGTTGATACGGGAAGAAAACGAAGTGCAAAAACCAGTGTACTACATCAACAAAACGCTCACGGATGTAGAAATCAACTATCCGGCCATAGAGAAATTGGTGTTCGCTCTAATCATGTCGACAAGAAAATTGCGACCATACTTCAAAAATACCCGAATGAAAGCCTACCATCAGAAAACCACAGAGCTAGTAGAAGGCTTCAGGAATGCTACCATTCAACGGTGTGAAAGGGCAGAGAACAAAAGAGAGTACGAACTAGTAATGGAGGCATCGACAACTAAGGACAATGACAACCCACTTGTCATGACACAATGAAACTCCATATTTGAAAACCAAGCAAAAAAAACATGCATCGTGAATCAATAAAACAATTGGACAACTCCAATCTTGGCGTATATATCAAACGAAGAACTCCCAGTAGATAAAATGAAAGTTGAAAAGCTACGAAATCGGGCAACAAGATACACAATGATCAATGAAAAACTATATAGAAGGTCTGCCACGAGCCTATTGCTAAGGCGCCTTGCACCAGAAGATGTTGAATACGTTCTACAAAAAATCCACCACGACACACGCAAAAATTGTCCAGGAAAAAAACGCTGGCCTATAAAGCTCTCACACTGGGTTATTACTGGCCAACGATGCAAGCAGATGCTCAAAAACTCATTCGCAAATGCGACAAATGCCAAATATTTGCCCCATACACTCACATGTCAGGACAAAACCGGATCCCGATTAACAACCCCTGGCCATTTACACAATGGGGAATGGACATCGTAGGACCACTCCCAACATCCGATAAGAAGAAGTTTCTCCTCGTAGCAGTAGACTACTTTACCAAGTGGGTAGAAGTAGCGGCCCTCACAAAGATAGGAACAGCCCAAGTCGAGAAGTTTCTTTGGAAAGACATCATATGTAGATTCGGGATCTCAAAGGTAATTGTCAAAAACAATAGGAAGCAATTCGAAGGCAAGAAGGTTAAGAAGTTATGCGAAAATCTGAATATCTAGCAACATTTCTCTGCGCCCGCTCCTCTACAAGAAACCAGACAAGCCGAGGTTACCAATAGGACAATCTTGGAAGCAATTAAAAGAAGACTCGAGCCAACAAAATGATTGTGGACATCCGAGTTACCCGGCGACCTTTGGGCGTACAAAACAACAAAATGAACTCCGACAGGAGAAACACCTTTCGCCCTCGCGTACGGGTCAAAAGCAATGATACTCGTGGTGATCCGCGTTGAGGACAACATCGAAGCACTGAGAGTCATACTAGATCTTCTCGAAGAAAAGCGAGAAACAACCTCCATCAAAACAACAGCCTACCAACAACGTTTGGCAGGATATTACAACAAGAAGATGTGAATCCGCACTTTTAACGTCGGAGACTATGTACTACGAAAAGTCCAACCCAACACGAAGGAACTTGGCGCAGGCAAGCCAACCCCAAACTGGGAAAGACCGTACCGAGTAACAAAAACCAATAGACCAGGAACATAGTGGTTGGAGAACAAAGAGGGTGGAATGCTGCCTCGACCATGAAATGTAGAGCACTTGAAAAAATATTATCAATGAATTTTTTCGCTCCCAAATTCAAAGAGACAAGAATTCAATCAGGACAAGGAAGTCAGATTAAAAATCCAACTCGAGAAAATACTCGGTACGGCTAGAATATCGAGCAAACACAAATACATGTACTGGACAAATGAGTCGGACATAAAAACAAAAACTTCTGGCATGATCAACCACGAAGTAATAAAGTACCAGGACATAAGAGCTGGACTTTTCTCATCGACTATAATGTACGACATTGTAATCCGAATATAGAATCAGATTCCGTAAATCAGAGCTTCTACACGAGTAGAACGTCGAATATCGAAGCCATTTGTAAAAATATGGATGAACGAGTCAGAAATCTCTCAGGATCGTAAATAAAAGTTGATAAGCTAGACATAGTGGATATAATAAATGCGAAATAAAAAATTTCCATTGATCTTCTAAAAAAGGAGATGACGAAAAACAATTAAGAAAGAGAAACAACATCAACATCACCAGGCAGTATGGGCTCAGAAGGTTCTCCGACATTCGGATCACCTAGTGAATCCGAAACGACTCCCTCGACATCATCGAATTCCTACTCAACAAAGCAACGATATTTGGACATGTCTAAACCTTGCATCTCCATGAAATCCAAGAAATAGTGGTGAACATTGACCACTATTTTCCAATCCGCGGCCTCTATCACCTTCAGCCTTTCAGTAACAGATGACAACACAGCTTGGGTTGACGCTAATTCTTTGTCAACATTTAACAAATTTAGCAGAGGCCGCAGACTTGGTCTCGACAAACTCGGAATTTAGCTGAATGATTCGAATAGCAGAAGCGTTAAGACTATCAGAACATTCCTCGGCAGAACAAACAACTTCATCACGTTAAGCCTTTTACTCGGACAACTATTTCTCAGCAGCATCCAGGTTGGATTGCAACTTGCCCAATTCTAATTCTAATGTCTCGAGGTCAAAAGCAAACATATCACGAATATAAGGTGTTAGAGACCCTCGTCAATATGGCAATATAGCGAGCGTACGAGCATAAGAGCCCTATTAGCCAACCACTAATGAGGTTGCGAGCGTTGTCCTGCACATCAACCTCGGAAGGCCAAAAGATTTCCCCTGGCACAATAGAAATAGGATGAGATGCGGAGGGAGTAGCTGTCAATCCCGAGGTCCCTGCCACGTTAGAAGAAGCATGAAGCTTAAAGTCTCGAGCTCGGGCAGCAACTCGATCCTCCATTGTCAGATCGTACTTGAAGTCATCAAAGGTCTTAGTACCCTTCCAATTTTTCGAGTGCCAAAGACCAACCTGAAGCATTTTATTCTCAATAATGCGCAAGTCATCAATCAATAGGCCCGCGAAAGCGGGAAAACCATAAGAGACAACAAGGTTTTTCACGTGGTCATTTAAAGGACGAGAAACTTCCTTCTTACTCCTTTCAAAAACTCGGTTTACCTCCTCATCCTCTCGAGCAAAAGAATCATCATCCGAACCACGACTTCCTTTCCGGAGAGAAGCTAGATAAGAGGGATCCCCAGCAGCATCAAGAACTGAAGAAACAAGCTTATTCCTCTTCGACACACAGTCGGAACTGACAGCAGCATCTTGGAAGGACTGGGAGGCCTAGGAACTTTTCATTTCTTAACAATCAAGCCGGTACTCCCAGAACCTTGGGCAGCGATTGAAGTAACTCAGCCTATGCGCTCGTCAACAGAACCTTCTTGGTGGCGGACGACCACATCACCAACGCACACAACAGTCAACTCTAAAGCGCGACCCGCTTCACCCGATAGATATAAGCCACTATGGATAATGGCATCCTTAGTGAGAAAGTCTTCCACTGAGACTCGGGGAAGATCGCAAAGACAATGACAACTCGACTCTCTTAGGCTCCCGGAATGAACACACAATCTTATTTCCACGAAGCCTAAAGTAATTGGAAGAAAGGGATGCGGAGAACCAAGACCTTGACCAGACCCCATACTCCTCTCGCAGATCCTTGAAACAAGAAGGAGAGCGAAGACAATTGGTGCGATTGGAGTTTCTACTAAACCCCACCAAAGAATGTAGAACCCTGCCATTCATAAGGATACGATCTATGACAGCCCTTGCTAACGTCGAAATCATTACTTTCCAACCATTAGGGACCAGTTGGGCCGGAATGATACCAACCAAATCCAAGTACTCCCAGATGACCGTAGGTGCCAGAAGTCTGAAACCAGAGAGTAACATACTAGGATACAAAGCGATGTACCCATGTTTAGACGACAAGGACTGTCGCCCCTTTCGGGGAGAACAATCTCCAGATCAGTCATCAATGAGTAATCGTGATGAATGTTGTCTAGAGTCGCATGTTTCGCCCGTGCAGGCGAAAAGAAAACTTTGCATGAATCAAGAACATTGTCGCTCAAATCCCTGAAGTTAGACATGACTACGTAATGAATGCGAGGAATCAAAGAATTAACAAATAGAAAATGAAAGAGTGCAAAAGGAAGTAAAACACACTCAAACTTATCATTTTATAAGGACGAGCAACGAAATGTCCATTCTTGGGAGAACATGCAAGATATGACAGTCGCACGAAATCCCAATAAATCGTGCCAAAACAAACAGGTGGAATGAACATCAGAGAGATAATAGTAGCAACAGATAGCAAGAGCACTAAATGTACCGTAATATTGAAATCGAAAACAAAGCCGCCACACAGTTACTGGATACCTGAACATACCCACTAACTAAGAGGGAATAGCTGATGATACATCAAAATAGACCGATCTTCACGGCCGTACACATGGTAGATAATAAATAGAAAAAATCAAATAGTAAAAGTATCATCCCTACAATCATGGAAATGAAAAAGCCATTGAAATAACAATGGACACATTTTCACTGGTTGGACCATATTGAAAATTTTAAATTTTTTAATATTGAGAAAATTCAACAATTGCTGAAAAGAACTGCATAAATACTTCCCACCGTAATTGTTAATCGAAAAGTTTATTTACCACATCACATCCTTTTTATGTCCTCCAATAATCCCATGGATCATGAATGTCAATAAATATTAAATTGTATCCCTAACCACACACTAACAATAAAAGCGCGTTTTTTTGTGTGTGTTCTGAATAGACTCAGAAGTCTTAATAAGAAGTGAGACACCTTAAAAATAATATTTGTTTTTAGTTTTGATCAGAAGTTTAAGTTCTGATTGGAGTAAGCACCATGGGGGTGCTTATCACTTAACACTGAGTGCGTAATGAAATTTCATTTCAATAATAACCTCACAATAAATTCGTAACAATTGCTACTATCCCTCCCCTCTACCAACCATTCCTCTTTTTCTCCACCTCTTCTTTATCATGCGAGCTATGCCGCCACCGTAGCCACCACCCTCCCTGGCCTCCCCTCCTCCTCTTCTTTATATTCCTTTTTTTTTTTTTTTTTTTCTCTTTTTCTTCCCCTCTATTGAAAATGGTATGAGGAATGGAAAGGGATATATGGTAGTTTCTGGTAGTGGTGGAAAGTGATCTCAATGGTATTTGGATGAGAGAAAATAAGTGGAGAATTAATGTTGGTGGTTTGTAGTGGGCGGTGAGTAAAAATATTTAAAAAAAAAATTCAAGTTAGTGCCTAAAAACAAACAACATTTTATTTTACAGCTTCTAATCAACAATTCATTCATAAGCAAACAAACAGTTCTTCATTCAGAAGCTCGTTCAAAACTTCTAAGTCCAATTAGAAGTTAGCTTCTAACCACTTAAAAAAACAAACACCTCAGTCTTGTCACTAGTTTTGAATATTGTTGTCAGTGAATATGCAACTTTAATATCTCGCGAAATGGAGATGTATCAAGGTGCTATTGAGGTAGAGTGCGCTCTTCTCAAATAGAGCATATAACTTTGACCCAGCCAAGTCTCCCGCGCCATCTAAGAGTGTGTACTCAACTCTTCTTTTTGGTAATAAATATATTCATTGTGGCCAATGTATAGACGGTATTGAGAAAGTTTTGCCAAGGGAAGCTTCATGTCTTTGGTGGATCGTTGGATGATTAGTCCTTGTTTGTAGTAGAATAAATTGTATTTTTGCTTTGGTACTAGTTGTGTGGTTGTATTGGCACCTTTCTAGGGTTTTATCCCTCTCAGTTTTTGATTTCAAAACTCAATATGAAATTCTTATTGGATTGGATTTGCGTAAATACAATCCAATAATAATCCCAATTATATGGGTATTATAAAACGAGGGTATTTAATCATTTTAGCAAATAATGGTTCAGCAAAATGGATGCTTTTGGTAATCCAAATTCTTTATTTTTATTTAATTTATTATAAAGAAAAAAAATAATTTGAAATATAATCGGATTCCGGTGGAATTCGGATTTGAACATATTAAATGAATTTGTATTTGAATTGCAACATTGGATAATTTTTGGAATTGGATTTGGATTGACTTAATTTTGTTTGAATTGAATTTGGATTTCCAACAATCCGATTTGAATCCAATCCATTAACCGCCCTGCTCCAAAGTATTTTTGTTTTATCTTCCCTCCTACCACCATCTTAGCTTATGAGCCACAAAACTACCACACGATAAAATCCAACTAACCATACCATTTACATTACGACTACTAGAGTGTCGACACGCTCTACGTGCGCAAATATTCATTACTTTTTTTTTTCTTACAACCTCTTAATCAAGGGCGGACTCAAGATTTTAGTCAATGAGGGGCGAAATGGAAATTAATTATTAATTGATAATAATAGTTATCAAGGATGGAGCCAATTTTTTTTCCCAACTAAGCTAGTAATTAATAAAAAAAAAATACAACTATCAAAATACATTGCATATACCAAATTAAATCCAATGTAGTCCAATTTAAAGCCAAAATAAGGTCACAATACCGATAACCTTAGTAAGGGACTAACAAGCGTAATATAACTAAAATATATAACTAAAATCACAAAATACTTAGGATAAGTATCTAGTTGAAGTTAAAAAAAATAGGAAATTTTCAAATATAATAAGACCCTAATACAATTTCGTAGAAAAATTGTTTACGTGAGGCTCAAATTTTTTACGAGTTGGCTAATGATATATATTTTCATTGAATTCTATAGTTATTATTTTAGATATTAATTTCATTTTTTTTTGTGGAAGGTTTTATATCACTTTTGAACAAACAATTCATTTCTATAATGTTTGCAATTACATTTAAAATTGCGTTGAAAACAAAAAAGTAGGGATATGTCACAATGACAGAAATAGTAATTGTGAATAGCTATAAGAAAATCATACGCTCCGAGAGGGCCAAAAATAAGCTTTTATTAAATTAAACTAATTTTTTATGTTTGCAATAACTAATAAAATTGCATTCATAATAAAAAAAATTAGGCTAAAAACAATGATGAAGAATAGTAATTATCATTATTCAATAAACATAAAAATGTATAGTTAATAGTCATAAAGAAATCTTGCGCTATAAGAGTATCGAACTCGGGTTGATTACTAAAAATGATAAACTTACAACCATTACACCATCATAGATAAATATGAATATTTGAATATACAATGTTTGTATTGTATTATACAATATATAATTGATTTTTTTGTAATGCTAATTATATATACCAAAAATATTTTAAAAGTTGAGGGGGGCAGTAACCGATGTGATGGCTCACTAACTCAGACAGACAATTACAGTAGCTCTCTGCTTTCAACTAGAAAACAAATACTAGAGTACATTCCACCCAAGGAAACTTCCTTCTACGGATTGCTCTTGGATTGGAAATTATCTCCCGTGTATCTATGAGCACAAGGCTAACATGAAACTTTCCTCCTACAGTACGACTCCTAATTAGAGAATGATCTCTACGAAGATCTCCTTTCTAAACTACACCTTTGATGGCCTGGTAGAACCTGGACTCCTGCACTATAAATAAGACATGAGGTTGCTAAGCTAAGGTACGCTACAAAGTCCATGTTTACAACATTACACATTCTTCATATCTCAGTTTGACTTTAGCATTGGAGTGCCATCGGCCACCAGAACAGTGGTTCGTGGCTCATGTGTGTTACTTGTTGACAAGCCGCAGAACGTCTGTAACGACCCGATCCGCACAGTAACATCTTGTCCGCTCTGAGCCCAACCGGCCCGCATGACTTTAAAATGCGTGTTACTATGGGGATTCAACCTCGCACATAAGTAGCATATCCCCCTTCCGCACCTAGGCGATGTGGGACTATCTCTCCCTTTTGTAGCTTGCCAACCCTCTTGAGCCTAGGCCTATTGGGCTCCAACCCTTACCTTCCCCCTCAGGTTCGCCCACACAAGGGTCTCCACAACGTCTCTATAGTATTTTGCTCCTTTAGGGTAAGGAGGATAATCATATATCCATTAGGCCCCAACTGGTTCGAAGGAATCCCAAGTAGGTCAAAGAATACCCAAATCACATCCAGAACGGGAAAATGTACTCAGTTTTGAAGCATCCCACGATGCAAGCATATGAACCCTGCCGGTAGCGACATTGGCATTTGGTAACCCTTCAGGACATACAATGGTAGGTCCTCGAGGACTCCAAAATTTAGTCAGATTTTAGCGAGGTCGGGCTCAGAAAGACTCCTGTCTTCGAAAAACTCTAGGCCGCTGGCCAAGGTTGTGTCATCAATAAAGTTTTGTTGAACCATGAAAAATATGAACAATATTTTCTAAATCAAAATATGAACAAAACGATATCTTCAAAAACAAAGAAAATAAAATAGTCAGACTCCGCACTACAGATGACATAAATATGGATTAGGTTTTTGCCTCTTTTTCTGCTGAACTGATGCACGTTCAATTAATGCAACGTGCGGCTCAAGCAACGATTCAGACTCAATCAACATGACGGCGTATCTTTTCAAGAGACGACTTAGCGAACTGATGTGATGGCCCACTAACTCGGACAGGCAATTACAGTAGCTCTCTGCTTTCAACTAGAAAGCAAATACCAAAATACATTCCACCCAAGGAAACTTCCTTCTACGAATTGCTCTTGGATTGGGAATTATCTACATGTCTCTATGAGCACAGGGCTAACATGAAACTTTCCTCCTACAGTACGACTCCTAATTAGAGAAGGATCTCTACGAAGATCTCCTTTCTAAACTACACCTATGTTGGCCTGGTAGAACCTGAAATCCTGCACTGTAAATAAGACATGAGGTTGCTAAGCTAAGGTACGCTACAAAGTCCATGTTTACAGCATTACACATTCCTCATATCCCAGTCTGACTTTAGCATTGGAGTGCCATCGGCCACCACAACAGTGGTGCGTGGCTCATGTGCGTTACTTGTGTAGGTCAGCAGATCAACGAGACTAGGTCAAAACAGATAGCGAAAAATGACTGCATCAAAAATTATTTATATTTTTAATTTAATTAATAAAAATGGTCAAAAAATATTATAGAGTTAAATATTGTAACTAAAGGTTACACTCTCACTATTGTAAGGGCTTATTTATAGTTTATAGATAAATAAGGATATGCTGGAAAATTCAAAATACGAGTGAGGGTATATTCGAAAATTCAAAATGTTAACACACTTACAGATAAGATATTGTTCATGGAACAATGCATCTCAATTTTCGTTATAAAAGTAGATGAAATGGGGAGTGACATGGATTTCGAATCACTTGTCATGAAGCATATCATGTTGTACCTGCACTCACCTCACTAAAAATAACAATAAACACACAAATAAGGAATAAAGGAAGTAAATATGCAAATAAAATGTGTTTATTCTAAGGTGAAACCTTACTCGACCACATTACAAAACCGTTCGTAAATGACTCAACAACATTATAAAGTCGTTGGTAAATGCCTAATTTCTTGTAGTGCCTAGTCATGATTGATCCTCGTCGGATAGGGTATAAGTTAGTTAGATATACTCTATTAACCTGGGATTGGTATTAAAATTTAGAGTCACCAATATTATTTGATGCTTCAAGATTTTTATCAAAATATTTCGAGAACAAAGGTTAGGATTGTCTAATTTTTTTTTTTTTAAATAATCAAGATTTATTAATCTGGCCTTATTGGTGATAAGTTTGAAAAAGTAGGCCTTCATAGCACTACTCCAACTATGGTATCCAAACGGTTGAAAAGTGGGCTTTCATAGTCGTTTTCTGTAAGGCAATGACTACCTCGCACCACCATTTCTTCTCTCTCACACCACCATTGATTTCATTTCTTTTTTTTTTTTTTACTTTCTCACACCACTATATAAACAAAAACCTCCATTTTTTCCCCTCACCATTCAAATCTACAATGGTTCCTCCCTCTCCCCCCCCCCATTCGAAGTCTCTTCCAAATCTCTCCTCACACTCAAATCTCTTGCAAATCTCCTCACTCTTCATCGAAAACTCTCAAAATCCCCTTAAAGTTGAAACCCTTAAACCCAAATTCAATAAATATGCATAGCTTAACATAACAGACAAATCCAAACTCAAACCGAAAAAACAAAAAACAGGGTAACTTTCGAACCAATTTATACCCTCAATTGAAACTTATTCTCAAGCTCAAGAACATGGAAGTTTTAGTACTTTGGGATACCTCGCAATGCACTCTGCGAACAAATTTTTTTTTTCTGCGCGACTTTACTAAAACGACCATAACTTGCTCATTTCAAAACATTTTCAAGTGATTCAAGTTGTGTTTATTATATAACGTAGATTATTACAACTTTTGTGTTTTGATCAACATGAGAATCGGTCTCGATCGAGCATATAAGTTGGCCGAAAGTCATAAACACTATCCCGTTTTAATTTTTCGGACAGATTTGCGCGACTTTAGTAAAATGACCATAACTTGCTCTTTTCAAAACATTTTCAAGTGATTCAAGTTGTGTTTATTAGATAACTCAGAGTAATACAACTTTCGTTTTTTAATAAGCTTGAAAATCAGTCTCAATTGAGGGTTTAAATCAGTGTTCTAAAAATCGGTCTAGGCGGCACCTAGGCGCTAGAAGGTGGAAAACCGCCCAGATTAATGCCTGGGCGGGCAGTCTGGGCGGGGTCTAGGCGGGCTAGGCGGTCTAGGCGGGCTAGGCGGTCTAGGCGGGCTAGGCGGTCTAGGCGGCCTAGGCGGGGTCTAGGCGGACTCTAGGCGGGGTCTAGGCGGTCTAGGAGATTTTTATTTTTTTTTATTTTTTTATTTTTTTATTTTTTATTTTTTATTTTTTAATTTTTTAATAAGGTTGATTGTGTTCTTATTTTATTTTTCTTTCCTATTTTTTAGAAATAAACTATTTAATTTTTTTTTAGAAAATCTCGGGAATGGGCTTTGATGATGATGATGATGATGATATGTCTAAATGTAGCGAAAGATGATTACTTAATGGAATTCTCAAAGGATCTGCCGGTACCAATTTTACTAATGTAGATTTTATCAAACATAACTGAGGTTATTCATGCAATTTGAAGAAAAATAAAAGATTACACAAATTCAAATTTATATAAAGTATCCATCATGACCAACTTCAGTCATTTGAATTTTAATAAATTTTGTTCACGATTGTTAATTTTTCATGTTTTAAATTTTGCATATGTATATTGACATTAAATTGGATGTAATTGATAAGGTATTATGCTTAACTTTTGTAAATTATTAAAGTTATAATACAAAACCTAAGACCGTCTAGGCACCCGCCTAGGCCCCTGGGCGCTAGGCACCTGCTCGCCGCCCGCCCAGCGCCTAGCGATTTTTAGAACACTGGTTTAAATTAGTTTGAAAGTTATCCTATTTTTCGTTTTTTCGGTTTAAGTTTGGATTTGTCTGTTATGTTAAGTTATGCATATTTATTGAATTTGTGCTTAAATGTTTCAACTTTAATGGGATTTTGAGAGTTTTCAAGAGAGAGTGAGGAGATTTGCAAGAGATTTGAGTTTGGGGAGAGATTTGGAAGAGATTTTGAATGGAGAAGGGAGGGAGGAACATAAATTTGAATGGTGAGGGAAAAAAAATGGAAGTTTTTGTTTATATAGGTAGTGTGAGAGAGTATGGTGGTGTGAAAAAGTAAGCAGGTGGTGTGAAAAAATAAGATGGTGTGAGAAAGAGAAATTGATGGTGCAAAGTAGTCGTTGTCTTTCCGTAATTTCATTGACGAATGACCCTAGAACCACTATAACTTATCATTGCTTGAGATTTTTCCTTTATGACTTAGCCACTCATACTCTCAAAGCCAAAAATACTTGTACTTTAGTTGAATAATTTGTTCGTGATATTACCATTGTGGATCAGCTAAAATGCCTAACATATTGTCCACTGATATGTTTCCTCTTATCATGGCACTGTACTTTGTATCATTGATGTAAAAAAAGGAGGAAAAATAAGCAATCATAGAGATAACATCACAACAAACAAAAGGACCCACTGTTAGTATGTGTCATTTTGTTGCAATAACGTGTGATGGAATCCTCGAATAACTATCGACATGATTAATAACAAGTTGGGCATATCATTTGTCTCGAAGCACATCATGCTGTACTTCCACCCACCTCACTAAAAATAATAATAAACACATAGCCAATGGTACTTTGGTTAGTTGGCTAAAGTGGTAGTGGTTTGCCTTTCAGAGGATTCGTACCCACCAACGACACGGCATTTAAGAAAAACAAATAACGAAATAAATATGTAAATAAAATGTGTTTGTTCTAAGGTGAAACCTTGTTCAACCACATTATGAAGTTGTTTGTAAATGACTCAACAACATTATAAAGTCCTGGGTAAATTACTCATTTCTTATAGTTTTTTGTCATGACTGATCCTCATCGCGTTGTTATAAGCTAATTAGATATACTCTATTCAACCACTCACCTTTAAAAAAAGAAGTAAATATGTAAATAAAATGTGTTTGACTAAGTTTGGAACCTTGTTCAACCACATTACAAAGTCGTTGGTAAATGACTCATTTCTTGTAGTGTCTAGTCATGATTGATCCTCATCAAGCTGGTATAAGCTAGTTAGATATACTCCATTCACATGAGTTATTTCAAAGGTCATGTTTAAAAAAAGTAAGGGTGTATTTAATAGCCCATAAAATCTTTTTTTTTTTTAGGGAAAATGACTTTATTGGAAAAAATGACTAGGAGAATTAATTTACTAGAAAAATGATTTTTTAGTATTTGATTGCATCCAAAAAATTCTACTCGAAAATGTTTGTCGTCATGGGTATATTGTAATTACATTGTTACCAACCTTGTCTTAAATCAAGTTTTATTGTATGTGAGTTTGGAGGGTTAATTTCATAAACCAATTCAGTGAACATCAGGGACATCAGGGCTTCGTCTTCACTGAGAGAGGGCTTCGTTTTCATAAAGGGACATCAGGGCTTCGTCTTCGTCCATCTAATGAGATATCATAGGTGAGAGGGCTTGGTCAGAGAGGGATTCGTGAGAGAGGGCTTGGTAGGAGAGGGTTTCATCTTCTTGCAGCGAGAGAGGGCTTCTTGTAGTGAAAGAGGTCTGGTGAGGGTTAAGAAAGTGGAGCAACCTTTGTTTGAAACTTGGCCGGAGTTAAGCGGCTTCATCGCAGCTAGTGACGTTTCTGATTACGGGTAATACTGTTCAATTTTTTAAATCTTGTCTCTTCATTTCTTCCTATGATGCTTGTATGTTTGTTCAAGTGTGCTTAAATTTGTGAAGAGATGGGTTTAGAAAGCAGAAATTTGCGCTTGTTAAAAATTGATGGGAAAGAATTTGGGGTTCGAAGGTCAAGATGAGGTTTATTATTGTTTGAATCAAGTTCAAGGATTAGAATCAAAGTTTTTGTAGATATGCAGATGGGAGATTGGATAGGGTGTCAGCTTAATAAAGTTGTGGAATTAGGCTCCAATGCCTTCTCAACTAATTGAAATATCAACAATAAATGGGTTATGGTGGTGAAAGAGGCCAATAGAAGATGGGTATTTCTTTCTATTATGGTGTGTTGGGGGTCAAGGTCTTAAACTCTGAGGGTGCTAGCTGATGTAGAAGGCAAGGGCTGGAAATAACTCGCTCAGGCACCGACGGAGAAAGTTCTAAAGAATGTGCCTCAGCCAGATCCTAAGCAACAAGTAAGCAAATATGAGGGCTCTTTTCTGCAAGAGCCTAGTATGTCCGCCCTCGAAGCAACAAAACCTTTGTCGAGGTGGTGACCACCAATATTTCAGGTGTTAGATCTTCTCTTGATGCCAGTAAGGGCCCAGTTACCGTAGCTTCCATCTACCTTGATTCTCCTATTGATTTCTTGGCTCAATTTGGGAGAAGTCATCATCTTCAGGCAGTTCCAATTACAGGAGATAACGGTACGAGATCGATGATACAGTTGCTCTTCCCGGTGGCCACAAAGCTTTCCTGATTTTTGCCAACTCTCCACAGATGATCCCTTTTAAGGAGCAGAAGGAGCCTTTGTCTAAGTTTTCGGCATTGAGTGTTCAGTCTCACTTGCAAGATCCAGGGCTCCCTCATTCTTCTACTTCTCTCTCTGGCTCAGTGGGTAAAATGGGTAACCCGGCCTTGAAATTAGCTCGCCCATTTCTACAGGATAAAGGCAAGGGTATTTTTTCGCCTTGCCAGAGGCCCGTGTCCAACTTGAAGTGCAATCTCGCCCAACCTTCTGAATAACAAATTTCTAAAAAATATTGGAATGTCTTAGACTTGGACCCTCTATTGACCAAGATGTCCATGCAAGCCAATAGGGATCACAAGCTGGCTAAGAAAGCCTAGCGTGACAGAGCTGTTAAATGGGCTAATTTCTTTGTTTTTCCAACCAGATCCAGGCTTATGCTTAAACAAAAATCCACTAAATCAGTTTCTTCCAACAAAGCCGGGCGGGTGGATCTTAAGGGTTGTAGCGCCCCTGTTAGGCGGGTAAGGACTGAGTCTTCCAACAACACCAAGGAGTGTTCAGTGTCTCTTGTTTATCCTCCAGGTTTTGAACCACCAACAAAACAAGGTGTTGGAGTCCATGGTTTGCCAATAAAACAGTGTGCCTCGCATTTGGAGAGTTGCTCGTCCACACCAGACCACGTAGGCGCTCCCCCAGGCTTCAAGGTCATTTGGACGAACAATCTAAGCGGAGTTCTTCCTAGCGAACAGGTTTCTAGGCAGTCTTCAGGGGTTGTTTATAGGGTCAATGACAGTGTAAATCCCTCTATTTTTTTTATTGTCATTTGGCTCAAGAAGAGACATCTGACCGATCAGCTTTCAAAGAAATTGGCTTGGCAATGGGAGTGGATCTTAGTCAGGATGAAGAAAGGGTTTTGGGTATGGTTCAAGCTACAACGCAGAGTTCAACATCTGACAGAGCTAGGGACAAGTGTTGCAACCTCAGGGTCGAAGGTCCTTCATGAACCTAAAAATTCTTTCGTGGAAATGTAGGGGGCTTGGAAATTCGGAGAGGCAAATGGGTTGCCGAAGATTAATTTCAGATAATAGACCAGATCTTGTTTTCATTCAGGAATCAAAATTGGAGAGATGCTCTAGAGAATTTATCAAAAAGTTGTGGGGTGATAGTCCTTTTGATTGGGCTATGATGAAATCCATTGGCTGTTCAGGAGGTCTTTTTGTGATGCCTCTGCCACTTAGGTTCTTGCTCTCATCGACGGATGCAGCAACGACACAGCCGTGACAACCTTCACTGCGGGCCTCAAGGACGGAAAGCTCTGCGCACTACGACACAAATAGTCATTGATAGCACATGTCAATAGCGTTTTTTCATGAAGTGCTATGAAAGGGCAGACTTTGTTCAACTTGTATAATTTATCACACATTGTGAAATGCTATCAAAGGCTTGGTGCGCGGGAGTTGTAATTCGCTAGGCGCCAAAGTGCCCACTCGATCCAAAAACAAAAAAAAAAACAAAAAAAAAGGAAGGAAGCAGAAGCCGAAGCCGAAGTCTCATCTCCCTCTCCCTCTCCGACTGTTCTCATCTCCCTCTCTCCCTCTCCGATCGATCTCCCTCTAGCTGTCAACCCCCAACCTGTTTCGCCGTGCTCTCCCTCTCCAATGTGCTCTACTTCTCGCCGTGTTCTCCCTCTCCGTTTCAGGTCTCTCATTCTCAACACACTCACTCTCTCTTGCTTTGCTTACACCGCAAACCCTAACAATTTTTGTTTTTTTGTATCAGTTTTTGAAGTAATGGATGTTATGGATTGGTAGATTGAAGGCTTTGAAGGATCAATTTTTTCAGATAGGTAATTGTCAATGTTTTTAGGGGAGAGGAATTGTAATTTTTTCTTTTTTCCTCTTTGATTTCCTTATTAGAGTATAATTTGGTTGAGTTGTGTTGTTCTTCAATTTTATATCACAGTGAAGAAACGTGGAAATTTTTTTAAGGAAGACAGGATGTGTATGCATTTAGTTTTGTTAAGGATTTTTTGATTTTTTGGTTGTTGACAGAATTGCATTTTTGATGTTTGAGGGTCTGCTGCTTAGTTGATTTGTCCAAAGTCCTGCTTCGTTTCTAAACTAGTTTGAACTCCTTTCAAATTGGATAGGAAGAATATTAATTATAATGTTATGACTTATGTTAATATTGTTATGTGTGTCTATTACTTGCTACAGATACAAGTTCGTTGTTTCTGCTCCAAAACCCAGGAAAGTTGCTTATCCAACTATCACAAACATCCAGGTACAAAATCTTGTTTATCTTAGTAGCATTGCTATTATTATTGATTTTATCAATCTTGCTAAATATCATCATCTTTCTTTTAATTCATTATGGTCACTCTTTGTTGCAATTATCAGCGCAATTGATTTTTTGCTAAGCCTAATGTTGGATTGCCCTAATAATGTAACACACCTGTAGATGCTAGGGGCGAGGCTACACATTTCACTATTCACAACCACATGGTGGTAGCTTTCAATCACGAAGCACGAGTCTGAAGAGCTTAGCTGGAAATTCCAGTTACATATGTTTTTGACTTCTTGAAGATGAAAGCTTTTTATGTTTTTGGCTTCTTGAAAATGAAAGCTTTTTGTTTTTTTGGTTTCTTGAAAACGAAATATTTTTTATGGAACAACTTAGTAATTTATTAGTCCTGATTATTGCATTCCAGTGGATGTTGTCAAAATATTATGAAACATTGGTTAAGTGCCACTGTATCAGAAATGTTCAAAACTTGATGAAGCTTTTTTATCAGACCATATTGTGTACCATACTCATGTATGGAAGTATACGCCATAATATGTGAATATAGTGTTATTGTTGATGATAGGTTGCATAGGGCACATAAGTTCATATGCATGTCATTTAGATGCATAACAGTTAAGTAGGTTTAGATTCACATTTAAATATTCTGAGTATTAAGAATCAATTAAGAAGGTTCAGAATTAGGGAGATACCCCAATTTTGATAATCCCATGTGCAAATCATGTGTTATCCCCAAAAGATCAAAGATAATTGCACCTCAAAATCATCTATTATTGGAAGATTTTCAAATGATTTTCAAGTAACAACATTGCATGTGTATGACTTGTACTTTTGAAAATATAAATTGTCATAGGAAAAATGATTTTTCCAACTACATCAAACCTCTCAATCTTAGTGGACCCTTACCTTATATATATACACATAATTGAATTGTGGATGAAATTATCAATAAATTCCAATGGAGGACTAGTCTCAGCTCTCAATTCAAGATTCGATTCTTTATTTATTTACTTTTTATGATTATTATCTTTAAATGTTTGAATATAACATAGACTTTCAAGTGGTATTTTTTTTAAGCAGCATATGCATCCTTTTAACTTGCAAATGATCAGCCTTTTTAATGACAACATTTTTTAGCAGGGATGGCTCCCAGGGTTGAAAGCAGATGGTGATGCTAACCAGCTCCCTACGATTGCTATAGTTGCATCATATGATACATTTGGTGCTGCACCGGTATGAAGAGATACTAATTGTCTTTGCTGAATCATATATTTCCTTTGAGTTGCAAAAAGGTTAAAGGCATCTAATATTGTAGGCACTAGCAGTGGGAAGTGACAGTAATGGAAGTGGAGTTGCGACCCTTCTTGAAATAGCAAGGTTGTTCTCTCGTCTTTATTCAAATCCCAAGTCAAGAGGAAGATACAACTTACTGTTTGGTCTGACTTCTAGAGGACCCTACAATTACAATGGAACATTTAAGGTGTTGAGCTCATGAGTGTGGCCACTATTTGATTCTTATTTGGTTGTATTGTTTTCTTTTATGTCATTCACACTTTTTTCTTCTATATTTTGCAGTGGCTTAGGAGCCTTGATCAGCGAGTGCGTGAGAGCATTGATTATGTTGTTTTCAGATATTTGCAGACAATAGTAGTTTGGGTGTCAATCCTTCTTACCTAAATTCATGGCTAGATCTTTTGTCGCATACACCAATAATTGGCACTCTTGGAGTATGTTCTTTGAGATCCGCAAGCACAAATATCTTGAACTACTCTATAAGTATGTGAATTTTTGCATTTCTACTTTGTTTTGCGATTTTATCAGTCTGTTTTTAGAAAAATGAAATGTGGCTTAGTAGTTGGTCTTGTGGCGACCTGGTCACTATTGGTAAGTGATTGTTGCCTAGATGTCCCTATATGATTATCCGGTGTTCATCGAAATAGTGTAATGCTATGATTTTCAAGGGTAAGAGCCGATCAGAGATGCATATTATCTAGATATCAAGGCTATGTCACGGAGATGGGGCAATTCATGGAGCATTTGAATGAAAGTTCCCTTAGTAGTACAATCTCTAATTTCCTAATGTCGTTTTAGGGGTTTCTCTCTGTAAGTGAGTTTCACACTCACCTTTAATTTTTTTTCACCTTATTTCTTCAATATAATCTCTTGTTTCACCGTGTTTAAATTTTTTTTTTTTTTTTTAAAAAGATCCCATATTATCTATCCTATATAAGTTCTTAGCTCTTCTTGCTTGAGATTCATATTTTAGACAGTTTTTAAGGTGTTGCTTCCTAGAGTTGGGTTAGGGCATTTAGTTACTTTCCTGTGGATCCACCATTCTCTAGTGATGAATTTTAATATTGAAGGCAAAACCTTATCTCATTGAAGTCCTCATGGAGCAGGCCTTCTTCATTTCAAATTCAAGCTGAACACTCAAAAGCTTAGATGGTGGAGGATCTCTCCTATTATAATTTCTAGGATGACCATTAGGAGCTCAATATTGGAACAGTTGCTCTTTTGAAACAATTATGAATGCTTTTCATCGAAACTTAAATATTGAATGCATTTATAATTTTTTTCCTTTTTGTTTTTCTACTATCTATCCTTCATTTTGTGCAGTTAAATATGTGAAGGTAACAAAGTTGGGCATCATTAGAAGTTCGCGTGAAGAATTCCAAAAAGTGTGGGTAGCAATCACCGTGTCCGATGATATTCAACTTGTTGGATTTGAGTGGTGAGTCAAACTACAACTTAAACAAATATTGATACATGGAAATAATTTTTTGTAAAGGCATAGCCAATTCTGACCCTCCAGCATTGTCTTGTGGCTAACTGTGATAGTTTTATTTATTTATTCAGGTTTCTTTTTTTTTTTGTGTGTGTGTGTGTGTGTGTGTGCGCAGTGCATACACATGTCCGTATTAGACTATTAGGCTTTACTAGTATTCTTTAAATAAACTTCATACAGATTTTCAGAAATATGTTCTACATGTACATCTCTGCAAGCTATTATGCTCAATCTTCATCACCTTTTATATTGGGGTTGAATCATGTGATATATTTAGTTTCCCAAAACCTCACAACAATTTTATATTTTGCTTATTGGTTTAATTCCTAGACTTCCAGAAATGTAATTCTTGTTTTGCAAACTATTGTTCATCTTCGTTATACCTTTGTATGGAGTTGATGAACTTGCCAACATCCCAATCATTGTTTTTTCACACAATTGTTTGAAAGTGCATTTGTTTTATGGTTACTTAGACTAAATCTTGGTCACATTATGAAATGAATCAAGATGAGACAAAGCAAAAGTTTGAATTTAAAGTTTATGCACATTATGAAAGGTTTTAAATACTAATATTGAAATGTTGTTCTAGGCGGGAGATGAAGAGATTACAAGGCTTGTTCTAAAGACCAATATAGACGTGAATGAGACTGATGGAGAAGGAAACTCCGCATTCCATTGGCACCTAAAGACCTCCTCCCACAATAAGAAGCTCAGGTTTAGCCTAAGTTCTTAAGCTTCAGTCTGTGCTAACTCACATGATCCGTTTTTCGCAGTTATTTACATAATGTCTCTGTTGATTATTTCTAGAATTGTTTGAATCCTACTGAAACATGGAGCAATTACCAGCCTTAGAAACAGGATGGGTCTGACCCCTCTACGTGACTGCTAACAGAAACTACCAGGCTCTTCAGGTATATGTTAATCATCCCAAGTCATGAACAACAATTTTCTTCATGTATTTAAAAAATTGACATGCTGCAGATACTACTGCTTCAAGACCCAAGTGTCCTCAATTCGCTTCCAGAAAGAAACTCCCCTATTTTTTGCGGTGAAGAATGATTTCACTAACTTTGCCAAACTACTTCTACTCTATGGAGCCAATACCCAGATTCTCAACTTACGGTAATTTCTTATTTTCTAACTTATACCTTCCTAAATGGTATCATTTTTTTTAATTGAGTTTGATTAGAATGTTTAATCAATTGAAAGTACCATAAAAATTACTTTATTATAACATCACCCATAATGTGGTCTGTCACATGTATTTTGCTATTGATGTCATATTAACAGTGTTGATCGAATGTTACCAGGACAATTTTCTTTTGAGCATGTGAAAATAGTCTAAATTTTTTATGCATCCATTTGATGAAAACAATATGTTAATATCAGAATTTCAAAAATAGAATATAAATTCACTATTATTTTGAGTTGAAATGAAATGATGGGTTTTTGGTTGTCATTTTCATGCAGGATATGAGCAAGGCACTAGAGGCTCTTATGGACTTGAAAATGTTTGAGGTCTCACATATTACCACCATTGCAGCCATCACCATATCCACCATTTGTTGGATGGGCTACTAACTCCATTTGAAGGATGTGAAAGGGAAAGGTGGCGCCATGTATTAGAGGTAAGGAAAAATTGAAAATCCTGAAGTTCAGACATTGATATTTGCATACACATTCAGCACACTACAACAAATGATTGGGATTGTTAGTATTCATAAATGTTACCTCATTCTGGATTTTCTGATGATTTGCTTAACATCAATGAATCAATCCCCAATTTTCTTCAACCTCCAATAAAGAAATGCTGGATGAAGTCGGGAAAATGTGAAAAATAATTATATGCTTAAACAAGTCTAGGCATAAGCTCACTTGGGCCTATGAGTGGTGGTGGATCAACTTATGGCTATTGAGGAAAAGTAGTTGTTGATTGGTGCTTGCATGTAGTTCAAGTTTAATGTTTATCTTGTTACTTTGTGTTTGCAGCAGACCAATTTATGGTCATCAAGGGACAATCGTTTCTGTAGTGGAAGAACATGGATCCTACAAATGTGGAGTCAGATTTGATACACCGATTCCTGATGGTAACGATCTTGGGGGTCTTTGCGAAGAGGATCAGGGTTTCATTTGCAGTGGTGATTCCTTTAACCAAGTCACCATGTTTTTCCTCTTGGATATTGTCTTTTGTATAATCCTTAACAAGATACGCTATTTACTATTTCTGGAAATATTTGTTTCTTTTGATGCAGCTGATTTACTTTGTTTAGAGAAATCTCGAATGGATGATGCTGACAAGCTTGCCTTGGATGAATTGTTTGAGGTTAATGTTTTCGTACTCTCTAAATGAAAGAATGGGTTGTTTGTTAAACTCCGAGTCTTTCTCATGATACATTTCATTATAACAGATTGCCGCTGGTGAAAGTAAAGATGTTCCACTGATACTTTTCATGAAAGATATAGAGAAGTCCATGTTTGGGAGTGGAGAAACCTCGGTTTCTTTTCAAATGAAGCTTGATAATCTTCCCAAGAATGTAGTTATTATTGGTTCATATACGTAGATGGATAATCATAAAGAAAAGGTAACAAGTCAATACCTTCCAAATTGCTATACTTATACATCACATATAGAAATAAAAGTTCAGAAATGAAGAAAGAATCAGAATGATTTTTTTTTGGGCACTAATTTTACTTTTAAAATATAAACTATTCAGCTCAGATATCTCTGTGGTTAAATAATCTTATGTTCGTAATGCCCACTCACTTTCTGAATTTGCAGACAAATGGTGGTAGTTTTCTGTTTACAAAGTTTGGAGGAGCTCTACTAGACTTTACTAGCAAGTAAAATTGCTCCTTGTGTAATCTTTGTTGACGAGGTTAGTTCAATGTTGAAACATCGTTTTGAGTCGTAACTTCTTAAAATCATAGTCTCTTAAACTTAGGTGTACTTCTGTCAATTGAATGTGGAAGTAATTGAGCAATCTTGTTCCCCACAATCATAACCCCCAGTGAAGATAACTTAGTAAGTAAGACATATTTTAAGATTTTCAACAGGATTTGGGGAATGTCTGTCCTAGCTTTCTATTACAATTTTACTTTTACATGATTATTTTTTGACGAGTGTAGTTTTATTTTTATTTTATATTGCTTATGTGTTGTTGGTTTTATTCGTTTTTGCAACTTCAGTGTTATAGGTTGACAGTTTGCTAGGAAGGCGTGAAAACCCTGGAGAGAATGAAGCTATGCGAAATATGAAAAATGAATTTATGGTAAACTGGGATGGCCTACGTACAAAGGACACAAAGCGAGTCTTGGTACTTGTTGCTACCAATAGGCCTTTTGACCTTGATGAAGCTGTGATAAGGCGGCTTCCTCGCAGGTAACATTTTGCATATCTGGTTTTGATTAGTAGATAACAATCCTAGGTAAGTTCAATGAAAATATATGTTGTAATCATTACTGCATGTTGATGGTACACTTACCAGATGTTAAAAATCGAGAAAAGATCTTGAGTGTTATATTGGGCAAAGAAGAAATGGCACCTAATGTTGATCTAGAAGCTCTTGCAATGATGACTGATGGATACTTTGGAAGTGACTTAAAGGTTTCCAGTTTTCAGCTTTGCAATTAACCCATTCCTTTGAATGCTTAGCATATGTTCTTCCTCTAAAGCATTTCCTGGTTTCAGATTCTCTGTGTTACTGCAGCGCATGGTCCTGTAAGAGAACTTCTAGACAAGGAAAAGAAGGTAAGGTTCACAATCTTAGAACATAGATATTTCACTCGGGAGTGAAAATTTTACCATACTGTATATATATTTTTTAAGAGCAATTTACTGTATATGTTGAGAAAATATTAAGGCTCAAAGATGTTTTAGGATGATCTTCCTAGAAATCTAAATGCAAACTATCTTTCCTCTTTTACAGGAAAGAAATTTAGCATTAGTAGAGAACATATCACCACTTGCATTGTATGGAAGTTCAGATGTTCGTCCTCTGAACATGATGATTTAAGAAATGCTCATGAACAGGTATGTTCCCAAGAATCCTGTTACAGTTCTTAACACACTAAATTATGTGCCACAGTTGATATATATATATATATATATATATATATATATATATATATATATATATATTTTTTTTTTTTTTTTTTTTTTTTTTTTCAGGTATGTGCCAGTGTGTCCTTGGAATCTAGAAATACAGATGAGCTCCTTAGATGGAATGACCTATATGGAGAAGGAGGATCGCGGAAGAATAGAACACTCAACTATATGGATGTAAACTATTTGATAGATTTTGTGACTCAATGTTTGGTATGGTGTGACCATGCTTCAACTGAAATAAATGTAGTCTGATTTTTATTATTTGATAGATTTTGTGACTCGATGTAATACATTATCTTATTAATTATATTACTTTGCCTCCATTCATATGGAAATGCTTGAGTTTGGCACATTTAAAATTTTATTTTCTAGAAATAAAACTTATAAGATGTTATAAAAAGTCATTTGATAGCAAAAAAATATATATATAAATAAAAAAAATTTTAAAAAAAAATTCAACTTACAATAGCGTTTTTAAAACGCTATAATAGACTTACTATAGCGTTTTAGAAACGCTATAGTAGTTAACTTACAATAGCGTTTTAAAAATGCTATAATAGACTTACTATAGCGTTTCTGAAACACTATAGTAGTCAACTTACAATAGCATTTTTAAAACGCTATAATAGACTTACTATAGCGTTTCAGAAACGCTATAGTAAGATTATTTATAGCATTTTTGAAATGCTATAGTAGTTAACTTACAATAGCGTTTTAAAAACGCTATAATAGACTTACTATAGCGTTTCTGAAACGCTATAGTAGTCAACTTACAATAGCATTTTTAAAACGCTATAATAGACCCTGTATCTATTATAGCTCCAGCAGACATAGCGTTTGCTAAAACGCTATGGTAGCCTACCATAGCGTTTTTGAAATGCTATTAATGACCATGTTTCTTGTAGTGACGAAGACCTCACCTTGGAGCCCCCTCTGGACATGACAGATCTCCTCAAGAGCACCCAGAAGCACATTACCTTGGAGGAGTTGAGGACCATGAAGAGGGAAATTAAAGGCAAGAAGAAACCCTCCGCTCCTAAGGGCAAGAAGGAGGGAAAGAGAGGCGGGGATGAATAAAAGAGTAAGAGAAAGCGCAGTGACAACAAGTCAGAACCTAGTCGGTCCAGGCCAGAAAAAAGCCTCCAATTACGTTGGATCCAAAGTCGTGACACCCCTCAATTCTAGCTTGTCAAACGTACTAAACTTCATGAAAAACTAGGAAGAAATGAAGTGGCCCCCAAAGCAGCGCGGAGACCCCTCTAAGCATGACAACGACAAATACTTCACATACCACAATAAGGGTGGCCACGATAACAACGATTGCAAGAGTCTAAGGTATGAGGTTGAGTACTGGATCAACAAGGATAATCTATGTCCTTCACGGAGTCGGACCTAGTGAAGACCAGTCGTACAGGTCCCACAAGCGGACTCTACTGGAGATGCGGACATAACTCGCGGATGAGGACAAATACATTTTCCAATCGAGGGTTCAAAGCCCCATTCCCACATTGACCTTTATGGACAAAGATATAGAAAGAGTCTGAGTGCCGCACAAGGACAACCTAGTCATCCCGATCTTCATTGCAAGGTGGGAGGTAAAGAGAGCTCGGATAGGCACTGGAAGCTCGCTCAACGTTTTGTTCTACAATGTGTTTCACAGTATGAACCTCAAGCAGGAAAACCTGACGTTATCAGATTACTCGCTGATTGAATTCAGCGGGGAGAAATGCTTCCCCATCGAAAAGATAAGGTTAGCAACAGTGGTAGGAGAGCTGCAACTAAGAAAGGTCTTGTTTCTGGACTTCATTGTAGTAGACGCGTCGTCGACCTACAACCTTATCTTGGGAAGACTGTGGCTCCACCAAATGGAAGCAGCAATCTCCACCCTTCATCAGTGCATTAAGTACAACGCTAACCGCTCCAAATGGACAATACGTCGAGACCAACCTACGACACGAGGTTCCCATTATGCTGCGCTGAAACAAATAGAGTGCTCCCAGGTCCAACCGAGTCTTACGGAGCAGCCTGGACCAGTGTCAGGTCGAATGACAATGGAAGCCCCACAATCAAGTCGTACAGGAGCACTCTGCTTTTAAGCCAAGCAGAACAGAGAGGCCGAGGCAAACGAGAACACAACCCCCACCTTCCGTCGGTGCAAAGACTAACCCCTCTACAAGGTTTACTCTTCAGTAACCTTTGTAATGCCAGCGAATCTCGACAGTTCGCTGTTCTCGCAAAGGCCATTCGCGTTCACATCAGGGCCAAGATCAATGTCTCAGTCAACAATTAGTTTTTTTTTTTGATATTTTATTTCTCTTTCCCTAATCAATGTAGATTTTTAGTTCTTAAAGGTTTATGTGATTTGCAATCATTTAAGAAGTAAATAAAGGATTACGAAAACAAACTCTATTGACTACTAGAAATATGTAACAACAAACGACTTGAGGTGGATACAAAAGACTACATACTACAAGCATCTGAAATCAGTGCGACATGAAGTAAAAACTTGCTTAGACGATCTAATTACGTAAAGGTGTCTGCAGGAGGCCATGCAAGCCATCTGCAAGTGACAACAAAGACATTCAATAGACTTCGTTCGATCCCTTACCAAGATAAATGACAAAGTGTCATAGAGGATTGAAAGGACTGAGCGGTAGATTGCTCGGTCAAATCACCTCAGGAAAATGCCCTTACAAAAGCATTGCAGACCTTACAAATGGATGACTGATTTCCTCAAAAGGCATCCTACTTCCTTGATGACTTCCTCGAACAGTTTTCGGCCTCTCGAAAAAGATAGAAGAAGGCGGACGAGGATGGCCACAAGCGATGACGTTTTTCACGTGCACGGTAACGGGGGTGACTAAGAGATTCCACACCCGAAAGCATCACGCATCTGCTAATACTTCGATCAGCCACAAGTTAGCACCGGGAACCGCATACAAGCGGACACAATCGGCACAAAGTAACACCAGGGCATCTCCCTTGGTAGATAATCCGTACTACTTCTCCGCAATTTGAAAAGAAATTACGAGATCTCGGCGAATCAACTACGTGCCCACCTAGAACAGATGACCACGCATAATGGTGATTATGATCATGCCCGATCGGTGCAAGTGTCAGAACATTCAAAGACTTTATTGCTAGAAATCTCCCTTAAGCCTTTGGAAAACCCAAAATATTTTCTTCAAACAAAAACATTACAAGGAATACGCTCTGCGAAACATAGTGCCTACAACGATCGGAGAACACCATCATATAGACATGTTGGTTCACCAAACGGGCGCCCCAACATTAACTGTCAAGCATTGAATACCGTATGGGAAATGAGGAGACAACGGTTCCCAATGAGACTGTGCAGACCACGTTCGTTCAATTAATTGCGTTGTACACAACCCCATTAATTGAGAAGGAGTAACCGATATACAACCGTCTTGCAGCTTACGTCACACACGTGTTACCGCACAATCTATATCGTACACCATTCAAACAACATTTTGCTACATGTTTGGCACGAGCACAAATCCAAATCAGCTTTAACGCATGGATCGTACCTATGAATTAATGTTTAATTTAAGGTAATGTTGTCTACACAGTGCGCGACACTAGTGGACATGGATTCACATGCCCTCAAATAGGCAGAATCTCTCTTCGACTAGGCAAGCTTTGTCAGCCAAGGCAAATGATGATGACTTCTGGTACGTCTTGATACCTTGTCTGCCCATCGCGGATCCCGATGGTTTAGAAAGTGGGAGTCTAATCAGCGTTATCACGCCTGGTGACGACGACTAGCCAGGGATTGTTGCCCCCTTCGTGGTCAATGATCGCCGAACCTGATCAGGTAAGCCTAGCCGATGATGACTGACAACGAAAGCGTATGATCAAAACCCAGACTTGTAGCCCCCATTGCGCGGCTGCAGTTGGTTTGGAAGGTGGGAGCCTAGTTAGTCCCGAACTGATTTCGACGGCTCGCCACAGGACCACTGTTTTTCAGCGTGGCCGTCGAATTGCCAATCCTGGACTTGTAGCCCCATTACACGGGTGTAGATAGTTTAGAAGGTGGGAGCTTAATCAGCCACAAACTGATTTCGACGGCTCGCCACGGGACCACTGTTTTTCAGCGTGGCCGCCAAATTGCCAACCCTGGACTTGTAGCCCCACTGAGCGGGTGTAAATAGTTTAGAAGGTGGAACCCTAGTCAGTCGCAAACTGATTTCGATGGCTCGCCACGGGACCACCGCTGTCACGACCCGATCCACAGAGTACTATATTGACCGTTTTGGGCCCAAGGCCCGCACGACTTTAAAACGCGAAGTACTTTGTAGATCCAAACTCGTACATATTTAGCACATCCCCTTCCCTCATCTAGGTGATGTGGGATTATAATCTACCCTTAGTAGCTCGCCCAACCCCTATTGGGATCCACGAGCCTATTGGGATTCGCCATCACAGGCCTCTCCCGCACCCTCTCCCTTAGGTCTGCCCACACAAGGGTATCACAATCCACCCCCTTAAGGGAGCCTAGCGTTCTCGTTGGCACACTTTCGGCTAGGTCCGACTCTGATACCATACTGTCACGACCCGATCCACAGAGTACTATATTGTCCACTTTGCCCACACAACTTTAAAACGCGTAGTACTTTGTAGATCCAAACTTGTACATATATACCACATCCCCTTCCCTCAACTAAGCGATGTTGGACTATAATTTTTCATTGGTAGCTCGTCCAACCCCTATTGGGATTCACGGGCCTATTGGGCTTCGCCATCACGGGCTTCTCTTGCACCCTCCTTGTGATACCGTTGTGTGGACAGATTCACCAACCTATTGATTTTTAATTGCTTATAAATATAATAGAATTTGAAGGGTATTTTCGACAATTCAAAAATCAGGATTAAGACACACACATTCACATTCCTAATAAACTTGCATTATATAGTTTAGATTAGACAGGCCTAGGGCTGGGCACTTTAGACCGAAAAATTGGATCGAACCGGAAACCGGACTGACCGGTCCTGATCGGGTCGGTTTTTAAATTTTATTTTTAATATTCGGTCCTAAAATCGGATCGGACCGAAATTATCGGTTCGGGCTTTGGTTATAGTTTTCCAAAACACTCGATTAACCGGCCTAGGCCGACCAATTTAAATGGCATTTTAATAGCAAGTCTGGCCCAATTTCAATAGCATTTTAATAGCCCAAGATCAAGTCTGGCCCAATTTAAATAGCATTTTAATAGCCTCTCCATCCCATTCCAGATACTTCCATTCCCTTCAGCTTCCAGCCACTTCCATTCTCTTCATTCAGGAAGCAAATCAACCAACAAACTCTTCACTAGATGTAAGCAAGCAAACCAAGATGTAAGCAGTGAGTGATTGAAGAATTAGGCTTTGCTAGCTCAAGATCTCTTCACAAGATGAAAGCAAGCAAACCAACAAACTTCTCTCCATTAAGTTCAGCAGCGATGGAGTTTGTTGTGGTGGCGAGCCTCGTCACGGATGTTCTCCTCGACAGACGGTGGTGGTGCAACTTGCTTTCCATTAGTGGATGTGGAGTCTGTGGCGGCACAATATTTGATGGTGGGGAAATGGCGAAGGGATGGTGGTGGTGATTTAGATGGGCGGAGGATTAGGATTTAGACGGGTTGATTGGGGAGTAAGAAACAGAGGGAAATGAGAATTGGACAGAGATTGGCCCGACCAAAAAGTCAGTTAATCGAGACCCCGATTGACTGGCCTGACCCGATCCGATTTCGGTTGGTTCCTGAAATTGAAGTTTTTGGGGACCCGGTCCGATTCTCGATTTTGACATTTCGAGCCGATTAACCGACCCGCCACGGGAATCGCAACGTGCCGATACGTGAACTAACACGTACACAGGCGGATCGTAACCGGCCACAACATCATAATATAACACATTCTTGATACGAGAATGAAACGGAAATAAAAACTACGATAAAATTTCAACAAAATAAATATATATTTGATTCGCCCCGCCAGAGTCATATCGACAAAACCAGTATACAAACATCTAGTATAACCATATAATACATCTGAAACACAGAGGAAGCAAAACATACCCGTACAGGGTGGACACGACCAAACACCACAAAACGCGCCTACAACTGAAAACGGGGCCTATGCACCACGCTCAGCAGGAACGCCAACACTGTCTGCACTCCAATAGAAGCACACCCCTTGCGGGGTCAGCAAAGCACAAAGCTAGCTGGTGTGAGCGAACTAAATACAACTAACAGAATACTATACCAGGAAAATTCATGCCAGACAATAAATGATAAGTAACAAGTTCTAAAGACTAAATCACACCGTGTCTCTAAAGATAATATTTCTAAGTTCAGGCAACAACACAAGCATTTCAGATTCAACAATAACTACAAGTTTAGAATATATGTCGATCAGTACACGTGATTCAAACATGGTATATATCAAGCAATGGAAATAAAGACAATCTCATAATTCTCCCTAGTCTTCTAGGTATAGCAATCAGGTTGAAACCAAAAATCCTGTAAAATCTTGTATAAGTGTCTCATATCGTAGGTATCCGCATACAATACGAATGTGTCTCACCCAGACACATCCCACAACGTGCACCAGTACCACTACGGGCTTGTTTGTATCCTAATGGGGTGCCATCTGCCAGAATACAAACTCCAACATCCCGAACGACTGGCCTAACACGGCCAACCTAACACAATCAAATTCAAGCGCGCCGGGAGGGAAAGCGAGTAATCTCCAAAGCACGTCCTCCGGGACCCATCCTACTGCACTCTATAGTGGCAAGTGCGTGCGGGAGCTCACCGCACCTCAGCAAGCTTGCCACATGCAATAGCGTCCACAATGTCAGGTGCGAGTCATCTCAAGCACCATCCAACTCACGATGCGAGCAAGCTCCTAAGCATCGGCACAACAGGCATTATAGCGGGGTAAAGACACTTATACTACTATCCACATGCACAAATGACGAGTCTGTACATAACCAAAGGTAACAGACGTGCAATCATAAACAATTCGGCAATTTTTTTATAAAACCACGACTATGCCAGGGTCCCAACATGACCCAATCACCACGGTAAATTTATTCGAGTCAATTATCATACATGCTCAAGACTCGGCAATCCACGGTAAAACATGACATGCTATGCAAACTCGAAAACGAAGCATACAAGTCCAATGTCATTACACCAAAACCTAATCACACCCAAAATTCATTCACTATTCGACTTCATTCAAGTATATCATGCTTTCAGGAAACCTAATACATACTTCATTCATAAATAACCAACACAATCATCGAAATATCTTAAAACCCCGAATTTCGGATTTGGATTCAATTATACACAATTGACGGTATAATGTAAAAATTCAATTCAGGATTTCAAATAATTATTTTATCAAAATAAATATTATAATTCCACTCACCTGGGCGGAATGGATTTTCAAAACCCAATTCCTACCGGTCGAAGCTCCAAACACGCAAAACCACGAATGCGGGACCACGAAAATTCTAAAACTGCAAGGCGGACTCGAAAATGAGTAAATTAGCCGAAAACTGAATAAATAAATAAATTACAAGCGGTGCGTGACTGAAAGAAAAACTTACAGGCAATAGGAATTCGGCAACCACCCCGCCGAAACCCAAAGTTTGGCGAAAACGCGCCGAAACCCTCCCTACTCCGGTTTGATCGCCTCCAAACCGCACAACAGGCCGGAAATGGGTCTAAGAACCCTCAGAGTCACGAATGTGAGGCTCACCCATGCACCCAAAACCCGTATTCCTGCCGAAGAACCCTAAAAAATGAGCATGCAACCTGATTTTTGAAAAATTTCGGCCAACTCCAAAATCAACCTTGCATGTCGATTCTAAGGGCTCCCAAGGATGCCACCAAGGCCCCAACACGGCTGATCGGAGCTATGGAAACCGATCAAACCCCAAACCCAAATGAAAACTGATTTTTTTTTTTTCGAAAAACCACAGAGAAATGAAGAGGGGAAGGAAGAGAGGAAGAAACGAGGAGGAGGAGGTGAGCTTTGGTGGACGAAAATCGACAACCCAAACGAGAATCTGCTGGAGAAGAAGGGTCGAAGGGAAGAAACCTCGCACTGAAGAAGAAAAAAGAAAAGAAGGAGAAGAAAGAAAGAAAGGGGGGGTCGTTTTCTCTTAAAGGGTGGGTGGCTATGTGCCCCCACCACCTCTACTGAGTACACCCCGCCCAATTTTTTTTTTTTGAAAAACGCAGATATCACATCATACACACTTTAAAAGAGATCTCGTCCTCGAGATCGAACAAAAGCCACGACAACAAAACCTAGGCAAAAAACTCGGGGTATTTCTGTCTCATCTGGTCCTCCAGCTCCCAAGTCACGTCACCCGCTCGGTGGCTCCACTGAACCTTCACTAACTTCACTGTCCTCCGACGAAGTTGTTTCACATCATCATCAACAATGGCTACTGGCCTCACTGGATACATCAACTCATCCGAAATCTCCACCTCAGCAGGCTCTATAATCTGTGACGGGTCTGCCAAACACTTCCGCAACATGGATACGTGAAACACGTCGTGGATTCCTGACATACTCTGCGGCAAAGCCAATCTGTAAGCCATTGGTCCAATCCTCTCAGTAATCTCATATGGCCCTACATACCTCGGTGCAAGTTTCCCACGACTTCGGAACCTAACAATTCCGCGCATCGGAGAAACTTTCAGAAAAACCCTGTCACCAACATCAAACTCTAACTCCTTACGCCTCCTATCAGCGTAACTCTTCTGTCTACTCTGGGCTATCAACAACCGCGCTCTAATCAGCTCAATCTTCTTAGTAGTTTCTCTGATCACATCCGGCCCCATCACAACTGACTCTCCAATCTCTGCCCAACAAACAGGGGACCTACACGGTCGTCCGTAGAGTGCCTCAAACGGTGCCATGCCAATACTTACGTGGTAGTTGTTGTTGTACGCAAACTCGCATAATGGTAGGTGATCTTCCTAACTGCCCCCAAAGTCTAAAATGCATGCTCTAAGCATGTCTTCCACTACCTGATTCACTCGCTCAGATTGGCCATCTGTCTGTGGATGATAAGCGGTACTCATGTCTAATCTAGTACCCATAGCTTGCTTAAAGCTCTGCCAGAAGTGGGCTGTGAAAAGCGGATCTCTGTCGGATACAATCGAAACAGGCGACCCATGAAGACGGACTATCTCCCGAATGAACAACACCGCTAGACTGTCTGTCGTCCGATTTCTACTAACAGGAATGAAATGTGAACACTTCGTCAACCGATCAACAATGACCCATATCGACTCATTACCTTTCCTCGACCGTGGAAGTCCATCGATGAAATCCATAGTGATATACTCCCACTTCCACGCCGGGATATCCAATGGATGCAATAACCCAGACGGTTTCTGATGCTCGGCTTTCACCTGTTGACAAGTCGCACACCGTGCCACAAACTCTCCAATGTCTTTCTTCATGCCATGCCACCAGAAAGAACGTCTCAAATCTCGATACATCTTTGTTCCACCGGGGTGAATGGTGAAACGAGATCTATGAGCTTCCTGTAAGATATCTCTTCGCAACTCCTCATCAGACGGAACACAAAGCCGCCCAAGAAACAACAACCCTCCATCTGAACCCACCGACCAATCGGTAGGGCACTCATCCAATGTGTCCACTACCAAATCTGCTATCTGCCTCGTAATCACTGGATCAGAGGTCTGTCTCTCCACCACTCTACTGATCAACGGAGGATAAACTGCTAAACCCGCTATCATGCTGCCTTCTATACTGAAAGTAGGCTGAACTGCAAATGAAACTAATGTCTCAAGTGTTCGATACTCCTAAATCATCATGGTTGCCATCACTGCATGTCGCCTACTCAAGGCATCTGCAACCACATTGGCCCTACCAGGCTGATACTGTATCTCGAAGTCATAGCTGCTAAGGAAATCAACCCATCGTTGTTGCCTCATATTCAACTCCCTCTGAGTGAATAGGTACTTCAAACTCTTGTGATCTGTGAACAACTCAAACCTCTCACCATACAGATAATGTCTCCAGATCTTCAAAGCAAAAACTACAGCTGCCAACTCTAGATCATGTGTCGGATATTTTCGCTCGTGGGGTTTCAACTGTCGAGACGCATAAGCTACGACCTTCTTGCCTTGCATCAACACTCCACCAAATCCTGTACCGCAAGCATCAGTAAATACCACCGCCGGCTACGAGGTGTCGGAATAGTCAACACTGGTGCTGAAGTCAATCGAAGCTTCAAAGTTTCAAAAGCTTCTTCACACTTTTCTGACCATACAAAAGGAACATTCTTCCTAGTTAACTGAGTGAGTGGTGCTGCAATCAAGGAAAATTTCTCGATAAACCGTCGGTAATAACCAGCCAAACCCAGAAAACTACGAATCTCTGTCACACTACTAGGTCGTCTCCAAGACTTCACTGCTTCGACTTTCTCGGGATCCACTGCAATACCTCCACTAGAAATGACATGCCCAAGAAATCGAACTTCAGGCTCCCAGAAGTGACACTTACTGAACTTCGCATACAACTGATTTTCTCTAAGTGTCTGCAAAACAATGCGAAGGTGCTCTCTGTGCTCCTCTAAACTCCTCGAGTACACTAAGATATCATCAATGAAGATTACCACAAACTTGTCCAAGTACAGACTGAACAATCTATTCATCAAATCCATGAAGAAAGCTGGTGCATTTGTCAATCCAAATGGCATGACTGGAAACTCATACAAGCCATAACGGGTCCGAAAAGCGGTAATTGGAACAGAATGTTCCTCAACTCTCATCTGATGATACCCAGACTGCAAATCTAACTGTGAAAACACTACGGCTCCCCTCAACTGATCCAATAGATCATCAATTCGCGACAATGGATACTTATTCTTGATGGTCACTTTATTCAGATCTCGATAATCTATGCACATCCTCAATGATCCATCCTTCTTGGATACAAATATTGCTGGAGCTCCCCAAGGTGAATTGCTCGGACGAATAAACCCCTTACGAAGCAACTCATCTAGCTATACTTTCATCTCTTCCAATTGCTTAGGTGCAAGCCTGTACGCTGATTTAGATATAGGTGCAGTACCAGGAACCAGGTCAATCCGAAACTCTACCTCACGACGTGGAGGGATACCAGGAATCTCCTGAAAGACATCAGGGAACTCACACACAACCTCTACAGAATTGGTGTCGGGACAAGAAATCTCAAGAGAGCTAAGAAAACTCGACATCAAAGAAACCGAATCGGGCTCACAAGCCAACACACGAGGCGAAGCATCAGGTGGCGCTAACATCACCGACCTATGCAAGCAATCAATGATCACTGGATGACTGGACAACCAATCCATCCCTAGAATCAAATGATAGCCCTCAAAACCCAAGACAATAAAGTCAAACACAAAGTTGTACCCCAACAAGGAAAACTCGAAACGGGGACAATACTCCCACAACCAAACCGAACTGCCCAAGGGAGACACAACGCACAAGGGCTCCGGCAAAGACACTACCTCAAGGTTGTCTCTAACAACCAACTGTCTAGAAATAAAAGACCTAGATGCTCCTGTATCGAAAAGAGCCCTCAACAGGGAAGACGACGAATGCACAAAACCTGTCACACAACACATGTATCTTGAATCACATAACAACACACTAACATGCAATTTTTCCTACGCATAATGCACATAACACAAATCTAACTACATCTGGCACACCCAAAACGACAATAAAAATAAATAAAATAACATTCCCTCAACATTTCCCTAACCGGGAATAGCTGCTAGGCGAACAGGCGGTGCTGGGAGAGGGACTCTCTGACCAATTCCAGGCGCAGGTGCTAACTGTCCCTAAGGCGCCCTCTGCTGTGCTGGTCCATCCCTATTCTGAGGACAAAGTCTGGAAAAGTGCCCCAATTGTCCACAAGTATAACAAACTATATGATCCCATCGATTTGTCTGACATCTTGGACAATCACGGGCTACATGTCCCTCCTGACCACAAGTGAAGCAACCGCTCCTAGTTCCTGTCTGACCACCCCACCTAGGTTGTCTCTGTTGCTGCTGCTGCTGTCGATGATCTCCTCGAGAACGTTTGTCACCTCGGCGGTCTCTGCCAGTCCTAACTGGTCCCCCTCTACCAGGGTCTCTCTGCTGGACAGCGGCACGCTCTGGCTGTTGTGCCTGCTCAATTGTCTGGCTTCCTCGGCCAAACCTCTGACTACGTTCTGAACCTCTAGCTCGTCGAACCAAAGTCTCTTGTCTGCACTCGGCGTCCACTCGCTCCTGACTCAAAGTGACGTCCACTAATCTCTCAAAAGGACGATCAATCATCACCATCAGTTGTTTCCTTAGGAACGGGTTCAGACCACTCAAAAACTTCTTGTTCTTCTTCTCTGGAGTATCTATAAAACAAGTGGCATAGCGGCTCAACTGTGTAAACTCGGCCAAGTATTCAGAAACAGATCTAGAACCCTACTGTAAATGTAGAAACTTGTCCACTATCTCAGCTCTGGCAGAATCAGGAACAAAAAGTTGTTCAAACACCTGGCAAAATGTATCCCACTGCATCTCTGACACATCACGGCTCTGCCTCACTGATTCCCACCAGTACATAGCCTCTCCGTCAAACTGGTGTGCTGCTAACTCAGTACGCTGTATAGGTGTCAGCACCATCCTCTCAAATATGAGCTCTACCTTACGGATCCACCGATCCGCAGCTAGAGAATCTCCAGTACCATCAAATCTTTAACCACCCAAGCTGACGAAATTCCTGTTGCGCCGAGTAAACGAATCCTCTGAGTGACTGCCCTGCCTCATATTTTGTGCCAACTGGGTCATCATTTCCATAAAAGCCTGAGAGACATCCTCTCCAGCAGTGCCTGATCCCTCACCCTGGGATCTCTTACCACGCGCCATCACCAAACAACCTCTACGAGAAAGAAAACACACATACCATACATCAAACAACACAACAAAAGTCCTAACTCCTCTACCCAATCCACTCAAGAAAGTGGTATACGATGATGTTCTATGTGAACTAGTAAACAATGGCTCTGATACCAAGCTCTGCCACGCCCCGACCCGCCACGGGAATAACAGCGTGCCGATACGTGAACTAACACGTACACAGGCGGATCGTAACCGGCCACAACATCATAATATAACACATTCTTGATACGAGAATGAAACGGAAATAAAAACTACGATAAAATTTGAACAAAATAAATATATATTTGATTCGCCCCGCCAGAGTCATAGCGACAAAACCAGTATACAAACATCTAGTATAACCATATAATACATCTGAAACACAGAGGAAGCAAAACATACCCGTACAGGGTGGACACGACCAAACACCACAAAACGCGCCTACAACGGAAAATGGGGCCTACGCGCCACGCTCAGTAGGAACGCCAACACTGCCTGCACTCCAATAGAAGCACACCCCTTGCGGGGTCAGCAAAGCACAAAGCTAGCTGGTGCGAGCGAACTAAATACAACTAACAGAATACTATACCAAGAAAATTCATGCCAGACAATAAATGATAAGTAACAAGTTCTAAAGACTAAATCACACCGTGTCTCTAAAGATAATATTTCTAAGTTCAGACAACAACACAAGCATTTCAGATTCAACAATAACTACAAGTTTAGGATATATGTCGATCAGTACACGTGATTCAAACATGGTAAATATCAAGCAATGGAAATAAAGACAATCTCATAATTCTCCCTAGTCTTCTAGGTATAGCAATCAGGTTGAAACCAAAAATCCTGTAAAATCTTGTATAAGTGTCTCATATCGTAGGTATCCGCATACCCTACGAATGTGTCTCACCCAGACACATCCCACAACGTGCACCAGTACCACTTCGGGTTTGTTTGTATCCTAATGGGGTGCCATCTGCCAGGATACAAACTCCAACATCCCGAACGACTGGCCTAACACAGCCAACCTAACACAATCAAACTCAAGCGCGCTGGGAGGGAAAGCGAGTAATCTCCAAAGCACGTCCTCCGGGACCCGTCCTACTGCACTCTATAGTGGCAAGTGCGTGCGGGAGCTCACCGCACCTCAGCAAGCTTGCCACATGCAATAGCGTCCACAATGTCAGGTGCGAGTCATCTCAAGCACCATCCAACTCACGATGCGAGCAAGCTCCTAAGCATCGGCACAACAGGCATTATAGCGGAGTAAAAACACTTATACTACTATCCACATGCACAAATGACGAGTCTGTACATATCCAAAGGTAACAGATGTGCAATCATAAACAATTCGACAATTTTTTATAAAACCACGACTATGCCAGGGTCCCAACATGACCCAATTCACCACGATAAATTTATTCGAGTCAATTATCATACATGCTCAAGACTCGGCAATCCACGGTAAAACATGACATGCTATGCAAACTCGAAAACGAAGCATACAAGTCCAATGTCATTACACCAAAACCTAATCACACCCAAAATTCATTCACTATTCGACTTCATTCAAGTATATCATGCTTTCAGGAAACCTAATACATACTTCATTCATAAATAACCAACACAATCATCGAAATATCTGAAAACCCCGAATTTCGGATTTGGATTCAATTATACACAATTGACGGTATAATGTAAAAATTCAATTCAGGATTTCAAATAATTATTTTATCAAAATAAATATTATAATTCCACTCACCTGGGCGGAATGGATTTTCAAAACCCAATTCCTACCGGTCGAAGCTCCAAACACGCAAAACCACGAATGCGGGACCACGAAAATTCTAAAACTGCAAGGCGGACTCGAAAATGAGTAAACTAGCCGAAAACTGAATAAATAAATTAATTACAAGCCGCGCGTGACTGAAAGAAAAACTTACAAGCAATAGGAATTCGGCAACCACCCCGCCGAAACCCAAAGTTTGGCGAAAACGCGCCGAAACCCTCCCTACTCCGGTTTGATCGCCTCCAAACCGCACAACAGGCCGGAAATGGGTCTAAGAACCCTCGGAGTCACGAATGTGAGGCTCACCCACGCACCCAAAACCCGTATTCCTGCCGAAGAACCCTAAAAAATGAGCATGCAACCTGATTTTTGAAAAATTTCAGCCAACCCCAAAATCAACCTTGCATGTCGGTTCTAAGGGCTCCCAAGGAAGCCACCAAGGCCCCAACACGGCTGATCGGAGCTATGGAAACCGATCAAACCCCAAACCCAAATGAAAACTGATTTTTTTTTTCGAAAAACCACAGAGAAATGAAGAGGGGAAGGAAGAGAGGAAGAAACGAGGAGGAGGAGGTGAGCTTTGGTGGACGAAAATCGACAACCCAAAGGAAAATCTGCTGGAGAAGAAGGGTCGAAGGGAAGAAACCTTGCACTGAAGAAGAAAAAAGAAAAGAAGGAGAAGAAAGAAAGAAAAGGGGGGGGGGGGGGGGGTCGTTTTCTCTTAAAGGGTGGGTGGCTATGTGCCCCCACCACCTCTACTGAGTACACCCCGCCCAAAAATCTTTTTTTTTTATTTTTTTTTTGAAAAACGCAGATATCACACCAATAGTCCAAATACAATTTACAAGGAGAAAACAAAAAGGGTTGAACCCATAATGAATTAGTGGCCTATAAAAAGTGTATATATGGGGCAAGAATCCAATATAAGAAGGTGGTTGAAACTTGAAAGTAGGACTCATAATCTTTTGCTTCTTATGAGGCCCATCACTATTTTGGGGACAATCTTTTTTTCTTTTCTAAGTAATGGTTTGATATTATGATTTTATGGGATTTAAGTAGTTGATGGCTTAGCTTGAAGAACAAAGGAAAAAAATAATAAATTGAAGAATCTAATTCATTGCTAAACATATAGTATTCATACTTTATGTATTTAAGGAATCAAAGACTAATTACATTTTTTGTGACTATTCATACTTTCAATTTTAGCATCCAACTTTCTCTTATTACAATGTAATGATGTGTGATGATACATCAAAGACTGATTATCACGGTCGTACACGTGGCAGTGAACATCCATCACGAGGATATGGCGTCCAATCTGTTGTGTCAGCTCATGAAACCCAAGAAGAATAAAGTGAATCACAGAGGCCCAGACAAGGCCCACTAATGAGAAGATATAACCGAAATTTGAAACCAGGCTGGAACGAATCAAAGTCTGAATTCAGGCCCGACACGAGCTTTCTCATAAAAAAATAGGAACATTGCACCAAAAAGAGTCGTGGAGGAAGTTACGCCTCCACGGATGCATCTCCATTAAGGAGGTGACTGTTACGAGAAACATTTTCTTCTATTGCGCCTCACATCCTTAAATCATGCAAAGAAGCGACCATTATAAAAGATAAATGGAACATTCAACACAGGTATGCAACTTTAACTGAGTTTTGTCCAAATTTACTTCATTCTTCAAACAAACTTGCTGACTGAATCATCGGAGTGCCTTCAGCCACCAAAAAGGTGGTCCTTGGCAGTCTAACATCTGTTTTGCATGTCAAACTCAAAGGATGACGATTTTTAAACGCATCAGTTTGGCGTCATCCTTGGAGAACGACGACATTTCTTTCCAAAAAGAAAATTCAGTAACAAATCTCACTAAGACTTGGTTAACAATCAAACAACTATCAAGATCAATGGAACATTCCATGAATCTTCAATCTAACGGTGAACAAAATGACATGTCGCCTAACATTGATCCAGCGACAACCGTCGAATTAACCGCACCTGTTAGATAACATGTAACAATTCAGACGTCTCTGACATCTTGGGAAATCCCCTCGGATCTCTGAGTAGAGATGCTTATGCCTCAGATTAACCATGTAATCGAGATGGTGGACATAATCATCTAAGACCTGGAGGGCAGCAAACCTCCGGATTTAATCAAGGGAAGTTCGGAAAACTACAACCAAAGAAGCTTAAATGCGAAAAATTGTTCGCGACCTTGATAGAGATTTGAAGCGAGATCCTTAAAGCTATGACAAGAAGGGAAGATGTCAAATGGCCACAAAAAATGAGAGGAGATCTGGAGAGGCGGAACAAGAACAAATATTGCTTCTTCCACAACGATTACGACCACGATACTAAATATTGTCATAGTCTGAAGCACGAGATTGAACACTATATCAGAAAGGGACAACTCGAAAAATTCGTCGAACTTGATAACAAAACAATCATCTCAAGGGAGCGAGCAAAAGAGACAATATACGTTTTGCACGGTGCAGCTGGAGAAAATGAGCGATCTAATCGACCCCATGGATTCACAAAGTTGGTGCAATCTCCTCCACTATGCACCAATGCTTAAAGTACCATACCTACAATGGTATCGAAAGAATAAAAGGAGATTAACCAGTGAACCTTGAGTGTCATTTCACAGCGATAAAAACTCTCCATAAATAGCAATTACTGCAATGACCGAAGAAGCCTTCACTGCAACTTGATGAAAAGAGTTCGGACTCTTCGGACAACAATCAGTCCGCAAGATTGACCTAACATTGGACAACCGCAAGAAGAAACGATCAAAGTCTACCTAGACAACGAAATGGATAAAGTAGTCCGAATTGACACAAAGATTCATCCCAAACTCGCCAAGGAACTAATCCAGCTGTTGAAAGATAACCATGATATTTTTGCATGGACAATGAATGATATGGTAGGGATAGACCCATCCATCACCTCTCACAAACGACAAGTGAACATGGACAAGAAGCCAGTTCCACAAAAGAATACCGGTGGCCCCGGAGCGTAATCAGACAATAAATAAGAAAGTGCACCGACTACTCAATGTAGGGATAATAAGAAAATCTCACTACCCGGATTAGTTGGCAAATACGGTGCTAGTAAAAAAGAAGAACGACAAATGGAGGGTGTGTATGGACTACACAAATCTAAATAAAGCTTGCCTTAAAGACTCACTTCCGTGAATATATCAGATAGTGTATGCAACTGCCGATCACGAATTGCTGAGCTTCATGGATGCATACTCCGGGTATAATCAGATACAAATGTACCCTCCCGACAAAGAAAAAACATATTTCATAACGTAAAGGGGTACATATTGTTATCGGATAATGCCTTTCGGATTAAAGAACGCGGGAGCAACGTACCAGCGGTTAGTGAACAAAATGTTCAATTATCAAATCAGCAAAACAATGGAAGTTTACATCGACGATGTGCTTGTCAAAGCACACATCGAGCAAACCACATCATATATCTTGAACATGTTTTTTCCCAGCTGTGAAAGTATAAGATGAAACTGAATCTAAAAAAGTGCACCTTTGGAGTAGAGTCAGGGAAGTTTCTCTGGTACATGGCCAACCAAAGAGGAATTGAGAATAATCCAAAGCAGATACAAGCGCTTATCAACATGCAGTCACCAACAAAAGTAAAAGATGTCCAAAGTCTTAATGGGAGAATATCAGCTCTGAACAGGTTCATCTTCAGATCATCAGAAAAATGTCTACATTTCTTCAAAATTTTGAAGGGGAACAAGACACTTGAGTGGAATGTTGAATGTGAGGAAGCCTTTCAAAGCCTTAAGACGTATATGGGAAGCACAGAGCTACTAACAAAATCGAACACGAGAGAAACATTGTATCTATATGTGTTCGATCACGCGGTGAGATCGGCGTTGATACGGGAAGAAAACGAAGTGCAAAAACCAGTGTACTACATCAACATAACACTCACAGATGTAGAAATCAGCTATCGGCCCTAGAGAATTTGGCATTCACTCTAATCATGTCGACAAGAAAATTGCGACCATACTTCAAAAATACCCGAATGAAAGCCTACCACCAGAAAACCACAGAGCTAGTAGAAGGCTTCCGGAATGCTACCATTCAACAGTGCGCAAGGGCAGAGAACAAAAGAGTCGACGAACTAGCAATGGAAGCATCGACAACTAAGGACAATGACAACCCACTCGTCATGACACAATGAAACTCCATACTTGAAAACAAAACAAAAAAAACATGCATCGTGAATCAAGAAAACAATTGGACAACTCCAATCTTGACGTATATATCAAACGAAGAACTCCCAGCAGATAAAATGAAAGCTAAAAAGCTACGAAATCGGGCAACAAGATACACAATGATCAATGACAAACTATACAGAAGGTCTGCCACGAGCCCGTTGCTAAGGCGCCTTGCACCAGGAGATGTTGAATACGTTCTGCAAAAAATCCACCACGGCACACGCAAAAATCGTCTAGGAAAAAAATGCTGGCCTATAAAGCTCTCACACTGGGTTATTATTGGCCAACGATGCAAGCAAATGCTCAAAAACTCATTCGCAAATGAGACAAATGCCAAATATGTGCCCCATACACTCACATGTCAGGACAAAACCTGATCCCGATTAACAACCCCTGGCCATTCACACAATGGGGAATGGACATTGTAGGACCACTCCCAACATCCGATAAGAAGAAGTTTATCCTCGTAGCAGTAGACTACTTTACCAAGTGGGTAGAAGTAGCGCCCCTCACAAAGATAGAAAAAGCCCAAGTCGAGAAGTTTTTTTTATAGAGACATCATATGTAGATTCGGGATCTCAAGGGTAATTGTCACAGACAATAGGAAACAATTCGAAGGCAAGAAGGTTAAGAAGTTATGCGAAAATCTGAATATCTAGCAACATTTCTCTGCGCTCGCTCCTCTACAAGAAACCAGACAAGCCGAGGTCACCAATAGGACAATCTTGGAAGGAATTACAAGAATACTCGAGGCAACAAAATGATTGTGGACATCCGAGTTACCCGGCGTCCTTTGGGCGTACAGAATAACAAAATGAACTTCGACAGGAGAAACACCTTTCGCCCTCGCGTACTTGCCAGAAGCAATGATACTCGTGGAGATCCACGCTGAGGACAACATCAAAGCACTGACAGTCATACTAGATCTTATCGAAGAAAAGCGAGAAACAACCTCCATCAAAACAACAGCCTACCAACAATGTATGGTAGGATATTACAACAAGAAGGTGTGAATCCACACTTTTAACGTCGGAGACTATGTACTACGAAAAATCCAACCCAACACGAAGGAACCTGGCGCAGGCAAACCAACCCCAAACTGGGAAAGACCGTACCAAGTAACAAAAACCAATAGACCAGGAACATACTGGTTGGAGAACAAAGAGGGCGAAATGCTACCTCGACCATGAAATGTAGAGCACTTGAAAAAATATTATCAATGAATTTTTTCGCTCCCAATCAAATTCAAAGAGACAAGAGTTCAATCAAGACAAGGAAGTCGGATTAAAAATCCAACTCGAGAAAATACTCGGTACGGCTAGAGTATCGAGCAAAAACAAATACATGTATTAGACAAATGAGTCGGACATAAAAATAAAAACTTCTGGCCTGATCAACCACGAAGTAATAAAGTACCAGAACATAAGAGCTTAAATTTTTATCGTCGACTGTAATGTACGACATCGTAATCTGAATATAGAATTAGATTCCGTAAATCAGAGCTTCTACACGAGTAGAACGTCGAATATTGAAGCCATTTGTAAAAATATGGATGAACGAGTCAGAAATCTCCCAGGATCGTAAATAAAAGCTGATAAGCTAGACATAGTGGATACAATAAATGCGAAATAAAAAATTTCCATTGATCTTCTAAAAATGGAGATGACCAAAAACAATTAAGAAAGAGAAACAACATCAACAACATCTCCAGGCAGTATGGGTTCAGAAGGTTTTCCGACATTTGGATCACCTAGTGAATCCGGAACAACTCCCTCAACATCATCGAATTCCTACTCAGCAAAGCAACGATATTTGGACATGTCTAAACCTTGCATCTCCATGAAATCCAAGAAATAGTGGTGAACATTGACCACTATTTTCCAATCCGTGGCATTTGTCACCTTCAGCCTTTCGGTAACAGATGACAACACAACTTGGGTTGACGCTAATTCTTTGTCAACATTCGTAAATTTAGCAGAGGCTGCAGACTTGGTCTCGACAAACTCGGAATTCAGCTAAATGATTCGAATAGCAGAAGCGTTAAGACTATCAGAACATTCCTCGGCAGAACAAACAACTTCATCACGTTCAGCCTTTCACTCGGACAACTTTTTCTCAGCAGCATCCAAGTGGGACTGCAACTTTCCCAATTCTAATTCAGATGTCTCGAGGTCAAAAGCAAACGTATCACGAATATGCTCGAATTCCCTCAGCGTCGTCTGCGCAGAATCTGCTGCCCTTTCATGCTTTAAGCACTGCACCTTCAACAAATCAGCGGAGAACATGAGAAAATACCAAGATGTGTCCTGTTAGTTTCCGCTCAATATGTGCCACCTGGTCACGAACAACCTTACAATCTGACCCCATCATGGCCGCATAAGTAAGGTGTGTCATCCCTTCTATAAGGTGTTAGAGACCCTCATCAATATGGCGATATAGCGAGCGTACGAGCATAAGAGCCCTATTAGCCAACCGCTAATGAGGTTGCGAGCGTTGTCCTGCACATCAACCTCAGAAGGCCAAAAGATCTCCCCTGCCACAATAGAAGCAGGATGAGATGCGGAGGGAGTAGTTGTCAATCCCGAGGTCTCTGCCACGTTAGAAGAAGCAGGAAGCTTAAAGTCTCGAGCTCGGGCAGCAACTCAATCCTCCATTGTCAGATCGTACTTGAAGTCATCCAAGGTCTTAGTACCCTTCGAATTTTTCGAGTGCCAAAGACCAAGCTGAAGCATTTTATTCTCAATAATGCGCAAGTCATCAATCAATAGGCCCGCGAAGGCGGGCAAACCATAAGAGGCAACGAGGTTTTTCTCGTGGTCATTTAAAGAACAAGAAACTTCATTCTTACTCCTTTTGAGAACTCGGTTTACCTCCTCATCCTCTCGAGCAAAAGAATCATCATCCGAACCACGACCTCCTTTCCGGAGAGAAGCTAATTAAGAGGGAGCCCCAGCAGCATCAAGAACCGAAGAAACAAGCTTATTTCTCTTCGACACACGGTCGGAACTGACAGCCAGCATCTTGGAAGGACTGGGAGGCCTAGGAACTTTTCGTTTCCTAACAATCAAGCCGGTACTCCCACAACCTTGGGCAGCAACTGAAGTAACTCAGCCCATGCGCTCGTCAACAGAACCTTCTTGGTTGTCACGCCCTGATTTTCGAAGAAAACGAAAATCCCAAAAATCCACGTAGGATTATCCGTTTCCCCCAAAACTCGGGACGTGAAAATTCAATAACAACAGAAACAAATAGCAGCAACAACTAAACATTATTAAATTATTGAAACAAATAAAAATCTAACTCGGAGAAGACTGGCATGGCTAGCTCACTAGCGAAACTCCAGTAACGCAGCTCAAAATCTCTAAACCTGAAAGGCTAATCGGCTACATTCCAAAAGGAATGTACCCAAGAAGCAAAAGCTCACTTGAGTCAGCAATAAAGCTAGTGTGAGAAATCTCCATCCCAAAATCAATAAATCCGCACATGACAACATCAAAATAAACAATAACAACCACACATCAGGTAGTTCCTCCATGAGGCAAAGGTGTCATCATCCTAATAAATAAATATGCATTATTTATTACTAATAAATAAATTTATGAGTTATCAATCCCCATAAATGCAACAACAATACAATTCATAATCATATTAGACTATTATTGAAATATTAACAAAACACATTTTTCTACCTTTAGGAAGACATTTAGTTCTCATTTAATGGTTGAATGAGCATTTAGTTTCTTCCTTTAAGGTAATCGTGCACATACAAAAAAAAAAAAAATCTCGCTTCTTTTCCACAATCGCATTATCCTCCATGTGCCGAACACACCTCACCCAAGTGTGCCTCTCTTGCCATCGAAACCACTCGGAGCGTACATGTTCCAAGTGGGATGCCACCTCGAGGAACATGTCATCTCACCCGAAGTTCGATCACTGGCAAGTATTCTTCCTAAATCTACACGTACAACCGAACTCACATGGAACGGTGCACCGATATGCAAGCAAATCTGCATACCAATAATAATATCACACGTATACAAACAAGTCTGTATACAAAAAATTCTTTTCTTTTCACTCTTTTTTTTTTCGGAGTTGTGGAAAAGAACATAAAAAAATAAACTAAAACTCAAAACTCTTTTATGGTGACACTTTGTCAACCATAAGTAAATCAACCACAGTATCCACCATTCTTTTGGGGAACAAGAAATATTTGACACATTGCCAATTCACATATCTCATCTCTTTGCATCATATGAAAAACAATATGCACACCAATTCGCATAACAATACAAATACTCAAGCTAAAACAAGTGCTCAATTAAATTCCAGCCAATATCTAATATTTATTTAATAAATATAAATTGGCTGGAATGCGAGTGCAACCCATAGAACTTCTCAGTATTGAAAAAAAATACGATTAAAGTAGAATAAAAGATGTATGTGATCCATTCATGTAGTGAAAGGATCTACTTATATCAAATTATGTTCATTAGTTATTCATGCATATATAATATGCTAGTTTATAGTATAACACAGAACCATGTAATGATCAGCAAAATTCAACATATATAATCATCAGTCCACAAAAGCTTACTTTAAAAAAAATGGTTCTTCTAAACTTGTCTTGAGTTGAATTGCAAACCAACTAGTGGTTTAAACCAATAAACTTAAGCTATATCCCCTGATCCAATCTAAATGATGAGGAGGTTCATCATGTATATCTTAACAGATGTATCTAAACCCAAAATGACTATCTCATGATTTAATCATACCTAACAACTTTGCCAAGAAAGTCACATCTCCATATGGCATCCAGCATCTGGAGATCTATTTCAAATATTCAGGAGGAGGTGGCTCCTTTCTTAATGGAATTGGATCTCCTAAAGCTTACAATGTCTCGCTATACAAACAATGGCTGCTTAACTGGAACTGTTATAACTAAATTTGTAGATGCATACTACTAACAACCAAACATGAACAAGAAATCGAGAGAAGAAGATCAATGTAAAGATGAAAGGGATGGAGAAACTACTAGCAGAATCTACGCCACTGCAACAACTTCGCATCGCCTCCATCTATCAACAACCATCTCGCCACCATCACTGAACCAACCACTCTCGTATCACTGGAGTTGATTCAACATCAGGTAACACTTGAGTGGACTGATCTTCAGCAATCTGACTATTTTCTTCCACATGATTACTTGGACCAGGAACTGATACATCCTCTCTATTATAGGCTGGAAGTGAAGGCACATCTGGTGAGTTACCATTTTTTTTCGAATCAAGAAATGGTATCACTCACGACACACTGGATGACCACTCCATCCAATGACTCGGCACTGGTCACAGTAAATCGATTAAGACCGAGTCACGTCTTCTTTGATAATATCGAGAGTGACAACATCCTGTTGCGTGGTCAAATCCTGACCGTCCATCATCATCATCAGATCTCCGATCCGAAACGAGATCTGCCAAACCATCAGATGAGGAAACATCAAGCACGGCGGCGGAGGCCTCTCCTCCACCACCACAGCCCTCGCACACACACAACATCGCCACCACGCAGAGAAAAATCGTTTTTCGCAGAGAAAACCCTATCTCTTGCCAATCCATTGTCGCTATTCACGCCATTACTTCCCCCCTGAGCTCTCTTTCTCCACCGGCCTCCATCTTCATCACCTCGCCAATGTCAGCCGCCATTAAGAAGAAGGAAACGAGAAAGAGAAAAGAAAAGCTTAAGGAAAAAAAAGGTTTTTTTTTAATATATATATATATATATATATATATATATATATATATATATATATATATATATATATATATATATATATATATATATATATATATATATGGTGGGTGGCTATTCGCCCCCACTAAAATTTCTAAAGGCAGTCCGCCCTTAATCTTCACAAAATAAAACCCTAATTTATAGTTTATGAAAGCCCAAAACCAAGCCCAAATACAATTTAGTAGCAACCCATCAACATTAGGGTTTACAAAAGAAATTTTTATATTTATTTAATTAGGCGGGTATTACAATATATACAACTCAAAAGAATCTCATCCCGAGATTCGGTAGAGGAAGGTAAGTAGGAAATTAATTCTTAAATAAACAAACAACCTTCCGAATGAACCAACACTAGAGTACAAATAATATACCATTCAAAAAAATAAATTTTCTACTAACCTTCCTTAAGAAACAAAACACACATCACGTAGACAAACAAATAGCTCATGCATATGCCCATAACTTAATGAGGACAATCACACAAAGATATATATGAAATTTATTAAATTTAATAAATATTAAAAAAAATACGGGGTGCTACAATATATACAACTCAAAAGAATCTCGCCCCGAGATTCCGTAGAGGAAAGAAAGTTAAGCGAATTTCGAAAAATACAACTTGTCAAACGAAAGAAGATTTTAAAATAAAAATTTCAATTGAATTTAGTTGCATAAATTTTTATTGCCATTGGAAAAGTAGGGGTGTTACATTGGTGGTGGATGACCACATCACCAACGCACACAATAGTCAATTCTAAAGCGCGACCCGCTTCACCCGATAGATATAAGCCACTATGGATAATGGCATCCGTAGTGAGAAAGTCTTCCACTGAGACTCGGGGAAGATCGCAAAGACAATGACAACTCGATTCTCGTAGGCTCCCGGAATGAACACAAAATCTTATTTCCGCGAAGCCTAAAGTAATTGGAAGAAAGGGATGCGTAGAACCAAGACCTTGACCAGACCCCATACTCCTCTCACAGATCCTTGAAACAAGAAGGAGAGCGAAGACAACTATTGCGATTGGAGTTTATACTAAACCCCACCAAAGAATGCAGAACCCTACCATTCATAGGGATACGACCTGTGACAGCCCTTGCTAACATCGAAATCATTACTTTCCAACCATTAGGGACCAGTTGGGCCGGAGCGATTCCAACCAAATCCAAGTACTCCCAGACGACCGTAAGAGCCTAAAACCAGAGAGGAACATACTAGGATACAAAGCGGTGTACCCATGTTTAAACGACAAGGACTGTCGCCCTCTTCGGGGAGAACAATCTCCAGATCAGTCGTCAATGAGTAATCGTGATGAATGTTGTCTAGAGTCGCATGTGTCGCACGTGCAGGCAAAAAGAAAACTTCGCATGCATCAAGAACATTGTCGCTCAAAACCCTGAAGTTAGACATGACTACGTAATGAGCGCGAGGAATCAAAGAATAAACAAATAGAAAATGAAGAAGTGTAAAAGGAAGTAAAACACACTCAGACTTATCATATTATAAGGATGAGCAGCGAAATGTCCGTTCTTGGGAGAACATGCAAGATATGACAGTCGCACGAAATCCCAATAAATCGTGCCAAAATGAACAGGTGGAATGAACATCGGAGAGATAATAGTAGCAACAAATATCAAGAGCACTAAATGTACCGTAATGTTGAAATCGAAAACAAAATCGCCACAGAGTTAGTGGATACTAGAACATACCCACTAACTGATAGGGAATAGCTGATGATACATCAAAATAGACCGATCATCACGGCCGTACACATGGTAGATAACATCCATCACGAGGATATGACATCCAATCTATTGGGCCAGCTCATAAAACCCAAGAAGAATAAAGTCAATCACAAAGGCCCACTAATTATAACATATAAATGAAGCTCGAACCTAGGCCCGAATGAATCAAAGCCAAAATCCAGTCTCAACTCGAGTTCTCTCATAAAGAAGATGAACGTTGCACCAAAAAGAGTCGTAGAGGGAATTACACCTCCACGGACGCATCTCCATTAAGGAGGAGAATGTTATAAGAAACATTTTCTTCCATTGCGCTTCACATGCTTAAGTCACGCAGAGAATTAACTGCGACCATCATAAAAGGTAAAGGGAACATTCAACATAGGTATGCAACTTTAACTGAGTTTTGTCCAGATTTACTTCCTTCTTCAAATAGAGTTGTTGACTTAAGCATCAGAGTATCTTCGGCCACCAAAAAGGTCGTCCTTAATAGTTTAACATCGTTTTTGCAAGTCAAACTCACAGGATGATGATTTTTGAACACATCAATGTATATAATATTCTTAAAATTTTATTTTATTTTATGAATTCCACGTTTCAAGTTAATGCAATCGAAGATTTTATGTATTTTTCTTTAAATATTAAAAATAATTTCAACAAAGTATTAGCGAAAGATTGTGATAAAGTTGAAGGTATAATCAAAGTATTGTTTGTTAATTATTTAAGTGAACAGGGGTATGCTATCTCCAAATTTGGGATTCAAAACAAAGGAAAACAAAAACAAGTAAAGTAAAATAAAAGTAAGCAATTCAACCTCCCTCGTCCATAATGAGAAGATAACAAAATCGGGGTTTGACCAACTTGCTTACCTAAATAGAATGTGTCACTGTGTGAGACACCTCGTTTTATGATACCATCACAAGTCTTAGGGTGACAATAATAATATACGTCGACAAGTCTTTGGGTGCTAATATCCACTTGTAATCAAGTTATTAAGTAATGACAAGGTTGACAGTTAAGTATTGTTCTTCACTATCCATGAGTAATGAGGCTAGTTGAATGTTGTTCATGCCAACAACATTTGTGGTGGATGATATCACAAATAAATGGTATATGAAGCGGAGGGGTAAGGGATTGAAATCTAATGCAAAGTAAATATGCTATTGCCAAAGAAACTGCTAATTCAAAAGTTTTGGGTGTTTTTGATGACCCTAAAATTTTGTTTCCTATGACAATATGTTTTTATCTAATATTGTACGCGAGGCTATGAAATGGATTTGTGTAGCATAGGGTTCTGGTGTAAAATGACCTCACCTCTTTCATTGAAAGGTAAACATGTTTTATGGATCCTAATAGGCTAATACGTCATGATAGAGTTAAACATTGTATTTGTGATACCGTTCATAACGTCAAGTGCATTTATAATCCTTTTCGATATATGATAATAAATAGAAAAATCAAATAGTAAAAGTATCATCCCTACAATCATGGAAATGAAAAAGCCATTGAAATAACAATGGGCACATTTTCACTGGTCGGACCATATTGAAAATTTTTAAATTTTTTAATATTGAGAAAATTCAACAATTGCTGAAAAGAACTGCATAAATACTTCCCTCCGTAATTGTTAATCGAAAATTTGATTTACCACATCACATCCTTTTTATGTCCTCCAATAATCCCATGGATCATGAATGTCAATAAATATTAAATTTGTATCCCTAACCACACACTAACAATAAAAGGGTGTTTTTTTTGTGTTCTGAATAGACTCAGAAGTCTTAATAAGAAGTGAGACACCTTAAAAATAATATTTGATTTTAGTTTTGATCAGAAGTTTAAGTTCTGATTGGAGTAAGCACCATGGGGGTGCTTATCACTTAGCACTGAGTGCTTAATGAAATTTCATTTCAATAATAACCTCACAATAAATTCGTAACAATTGCTACTATCCCTCCCCTCTACCAACCATTTCTCTTTTTCTCCACCTCTTCTTTATCATGCGAGCTATGCCGCCACCGTAGCCACCACCCTCCCTGGCCTCCCCTCCTCCTATTCTTTATATTCATTTTTTTTTTCTCTTTCTCTTCCCCTCTATTGAAAATGGTATGAGGAATGGAAAGGGATATAGGGTGGTTTCTGGTAGTGGTGGAAAGTGATCTCAATGGTATTTGGATGAGAGAAAATAAGTGGAGAATTAATGTTGGTGGTTTGTAGTGGGCGGTGAGTAAAAATATAAAAAAAAATAATTCAAGTCAGCGCCTAAAAACAAACAACATTTAATTTTACAGCTTCTAATCAACAGTTCATTCATAAGCAAACAAACAGTTCTTCATTCAGAAGCTCGTTCAAAGGGCAAACAAAAATAGCCCTGGCCATTATTCATTGATTTTTGTAAATAAGATAGAGTTGAGAGGGCATTTTGGGCATTCCAAAAATCAGGACGAAATCCACATGGGCACTGTTCCTGAGGGAAATTGACATTATATGGTACAACTACACAGCCTGGAGTGTTGGCCATGTTTGCACCAGGAGCAGTTGCCATGCACGTGCATCCAGGAGAGAAATTGTAAAAAAGAGTGTTGGGGGAGAGAAACTTAATGCTAACAGAGCTCTCACATTAGCCCCTCAGCATGCATTCTTCTCAACCCTTATACCCCCCACCACAACACAGAAACCCAATCGACTAGGGTTTTCTAGTCATAAAACATACATTCTCTCCTAATCTCTCCCAAAACAAAAACATCAACAAACAAATCTACATTTGGGAGAGCTCAAGGGTTTCAAGTAGATAAATCTAGATTTGGGAGAGCTCGATCGTCCCTAACCTCTAAAACAAAAACCACAAACTAGGGCTAGGGTTCTTCTCAACCCCTTAACAACCCAATCGACTAGGGTTCTTCTCCCCCAAAACAGAAACAACAACAAACAGATCTCAGAACTATAATTCTTCTCAACCCCTTAACTACTTTCTTCTCCCCAACGTGTTTTTCTACTAGAGTTTCTAGGGTTCAATCTAACCAGGTATTGGTTGGGTTAGGTTAGGTTCGACTGAAGTGGTTTCTTCTTAGGTCTACACCTTGGGTTTCAAGTGAGAGAACTTGCTTAGGTCTACACCTTGGGTTTCTTCTTTTACGGCTTGGGTCGACTTGCAGAAATTGTGATCTATATTGCTCTCCATCGTTCCAAGCTATTCTCCAAGTTTCTCGATTCCATCTGGATAAAGGTAACTATCATACATTATTATTGTTGTTCAAATTATTGTAACGATGTTTTGCTAAAGTTGACAATGTGATGACTTATTGTTCATGAACCTAAAATTATGAGGATTTAGTATCTAACTGTTGTCTCCAAATGCAAGGGAGAATCCAGAACCATAAAACTATACTTTGATGAGGTTGGGTTTGGTATTTGAAATGAAAGAGGTCAATTTCATTATCAATCCAAACACTGCTTTATTCCAAACTTCACATGCACATTTAATTCTCAAATAATTTTGCTTCCCGTGATCATGTGCTTTGAATTTGTAGTGTAATCGAATGATTAGGCCTAATTAGTCCAAAATCTTTTCATGCATTTTTTGTTGACACTTGTGACTAAAGTCTTTTATTGTTAGTAGTAAAGTTTTTTTGGGAAATACATATGTACATTTCAACTAAAATAGTCTAATTTTGATATACTATTAAATGATTCATTGGAGGGTTCATCATTGAATTGCTTGCTTCTTAGTTGAAATCGGGATTTTAACGCAGGAATGGCATACAAGGCATACGTTGTGTATCACGATCGTGAATCGGAAGTATACTTGACTTGGGCAGGTTATTTATCCCATGTATCCGAGTATAGGGGTTGTTTGTATAATGGGTTTACATCAACTGCCGAAACATACGAGAATTATGACTTGTGGGTTCGCTCAGAAGAGGCGAGAAAAAATCATGAGGCAAGAAACAACGATGAAAATGTGAAAATTAACGATCGCGTTTGTGAGGGTCAAGCCGAACAAAATAACGATCGAAGACATGAAACCCAAGCAAACAATGATCCTTGGGCATTTACAAGGGACTTGATCAACATATTATTAGTGGTGATTATTATGATACTTGTAGTTGTTTTCTTGAAGCTTTTGGTTGGTGAATGATATGTACTTCTTATGAAGAGATTTGAACTTCTATTTTAAGGTGTGTTTATTATTTTAAAGTTTGGGTTCTCTTGTTTCTCACTCGTTATGTTTAGGAGTAGTCTAAAGTGATAGGCATGTTATACGGACTAAGGGTTTCATAATGCAAATTTTTTGCATGTTTGAATTCTTGGGCATGATGTTTCAGGTTGTTTGCAAAAATGACTAACAATGATCCTTCTTGGGTATGATGTTGCAGGTTGTAAATTATCCAGCTTCAATGCTCCAATAATCATGAACTTCATAAGTGATTAGTTTATTGGTGGTTGAGAGCTCCTCCAGATATGCTCCAATAACTTAATTGTGTAGTATCCAACCCAGTTGCCATTTTTTTTTCTTGTTAATGTAGGAGCTATGGTTTATCTTTACAGATGAATGAAAACTTGGTTTGCTAGCTTGAACAAAAAAAGTTGATGAATAGAGAACCTCCAATGGAGAGTATTTATAATACCAGATCAAGAAAATTCTTTATTACATAAGAGTTGATGTGCATGAAACTAATGAAGAAGGTGTCATGAATGACAATGGAGTTTGAATTCAATCTTTGACAACTTGTTGAATGGATATAGTATTGTATAAATTTTATATACTAACATATCTTGTCCATAAGTTGATATTCAATGTTGTGTATTGTGTACATATCTTGTACACGAATCTAAGCTCATTCTGTGAAGGGGTTGTATCAGATTTCTTCAATAGTTGGACTTGGTCCATTTATTGGTATTTGAAGAGTACAATAAAGGGTATCATCCCCATTGGGAGAATGGGTCATTTCTTATCTGGGAGCTCTGGCTGAATGTATTTAGCTCCTGGTAATAGAACTTGCATTTGAATAAACTCTCATTGATAACATGGTGACATTCTCCTAACAAAAAATTCCACTTGAAGACCCTGAGCAAAGAATATTTCCAGAATTACGTTAAACTCTCATCTCCATTTCACATCTGAATAAACTCTCATTTCCATTTCTGGAAAATCGTTAAACTCAAGGCACTATAGACAATTGAGCTGCTATAGGCAGTTCCTGCAAATAGAACTCACACCTGCAAATAAAAATGATTTGAGCTGCTATGGACAATTCCTGCTACTATAGACAATTGTACACAATTAAAAACCCAACAAATAAAAACCCAGAACAATGCATTGGCAAAGCAAATTTACAGCAAAGCAAAACACTCATTATGAATTGTTTCTAATGCTCTAACAGTAACTCATCAATGCATCCAATACATCAATGCATTATCAAAACAAATCTACAGCAATGCATTGTAGAGAAATCTAAAGTTTCTTTCTATGCCAACATTTTCAAGAACCCAAACAGGGTTGGGTTCACATCTTCAAATCTAAGCACATCAAACATATAAATCTTCATATCAAAGCAGCATATGAACTATTTCTAATGCTATGACAACAACTCCAAAGCAAAACAAACATACAAATCTTCATATCTTCAAAATGACATATTGTCTGTCAACTCCATGTCGTTGCTTGAAGCTGGTGGCTGCAAAAATAAATAATAAATAGTTACATTGTGATCCTTAAAAGTATATTACGTAACAATATTTATATACCTGTGAAAGCAACGAGTAAATATGATCAAGTCCTTCAATTGTAGCACTAGGTTGTGAATAGTATGACCTCATTGTTTCATCCTTCAAGACGACAAACATACAAATCATAAGTGAACTACCATACTGAGTGATTCGTACCTTGTAAATATATTAAAGATAAATCTGTGTATTGAGATTCAGTTAACCATATGGCATAACATTGCTTGAATGAGGTGTCATACACTGTGAACATTCTATTCCAATTTGGGTAGAATCCTACACATGACATGTGAAAATAAAACTAAATATTTTTTACTTAAGAAAATATATATTCATAAAATTAAAACATAAAAGCAAAAAGTACCAAATTCTTTTCAATGGCCAACTCTTTCTTTGTTTTTTTTGTTTCTTTTGCGTTGTATCTTTTTACAAATTTTCTCCACGGTGAATTTCATCCTTGAACTAGAACGTCGACATTTGCAACGAACCGCCAGTGAACTATGAATTTGGGTCCCGGAACCAGTAGTATTAGTGCATACTTTCAAAAACCCCTCTGAATCAACATGACCATCCCCATCATCAGTTTTAAGTTCTTCCATTTTCAAAATGATCCATTGTTGAACCTTATTTGTCTTCTTTTCATTCTCAGCGACGAAGTCGGTCATTTCATAAAAGGCACTGCACATCTTATCAAACCGTTCATTTTCAGGTTTCATTCCCCAATATGAATAAACAATTTTAACTTTTGTATCACACCTCTTAACATATTTCCTCCACCCCCGAATAACATATTTTTCTAGTACAACATGAATCCATTTTTGAAACAATACTGTCAATACATGTTTGCATAAGATCCTCCTGAACTCAAACAATTGGCAATTACACTTAATATTAAAGTCGACAACTTTAAAAGAAACTTTAAAATTGACTAATTATTTTTTTTATCTCTTATCACCAAGTCTTGTGTAACATTGTATACATCAAAGCCACTCTCATCTATAAATCACTACCGATTCTACAACATATATTTTCTGCTAGCTGTTATTGAAACTCCCTAAATTTATTTGTGGTATAGGCAGCTTGAAAATATTTCTATATTGCATAAGGAGTAATGCAAGGAATCATTCGGTTAAACGATTTAAAGTCATTTTCAGCTTCTTTTTTAACCTTATTTCGTAGTGCATTTTCATATTGTTCTACGAATTGCTTCAGGGTGGTCTTTGAATTTACATAACTATTCAAAAAACATTCATGCTTTCATTCCTTTAAGTTGAAGGAATATCATACCCACCAGCTTCAACTACACATGAAAAAAAACTCTTACTTGGCCTAATACCCGCCCTATCATTATAATCAAGCTTCTTCTTGACATACGAGCTCATAACTCTATTCTTCGAGTAAAATCTTGATTTTTCGGGGCTCAATTCATGATTGTGATCAAGTGTTAATCTTGTCACTAACATTGTTCCACCAGGGCGTACTTGATCTCTAATCTTAGCCAAACATCCACATTTACTCGTACCACGCAATTTTACGACATTTTTTGCTTCGCTTTATGCTGCCCAGACTGACTACATGAAAGCATAATGTATTTAGGTTGTCCATCTTCATCTTTTTCAGTAGTCCTTACTTTCACTGTTTCATTTTTTATTACCATAATCACGATAATAAACTTGATACTCATCAATGTTGACGAATTCCATCCCTTCTGTATGTTCCCTTGATCTCCTCTAAATTTTTTCCCTTATTCATACACTCGTTATCTTCTACACTATCCATTTATGAAATATGTGTTATAATATACAACTATCGTTATAAAATAGAGACACAAATAACAATCCTAGTACTCGTATCTTGTATAGTCTATCTTGGGGAAGAATGCTGCAACTAAGGATCCACTAGAGTTGTCATATAGGTAGTTCCGGCCAAATAAATTATACAATAAAAACACTATAGGAAAAATAATTGAAATTGAACAATTTTTTGAGACATTTCTTTATTTTTTAGACATTAAAATATTTCTCATCATTTTTTGATACATTAAAATTTTTATGTAATAATGCCAAGCCTTAAATACTATTACCTTGTATAGTCTATCTTGGGGAACAATGATGCAACTAAGGATCTACCAGAGTTGTTATACAGGTAGTTTCGACCAATTAGATTATACAATAGAAGTACCATATGAAAAAATAAATCAAGAAACAAAAAAAATTACCTTCCAAGTCTTTTGGTTCTAAGTATTTGGTTGAAATTGGCGAGTAAATCCTCAATCTCAATGTGTTCAATCTAATCCTGGATCTACAAGAAAAACACAAAGTTCATAAGTGATAACATTTCTCCACAAATACCATATATATTTGTTAGCTGATTACATAATGCATCAATATGCACATAACACAACCTAAAATGTGTATCTGAAGATCAGTTTTAAGTAGGGGTGGGCATCCCATCCCGCGATCCCAAACTCGTCTCGATCCCGTCCCGTCCCGTCCTGATTTTTCCGGGTCTTAATGGGATTGAATAATTTCATCCTGATCCCGTCCCGTCCCGATCTAGAATGGGATGGGACGGGATGAAGATTTTCAATCCCACCAATCCCGTCCCGTCCCGAACTAATTTTTTAATATTAATTATTAATATTTTTATTTACTTATTTATTTATTTTATGAACATTTGCATAAATTAATTACTGCTTACTTTTCTTGTAACAATTTGGTTATATTAGTCCTAGCACTTGGGTGTTCTCAATAGAACATTTGCAACTACTGTTAGCTAACTTACTTAACAACTTTCTTTCCTTTTTTCAGGTGTTGTTTACAAAATATATTGTCAAATGTAGTCCAGCAGTTGCAAGTGCAACTTTCTTTGCTTCAATATTTTGCAGCTGCAAGTGTAGTCCAGCAGTTCCAGGCTTCCAGCAGTCTGGGCTTCCTTCAAAATATATTGTCAAATGCAGTCCAGCAGTTCCAGGCTTCTATTTGATATGTCCAGATTAACACGTTGATCTCGTCCCGTCCCGAACCCGTTTGGGATGGGACGAGGTCGGGATGGGGTTTTTCCCATCCCGTCCCGATCCCGTATGAACGGGATGGGTATATCTCGTCTCATCCCGTCCCGTGCCCACCCCTAGTTTTAAGGCTACAATGTATCTTCTTATTCATATGTATTGTGTATTCTAGACCTCTAGAAAACCTAGCCAATTGCTCCTCACACTAGAGAGCTTGTACCATCACTAATTCCATATGGTACATTTCATGATCGAAACATATATCAAACGTCTGAAGTGATCTATCTTGGAGGAAATAATCATTATAGTAGCAAATGCGTCGATGAATAATCGAAGGATGAAGGTAGTGACCAAGTACTCCCCCAACGTACCCAAGTTGGTCTGTCCCGATGGCCAGGATGGGCCTCAACAAACATGAATGTAGAACCAGAAAACTAAAGAGAGCTTGAAAGGTAAAATGAGAGTAGAATGCACACACCTTTGTTGGAGTTGAGAGTTAGGGTTTCCTGCTCCGTTTTACGACTACACTTCCTATTTATTTCTTTATTCTTCTGCTTTGTGAAAGCCTAAATCATTCCATCCCCCAGATTTGGCGATTTACCTGGTTAGATTGAACCCTATAAACCCTAGTAGAAGAACATGTTAGGGGAGAAGAAAGTAGTTAAGGGGTTGTGAAGAAATGTATATGAGATCTGTTTGTTGTTGTTTCTGGTTTGGGGGAGAAGAACCCTAGTCGATTGGGTTGTTAAGGGGTTGAAAAGAAACCTTGTCAGAGTTTGAGTGGTTTCTGTTTCAGAGGTTAGAGACGATCAAACTCTCCCAAATCTAGATCTCTCTACTTGAAACCCTTGAGCTCTCCCAAATAGAGGTGTTAATTGGTTCTTGAAAACCAGCTGAACCGAAACGAAATATAATCGAAAATTCTGAACCGAAAAAAATTGAAATCGAACTGAACCGAGTTGGTTCGGTTTCGATTTTTGTTTTTCCCCTCTCTTGTTTTTAATCCCCCTAACCATTTCTCCCTCTTATTTAATCCCCCATCTACCCCACCAATCCATTCTTATTTAGATTCTCACCCTATTCCAATACACCATCGTCCCCACCCTCTATCTTAACTCTCACTTTCTCCATTTTTTAATGCTCCATTCAGAGAAAGAGTTGAAAAAGCCTACATTCTTTATCTTATTTTAGGCCCACCCACCTCTCCCCACCTACCAAACTTCTATCTCTTTATTAATATCTTTTTTTTCTTTTTTTTAACTCTCTTTCTCTTTATCCAACCACTTGCAAGTTGAGGAGGAGAGACAAAGTTTGACTCAATCTTGTTGAAGTAAACCAAAATTTTCACTTGTTTACTTGCAGCAAAGATGAGCAATGGCAATTGCGACAACTTGGAACTTCTGATATGATAATCCTTATTGCAGGATGAAATTACGAGACTGGTGGAATCTTCATTGAATGTTTCGATTTTGTTTAGATTATCACATGGGTGTGGTGGAGATAGATTAAGATGCAAACAGTGCAACTATGGTTATAATATTATGGATGATGTTATAGTATTGTGTATATGAGATACACGACTATTTTTTTAATCTTATGGAATTATCAAGAGATATAGGCAAGAAAAAAATTAAAAGAATTCTCTATAAATAAATAATGGAAGCCTTGAAACTCTCTTTGTATTAATCTGACATTTGTTTTCCCTTTACTGCTTCCCATTCTCTATCTTTTATTTTATTTGTACTCTCTTTGTCTCTGCGTTTTCCTTCATTGCAAACCAAACTTCATTTCCTTCTTTCCATCATTTGTAGCTTTGACTTATTCATTTGGTGCTAGAGCCAACTCGATTGTTTGTAGCAGCAGAAAATAAAATTAAAAAAGAATAATAAGGGAAAAAACAAAAAATAACCGAACCGAAATCGAATCGATCGGTTCGATTTTGGTTATTTATTTGATAAATGTGGAAATCGAACCGAAATCCGAATTTTTGGTTCGGTTCGGTTTTGTTTTGGTCCATCTTTGAACAGACCAAACCAATTAACACCCCTACTCCCAAATGTAGATCTGTTTTTTGATTTTTTTGATTTTTTGTTTTGGGGGAGATGAGGAGAGAATATATGTTTTCTGACTGAAAAATCCTAGTTGATTGGGTTTCTGTGTTGTGGTGGAGGGTATGAGGGTTGAGAAGAACACGTTTCGAGGGGCTAACATGAGAACTCTGTTAGCATTAAGTTTCTCTTCCCCAAAACTTCTTTTTACAATCTCTCTTCTGGCTGCACGTGCATGACAACAACTCTTGGCGCAAACCTGACCAACACTCCCGGGGGTGTAGAATCTTTGATGGTACAAATGTATGTTTTTTGAAAAATTCTATAGTGCCTGGTCTTCTGTGCCTAAATGGTACCAAACATATGTATTGCTGACGTGACAATGAAAATTTATTGTAAGTTATGTAGGTATTGATGTTGTGCATTTATATATATGAGCAATGTACAATATATATAGGAGTAATGTGTATTTATTAAATTTCTCTCCCAATAATTTTCACTGTCATGTCAGTAATGCATGTGTCTGATACCATCCTGTGACGATGACCAGGCATTGTAAATTACTCAATTTTTTTTTCTACCTTTAACGATAAGATCAAATCTAAAACTATACTCATTTTTATTTTACTAAATCCAGTCAGTAGTGGCAGTGCCAATCTCTTTTTCCCCATTGGGCCCCACTCGTCTCAAAGTATCTATCAATCAATATCCCAACCGGTTCACCCACCCAACCAGCCCCCCACAAACCCACCCATCAGCCCTTCTAGGGCGCGAGGGAGAGGTGTAACTACCCATTTCCCTCGAGATTAGCGTCGTCGCTCATCTCAAAGGGAATGGGTTGTTAAACCCCTCCCTCGCGCCGTCTCCCTCGCCCCCTAGAATTAGCGATTCGACCGGCTCTAGTCCGTCACAATTCCACTCAGCAATAATAATAAATTGGTCGACACCGCGAGACCTCGCTTCTTCTCCTCTGGTTTCCGAAAAGGTCAAAAACACCGCAACCAAGAAAGCAAGGAAGGAAGGAGGATCGAATTTCTTTTTCTCAGGTAAATGATTCTTTCTTCGATTTCGATTTTTGTGGATTTGTTTGCGTTGTTTTTTATGATTATGATGATGATATAGGGTTTGGTTTGGTTTGGTTTGGTTTTGGTTTAGGGTTTCGCGATGGCTTCGAAGCGGATCTTGAAGGAACTGAAGGATCTGCAGAAGGATCCTCCTACTTCTTGCAGCGCTGGTAAGCGTTTAGAATTGTGATCTTCGATTTGTTGTTGTTTTTGGTTATTTCTGTGTTGTCTGTAGTTAGTTGATGTCTACCCGGAAATTTGTGACGTGATTTTTGATTGTGTTGTTGATTCGATGGAGTTGTTTAATTTATGTATTTTATTGAATAATTAACGGTATGGTTGGTTCAAATTTTTGGTTCAAAGGTTTAGATACCTGGAGGCAAAAATGTTCTTAATCATATGTTATTAATTGCCAATGGGGGTATCCACTTAGCATGATTGTGGGATGTTATTAATAGCCAATGGGGTATCAGCTTAGTGGCAGGCCCGTGGCGGATGGATGGAGTTTGGCCCATGGCGGATGGATGGAGTTCGAACCCTACTGACAGCATCTCGGGTCTGGGGTGGGAGGAGTTAAGGCATTTAAAAAAAAAGATGTTCTTAATGTCACCATTTTCCATTTGTTATATTTTATTTGTTGTGTTTGTGTGGTCTGGGAGTTGTGACTCTAACTAATTGTCTAGAAACAAAAGAGAGCGGGGAAGCTCTAAATATGAGTGATCATATAGCTAAGGAGTTATTTGTTATGTATGTTCGTTACTGAAAGTTAATGTTTTTTTTTAATCAATAAAAGCAGGGAGTTCATTAAAAACCAAAAAAATGAGGGAAAGTAAAAACAAAAAGCTATTTAGATGGTCAGCTAACAAGGGACACCAAGCAAGCCCCAAAAATCATAAGTAAAAAATGCTATCCCGATCCGATACACAAGTGATAAGGTCGGTTTGTGATGGTCTCATAAGTGATACTCCATTGCCAAAGTAAGGACTTGATTTTGTGAGGTGAGGAATGTCTTGGTTTCAACTTTCAAATAAATGATTACATTTTAATTATTACAGACGACAATTTGTTGATGAGGCTGTGGATGTAGAATGCTTCTAAAATAAATAGAATCAAATATTTTGGCAGTTGGTTTTTGGAATTCAATTACTTTTTACAATGGGCATTTTTTTCTCAATTGAAAGTTATACTGGCATCTATTATTAGTACTTTCATAGTGAGAATCTTTGAATTTTGAAATGCCGCCACAAAATCGTGAAAGTATTATATCTAATATCTAATATCAAACATCAATGCTGAAAGTATCGAGGGCACGGAAAGAGTATCATACAGGCATATTTATAAATGCATTGTGAAGAAAGGAAAAATATAACAGTAGAAGATGGATCTTGGATTAGTTACAGGCACGGAATGAGTCTCATACAAGCAATATTTCGTTTTGGTTAGAGAAGTCTTAGCAGTTATAAGGGAATAAATTGCACTGGATGCTAAACTTTGCTACAAAGCTGGGAGATAAGATTGAAAATGGTTAGGAGCGAAGAAGTGCTTTAAACATTTAGATAAAGGAAGGCATCCGTGGGTGTGTTAGGAAGATGAGTGCAATTTCAGAGATGGATGAAAAACAAAGGCAATAAAGAGTGAACTAGAAGTAAAACTTAGACGAAGGAAATAAACTTGGTACTATTTATTTTTCATAAACAAAAATGAGAATAAAAATCTAGGGTCAACACTGGGTTTCTTGCAGAAGCAACTCCGCCCTTCTATTTTCTCTTAAAAGTATAAAGGCAATGAAATTTGGGCTGGACATGTTAAAATCTTTATTTCAATTTAGCCCTTTCCTGTGGTCAGTATGAAGTTTATTTTTGGAGAAATACCTGAAGCTTTGCTTCCTGGAAGGCATTCATATTGCAGAGGGAGTCGAAATCAATTAGGCCACAAACCTCATCTTGACCGCAAGACCAACTTTGTTAAGTCTTGTGCTGCGACAATGATAATGTGGCTTGCGAATCTGAAACTGATTCCAGAAATACTAGCCTACACCTTGATACATATTCTTACTGCAATGACCGTGACAATGAAAGCGACGATCTCTATATTCCTTGGATTTTACCTCAAATTTTAAAATCATGTACTTTATTATTTCGGAATTGGAGAAAAAGGTTGGAACTTGCTGCCTATACCTTTGAAAGTTAAGTTGGAGGGCATAAATGCGATGGAAAGTAGTCCTAATGAAAATGGTGATGTCTTTGCCTTCCTTGGGTCTTACCTCAAATCTCAAAATCAGGTACTTTATTGTGTCAGAATTATAGAAATAGGTTGGAACTTACTGCCCATACCTTTGAAAGTTAGGTTGGAGGGCATAAATGCGATGGAAAGTATTCCTAACCTGCCCGCGCTATCCTTTTAAGGGAAGGATGGATAAGAGATATGCATTTAATTATTGGACCACATGAGCAATAACACCTGCCCCCACTTAACTAGGAAAGAAGTTTATTTGTAAGAATAGAAAAGCTTGTCCTTATTCTTATTCTTTTCTTTTCACCTATAGTTCATAAATTTATGTCATTTACATGTGTATTTGTCTTTTTCTTTACCATTTTATCAACTGTATTTTAATGAAGTGCTGAGGCGTGTGCTTTTGAGGCTTAGAATTTGATGATCTCTTTGTTCAACACATTATCAATAATAACTCTATGAAACTATTTTTGTTCTTCATTTTCACTGTTGGTTCTTTGTTGATGTAATAGTCAAAATTTTAAACTGCTGATTTGGGAAATATTATTTCTTTACTTATCGTAGGTGATATCTAATTCTTGGGCTATAGTACCACTATTCTTTAGGAAATTTTGATAAGGGGTTTTATATTCACTAGTAATATTTTGAAACACCTATTCTGAAGGTTTCAAAATAATTGTGGAATATAATAATTCAAATTGTGTTGGACCATACATTATAGCTGCTATTTGGGTTTTAGAAAGGAATGCCTGCATTTTGGAGTAAGAGCTGGTTAAGATTTGTAATGACATCAGAATCTTCGTGTAGCTTTGGGGAGTGTTTGTTCTATTCTTAATGGTACCGCATCCTACGAGGTTATGCTTGGTTGGGTTCGTCTGCTAGTTCCGACTTGTATTGTTTTCTCTCTGCAAGTTCATCACTTGCGTGGGGTTTTATCGGCTGTATATGACTTTATTCTCATAAATGATTTTGATTTTTGAGAAGCTAATAGGTTGGTTTTGTGAGCCTATTAGGACATTAGTATTCATTTGAGATCAATTTGGATGTTTCTGTGCAGTTATTGGAAGGGAGTATTAACCTGCGACCAACATGGTCATGAGTTTTAATTGATGCCGTATTTTGAAATTTATACATAGAATGATGGCTTATTAGGATATTGCAATAGTTTGCGATATTCTCCAAAACTGAAGAATGCTTTGTTAACAATGTTTTTGGGTCGATTATGGGACTGGGATTCTGCCTATTTTGGTCTTGGCACAATCTATAGATGGGATGACAGCTTTTATGTATAAATATTAAAACTAAGGAAGAAATGATTTGATCAATAATATTTCTAAATACATAATAGTATTCATTTTCTCTAGTTACCAAGTTGGACCGGTGTTCATCACTTGCTTTCGTATCATATTTTTCCGTTTTCACATCAAAACATGTACCATGTGAGTATGCATTAGATTTCCATTTTATTTGCAAACTTATGTACAACTCGTTCTTATGTTTCAGTTCCAAATTCAAGCATTATACGACATAGATGATGAATGATTTATGGTTATTCTATTTGTTTGAATGAGTTGTTTGTGCTTGTTATATGGTAATTTTTTAGGTGAGATTATCTTTATCAATTAATTGTGATTGTTTTATTAGGTTTTTGGTATTTCTATTACTTTTGTGATCGCCTGGAATATGGTTCTTTTGCATGCCTAATGACCAAAAATTATTATCACATATTTTGTCTTTTACGAAAAAAAGACCTCTCTTCCTTTTGTTTCAGTTTATCAATGTGCTGCAAATAATCTTTTGGAGGTATTTATCATGATGTCTTTGCACGTTATTTTATTTTGTAGGACCTGTTGCCGAAGATATGTTCCACTGGCAAGCAACAATTATGGGTCCCCCTGATAGTCCTTATGCAGGAGGAGTCTTTCTAGTCTCTATCCATTTCCCTCCAGATTATCCATTTAAGCCGCCCAAGGTTAAACAACAATATTTTTGTGGAAATTTTATTTATATGGTTTAGTAGCACACCAATTCAGCTGATTTCACTAGCACATTAGGCCTGAGTGCCTTGGTTTCATTGAAATATCTTTTGCATATGTTAAGTAACAACATTGCATGTTACAGTTGTTTTAAAGGCTGTTGAAGATCTTCACTCTTATTTTATCTCCTTTGTCGTGATAAGTTTGGAGTTTGTTTTAGTTATGCTAGGAGATGAAAGTGGTTTGGTTGTTTCTGTTACTATTTAATCCATAAACAATGTTTGAAGACTTGTTATTTTTAGAGAATGATGAAATAATTACTTGATTAATTTGAAATTTTATTGAGTTATGAGAAATGGAAGTGGTTGTAGCTTTTATTAGCATTCTGTTTGTGCTTTCTTAAATGGGTGGCCTTCAATATTTGAAGTCGGATAATATTTCTGTGCCATGTTAACGCGACCGTTAGCTGCATTATTTTGGTAAGAAATGCTTATTCATTTTAGATGTTTATTGGCTTGTGACTAAGTTTTCCTTCCAACCCTTCTAGAGTTGAAACTTTTATTTGGCATTTGACTTAATGCTTGTACTGTCCTGTGACCAAAACTGTCTAGAGACTGCACCATTCTGGAATTGTGTGCATTTTCTTTCTTTCCATCGACAAATACTACAAACGGAAAATGATCCAATATATCCTATCTCGCCTTTTAAGTCATTCAATGTGCGAGGAATTCATGTATTCTCAACCAGATGGGATCTTCACAAACATCAATACTGGGATATAATAGTTTAAGCTGTGAATGTTTAGATTATTGGTCAATTCACATGGATATCTGAAAGAAGGATGAAAAACATGCATCTTATGTTTAGATTATTGGTCAATTCACATGGATATCTGAAAGAAGGATGAAAAACATGCATCTTAGAATATTAGTTCCAGGGAATGCATTGTATTTTTCATGAATAAGATTTGATTATGCCCTGTGATGTGCATGCCATAAATATGATTTGATTTTACTTTCTTGTACAGATAAGATATACACACCCATTCATCAGATATACACACCCATTCATCAGGAACCTAAACCTCTCAATATGTGCAGGTTGCATTCAGGACAAAGGTTTTCCATCCCAATATCAACAGCAATGGGAGCATCTGCCTTGACATCTTGAAAGAGCAGTGGAGCCCTGCCCTGACCATTTCCAAGGTTCATGTTTTAGAGCTTTACACTGTAGTGGCCTTTACGGCTTTACCATATAGTAGTGTAGTTAAAATGTGCTTAGGTGTGCGACTTAGGCACAAAGCACAGTGGTGCACCTCGTTACAGTCCAAGCTGCCCCCCCTCAATTTTTAAAATATTTTTAGTATATATATTTTAGTCTTTAAAAATTTGATTATATAATGTAGAATACCATATCAAATTTGTTTATACAAATATTTCAATATGTCTTTGTTGGTGTAGTGGTTGTAGGTTTACTATTTTTGGTAAAAGACCTGAGTTCGATACTCTTCGAGTGCATTTTTATTTTATTTTCAATACAATTTTATTAGTAATTACAAACATTACTATAGAATTCAATGAAAATATTTACCATTAGCCAACTCGTACAAAATTTGAGCCTCATTTAAACTATTTTTTCTATGAAATTGTATTATGATCATATTAGATTCGCAAATTTCAAAAAAAAAATTTAGCTTCACCTAGACACAGATACAATTATTTTGCGATATTAGTTATATATTCTAGTTATTATGCTCGTTGCTAAGGTTATCGATAGTCACCTTATTTTGGCTTAAAATTGAACTACATTAGATCCAATTTGGTATATGCAATGTATTTTTGATGGTTGTATTTTTTTATTAGTTACTAGCTCAGGTAGAAATAAAAAATTTGGTTTTACCATTGATAACTACTATTATCAACTAATAAATATTTTTCATTTCGCCCCCCTTCGACTAAAATCCTGGGTCCGCCCCTGCGGATACGGGCATTGGTATCCGACACGTTGGCCAGAAAAACACAATACGAGATATGCTAGGAGACAGACTTGTATATTTTAATATTATCTACTTTTAGTAATAAGTTTTGAATTATTAGTCATAATCATTCACTTGTAGGTCAATATTGCAATTTATGTACTACTAACTTATCGTAATATGCAGTACTACTAACTTACCGTAATATACATGTAATATGCAGTACTACTAACTTACCGTAATATACATGTACTTATGCAATTCATGTAATTGAAAATTTTGAAAGATATGTGAAAGAGCGTAGATTTAAGCATGGAGTATCTGATGATAGTAATTGTGGGTGTCAACACGAGTATCTGACAAAATACATGTCGACACACTTTCTTTTGGTAGAAATAAAGTGTCATAATATAGGTTTTTACTGCTCAAGCGCCTAGTCCTCGTGTCTGAGATAACATAGCTATGGAGTATGGATTGACTTTGAACTCCAACAGATTATAGAATTGTTATCTATGGAGTATGGACAATTAATTTTTTTTTTAATGATGTAATTGACTATTTGACATTTAAGTTTTTAAGTTTGGAATCTTGGATGAATATTTTGTGGTTGATGATGCTATCTTTTTTATCTTAAAAGTTTATTATTTTCTCTTATATGAATTTGCATGCGCATGCTAGATATAAACTTCATGAGTAAATGTATCATTTTTATTATTTTCAAGTGTTTTAATTGGCATGCGCCCCGCCTTGTGCCTTGAGTGCGTCTTTGTGCCTTGACTCCACTACATATAGTTTATAGTATTTGGTAACAAGTTATTTTTAAAGAAAAGTAGCTATTTGACAAGTTATTTGATAGTTGAATGTTGTATAGTGATTGAAACGGTACAAGAGATCTTGGAAGGTTTGGTTGGAATTTACCATTCAACCAACCATAAGTCTTAGATCTTCAATGTGGAGTTCCATTTTTCAGATTGTGGTCTGAAAGATTGTCATACTTGGGCAAGTAAACGGTCCATAAATATGCTTGGAGTTGGAGATAACTTACATTTCATAAAATTCCAAATTATTGCCTATGGAAAACAACTCATCCTATGAAGATTGTATTTCTTGCCAAATATATCAAATCTCAACTTAAACCCCAATCAAAAGGTGTGATCAAATTTCAACTCTCTGTGCGACATTACCCCTCTGACCCTATCCTATTCTTAGATTCAAACTACCTTTTGTCCATTGTGATTCTTATTTAAGAAAAATTTATCTTGATGGATCATGAGCTAAACTATCCAAGTTGCTACTATTCTCAGTTGCATGTCCTACCATTTGACTCTTGACTTTGTATTCAAATGAAACGTTGGAGACCAAGGGGTATTTATAGCCAAAGAAAACTTTTATATCTTCTCTCATGTACTTAAACAAGGGTTATTTGCATTTTGCCCCTATTATAAATGCCTTATTCAACTTTACCTCCTATTATTAATCATATTGCATTTACCCCCTAAAACTAGCAGTCAACGTGCCTTTATTGTCAAACACCTCTTGTGCTATCATTCCGCTGTCCGTCACGTGCTTATCATGCACGATGTGAGAACGTGTTTATCAATTAAGTGTTGTTAAACTTGAGGTTTACAAATTACTGGCAGTAACTTAACCATATATAATAAATTTTAATTTAATGTTGCCCCTTGAAACAAAACAGACCTGAGAGAGGATGAAGATGACCTGTAACTCAAGCTCAACTTTAAAACTTGGGCTTGCAGAAACTTGTTCACCCAAATATTTAATCTATAGTGAAATAACATGTAGTAGATGTAGAAGCAGAGGCGAGTGTTATTGGTGGTGAAGTGGAGAGTGTGGTGGTGGAGGCGGATTATCTTGACGGCTAATGGAAAGTTTGAATCTTAGCCCTCAGATTTTAATTGCATCTGCCTACTTCAACTTTGAATCTCAGCATTCAGATCATTAAAGAGTATTTTGGGCAGTAAAATATGACTTTTTTTAAACTAGCACGTGCCTTGACAGTCAAGGTACGTTGACTGCTAGTCTTAGTGGGTAAATGCAATATGATTAATAATAGGGGGTAAAGCTGAATAAATCATTTATAATAAAGGGTAAAATGCAAATAACCCTAAAAAATTGTTTCCTACATTGTTCACTACCTAGACATGGCGCCGCATTGCTTGAGAAAGAACTGACCTTACCCATGAATATCAATTGGGAGTGAAGACAACAACTTAGACAGTTTTTGTAGCCAAGTAGGTTCCAATGGGAAAAATCTTTCTATTAAAGTGATGGACTGCGAGATGAAAGGTGGGATGGATGATCTAACGGTGGGAGGGTTTGGGTGAGTTTGCGTGTAGCCAGAAGAGCGTACATGGGCTAATGGGGTTGTTCTTGTGATTGGTGGTGGATTGATTTCCAATATCAGCTACAATTGGCAGTATTTGGTAGGAGATGCAATCTTTTGGTCTGGCCAGTTTACATGGTTATGACCTTCTCCAGGTTCCATAACTTTCCTCCCGTCCCTTCCAGCACCTTTATAAAGATATGGTTTGAAAGACTGAGACTCTTCTTACTCGTGTACCATCCAAACAAAGTTAGGGAATAAGAATGAACAAAGGGCAAGCGAAAGAGATTGATTTCAAAGTACTTCTTTCAATAGCATTTGGTCTTGGAACTCTCGTGAAAAGGCTTTGCGTTAAAAATTCCCTTATAGGTATTAAAAAACAGTATATGATATCTTAAAAAAATTACCCGAGGCTTAAGGCATTGGTTTGTTATAAATTGACATACAAGAAGGAGAATTCAATACAACAACAACAGCAGTGAACCCTTAGTGAGAAAATGCTATGAAGCCATATAGGCTACCAACAATGTTTTACTACTGTAAAGACCCTCACTATTGACGAATTAAAGAAAAGAAAGGTATCAACAAGGTGAATAGTGGCCAAAATCTTAAAAGAGCCAACTAAGTGAATAGTGCCTGTACACGTCTAAATTAAAAGGTCATGAAAATTCAAATTACTAGATTGAGTGACAATTAAGCTTAATTTAAAATCTCTTTTAAATCCCCATCATCAGCCGATACAGTCTTGTCTTTTTAGCATAATGGCTTAAAGAACATGTGTGTTGGTTTGAGAACTATTTCAAGTTATTTATATGCAAAAAATAGTTATCTTTATGCAAATGCATACCAAACAACGTAAGTAAACATCATTTGTGAAGCCATACGAGGTTGCATTGAAAGGTAAACATGAAAATAATGGTTTGACTTTGTCTTGTATGGATAAATCTAGTTTTCAAAGTCATGCGTAGCCGTCTGATTCAGCTTTCTTTTATAAGTTGGTGGTAAGGGTTGTTGTTTCCTTTTACAGGTTTTGCTCTCTATCTGCTCCCTATTGACAGATCCTAATCCAGATGATCCTTTGGTGCCAGAGATTGCTCATATGTACAAGACTGACAGGAGCAAGTATGAGACGACTGCCCGGAGCTGGACCCAGAAGTATGCAATGGGCTAGTATCATGTGCATGAATGATGTTTGCAGAGGGGGCTGTTTTCTCTTTTTTATGACATTGGTCAGTCAGTACTATGTATCGTTAAAGAAGTGTTATCAGTCTCTTCTCTATTCTAAAAGGACCAAAGAGAAAGGTAGTCCTTCCCTCTTCATAAAACACAGAATTGAATGCCTTTTATTGTTTCTATGGAAACTTAAGTTTGAACATCAGGACAAGGTCTCATCTTCAAAAGTTATTACCGGTGCTTAGTCTGACCTCTTACAGTAAGCATTTTCATCTCTAGATTGTTCTCATTTCTTTTCCCTTGGTGGTGCATTTTATGTTCCTGATCATTGCAAGGAACATGGGAATTATTTTTTTATCATGCCTTAAAGAGGAAATATATGTATAGAGGAAATTCATCTATACATCACATATGATCATTTAAGTCTGACCTAAAGAATGTTGTGTATTTACTGGTAAGAGTTAACTTGTTAAGAAGCAGGCCTTTGACACGTAGGTGACCCATTCTGTGGGAAGCACTCGGAGAATCATGTCAGCTAATGTTGCATTAAAAGTGTCGGCATCTATTACTTATTTTGTTTGAGAATGTTTCAGTGTTAGTCTGCTACAAACTTTAACCCAGTCATCTGCAATGTGTAACCATTGCAGTATTACTGTATGTGCCACCTATAATAAGAATCTGACTTTCATACCAGGGAGTTGTGAGAAATGAATTTCGATTTGGATGAGAAAATAAGGCATAGTGTCATTATTAGAAATGGAATCAACTTTCAAAATATGAGACTGAGTTCGAATGAGTGAAGCTTCTAGTGATGCTCCTGCAAGTGACTCATGTTGAACACTATTGATGGGTTTTGTGATGGCTTAAGAGTGACAGTTGGAGCTGTGAGAAGGGTTAAGAATGGCTTGAGTTGAAAGGAAGTGTTTCTTTTTTTCTCCACGCACAGGCCCTCTGATGTGAGCAAGGTGATTTGCAGTGCTTAAGATGTATATGCTAGTGTTGCACTCCGATTTGAAACTCGTCTGTGAACAAGGTGATTTGCTTTGCAGTGGTGTATGTGGTAGTGTCGTGGCATGGGTTTTTTTATTTGATCTTGAATTTGTGCTATGCTGATGCTGGAATTAACATTTTCTACAACTCCAGATAAAGATAATAAGAGTGACCGTGTTGAAAGTGTGTTTTGAGTGAGACGGGATACAATGGTAAGAGCTTTAAATGGAATTTGGTGTGAAGTTTAAGAGGCGTACCATTAGTGCCAGTGGCACATGATTTCAATTAAAATGCTTAATGTACACTCCCTCAATAAGGGCATCTCGATTGGCAGTTTTGCTGCTATCAACATGCGCAATTCCGTAAACCACGAATGAATGGAAGACACCCTATGATTTGAGAATTATAAGGGATGACTAGACATGCTGATCCATTGATCCTTCACAGTATTCTATTGACACTTCAAGAACCAAAAGATATCGTAATTTTGCAAGCTAGTTGCCATTTCACTTCATACTAGAAACAATTCAACGTTTGTAATTGGTGATAGTTTTTACTGCCATGAACAGATATTCTATTTTCACAGTAAGGTGAAAAAACTCCGAAGTTCTTCGCTGAACCCATTCTCTATAGTCCCCTGCAAAAGAACTAACCTCCGGTAAAAAGCTTTTATACAGAATTTCATGCAAGTCTTATGATTGAAAGCTCTCTTGAGAGCCTACAACGTATAACATTCTACACTCGGCTGTTGGTGATCTAGATCGAAAAAATGTCATGTCGATACTTTACATTTTGTATAAAAAAATTACCAATTTTCTCAATCTCCTGAAAAAATCAAATCGATGTGAGAGACAAAGTAGGATATTATATTGAAGTAAGATCAAAGTTTGAATATGCAACCAAACATGGTTATTGTACACATGTCATTTGATTTGACTGTCTAAGAACCGCGATCATCACGGGTCAACACCGGTCGCCACCACACATCCACCTTGAACCACCACCGGCTACTTCTAATTGCCACTTTTCTTCGAAGAAATCCTTGCGAACTGTTTAATTACTTTCCTAGCCTTTCTGAAAACCTAAACCTGCAAAGGTAGCCAGGTTAGTCGGCTAAGGCAAGTTTCTAGTATTTGCTTAAGCATTATATGTTTCTCTAAAAATATCTTGTATGAAAAACCTTAGATATAGTTCAACTAGCTCATTACACACATTTTTAAAATATCGGACAATGAAAGCTTCATCAAACACTTTCTGGAATACATCAGACAGTAAAAACCTGCATTATACAAGAGTAAGAAAATTAATTTTCTATACAATTAACCTCAAGTAAGAATGTAGGTTCAAATGAATTTGAACCTAATTAAGAAAATATAATCAATCAGAGTGGTTTACATCTACATGGTTGGTTTCAATTTTCCTTTTTTTTTTCCTCGTTACATTTTATAAGTGTAGCTCTGGATGAGATCCTCTATGCCAACAAAGATGTCGCCGGCTGGGTTCAATCCTGTGATCTAGTAATACCATTCGTCACTGCTCAACCACTGAACCATTACACCTTTGACTTAGGGTTGGCAGTGGGGCGGATTTTCACGGATATCCGCCCCACCCAATCCGTTTGGGGCGGATTTGGATATGGCTGAATGAGTTTTCGGATGGTTTCGAGGATCCAAAAAACATCCGTTTACTATTCGGGGCGGATACGGTTTTAGCCATATCCGCCCCGCAGGCCCCGCGGATATCCGTTTACACTGTTTAAATTACTATAATACCTTTATCCCTAAAATAAATATTAACTATTCTATTTTCAAAAAAAAAAAAAAAAAAATCTAAAACTAAAACCTAACAAACCTCAAATCCGCTGACATCTTCAGATCTTCTTACCTGACCTCTCCTCCACCTCGAGACACAAAATTCACAGAGCAACTCAAAGCAATCAAATGAAATGCGCTGACCTCTCAAACTCAACGAAGAAACTCATTACTCACAGAGAAACTCAAAGAGGAAGGAAGGAGACGCAGACGCAGTCTTCAACCATCCACCTCTTGATCTCAAAGAAGAAAGAAGGAGACGCAGACGTAGTCTTCCACCATCGGTCCATCCACCTCTTGATCTCAAAGAAGAAACTCAAAGAAGAAAGAAGAAAGAAGAAAGAAGAAAGAAGAAAGAAGGAGACGCAGCAGACTCTTCCACCTCTTGATCTCAAAGAAGAAAGAAGGGCCTCACATCGCACACCACCTCGCCCCTGCTCCCTCACGCCGCGAGATCCTCCCTTCTCCCCTCACGCCGCGATCTGCCTCCCTGCTCCCTCACACCGCGAGAGATCTGCCTCCCTGCTCCCTCAAGGAGCGATCTGCCTCCCTCGCAGAGAGATCTCTATTTGAAGCTTGGAGATCGAAAGACAAGGGTTTCTTCCTCAGTTCCTCTCCCCCATCAGAGATCCAGATCGAGATCAAGATCAAGATCAAGATCGAGATCCAGATCGAGATCCAGATCAAAATCGAATCTGATCCGATCAAGATCAAGATCAAGATCGAATCTGATCCGATCTGATCTCAGAGATCGAATTTTTTGAATTTGTTGTAATTTTTTTATTTTTTTTTAATTTCTGTATGGTTTGTTAATTTTTGTAATTTTTTTTAATTTATAGAATTTTTGTAATTTCTGGAATTGTTTTGATATTTGAGAATCTATTTTTTTTTTTTTTTTTTTTTTTCTCCGGGTATTTTGGGCGGGGCGGATATCCACCCATCCGTCCGGTTCGGGGATGGTTTTTACAAAATATGATAAACGGATATTTGGGGCGGATTTGGATATCCGTGATCTCCAGCGAGGCGGGGATGGATTTGTCCAAATCCACCCCAATCCGCCCCGTTGCCATCCCTACTTTGACTCGATTCAAATACTTACTAACTAGTGCATAACTAAGCTCACCACGGCACCTATAGTTGCCTTCATATGGTGTGACCGAAATGGCACCAACAGGTTTATTGTTTTAAGCATATGGCTTTGAACCATGGGTGCAGAATGGCGATGTCTTCGAGGTAATTCAAGGCTTGGTCTCTTGATGTATAGGTTTCCCATCTGCAAAAACGCGATACTTGGTCGTTTGTGACCCATGTCATTACATCGTCCACATCAGTAAAATCCAATGGACGAAGACTGATTTTTTCCATTTTTCTTCTTCTTAACAATCACTGAGTGTAGTGTAAGGATTTTCGTTTTCTAAAAATTCGAGGCGTGACAGTTAGATTTTGGTGACGAAGGTTTTATATAGGATAGTTTGAACACTAGGGGAATGTACATTTTTTGGATTAAAAAATAGAACAGGCCAATTGGATGGAAAGTGTTGGGAAGCCGCCCGCCTTAGTTGACCTGATGCAATTTTTTTTCTTGTTGGCTTGGTTGTATTAAGTATTAACTATGAAATTTGAATAACAAAAAGAAATTCACTGATGCTAAATAATAAGCTTATTAACAGTAATGCGACAATGTCGTAATTCATGGTATGGTTAGCAATGGTTTTGTGGTGTTCATAGTGACTATAAAATGGTGGCCTGATGGTATATTGCCGTTATTGGGTGACATTCAGTGCTCTGAACAAGCATTTGAATATATATTATGTAAAAAATGTTAGGAAATTAGGTTTTTGCAATTAAAGTGATGTGGCGCAATCTCGAAAAAATGATAAAATCTCCAAAAATTTTATGTATATTTCGAAGTTGTAAAACACCTCATCTGATGATGCCAATTCATCCGGATTATAAGGGGGTTAAGTAGAATGTTAAAATGATTAGTATAACCTCACACAAAATGACATACACAACTTGACAATATGATTCATTCTCACAAAAACTCAACTAGTTTTGAAAAAAATTGACCACAAATTACATGACTTCATTCCTCTCCATATCTATCATCAATCTTTAAAAAATTGAACAAAGAAAGCAAAATTTTGGCTTAGCTAAAAATGTATATTCAGCTTCAACCCACTTGCCTTTCCTTGCGGTTTTGTGCATCCTTTAGTCTAATCTCTGTCTTTAGGCTTGTCCCAAGTGACCCACTTACAGTTTTTCACTATACAAACATGGGATCCCCTCATCACCCACAGCTGCCTAGTTCTATACATGTCTCCATAAATTGAAAAATATCCAATTTTTTAACACTAGTACCTTGTCATGGGTTTTTCTTTTATTTCCCTAATTTCAAGATTGTGTGTTGGTTTAAGAGCTAATTAGGTCATAACCCAAGAAAACTTAATTGTTATGTCCAGTTTTTAGTGAATCCTGTCTTTCCTAAACCAATTGATCCAATAAAATTCCATTACTGGGGGAGCTTCGATAATCCAATCTCACATGACTTTCGTGTGACAAGTTCGAATCAGGCAAAACTTATGTTCAATGGAAGTTCCATTATTAGAAAGCGCTTGTACAAAACTCGTAAATTTGCCTCTAATCTTATAACTTAAGTTTTTAGAGTAAATGGTTAATTATTGGATGTGGGCTGACTAGAGTTTTTAGAATGTCCTTTTTAATATTTCCGATAATACAATTCCAGCGAACCACTCGAATTACATCAAAATAAACACTAATGATATTTTTAATTTGGCTCGTAACTTCTGGTGGAATGGTACGGAGGAAGGGAAGTCGAAACACATTTGTTCTTGGGATAAAATTACCATCCCACGACACCTTAGCAGACTTAATATTCTGCCCGCCAGAACAAAAAATTTGGCACTTAAAGCCAAATCTATTTGGCATGCGATTTCAAATCCCCACCACCCATGCAATGTTCAACTGAAAGTCATTTATTTAAAAAATAAAAGTATCTTTCAGTTGTCCAAGCCTCCCTCCTTGATCTCTTTTGCCTGGAAAGGTAATCTGACTGCCCTCAATAAAATAAAGAACTATCTTTTGAGGCAGATCAGATCTGGGAAAGATATAGATCTATGGAAAGATTGCTGGGTTAAACCTAACATCCTGCTGACCGAATACGGCTTGCCAACAACATCCATACCACCACTCTACAAAGTGTGTGATCTTTGGATTCCTGATAATCCCATCCCTACCTGGAATGTAGATCTTATTCTTTCCCTATTTTTGATCCCTGTGGCTAGAGACATACTCAATATTACCATTCGTCCGACCACTGCTCCCGATACCCTTATTTGGACCTTCGACAAGAGAGGAGCGTTCTCTGCCCAAAAGTGCTACCAAAGCCTTTGTTCTCTCAGCCCTAGAGCCCTCAAACTCCAACTTTGATAGGGGTCTTCCCATCTAGAAGATTATAAGAGACATTTGGTGCATTAAAGCACCAAAAACAACAATTCTCCTGTTATGGAAAGTAAACCCAGACATTCTACCAACAATGTCTAACTTACGTCGTAATCACATGCCAATTAACGACTGCTGTGTTTTTTGTCGTGCTCATCAGGAGAATGTTGTCCATCGCTTTTTTCTTTGTCCCGTGGTTCAGTGTCTCTGGCTACTCTCCCTTCTGCCCTTTCATTGGAGTTTAGCAAATGTCCCTACTCAAACAACTCACACCTTTTTCAAACTCGTTTGGGACTCAGCAGCCACCATGCCCTATCTTCGAGACGAGCGCCTCTTTCAGTTTACAATGGTGATTAACCACATCTGGCTTGCTCGCAATAATTGTATCTTTCAATAAGGGCATCTTTCTATACCGAGTTTTCTGAAGTCTATCAATCATACTTGGTCTACCTGGAGTAAACAATGGTTCTTTCTTTCCAGGCCAAACAAGATAGACAAGGACTCCATATCTCTCCACCAGGTCCTTGAAACTACCACTACGACCAAATCCACTCTCTTCGCCAGGCACCTTGCTCACCATCAAACTCTTGAATCAACCTTGATTGTTCAATCCGACTCCCAAAGATCCAGAATCCATACAGTTAACCAACAAATCCTGGCCGCCACTACACACAAAATTAACTTTATAGCTAGGAACCCCACACATCCTCTTTTCTCTACATCTAATGATATGATTGTTGTCACTTACGATGCATGCTTCTTTGCTTCATATCTACAGGGAGCTTTTGGAGTTATGGCGGTGGATGCCTCTGGTACGGTGCGTGCTACTATGATGGACACGATCCCTGGCCGAGTTATGGATAGTACTATGGCTGAATGTTTTGCAGCGGAAGCCGCTCTACTTCTTGTACAGGCACGACAGTGGCCTACAGGGTTGATCTTGGGGGACTCAGGTGCCTTAGTATCTATTTTGCATGACAAATTGGAAGATAGGTGACATACATGCGATGGATGTGGCAACCATTAGTATGTAGTATTCAGGCTCTTTTTTCAAATTTGCCAAAATGGATCTGTAATATATCCCTCGGGAACTTAACACCGAAACTCATGTTTTGGCTTCAACAGCAGGGCAACAATTATGTACCTAGTTTGTTATTATTAATGCATATGTTTTTTAACAAAAAAATACTAATAATATTTAGAATTGGAAGCGCCCCACTTCTATGTTCATTTCCTAACACTGTGTTTTGAACAATTCGTCTAATAAAATAAAAAATTTAAAACTGCTTATGTTTGTATGCATCTTCAAATGTCAAACAATTTTTAAAATCGAAAACCTTATAATACTTCTTATACTATTGAATTTGCGAAAACGATGTGTTTTAAAAGATAAAAAATAATCCAAAACTTGGTATAAAACAAACTGGCAAAATGAGTGAAAACGAGTCTTAATTCTATTTTTAGACCAAAATCTACAACATTGTAAGCATCAGGACGACGCATGTTAGTTGCCAGCATTGGTAACTAGGTTTTGTTTCCTTCAACATGAGGGAAGGAAAAGAAACAAAGGAGAGAGGGAGTTTCCTCCTTCCAAGATCGTAGTTGTTAAGGGAGTGCGGAACTCGTCCATGACCCTAGGGTCCTTCATTTCGTTACTTGCATCAACTTTCGCGGATCGGGGGCTGTTGACCTCATCTCTAATGGGCACCATGTATGGCACAAGGAGGTTGACCAAAGGAGCATATCTCTGCAGCTTCTGTGGAGGTTCTTTTCTCGTCTGATTAATTGTTCGCCATTGGAGGATGTGCCTGCGAGGAATCATCTCAATCAAGGTTTGAAGAAGCTCATGCAGGCGAGCTGATACTATTTATTTGGCGTTGGCTTCTTAATTGTACTTTTTTTTGTAACCATTGGTCTCCAATCATGGATGGTCCATCTATCGTATGTTGGGATGCTAGGCACGGAGGTAGACTCTACATGGGATAAAGTCTACACCATGGAGATGTCCTTTGTCGAGCAGCAGTTGCAACTTTTGACTGCTCTTTTTTAAATGGATTCGCTGGGGAAGCAGTTGTCCGCCTGCCATGGCTTAGAAGCTTAGCTTCGAGATGCCCGTGAGAGTCTGGGTAAAAGCTCTGACTACTCAGGATAACCTGGAGGTCTGGCTGAAAGGGATCCCAAAAGATTCTGGATTAGGCCCTAACTGCAAGGACCGATGTGTCACCGATCGCCGAGCTCGAGGGAGTTCTGGAAGACCAGGACAGATTGGTAGCTGAGCCTGTCTGAAATCTGCCCAAAAGTCTACTGCTGAAATCCAGAGTGCTCTGGATCATGAGCGTGCCGAGTCTTCTCGTCAGAAGGAGCTCTATGACGCTATTCTACTACAAGTGTCCCAGAAACTGCTTTGTTGGATATCTATTTAGAATATATACATTTGTGTTAACAACTTCAGCCCAAAATTTGTTTGGAAGGTCTTTTCCTTTGAGCATGCTTTGTGCCATTTCCACAATAGTTCGATTTCTCCTTTTCGCAACGCCGTGTTGTTGTGGAGTATACCTTATAGTTAACTCCCTTTTGATGCCTTTATCCGTGCAATAATTTTGGAATTCATTTGAAGTGAATTCACCGCCACGATCAGTTCAGAACACCTTCAATTAATGAACACTTTACTTTTCTTCGAACACCTTAAATTGTAAGAACTTAGAGAAGCTTCTGATTTTTTTTTTTTCCAGGAAATACACCACATCATCCTGCTGAAATCATCAACAAAGAGAAGGAAATATCTTTTGTTGTTGAATGAGGGTGTTTGTGTTGGTCCACATATGTCGGGATGAACCAATTCAAAAGGCCATTTTTTCCCTCCATGAGGACTTAACAAATGGAAGTCTATGAAACTTTCCATAAATGCATCCTTCACATAATTTGGTTTGATCATGGAGAGTAGGGAGATCGGTCACCATATTTTTGGTCTTGAGCACTTTAAGTGCCCCATAGTTCAAGTGGCCATATCTCAATTGCCAAAGCACACTTTCATCAATATCATCAACTTTTACAGCACAATTCTGGGTTTGTGGCATGATAATAGGATAATCCCAAAACAAAATTTTTCCAAAGTTTTTACAGTTGTGATGCCGGGTAGAATAGTGATTATCCTGCAGACTAGTTCTAACAGACAAATCACAGGGAAGAACACAAGAGAATTGCCCAAAAACACAGAGAAATACTCTAATGTTCAATTAAAATTATCAAAATCAAAGGTCTACCTAAAATCAACCCACAAGCCGGACTTTATAGCTAAAACACGTGATTATTAGAATTTTACCAAAATTAGAAAAACTCCAATAATCATATGCTAAAACAAAATACGTAATAAAAGAAATATACTGCCAGAAATCTGGCCCAAATTGGGTTCAGAATCACTTCCTAAATTATAATTGAAATATTACTATAAAGGGAAAAAAAAAAACTACTAAAATTAACATGCAGTTTATTCATAAAAGAAAATAATGCCTAATCCTAAAAGGAAACTAAAAGATTCCTTATTAAATTGAAAGATTACTCAAAGTTATTTACTAAGTTATTCAGTAAATAACTTTGAGAGCAAAATTAGGAACCCTAGAAATCCAAATTAGGAACTCTAGGAACCCAAATTAAGAACCCTAGAAACCCTCCTGCATCAGTCACCCCGGGCTGGAAAGAACTCATCCTCGAGTTCACAACAGCTGTAACACCCCTAAATTTCATAAAGATAATTTATTTTATTTTTAATTAAATAAAATAGAGTTACCCTTTATTGAATTTAAATTTCAAAATTTTAGGGTTTTATTTGGTGAGTTTAGAAGGTGGGTGCTTTCAGAAGTTCAGTGGGGGCGAATAGCCACCCACCTTATAAAGAGAAAAACCATATTTTCTTCTTCCTCCTTCTTCCCTTCTGTCACAGACTAGCAATCCGTGTGGCACTAGCTATCCAATTCACTAGTAAGCCTATGAGTAGTTACTTCAACGGGCACAAATAATTAGCTTGAGAATGTACAATATCAATCTGTAGACAATATAACGATGCACAATAGTCAGCAAAAGCTTTCATTAACATTCAATAGATTTCAATGGGGAGGAACGTTCGAAAGGACGTTGCTCAAGACTAGTTCGATACTAACGATCGATGAAAATACAAGTTTGAAGTTGAAAAACAATGCAAAGAAAACAATAAAAATGCTAGCGGTACAATCTGGCCCGACTATGCAATGGAGGCAACACGTCCTCACAGTCAAGAGCTCAAACCTTCCCCCTATAATATAGATGTTAAGCATTTGGGCACTTTTCAAAAGGGAACATTGAGTTTTGAGACCATTAGGAAAGTCTTGAAAGGCCTCTGACGTTGATTTCCCTGACCAACGGTACTAGTCCTGACACTCTCCCACACTCAATTCGCTGACGCCCTCACAGCGAACTTTTCCAAGTACTCTTCCAGCTTTGAGAGGTACGGCAGCAGATGCTCGACTGGCTCCCAACTGATTTCTGAGGGAGGCTCATCCTGCCACTTGACCAAATACTCTCTATCCGGGCCTGTGTTGTTGATAAGGCGGTCAGCTAAGATTTCTTCCACTTCTCGATCTGGCTTAGTAGGATGCTTAGGCAATGCTCGGGTAGATACATTTCTTGTGGGATCAGTGGCATCGGCATTGTAGGACTTCAAGTTACTTGCATGGAAGACGGGATGGGTGAAACAGAGCCAATGTGGTAACTTGACGCGATAGGAGACTTTGCCCACTTTCTCAATAATTTGTACCGGTCCCTCATACTTGCGAAACAGATTGTTGTGTGCTCTAGCTGTTCGTTTATACTTGTTGAACATATCTAGCTTCACCAATACCAAGTCCCCGACTTTAAAAGGATCAATCTGTCGTTTCTTGTCGGCCCATTTCTTCATGTGACGGGACGCTTTCTCAAGATAGGCTCGAGCAACTTCAATGTTTTTCTGCCAGGCTTTGACAAATTGATAGGGGCATAATTATGCTATTTTTAGTACCATATTTCTATATGTATTATTAGCTATTATTTGTTAATTATGGTACTAATTGTTATTTTCATGTTTGTGTAGGTTTTCAATTACAATACTTTAAAATAGAAGCAAATTGGCAATTTAGGAATACTAATTGCACAAGGACTTCACACAAGCAAGGAAACCATACCAACAAGGAAACCACAGAAAGAGGAAAACAAATATAAAAGGGGGAAGATACCTGACTCTGATGGATCCATCCACAGCCTCCACAACAAGCCCTAACCCTCGTATAGCCAAAATCCCTCACTGGTTCGCACCGATCGAGCAATAGCATCCATCCACCGCCTCCATCATCTCCTTCCTCCCTGATCATACTCGCACAAACCCTAGCCGCTGTCACCCACCATCCATCTCCATCGTCCTGAACGCAAGCCATCCACCTCGCCTCCTCATCAAACCTAATCGAACCCCCATTCTCGCAGATCCCTCCTCCTCGCGACAGCCCTTCGTCGTCCTCTCTCCACTCAACCAATCGACCTCCTCCCTGATTATCGCCACCTCGCCAAACCGTAGCCACCGTCGCTGTCCCTCGTCATCCCCTTATCTCTCTCACTCTGTTTCACAAGCAAAGATCGAGAAGGAAGAGAGGTGAAGCAGACAGCGAAGGAGCAGTTCGCGTGAGGAAGGTGAAGGAGGCGATTTCGCGCTATTCGCACCCCAGTTCTACTCAGTACCACCACGGATCAGTGTTTTGTTTTCATCTCTAAACATCTCTTTCTCGTATTTTAGTTTGATTATTGATTATGGATTACTGTTTGAACATAATTAATATGTCTAGCTAAACTCCTCTTAGTTAGGGGTGAATTCGAAGCCCCGAACATGTGCTTTATAAATTAATTGAATTTAATCTTCCTTGCTATTAGTGATTGTGTTTTGCTTAACTGCTTTATAGAGAACTTTTCTTTGTATGTTTGTTAAGGTGGCCAACTTAGTAAGCATGCTAGGATCTGGAGCTAGAGTATATGAGAATTTCACCTAAATGTTATGATTCTGTACTCACAAGTAGTAAATACCAAGGAACGTTGGTAAGGTTAAGTCAAAACCTAGGCAAGAACAAGATGTTGATCATACTTGTGATTGCCTAGTCAGTGTTCATATTTTCCACAAAACTTAATGATCTTAGATTGCTATTTAACTTGCGATTCCTGTTTAGATAGCATGATAAGAATAGTTTGAAAGCGACGCTTAATTTAATTCAACGAACTTGGGAAAATAATAAGATTAATGCAGTGCGGTCACGGTTAGTCTTGAGCATTGTCTCTCACGAGTTAGCAAGTGATTATTGAAGATTAATTTATAAGCATATGTTTGGTGTGTGGAGATAAACCCTTAGCTAATTTCTCATATTTGCCATCTATTTAGTTTATTATCTTTACATTAATTTTCGTAGTTATTTTCATAGTTTAATTTAGAAAATCCAATCCCCTTTTATTTAATTAATTAGGTTGTTAGTTGTCTTTTAATTATTATTAGTGTAATTAATAAGCCCTCTAATCCCCGGTCTAGAACGATCCCTACTTATTCTATACTACAAATTACAAAGCAGGGTATTAAGTTGTGTGCTACTAAAATAGCGCATCAATTTTTGGCGCCGTTGTTGGGGATTAGAAAAGTTGTTGATTACTTAATTAGTTTTTTTTTATTTTTATTGATTTTTTCTCTCTTTCTTTCTTTATCTCAGGTACCAGTTCATGCACAATAGGAGATCCAGCGAAAACTTAGTAGAATACGATTCAGAGCCTGAGAAAACATTTAGAAGACGAAGAAGATAAACAAAAGAACTACAAACATCTAGCTTTGAATCTGAATCTAAAGAGTTCGACATGGGAGACAATAGATCTATTAAAGAACTTTCGGCATCCACCTTGGACAATGCCGCACCCTTGTGCATTCAGTACCCATTAGCCGCGCAGGGCAAGACTGAATCATTCGAGCTGAAATCCAGCCTACTTCATCATATTCCGAAGTATCATGGTCTTTCTATGGAGGATCCAAATAAACATTTAAAGGAATTTGAAGTTGTATGCTCCAGTATGACGCCAATAAATGTGGATGAAAACATTCTAAAGTTGAGAGCATTCCCTTTTTCTCCGACTGATAGGGCTAAGGATTGGCTCTATGAACTACCTTCCGGAACAGTATATTCTTGGGAAAGCATGAAGAAGGTGTTTCTAGAGAAATTCTTCCCAACTTCCAAAATTATCTTATTGAGGAATAAAATCAGTGTCATACAGCAAGGTCCAGGAGAATCATATCCGGCTTACTATGAGCGTTTCAAAACTCTCATAGCATCATGCCCGCAGCATCAGATGAAGGAGGAGCTCCTGATTCAATACTTTTATGAGGGATTGCTTCCTCTTGAGCGACAGATGTTAGATGCAACGGCAGGAGGAGCTTTGGTTGATAAAACTCCAGCAGCAGCAAAAACTTTGATTGCAAACCGAGCCTTAAATGCCCAGCAGTATGAAGGAATTGGAGAGCCTTCACGCCAAGTCAATGAGGTAAGTACTAATTATAGTTTGGAAACTCAAATGGCTAATCTTACCTCACTTGTGACTCAGGCCCTAGGGAAGCCGAATATGCTAGGAGTTGCACAGGTTTGTGGCGTGTGTACAAAGCCAGGACATCCATCTGATCAATGTCCTCGACTGATTGAGAATGGCGGTTGGGAGAATGTCAATGCAATAGGTTTTCAGGGGCAAAATCACTCTAGGAATAATCCTTATTCGAACACCTACAATGAAGGTTGGAGAAATCACCCAAGTTTTGGATGGAGAAATTCAGAACAACCTCAACAACAGACTTTGAATCGGCCACCCCCTGGTTTCTTTCAAGGACCACCTGAACCACATCAGCACAATTCAGGTATGCCGCTTAATTATGATGAGATTCTGAAATCATTAACTATTTCTCAGCAGAATCAAGCAAAAGATATAGCAGATTTGAAGCTACAGATGGGACAAATAGCTGAGTTTATTGGACAAATTCACGAGCAAGGAAAACTTCCTAGTTCTACCACTCCAAATCCAAAGGGCAGGTTTGAAACTGCAAAAGCAATTACATTGAGGAGTGGTAGGCAACTTGAGAATGATCCAATAGTCCTTGAACAGAGTCGAAATAAGAAAGCTGAGTTATAGAAGGATGATCCAGCCATCATTGAAACACCAGAGCTACAAGGTAAGAAGGTGAGAATTCCAAATTCAATTTCTGCTAATCTTGTTCCACCTTTTGTGCCTTTTCCAGGTAGGTTTGCCAAATCTAGGAAAGATGAACAGGATAAGGAAATTTTGGAAACCTTCCGAAAAGTCCAAGTCAATATTCCGCTTCTTGATGCTATTAAGCAAGTGCCTAAGTATGCAAAATTTTTGAAGGAGCTTTGCACAACAAAGAGACGTCTTCGAGACGAAGAAGTAGTTAAGGTAAGTGAGAATGTCTCCGCAGTTCTTCAAAGGAAACTACCACCGAAGTGTAAGGATCCAGGTAGTTTCACTATCCCTTGTGTTATCGGTAATACTAAAATTGAAAATGCAATGTTAGACTTAGGTGCTTCAATTAATGTTATGCCGTATTCTATTTATCAATCTATGAATCTTGGGAAGTTAAAAAATGATGGTGTTATTATTCAATTGGCTGACCGTTCTAATGCATATCCTCGAGGTTTGTTGGAAGATGTGTTAGTGCAGGTTAACCATTTGATATTCCCAGCAGATTTCTATGTGCTTGAGATGGAAGATTCGGAATTTTCAGCACCTTTGCCTCTTCTTTTAGGGCACCCCTTCATGAAAACTACGAAGACAAATATTGATGTACATGCGGGGAAACTGACCATGGAATTTGATGGTGATGTGATTGGCTTCAACATCTTTGAAGCCACGAGATATTCTGATAAAAATCATTCTTGTTTTTCTATTAATGTGAATGACAATTTGGCCCAGAAATTGTCAGACCTCAAAAATGAGGATGAACTTGAGACCAACATCACTACTGCCGTTGGATATGAGAGCAATGGAGTTCCCTATGACATAAAGAAGCGGAAGAAATTTCAGTTGAATGAGCTTGAAAAGATTCAGGATGAGGCTTATGATAGTAAAAACAATTATAAGGAGAACACTATAGTTTTTCATGATCAGATGATCCATGGAAATACTTTTGTCATTGGAATGAAAGTCTTGCTTTTCCAATCATGTCTTAGAACTGGTAAGTTACGTTCTGAATGGGTTGGTCCTTTTATTGTTACTAATGTTTTTCCTCATGGTGCTATACAGATTAAGAGTGTCACAACCGGGAAGGAGTTTAAAGTGAAACATCATCGACTTAAGCCCTATTATGAGTCATTTGTGGAGCATGACGTGGAGGACGTATCACTCCATGTTCCCACTTATTCTGAGGATTAATTGGAGATATCGTCAGGCTGCACGACGTTAAGACAAGCGCTTCTTGGGAGGAAACCCAATCAGATTTGCTTTCTTTATCATTTTATTTTATTTTCGTTGTTTTTGTTTTTGTTTGTTAGTAGTTTGTTTTTCCGTATTTAAATCTTTCATTGCATGTGCTATAATCTATTAACATTGAGGACAATGTTAGGTTTAAGTGTGGGGGAACAAAACATTGTTTTATTTTGAATTATTTTGAAAAAAAAAAAAATTTGTTGGTTTTTATTTTCTTTGTTGGTATTAGTGTCATAAAAAATAAAATTAAAAAAAAAAATTTTAAAAAATAAAAATTAAAAAAATAAAAATTTATATTTGTTTTGAGTCTTAGGATACTTTCCAACACAATGATGAGATTTGGTTTTTAATTGCATGACTTTAAGATGATTTATAAACATGATTCAAGATCTAATATTATTCTTTGGTTAATGCTTATTTATGGTTATCATATGCAAATTCACATGTAATCAACTTAGTAATTGGTACTCATAGCATGCTTAGTTGAATTTAACTCATTATAACTCATATGTGAGTTTTGAGCCTATTATTCCTTTAATTTTGAGAGTTTTTAGTTAGGTCATCTTTTATTTCTTTTGTCAATAATAATTCGTTGCATGATCTCAATTTTGTTTGCTTTGGTTGTTACTTGGATTGCTTTCAAAATTAAGAATTAAACACTAGAACTTGTATTAATTTCGTTCAAAGCATCATATTGAATTGCATGACATGCTTGACATGATAAAGGCACCTAGTTTCCACCATTGCCAAATAATCCCGATCCATAATATTTTTCCTTTAGGTTAACCCCATTGAGCCTGTTATTAACCCTTTTATTTCATTACCCTCATTCTCTATCCCTAACCTAATAAAACGAGTGGAGCATAATTTGATTTGCAGATACTTTATTGTGGTTCAAGGTATGTTGAAAAGCAAGTGTAGGGGAAGACCCTTGTGGTAGACAGTTCAAAAAGAAAGAGTTGCAAAAAAAAAAAAAAAAAAAAAAAAAAGAAGTTACAAAAGGGATACAAATCCTTATCTTTATCCATTCAGTATTACAGTACCATACAGATAGTTCAATTCTTTTTAAGTAGATACAAAATAATTGTTGAAGCTCTTCATTATCAATGAGCCACCTCGTCATTTTCCCACTTATGTCTTGAACCATATGATTCTTTGCTAATGTCTCTAATCTTATTGCATGCTTTCACAATTTCTTCAAGCCCTTTGAAAACTTCATATCCGTTCTTTCTCTTCCCTGGACCCCTGTCCCCATTTCAACCTGAATTAAGACCTTTTGATTGAGTGTGTCTTGCAATGTCACAATGTGGAGATTCGAATGAGGTATGAGCATATGGTGTCCCTAGTTCTTGCATTCAAGTAGTAGCATTCCTTCCATGAGATCATATATCTAAAAAAAAAAAAAAAAAGGTCAGAAAATGCCTTTCTTTCTTGTTATATCATATGTGAGCTATTTGTTTCCCTTTCACATCAATCCTCTCACATATAGCTAGAATAGGAAGAGTGATTTTACCAAACAATCAGTGAAAAAGAAAAGAGTGCATCCAGTGAGATTTTTGGGTTAATTCTTCTTGGCACGCGTTTGAGTTTCACAGTCACTTGGTTTAATTTAATTGTAAATTTTTATATCATTGCTATGAACGTGTATTAATTTTTGAATGATGTGGATTTAATCTCGTGTTTACAAAGAATCTTAACATGTCATTATCCGTTGAAAATCTCTGAGACAAATGTTGGAAAGTATAGATTAAGTCATTTGAGTCTTTTATTTTTGTTTCTTGGATTTGCTCGAGGACTAGCAAAAGATAAGTGTGGGGGAATTTGATAGGGGCATAATTATGCTATTTTTAGTACCATATTTCTATATGTATTATTAGCTATTATTTGTTAATTATGGTACTAATTGCTATTTTCATGTTTGTGTAGGTTTCCAATTACAATACTTTAAAATAGAAGCAAATTGGCAATTTAAGAATACTAATTGCACAAGGACTTCACACAAGCAAGGAAACCATACCAACAAGGAAACCACAGAAAGAGGAAAACAAATATAAAAGGGGGAAGATACCTGGCTCTGATGGATCCATCCACAGCCTCCACAACAAGCCCTAACCCTCGTATAGCCAAAACCCCTCACTGTTTCGCACCGATCGAGCAATAGCATCCATCCACCGCCTCCATCATCTCCTTCCTCCCTGATCATACTCGCACAAACCCTAGCCGCTGTCACCCACCATCCATCTCCATCGTCCTGAACGCAAGCCATCCACCTCGCCTCCTCATCAAACCTAATCGAACCCCCATTCTCGCAGATCCCTCCTCCTCGCGACAGCCCTTCGTCGTCCTCTCTCCACTCAACCAATCGACCTCCTCCCTGATTATCGCCACCGTCGCTGTCCCTCGTCATCCCCTTATCTCTCTCACTCTGTTTCACAAGCAAAGATCGAGAAGGAAGAGAGGTGAAGCAGACAGCGAAGGAGCAGTTCGCGTGAGGAAGGTGAAGGAGGCGATTTCGCGCTATTCGCACCCCAGTTCTACTCAGTACCACCACGGATCAGTGTTTTGTTTTCATCTCTAAACATCTCTTTCTCGTATTTTAGTTTGATTATTGATTATGGATTACTGTTTGAACATAATTAATATGTCTAGCTAAACTCCTCTTAGTTAGGGGTGAATTCGAAGCCCCGAACATGTGCTTTATAAATTAATTGAATTTAATCTTCCTTGCTATTAGTGATTGTGTTTTGCTTAACTGCTTTATAGAGAACTTTTCTTTGTATGTTTGTTAAGGTGGCCAACTTAGTAAGCATGCTAGGATCTGGAGCTAGAGTATATGAGAATTTCACCTAAATGTTATGATTCTGTACTCACAAGTAGTAAATACCAAGGAACGTTGGTAAGGTTAAGTCAAAACCTAGGCAAGAACAAGATGTTGATCATACTTGTGATTGCCTAGTCAGTGTTCATATTTTCCACAAAACTTAATGATCTTAGATTGCTATTTAACTTGCGATTCCTGTTTAGATAGCATGATAAGAATAGTTTGAAAGCGACGCTTAGTTTAATTCAACGAACTTGGGAAAATAATAAGATTAATGCAGTGCGGTCACGGTTAGTCTTGAGCATTGTCTTTCACGAGTTAGCAAGTGATTATTGAAGATTAATTTATAAGCATATGTTTGGTGTGTGGAGATAAACCCTTAGCTAATTTCTCATATTTGCCATCTATTTAGTTTATTATCTTTACATTAATTTTCGTAGTTATTTTCATAGTTTAATTTAGAAAATCCAATCCCCTTTTATTTAATTAATTAGGTTGTTAGTTGTCTTTTAATTATTATTAGTGTAATTAACAAGCCTTCTAATCCCCGGTCTAGAACGATCCCTACTTATTCTATACTACAAATTACAAAGCAGGGTATTAAGTTGTGTGCTACTAAAATAGCGCATCACAAATTCAAGAGCTCTTGGGCTGGGTCTTTGATATCCGGTAAGCACTGTATGTGGTGTCAATGGTTGTTGACCAGTGACTAACTGAAAGGGGCTGGAGTGAGTAGCTGAGCTCTTTTGTAAGTTGAAACAGAATTGTGAAACATCAAGTAGTCCCACCCAATTTTTCTGATTTTCACTTACAAAATGACAAAGGTATTCTTCGAGCATAGAGTTAAAGCGCTCAGTCTGTCCGTCAGATTGGGGATGTTGGCTTGTCGACATATTAAGTTTGGATCCCAAGAGCTTGAACAACTCCTTCCAGAACTTTCCTGTGAAGCGAGCATCACGGTCGCTAACAATGTTTTCGGGTAGTCCCCAATACTTCACTACATGCTTAAGGAACAATTGCGCCGTATCTTCGGCTGTGCAAGTCAGTCCGGTCGGCACAAAGGTCACATACTTTGAGAATCGGTCAACAACTACAAGGATACACCTGAAATCCTCCACCTTCGGTAACCCAGTAATGAAGTCCATGGAAACACTTTCCCAAGGACGAGTTGGAACAAGCAAGGGCTCTAGTAAGCCTACTGGTCGATCTCTTTCAACCTTATATTGCTGGCAAATATGACATGTTCGAACATAGGCCATTACATCCTCCTGTATCTGCGGCAAATAGTACCCCTTCTCTAGCAATGCAAGTGTTCGTCTCCTCCCGCCCAATGGGTGTCATGGCATTCTCTCAAAAGTTCTTTCCTCAAACCAAAAGTTCTTGGAACATAGAGGCGATTACCAGTTGTGAGTATTGCTCCATCTTTTATCCAGAACCGTCGAGTTTTGCCCTGCTTGATCAACTCTGTAATCGTCTTCGCTTGTGGGTCTGTCTGTAGGCCTGCTTTGATTTTCTCCAAGATGGTGTGACTCGGACCGGTATGGGTTAGCACTGCAAGGTCTGCCCTTCTACTGAGTGCATCAGCTACATTGTTAGTGCGCCCTGGCTTATATTCCAATACTAAGTCAAATTCTGCTAATTTTTCCTGCCATTGAGATTGCTTGGAGGTTAGCATCTTCTGAGTAAGGAAATGGCTTGCTGCAACATTATCCGTTTTAACAAGGACTTGAGATCCCAAGAGGTAGTGTCTCCACACCCGTAAACAATGTACAATGGCTAGCAATTCCTTTTCCTGAGCTGAGTAACGAGACTCTGTATCATTCAACTTTCGACTCTCATATGCTACCGGGTGACCATCTTGAAGCAAAACTCCCCTAAGGCATAATCAGATTCATCTGTTTGTACTTCAAAGGGCTTGGTGATGTCTGGCAAGGCCAATACTGGATCTTTCATCACGGCCAGTTTCAAGTCTTGGAATGAAGCTTCACATTGCCTATCCCATTCCCATGTTCGGTCTTGTTTCAACAAATTTGTCAGTGCAACAACTCTCTTAGAGTAGTCCCTTATAAAGCGACGATAATAGTTTGCGAGTCCAAGGAAAGAACGTAGTTGAGACACGTTCTTAGGAGTGTTCCAATCATGGATCGCCTTGACTTTTTCCATGTCCATCCGAATTTTGCCACTGCCAATAACATGACCCAAGAAATTGATCTGGGTCTGGCCGAATGAGCATTTCTCCTTCTTGACAAAGAGATGATTATCCCTAAGGATTTGGAACACTTCTCGCAAATGATGTAGGTGTTCTTCTATAGTCCCACTATAAACCACAATATCGTCAAGATAGACAACCACGGACTTGTCCAGAAGGTGACGGAACATGCCATTCATAAGGGTGCAAAACGTAGCTGGAGCATTGGTCAAGCCGAATGGCATTACTAGGAACTCGTATGACCCATATCTAGTAGAACAAGCAGTTTTGGGTTCGTCACCAGCAGCAATGCGAACCTGATGGTAACCTGATCTCAAGTCGAGTTTTGTGAAGTATCTGGCGGATCCAAGTTGGTCGAATAAGTCTGCAATGAGCGGTAGAGGGTATTTGTTCTTTATAGTGACTTTGTTCAAGGCTCTATAATCAACACAAAGGCAAAGACTGCCATCATGTTTTCGCTGAAAAAGAACAGGTGCCCCATAAGGTGCTTTAGAGGGCCGAATGAATCCCGACTCCAACAAGCCATCTAGTTGTTTTCTCAATTCGGTCAGCTCTAGAGGGCTCATGCGGTATGGAATACGTGCGGGTGGCTTGGCACCAGGCACTAACTCAATTTCGTGATCAATGAGCCTTCTGGGAGGTAGATTCTTTGGCAATTCATTCGGCATCACTTCGCTGAAGTCAGCAATAACTTGGGCAACTTCCTCAGGGATTTTTCTAGTATCATCTTCCATCTCTAGCTTTGCCACAGCTAAGTATGTATCTTCTCCTTTGGCCAAGCCTCTCTTGACTTGGAGCGCCGACAATATTCTATCATGAGTTGTGGGTCGAATTGAGGTTGGTACAATGCGTAATCTGGGTCCGAAAAACCCCCAAGGAGTCCATGAAAGGTAGTGGTCCTGCTGCAGCTCCTCGGAAGAATTCTTGGCCAAGAATCACCTTAAAATCATCAAGTGGGACGACCAAGAAGTTTGATCTTCCTTCCCATGGACCAACCTGTAGTGGCACAACTCTAGCCATACCGTTAATAGAGATTGCCTCAGAGTTGACAGCTTTCAACTTACCCACATCTCCTTCTAAGTTTAGACCCACACGTCTAGCTTCATCTGGGGCAATAAAATTGTCTGTCGCTCCTGAATCCAACAATGCTTGGGAAAAGAACCCATTGATAGTGATGTCGATGTATTGCAAAGTCTTCTTGTGTGGGTGCTCATACATTTCTCCTTTAACAGCATTGAGCTTGCGTAGAGCTCCCATCTGGGATGTCTCACTGTTGGCGGGGTTCGAGCTCGATGCGGTCGAGTTAGAAGGTTCTGCTTGAAGCAAGGACATCAATGAGTGTAGGGCTGGTTTGGATGGACATTTGTCTGTTGGGTGATCACTGCTATTGCAAAGAATGCATGGGGCAGATGCATATGGTCTCCACTGCCCAGAGTAGTTTTGCCCTCCTTTCTTGTTGTAATTTGAGTTGCTAGAGCTGGCATTCCAATTTCTGTTGGAACTCCAATTCTGGCTGGACGGCCGAGAATTGTAGTTTCCTCGGTTCTGATATGAGTTTCCCCAGTTTTGGTGGGGTGATCGAGCATTCGACCCTGAGCTTGAATTGGTACTGCCAGTTCTAGGTGTGGAGTGATTGAGCGAAGTGGATCCAGCCATGGACATATAATCGCTAAACCTTTCTGCTGCTGCAATAGCACTTATAATATCTGTCACCTTCTGCCTTTGCAATTCTGCTTGCAGAAGCGGCTGAGCTTGTTCCATGAAACAGAAAACTTTGTCCTTCTCAGACATGTCTCGAATATCTAGCAAGCAAGTTGAGAACTGCCTGACATAGTCTCGAATATTGCATGTCTGTTTGATGGTGTGGAGCTTCCTCCTTGCTAAGAAATCAGTGTTCTCAGGCAAGAATTGATTTCTGAGTTCCTTCTTGAAGTCTGCCCGAGTTCTAATAAGGATGCGACCTTCTTCCATATCTACATATTAGGTTCTCCACCATAGTTTCGCATCACCTGCTAAGTACATGGTCGCCATGGTGACCTTGGCTTCTTCTGATTCGGGGTTCACCGCGATAAAATATTGCTCCAGATCAAACAAGAAGTTCTCTAGCTCCTTCCCATCTCGTACCCCAGCATATGACTTTGGCTCAGGCACTTTCATCTTAGGGTGATCAGTCGTCCCTGTGGCCTTGGTCAGCAAGCCAACCCTTGCAAATAAATCCTCCAGTTGTAATTGGAAGTCACTCATCACCTGAGCTGTGGGGTGAGGCGACTCTTCCATAGCGATTGTCCATCCCTCTAAATTATCGACGTGCTCAGCCAACGAATCCACTCTGTCTGCCAAGTGAAAGAGTCCATCAAGCCGACTGATTTGTTCTCCCAAACTGCTCAACTGCTCCATTCTGTTTTCTAGTCTCTGCATTCGACTAACCTGTCGTTCCTCCATAGCGCTAAGGCCCTCGCTTAGTTCCCGCATCCTGGTTTGCATTCAACAAGCTCTGACTCTGATACCAACTGTCACGGACTAGCAATCCGTGCGGCACTAGTTATCCAATTCACTAGTAAGCCTATGAGTAGTTACTTCAACGGGCACAAATAATTAGCTTGAGAATGCACAATATCAATCTGTAGACAATATAACGATGCACAATAGTCAGCAAAAGCTTTCATTAACATTCAATAGATTACAATGGGGAGGAACGTTCGAAAGTACGTTGCTCAAGACTAGTTCGATGCTAACGATCGATGAAAATACAAGTTTGAAGTTGAAAAGCAATGCAAAGAAAACAATAAAAATGCTAGCGGTACAATCTGGCCCGACTATGCAATGGAGGCAACACGTCCTCACAGTCAAGAGCTCGAACCTTCCCCCTATAATATAGATGCTAAGCATTTGGGCACTTTTCAAAAGGGAACATTGAGTTTTGAGACCATTAGGAAAGTCTTGAAAGGCCTCTGACGTTGATTTCCCTTACCAACGGTACTAGTCCTGACACCTTCCTTGCATTTTTTTCTCCTGTTCTTTGGCAGCGAGCACGGTCTGTGGTCGCACGTCACAACCGATCCTACCGCCCTAGCCTTCTTCCTATCTTCTCTCTTCTTCTCTAGCAAAGGTTGGGAGAATATGGTAGTCATCTCTCTTTACAGAGGAAACCTCCACAGACTCGTTGATGGCTGATTCCAACTCCAACCCATGAAAGCTCATCCGCTCGAATAACAACCCTCCTTTGTTGCTCCCGCCATTGATTCGAAAGGTGGAGGTAATGAGGAGCCGTCACGGTTGCGTGAACTAGATGGGGAAGCCAGAGATAATAACGAACCGGATGGTGAGATAAAACTCGAACAGAGGGAGGTTAGTGACTCTGATTTGACTCTCGACATGAAAAACTGATAGTAGTGTAAAAGACGGTGGTGAGGCATGCTGCGCAGTGGCATCGTGTGGACGTGGATTTGTTGCACAAATCATTGGTGATTTCGTCAAGTGAGTTTCTTCATCTCCTTCACTTTTACAGTGATTTCAGAGAAATTTAGGGTTCTTCACCTTTCTCTGATTTTTATTCTCATTTACAAGTCTTTGATTTCACCAAAATTAGTGCCTATTCTTTGTGTTGTTTTTATGAATTGTATGGGTAGTAATGTGAGAAGTTGTTCTTTGCTTCTTTTGTGAGAAGGGGACCCTCTATCCCCTTTCTTATTCGTTGTTTTTGCTAAGACACTGTCCAGAATGATAATGAAAGCCCAAGCTAATGAGGATATTAATGGTTTTAAAACAAGAAGGTCTTCCCCAAGTATCAATCACATTATGTTTGCAGATGATCTCATCCTCTTCTGCAAAGTTTTTCTTGATCAATGTCACAGAGTGAAAGAAATCCTTAAGGATTATTGTGTCGCATCTGGTCAACTAATTAATTTGATAAATCTTTTGTTTTGCTTACCCCCAATGTCCACCATAGACATCAGCACATGATTTTAAGGGTGTTGGGTATGAGAACTGTAAACAAAAAAAGAAAAATACTTAGGCTTTCCCCTTACTCTCTCAAGAAACAAAACTCAAGACTTCAATTATTTGACTGATAGGGTCAAAAAATACCTAGCAGGTTGGAAGTGTAAACTCTTGTCCTAGGCTGGTAGAACGACTCTCATTAAATCGGTGGTATCTTCCACCCCCATCTATCCTATGCAATCTTTCATGTTTCCTACTTCTATTCTCAAAAAGTTGGATTATTTAAATAGGACGTTTTGGTGGAGGTGAACTAAAAGCAGTAAAGCCCTTTTTCTTGCTAAGTGGGATCTAGTGTCGGCACCAAAAAATATGGGTGGGGTTAATATTCAGTTGTCTAAACCAAAAAATCTTGCATTGTTGTCCAAAATGGTGGTCAGAATTTTGGAGCGACCAAATGACCTTTGGCCAACACTCTTCAAATCTATCTATTTAAAAAACGGTAGCATTTTCCAAACCGCTTTCACTATTTTGAAGTTTTCCTTCCTTAAGAGGAGTTTGGGGAAAACTCTCGATACTCTAAAAAGGGGCTTATTGTGGACGATAGCAAATGTGGTATCTTTCAGTATGTGGGAGGAGCCGTGATTGCCTGAATTTGTTCATCTAAGAGACTCTGTGCTACCGAATACCCGCTCTCTGTTTGACTCTTTGAATGACCTTATTATTATAAATGAAGGGGGACAAAAGGAGTGGGATCAACCTACTATAGAAATTTTTTTTCCCCAACAGGTAGCTATGACTATTTTGGACACCCCCATTAGACATTTAGAGGAATAAGATGTGCTTATTTGGAAGCATGAGACCAATGGAGTTTTCACTGTGAAATCAGCCTATAAATCATTCAAGAGTGAGGATATGACCTTATCTAATGCCCCTTCATCGAGAGGAGATGATAAGAGATTACTCCAAGGTATTTGGAAACTCAAGATTCCTCATCGAGTTCAACTTTTCCTTTTGAAAGTTTACAAAGGATTACTTCCTGTGGGGGAGGTCCTTACACAACATCAAATAGCAGTGAGCAGTGAATGTCCACTTTGCAACACACAAAAGGAAACATCAAGGCGTGTTCTTTTTCAGTGTCCTCTTATTGTCCAAGTGTGGGGCATGTCTAACATACATGTTAGATGAGATAGAGTGGATTTTTCACATGAGAAGGATTATTTGGGGTTCCTATGGTACATGTACACAAGCGAGTATGAAAGAAAACAAGGCATGGTTAAAACAACTTCAATCCTAGATCATATCTGGCAAGCTAGAAACAATTTGGTTTTTTAACAGAAAAAATTCAAGGTACAGATGATAGCAAGACTAACAGATAGTTCAGCTAAATTTTGGCAGGATTCAAGAAATATGGAATAACAAAAATCAAATTCCAATAATGTCAGAATTACCACACCATAAAAAGATACAAATGCAAATAATTTTTCTTTCTCAACGGTCTTTGAGCAGGCAAAGAAATTAGCAGGCTATGAATTTATTATGCTGGTCATTGATGCTGCTTTCCAGAGGAACATGAATGATGGTTGTTTTTCTTTCAATGCAACTGATGCAGATGGTAAGATAATCAGAATTAATAAAAGATGGTGAAGAAAAGGCATCAAAACAAGTTTTGAAGCTGAATTTGAAAAAGTCAGACTAGCAAGTGATTGGGCGATGGCGAAAGGGTACAAGAAGGTTGTAGTGATAATTGATAGCAAAGATATTGCGAAAGCGATCAATGGTAGAAGCGAACATTTATCATGACAACAGAAAGTTACTTGGCAACATCGGCTGGAGAACAAACTAGTAATTTTTTTAATGCTTCAAAGCAATCCACATTAAAAGAAAAAATGAAGCCATCGATTGACTGCATCAGTTTATAGTGGTAGTAGTAGCAGTAATAATGATGATGTAGAAATGGATTGTACTTTAAACTGAATGGGTTTTTTTTTTGTGTGTGATTTGTTTGACATTAAAAATCTATACATTGGTTCTTGTAAGAGTTATAAGCTCTAGTATTTAATATGTCTCACATTGTACGGTTTGCAGAATATAGCAACTAAACATCAACCCAACATCTTTTTCAATATTTACTCTCTCTACTGACACTGCAAAATTGTATAGTTTTTGTTGAATTGTGGGGATTCACGTGTTCGAAAGTCTAAACTAGGGGCTAGTGTTACCATTATAATACACTGCCTCAAATATTTTACCAATTACGAACAAAGATACTAATGAAAATGAAGATGACTGCACAAGTTCAGGGTTTGAAATTTAACGAAGACTTATAGCATTAGAAGTTCCAAAGTTTAAACCTTTTTCGAAGAAAATATACACCAAATCCAAATTGTTTTCCATCGGGCAAACCCTAGATGTAAAATGCCTCAACCAAGGATTGTGATTTTGCCGAAATTTTCATTTTTTTGAAATTGCGAAAAGAAAAATGGCAAAAGAAAATATTACATTTTTCAAGGGTTTTTTTAAAAGTTTTGAGATTTGTTTTGTAAATTTTGGAGTTTTTTTTCGTAAAAATACAAAAGCAGCTACTAAAATTTACATTTTTTCATAAATTTCAAGGTTTTTTTTTTTCTAATTATCATTCATTTTAATTATTTATTGATTTTTGAAACCACCCCCTAATTTTCTATTTATCACATCTTTTACTTATATATTGATTTTTTAAATTACTCCTTGATTTTTTAATTATACGCATTGTAGTTTCATTTAATGTGTTTAATACATTTATTTACTTGCATATTATATTTTCACATATTTTATATATCCTCAAAATTCATTATATATTTAATTTAACCTCGAATTTTTTTACATTTTTTCTTTACACACTGAAATATTTTCTTAGAATCAAGAATCCAAAATTAACTCGAAAAACGAAATCACAATCCTTGGCCTCAACTAATTAGAAGTACAAAATAGACACCAAATAAAGTTCTTACGAGGTAACAAACACCAAATAAAGTTTGTCAAGTAGCGCTAACGACTCGCATTAAAATGCCAAATAAATTTTGTAGACTCTACCTACTAGTTTTTCATGATTCGACTCCTTAGCTTAAGTTATGATACGGATCACTCTTTGTATTGTCTAGGAGTCACACACACACAAAAAATTAATATAAAATTAATACAAAATTAATATTGATATCATTGAAAGTTAATACAAAATTAATATTGAAACTCCTATATTCAATTCATGAAGTCAAAAATTTCTCAAGTTTTCACACACACACACACCTCTATTTGATATCATTGAAAGTTAATACAAAATTAATATTGAAACTCCTATATTCAATTCATGAAGTCAAAAATTTCTCAAGTTTTGGAATCCACATTTTTAATTACATTATAAATTCAGTATATTATCCTCTGACAGGTCTATCAGAAACTTGATACTACTAGAAATTAAACTAGGAGATACATAGCATGGTCCCTAAATATACAAATAGAAACTACAAAAAAATAATAAAATAAATAATAAATAATTCAATTTACAGAATATATTGACCATAGCACACATTAAATAAGTCACTTATGACCCAAACATAGATTTACCTTCCTCTATTAGAACTTCAAAAACTATATAGCCTTTTGAATGTGATACTCTGATTATACTTTAAAGGCCACCCCCTTAAACTAAGGGTTCAAACTCAAACTACCCTAAAAAAATAATGTATTATTATCTTATGGAGCCATGTGACCCCATATCTTTTTATGTCTAACACCATTGCATTTGGAACATCTGAATAAAGAAATATTTGCACATATTTATCCGAATATATTTAATTTGTGTCTTCGATGTCAAGGGAGGTGCTCTTAGATTTTATTTATGGTACACATGTGAAGAGCGCAAATTTGCACGTGTCAAGGACCATACCTTAAAAAAAATTGATTAAGGGAGGGTCGTGCACACGAGTGAGAAAACCATGTCCCAGAAAATCAGGTATTTTTAGACCCTCACTTAAATTTAAATAATCAAAATTACAGTTACTTAGGGTTTGTCTCTACTGAGGACAGGATTGAGAACCAATTAATATCCAAGTGGATATCCTATGTGGCGTTAGCGCCTTTTTGACACGTGGAAGGGTGCGAATGTGGATGAGGTGGACTTGTCTCAAGGCTTAGCTGCCCCCATTAAGTTTCGTATTTCTTACTACTACTTGTAACTGCTAAAATTGTTCTTTAGAAGTTCGAATGATAAGCCGAACAAAAGAAAATGTTGTAAATTATTGTTTTTTTGGGTTCTAAATGATAAGCCCACAAAAGGGTCTCATTTATCACTCCATAAAAAGACCCCTTAATATATATTTCATAAAGTGCTTCGGTCCCCTTAGCTGTCTCTCAACACCCAAAAATACTTAAAATGGGAAACTCGACAAAAGTCAATATAACATGTTTTTCTTAATTGATTTCTTAATAGTTTCTCATGTTGGGATATTGTTGCCTTGAATAGTCTCGCATCAAGTAATAAATAAATGTCATGAAAGTTTATAAGGAAGTGATTCATTCTCTAATGGCAATGAGACCTTTTAGAGAAAATCTCACACCATCAAAGCCTAAATGGAAAGCCCATTTGTACGACACCCTAACAATAATGTGCATGATACAAATCCATTTTTTTGTTGATAGTAGTATCATTGAAATTTTTTTATCACTAATAAGAAGAAAGAAATACTTGAAATCATTCGGGTGGAGCTCAGGATCTTATTACTTCTTAAACTAAACTATTTGGCCTTTAACTCTCAATATTTCTTGTAGTTTAGGCATTTCAAAATTTTCAATAATAAACCATGTAAATTATGTTGAAATTGCAGTTTACACCACACCGCATGTAACCCTCTATACTTGGGTATGATCACGAGTCTACACTCTACACTCTACACTCTACACTCGAGTGTTGGCGATCTACATCCAAAAAATGTCATGCTAATACTTTACATTTTATCAAATATGAAAAATAAAACAAAATTATACAATTTTTTTTATTGAAAATTACCAATTTTCTCAATCTCCTGAAAAAATTGCAAAGTCAAATTGACGTGAGAGACAAGGTAGGATATTCTACTGAAATAAGAACAAGTTTGAATATGCAACCAATATCCCACTCCATTCAATTCAATCCTCAACCAAAACATCAAATCCCACAATCCAAGCTTTCCCATCACTTTAAAATTCCACCCCTCAAAAAACAAAATCCCTTCCCATTTTCACGTCTTAAGTTTTTTCACATATGAAAAAAAAAAAAAAAAAATTCAACACAAAACACACAACAAATCAAGAACACACAAACACCTCACCAAACCAAATTCAATATGTCAAGTGAGTTTTCAATACGATTTCCAACGCCCCCTCCAATAATGGAAATCATCGTCACCCTCACATGGTTATTGTACACATGTCATTCATTTGACTATCTAAAAATTGCGATCATCGCGGGTCAACACTGCATATCCACCTTGGGCCACCACCTACTTTCGGTTGCTACCCAGTCTTAAAAGACAATCCTTCCAAAGAACCTTTCTTATCGTGGAGGAAAGGGGCGAGGAAACCAGAGAGAGGGGGAGTTACCCCTCATCCCCCTCGAGATTTGTGTTGGTGTGTATTTAGAGGGTGAAAGCGCACATCTCGAGGGGGATGAGTGGTCACACCCTCCCCCTCACTGGTTTCCTCGCCATTTAGAATTTCTTCCTTCCAAACATGTTAATTATTTTCCAATAATGATGCACGGACTCGGATACACGTGTCGTGTCGAACACGGATACAACACGGCGACTCGGCAATTTTCAAAAAAATAGGACTCGGCGACACGGTCAAACTTATTTTTTTAATATATTTTTTTTGTAACTCATATGATATGATTATATGAACATTCAAATTCATTCATTCAAAATTACAAATACATCATAAAGTCAAACTCAAGTCATACTCATAAAGCATAAGCAACATAATTTCATTAATTTGATAATGTAAATTGATAATTTCATAAACTCACCAGCGAGGCAGCTACATCTCTTATTCTTCATTAACTGGCGGATCAACTGTCACATTTTCTTCATTCAACGGCCCAGCCTCTAGCTCAGGTTCATCAAGTGAAAGACTGGCAATCTCAAGCATTCTAGCAGCATCCAAATTCAACGAATCAATAGTATCTCCTGCGATATCCCACATCATTGTCTCACCTTCTTTGTACTTTTGTTTTCTTCTTGACAAAAGACGAAGGTTGGAATACACATACACTAAATCTTCAGCTCGTTGTGGGGTCAATTTGTTCATTTTTAATGAGTGGATGTTGTTATACGTGCTCCGATTCCTCTCACAACATGAGGAAGAACAAGGTTGCCCAAGTAACTTCAAAGCAATATTCATGAGTAATGGTGCACAGGTACCATGAGAAACCCACCACTCATCAGGTTCTAGGTATGCTCTATTCTGTAGAGCATCACTTTCTGCAAACTGTTCAGTACCCATTGAAAACCTAGCATAATCTGTAATAACCTGTCTTCTTTCTTCAATATTAGGAAAGTATCTCTTGAAACACTTATCCCTCTCCTTTGTAATCTCAGGATCTTTGTGTGGCGAAACACGATTAGGAACCCCTTCAAGCCATTCTCTGCTATAATACCTACACAATGTCAATCACAAATTAATATATAAACATTAAGTGCATAACCCATAAATTCTAGTCTTCTAGTCAAGACTCAAGAATAAGTAAAATAAAAAGTTAAAAACAATGTAATTATTTACCTTGGATTCAAGGAATGTGCTAAGCAATGCAGTGGTGTGTTGTTTTTCTCCCATCGATCTACCAGTATCTGATGCACCACTAAAAAAACTCGGACTCCTCACTATTTTCCTTTCCTTCATGGTGGTAAATAACTTGTTTCACTTTCTCAATCATAACATCCCACATCTCATACACCAAGTGAAGACAAGACTCGTCTGTATCAGCCCTCCGCAACATTGAATAAATAGGCTCTGTGAAACGAAGTACATAGTTCATTTTGTCCCACCACAAGTCATCCAATAGTTTTCCTTTCACAAGCCGTGCTTTCTCAACATCATCTTCCCAATAGGAATCCCACTGATCTCCAATCACCATACTCTGGAGGCTACTTTTAATGTTTTTCAACCTCTTGAGCATAATTATGCTTGAAGCAAAGCGTGTCTCTGCTATGGAAAGCAACTTCATTCTCGAATGCTCATTAAACATATGCAACCTCATGGAATGGTTCATGATAAAGTTCTTGATCAGCACCCCATCCCCAACAACATCAATAATCCAACTACACAAACTGTAGGCATTTTCATTTGCAGGCATGTTCATTGGAGCGCATATGTTCTTCAAGGCAAGGTTGAGAGTGTGGACTACACAAGGTGTCCAAAACACCTCAGGATACTGGCTCTCAACAAGTAAACCTGCAGCCTTACAAACTGGAGCATTGTCGGTTATGACTTGGACCACATTACTTAGCCCAACGTCACGTACGACTTCCTTGATCAAACCAGCAATGAAGAACTTGTCTTTGTACTCCCCTTCACAGTTCACAGCTTTCAAGAACATTGGACCACCCTCATTAATCACTATAAAATTAATGAGAGGCCTCCTTTGAGAATCAGTACACCCATTACAAACACTAGTTGCCCCTTTAGTAACCCATGTGAACTTTGTTGCCTCCAACAACCTCTTAATGTTGCCCCTTTCATTTTGAAGCAATGTCGTCCTCAATGCATTATACCCAGGGATCTTGTAACCACTAATGGAGTTTGCTTTATTCGTTGCATAGGTGAAAGCCTCCTGAAAATACAGATTCCTTGCAAGGTTGAATGGCAATGCAGCTGAGTAGAACGCCCTTGCAATCAAAGCATCCAACTCTTGTCACTCACTCATATTGAAAGCATTTGCAATAGGATTATTAGTGGCTCTCCTCTTCCTTTGTTCATTGTATAGAACTAAAGGACTAACCCCACTACTTGAACCCGGGTGCGGGTGACTACTTGAGCCCACTGAAGGAGGTAAAGGAACATTTCGCGACCTTGAACTTTCTGCTATCAATGCAGCTTCTTCAACAAATTGTTGCACCTCTCTAAGTTGTAGGGGGAGATTTTAGCACAAATAACTATCCCACGACTTGTTATCTTCAACAAGTGGTCCTTCAATCTAGTAAGAGATCCCGTATACTCTTTCTGACAAAAGTTACACCGCCATCTAAGATTTCCCCCACCTTCACTTGGTTTTCTTATTATTGTCACATGCTTCCAAAGATCATCTCCAGTTACTTGGCCTAAAAAAACATTAAGGGAAAAAGACAATTACAATGTTAGAGATGTGGATCAATCATTTTGGATTACAGTGGAGCGGAAACATGATGGCGAAAAGATTTAGAAAATGTTGGATAGCTTCCCCCAACATTATCCAAAAGCAAAAGTCAAAAGAGATCCATATCTAAGGAATTGGTTTATACAGTTTGATTTGGATATCTAAGAAATACATCTAACACAGAAGAAGGACCATCTAACACAACCAAAAGTCTTTTGTGTACATTATCATAATGAAATCAAACTGTATGAACAATGACAATATATAAGGTAATATCAAAAGAGATCCATATCAAAAGAGATTCATATCTAAGGAATACATCAAAAATCCATATATGAGTGTTAGATGGTTAAGTACCAGTAGAAACCTTATAAAACCGGTTTCATGACATGCTAATGGTACACAAAACAAGCTCTAGCGTTTTCCTAAGAGCGGTGCAAAGCACCCGTCGAGAGCAGATATCGCAGAAAAAAAAACAAACGAACGAAATAAAGAATCAAAGAAGGTACCTAGTGATGGTGATGCTGAGGACGACATAGATCCCGTCGATCGATCTCTCCCTCTCTGTCGAAATCGATCGAAATCGATCTCTCTACCTCCGTCCAACATTGTCGATCGATCGAGTCAAGACTTTCTCTCTCTTTGTTCTCTTTGTTCTCTCTTTTCTAAGCTCTCTCTATTCTCTGTTACTGTATTAGGGTTTGTGGGAGGAACCGAACGATCGAAGAGGAAGAAAAGGGATTATTTGCACCCGATCATGTCTGGCCGAGTCTGGACCGTGTTCGGACCGTGTCCAAGTCATTCAACAAATTTTGACCATTTACCACGTGTCCAATATGTGTCGGGCGCGTGTCGGACACAAATCCGTGTCCGACACATATTTGACGCGTGATTCAGAGATTTTTCGGAGAGTCGGTGCATCAGAGCTTACCAACCTTTCTCGAAACTTAAACCTCCAAAGATAGTCAAGTTAGTTGGTTAAGGTTGTGAGGGTTTGACCTATACATCTTATTCCACTACGATTAACCTCACATAAGAATGCAAGTTTCTACTCTTCGCTTTAGCATTATATGTATCTCTAAAAATATCAAAGTATACCATAATTAAACTTCCATGAAAGGACTGTATTATTTAAGCGTGTGAGACACAATTTGGTGAAACCATAATTATTCTACGCGTTAAAAGTTTAATATCTAAGTTTGTGAGACAACTTGGTGAAACCTTAATTACTCTACGCATTAAACCCCTTTTCAAGATACCACCATTCTTCTCCCCCTTACCAAGCCCATATCATACTATTTATTCGTGTTAAAGAATTGTATATATAAACTCAAAATATAACAAAATAGCTAACAAATCGCAGCTAATGATGATTAATAGCAAAACATGTGCTCAAGTTTTTATTGGAATGACTCAATTAAGGAATTATATCTCCTATATCGGATTAAGAATTTGAGACAGACTTTAGATAAAGTTTAATTGCACCATTTTCACCCTCATCTTTCCGTAGACGCTGACTCGGAAACATGTTGCTAATCAATAATCATGTCATGTTGGCTCGTGCACTATATTAAACTCAACTATAACTATTACATCATGCACATAGTAATTAACCCAAATAAAAGCCATTTCACACTAGTTTTCTATTGATCCACTTGTTTCATGCTCATAACAATCAACTTAGCCAATCTAATTATATATTCTGTCCATGCCGACCAATGATGTAACAAAAAACCAAGTTTCTCATTGATCTCATATTTAATATATTTAATGCCTTTAATTTTGTGATATTTAACAGTATTTGCAGAGATGCCATCTTCTCCAACTATAGTATATGTCTGTGTGTATCACAGAAACCTATAAAAACCTTGTGAGTGTTAAAGAGTGAGTGATTGATAGAAACCCCAAACCGACATCTCTTGCTTTGAAGCCAAGACTTGTGACTCTTGATATTCAGTGAAGAGGTTGTTTTGTTTAAGGATTAATTAATTCACAGAAGATAGCATTAATATTCAAGCAATTTTGTTCTCATGCATGCCAGGTCTCTCTTTCTTAGAACTTGTGCATGCACACACATATACACTTCTTGATTAATGGTCTTGTAAAACCAATCTTTTTTTACGAGAGGTTATGGAGTAGTTTATGTGGCTTAAGCGTTGGGGATTAATAAAAGAAACATAGGGATTATTTCACTTGGAATTTCTTTTTCTTTTTCTTCTTTTCTTTAGACACCCAAAAATACGAGTCAATTTTGAATTTTTTGAAATATATTATTTTAAAAAAGGAAAAGTTGCATGCTAGAGGTGGAACTTACACTCTAATCAAAATTTCAACAATTTTTTTTTCTTCAGTTGTTTGGTTGGTTGTATTTTAACTATAAAATTTGAATAACAAAAAAAATTCACGTATACTGATGCAAAATAATAAGCTTATTAACAGTTGTGGCAATGCGGACAATATATGTTGTGGTTCATGGTATGGTTAGCAATGGTTTTGTGGTGTTCACAGTGACTATACAATGGTGGCCTGGTAGTATGAGTGAGGCTAGGGAATCGGGTTTTCCAACCATGTTTTACAACCAGGATGATGCGGCATCGTCAAAGGAGTTTTTACAACCTCGAAATACATATAAACTCTTTGTAAGTTTCATTATTCTTTCAAGATCACGCCACATCATTCTAATTGCAAAACATAATTGCAAAAACCTAATTTCCTAACATTTTTATATACAATTGAATAGATAAAATAAAGGAAATCATCGTAACCTATACCTATTCCTAGGATATAGTTCAGTTTAACAAATAAATCTTAACAACATACAAGTCCTATTCTAATGATAATGCTATAGAATTGTCAAAACTCAAAACCGCTAACAAGGAGCCAAGGAAGGTCGTTTTGCTTTACATTACAATTGTAGTTATAATTGTTATCGACAGTAAGCCGAAAAATGAGGATTAAAGTTAGACCCTTTCAACTATTTTGACACTAAACCAGGAATAAATTTAAGTTAAACCTTTAATTAGTTTATGCAAATTTACAAGTACATACTTTTAATTCTACCTTTTCTTTTTTAGATGAGCTCATTGCACACTTTTTTTATAATTAAATAGATATAAATGACCAGAGTCGCTACGTGTATCTGACTGTTTTGCTCCATTTTTCCAACTTTGTCTTTTATATTTAGCTTTTAAAAATTACTTGGTATATCCAACAATATTTTGTTAATGCAAAAAACAAATATGTTACTCATGTTGTAGATTTGGGACTTTGTATAAATGATTCCTAATATAAGTGTGTGGATGTGAGTTTTTTTTATAGGTTTTGAAGCAATTTTTTGAATATGATATAATAGTTGGAACATCTTTGAAATTTATGTCTCGATTTATATTTTTAATTAATTTATTTATAATACGTATTGGTTATATCACCCTTAATGAACACATTTAATGAATGTGTGACTGCATTTTAGTTTTATAGTTTATAGAAAATGGTTACTTTTGTTCTTTCAATCAAAAGCCAATTAGCGCTCTTAAACAAAAAAATTTCGACTCCAATTGATTTTTATTAATAAAAAAAATGATAAGTCAGTGTTACATTCATTAAGTTGATACAAAGTCGAAATATCCCAACTACCAGTGCAACAAAGAGTCGATGCAATCGAACTAAATATTCGAGGACAAGTAGCAACTCCCTAATGACATGGTTTAAAAATTAGCTTTATAATACATAAGCCAATTCATATTCTTCTTGCGCAGGAAATTACAAAAGGATTAAAAGGTACAAATACAAAGAATAAAGATAAAGTTAAAAAGGAAAAATAAAGGGAATATAAAACTCTCTCTTGGATTCGAGTAAAAGAGAATAAAATAATCCATAAAATGAACTCAGGCATGCAAGTTTCAAGAACTTGGCTAACTGGCGAGGAAACCAGCGAGGGAGGGAGGGGGACTCCATCCCCTTCCGTGCTTCCCATTCCTTGCAAGTATTGCGAGGGAGATGGAGGGTCCTCCCTCCCTCGCTGGTTTCCTGGACAATTAGAATTGGGGAAGTTTCAATGTTCCAAAGTGAAACTGAAACCTAAAGTGACCTCAAAACCACATATAAGAAGGATAAAAAGATCTTTTACCCTCAACAAGTGAAGCTTTACAAGCATATTTTGGTGAGTCTTTTTTATACATTTAAAGTGTACAAGTCTTTTTTTGTTGTCCCTTCCTCCTACAAACACCTATTTACCCTTTCTAAGATGCCACTATTATAGAACACAATCAGATTGAGATCGCAGGCAATCTTACCAGCTTTTTATGTGCATAAAGCCCTTCAAATTTGGTCCTTTATATCTCTATTTATGCAATTTATACAAAGTTTTACCAATTATAATTGATGTGTCCAAATCTTGTCCTCCTGTATGTTTGACCTATAAAACAGATGTTAGACTGTCAAGGATCACCTTTTTTATGGCTGAATGCATTCCGATGTTTAAGTCAACAACTTTGTTGAAGAAGGAAGTAAATTTGGATAAAACTTGGTTAAAATTGTATACCTTTGTTGACTGTTCCATTTACCTTATATAATGGGTCACGGTTAATTCTCTGTGTGACTTAAGCATGTGAGGTGCAATGGAGGGAGACGTTCCTTGTAACAGTCTCCTACTTTATGAAGATTCATCCGTGAAGACGTAACTCCCTCCACGACTATTTTCTTATGCAACGTTTCTCTTCTTTATGAGAAAACTCGCTCGGGCCTAGATTTGGGACTTAGTTATGACTTCTTCTGATGGGCCCTATTTGAAATTTTATGATTGGCTTTGCCCTCTTTGGGCTTTATGAGGTAGTCCAGCTTTGGGATTTCTGATTCTCGAGATAGATGGTTTCTACCACGTGTATGGCTGTGAGGTCAGTCTATTTTGATGTATCATCAGCTACTCCCCCTTAGTTAGTGGGTATGTTGGTGTGACCACTAACTTCGTGATGGTTGGACTTTCAATTCTATCATTGTCTCGCATTTAATGTTGTCAGCAGCTTTTGGTAAGTTGGTGTCTCGATTTCTTGCTCACCCGTTCGTTTTTGTGCACATTTTTTGGATTTCGCGCAGCCATCATATCATGCACGTTGTCCCATGAGCAGTCCCTTCATTGCTTGGCTCTATAAAAGAGGGCGTGATGGGTTTGTTTTTCCGTTTTATGCTATTTTTGAAATTAGAGTTCTTTTCTTCCTTCCTCTTATTCGTTATCTTTGCTTCTCAATTTTCTAGCAATGCCTGCCAGCGATAAACTAAGCGGTGAAGCACTTGCTGCTTGCGAAGCTTATTTTTCTCCCAAGAAAGTTTCTCAAGCGATTTTGGACAACCTTCATTCTGACTATAATTTGCCACCCGACCTCAAGATTCTACCTAGATAGAACAGTAGTCATTGTCATCCAAGGTTCGGGTATATTGTACTATATTTGTGCATGTTCTTTTATGGGCTTCGATTCCCAATTCTAGAGCTGTTTTTGGATTATCTAGATTTTTTTGGCATTCCTCCTACCCAAATGGGTCCTAATGGTTGGAAGGTCATGGTTTCTTCTAACGCGAGGGCCATTCTATCTAGCATTCCTTTGAATGTTAAAGTCTTGCATTCGGTGGTTGGTCTGATGGTGACCAAGGATATTGTTTCCTCTGTTCTCCTGTCTTTTTTGGAAAGCTCAATGATGATATCCGAGATTGGTCAAGGTCTTGGTTTTATGCCTCTGTTAACATTGGCTACTTCCAAGCGAGGTCATCTTATTTTGCAGTCGTTCGGAGTTCCTAATAAACGGAAAGATCTACAGTTAACTGCGGAGGAGCGGAGGGTCAGTGAAGCTTCATGTGTTTCTTGTGCAGGCATTTTTCTCTGAGGACATCTGGAGCGTAGCGGCTTGTCCGCGCTACTTCTACTGGATCCCGTGCTGAGAAGATTGCTGCCCGCGCTACTTCTACTGAAGTCAGTGGTGCTAGCTTTGATTGGGAAGTGAGTTCGTACATGCATTTTACGAATCTCGATGCTTCTGCCTGTGTCAATGTTGTTGGTCCGATTTCCAGGAAGAGAAAACTTTCGAGGCCCGCTAGTCCTTTGAAGCGATTGTTGGTGGATCCTGGCTGAGTTCCAAAAAAGAAACGACTTTCTACTCGTAGCGCTGCTCGGACTCTATCTCATCCGAGTCCTTCTAGTGAGGATGTCATGGAAGAGGATCGTGTATTCCTCGAGGAGGTTGAGGAGATGAGGTTGATACTGGAGATGAGTGAGAAGGAGACTACTCGTCCGTTGGATGACAATGAAAATAAGCTTCTTTCAGCCTATGGTGTTTCGAACGTTGCTAAATGGTCTAACGACGACCCTCGGGCTATCGATGACAAGATGCTCCAGCTAGCGGTGGAGCAATTTAAAGAGGTCGCCTGTAGTGGTCAGAGTTTTGAGGTTCTTCCTCCTCAATCTCCTTCCATTAATGTCAGTGATGTGGCCGGATTCTTAATTTCTTCTCCCGCTCATTTGGATTCCCTTGTTCCTACTACCACTATTACTTGTTATGTTCATGTTTCTCTTGCTTCACACCGGAAAGGCAAAAATGGTTTTTTTGTTGTTACCGCCATTCCTTCTGTTCTTCCGGCTGTTGGGGGTGGATCCTTGGTGCTTCCAGATCACTGCGCTCTCCATCCATGGATTAGTTGGACGGAGCCCAGCTCGGGAAGATATCCATATCGGATCAGACGGAAAGTGTTGCTAGTTTACTCAGCTTAACGTGCAGGATGTTGCGCGCAGACTGCACAGGCGGTCAATGGAAAGTCCTTCAATGCTCCTACTGTATCCGAGCACTCATCTTGATTACGGCCTTAAGCAGATAATGGACAGGATGAATCACCTCACTTATACAAGGGTTATGGGCTCAGTTATCGAGTTAGTCGTGACTAGGTGGCTTCTTTGGAGAGGAAGTTGGCACCGCTGTTGCTTGTATTTTTTCATGTTATTTCTTAATTCGACGCGTTGAAATCACGATGCACAGAATTGGAGAAAGCCGTTGGGGCTGCTCGGGCCTCATTGATTGAAACGAAAGGTGTGCGGGATAAGTCCGTAATTGAGCTCGAGTCCTTGAGGACCAAGTTGGATGGGGTTCATGCGTGTTTGCATGATGTGCAGAAGGAGTTGTCTACCGAAAAGGTAGCTTATGATGAGGTTGTACGTGTTGTGATTGAGCAATCCATTAACCGAGATGTTGCTGAGAAACGGTTGAAGTAGTTAACGATTACGATTGATGAGGTCAAGGCAAACACTTTCGCGATGTTTACCACTGCTGAGGAATGACTTGTTGCAGCTAAAAATGAACTTGCTACAGCCAAGGACAAGTTTTGCAATGCGGAAGCGAAAGATTGGAAGCGAGTTATAGATGGGCGGATTGAGTTTTTTTATTATATCGACGGGCTCGGTGTTGATTTGTCTGAGTACCGTCACTTGGTTGATCAAGTTTTCGAAGATGGTGACGGTGAAGAAGGTTCCACAGGCCCTTTGAGTGATCTAGTGTTTGAAGAACCATCGCTTCCTTTTGTTTTTCCGAATAGAGAGTTTCGTCCCCTCTTGTAGATGATATCACCAACGATGTTGTGGTTGCCTTTGTTTTATCTCCTACTCCTTTATCTTCTTCCCCGAATGTAACAAAATAGTTTTATTAATAAAAAAAACTTTCTTTCTTGGTATTCTTATTTTCATCGTACTCGTAATTTGTCTTGTTGACTCGTTGCATGTTGCTTATACCTTTTTTAAATCAGTCGTAGTTGTCGAAGTAAGTTGTACTATATATCTCCCGTTCTTCCCTTCGATTGGTCAAGGGGCCTTACGGCTATATTTTTAATCATGTCTGAATTTCTTGATATGAATTTATTTATGGCTACTTTTATGCTTTGACGCATCGGTTGCCCCGAAGTAGGTTGACTTTATTCGTTCTTTCTGACGTGCTCATTGACTAGGAGCTTATTTGAGCAAGTTGACTTTTTTCTTCTTGACTTTTACCTCGTATTGATCGTCTCAAAGCTTTTATGAGTAAGTTGGCTCGTTCGTCCAACTTTTACTTCGTTGGTTCGACGGATTAGTCAAGCCGTAGCTTTTATTTGAGTAAGTTGACTCAATTGCCCAACTTTCACTTCGTTGGCTTGACGTACTAGTCAACCCGAAGTTCTTTATTTGAATAAGTTGACTCATTCATCCAACTTTTACTTCACTGGTTTGACGTACTAATCAACCCGAAGTTTTTTATTTGAATAAGTTGACTCGTTCGTCCAACTTTCACTTCGTTGGTTTGACGTACTGGTCAACCGAAGTTCTTTATTTGAATAAGTTGACTCGTTCGTCCAACTTTCACTTCATTGGTTTGACGTACTAGTCAACCCAAAGTTGTTTATTTTGATAAGTTGATTCGTTCATCCAACATTTTTATTTCGTTGGTCGACATATCAGTCGGCTTGAAGTAAGTTGACTCTCTCATTTGACTCTTACTTCGTTGGTTTGACGTACTAGTCAACCCGAAGTTCTTTGTTTGAATAAGTTGACTCGTTCGTCCAACTTTCACTTCGTTAGGTGGACATACTAGTCAGCCCGAAGTTCTTTGTTTGAATAAATTGACTTGTTCGTCCAATTTGCACTTCGTTGGTTTGACGTACTAGTCATCCCGAAGTTCTTTTTACTTGAGTGAGTTGACCCGTTCGTCCAACTTTCACTTCGTGGTTAATCAGACCAGAAGTTTATTGTGTATGTCTGACTCGAGTCCTTCTATTTTTTGGCTTGATATGTTAATTGTTCCGTATTATCGAGTTTTGATGCCTTTATTTTGTTGTTCATGTGCAAGATGGGGATTCCGAACTTGTAATTTTATTGATATTCCCTTCTCAGGTATTCTGACCAACCATAGTGGTTATTTTTCTTGAAAAGTTACGCTAAGTTGTAGAGTGGTTTACTTCGTCCTTCTGACCTTTGCTTGATTGATGTTGATCCTCGTGTTGATAGAAATTTACGTTTTGTTGCTTTGTTCCGCATCGTCTATTTCTTCAAGTCACCGGATTTGCTGTTGGTTAAATATGTTTGTTACGTCTCATCGTTCGTTGAATATGTTGTTGTCGCTAATTGTCCAATCATGCTCACATTAGCGCCAACTGCCGAGGTCTAATCGAGTATGTTGTCGTCAATTTCGTTGTTAGTAATACGGGTCAGGCTTGCATTTGTAAGTAGGGTCTTCGAATCATGTTAGTTGGCTGGTGCAAGCTTCTCTATGTTTTTTTGTCGTGAATTGGTATATTGGTTTGTCTGGTTTAGTTTGGTGTTAATATTCCTACTTAGATATAGATCAGCTCGTGTGGGAGGTTTTTTCGGTTGTTTCTTCAGTTGGGTTGATCATTTTGTTTCCTCCAGTTATGCAATGTAGGGCGTATATTAGTTCCCTGGGCTGTTTTTTTATCCCGTTGTGGTGTCTGCCTTTTGTTTTCATTTAAGTTGTTTGTCAGACATTCTGATGAATTCGTCAAGTCGTACTCTCTAAAACAAATGCTTGATTTCATCTTTTAGACTATAGCAATCTTCGGTATCGTGTCCGTGATCCTTGTGGAAGGAACAATACTTGTTTTTATCTCTCCCTTCTAGGTATCATCACATTCTGAGTGGCCATTGACGTCTTCCCATTTTTCCATGTGTTTCAATATATTGGCTCGACTCGTTTTCAAGGCTATGAAGGCTGGTATGTCTTTTTCATCATACTTGTTACCCGCTCGTGTCTGGGCCTTGCTGACTGCAACTTTCCAGACTTTTGCTGGTTGGATTCGAGTCTCCTATTGGTCTGATGCCTCTTTGACTGAATGTTATCCTCCCGGGGTCCGTCGTCTCTTCTTCTTTCCTCCTTATTATCCTTCTTCTTGGAGCGGTTCTCTATTTTGTGATCATTTTTCTTCATGGTAACTTTCATTTCCTCAAGAGAAATGTGTTTTTGGGCGGTTTTCAACAGGGTCGCCATATTTTGGGGGTTTCAGGTTGTGAGCATTAAAAAAGGGTCGTCATTTTAGTACGGCGGTGAACGTAGTTATGGTCGTGTCATCGCTGTATCCGTCGATCATTATCAATTCGTTAGCGAAACGAGTGACATATTCCCTTATCATCTCCCCCGGCTTCTGTTTGATGTGAAGGAGGTAGTGTGGTTTTTTCCTCACTAGCTAACTTCTAATGAATCTTGTGATAAAGGCGGTGGCTAGTGCCTGGAATGAGTCTATTGACCTCTGTGGTAAGTTGTTGAACCAGTTCATTGTTGTAGAGGTAAGATTGGTCGGAAATGTTCTGCACAAGACGAAGAAGACGATCGTGGGTGTACAAAGTAGAACTTTGGGTGTCTGTAACTTCATTGAGAAAGGAGTTGATGGCGTTATAACTGAGAAGCCTGCGTGAAAATTTGTAATCCATCATAACCGCCGTTGTAACAATGTTAGTAACTGGCGGGAAAACCACCGTTAAACCGGACGTGACAGTACGTTAGTTCAGCCGTTGAAACCGTTGTTAAAACGTCCGTTACGTTTGGCGTTAACGTCGTTTTCTCAAAAGGTGTTAAAACTAGAGGAGTAACAATCGTTGAGTGAAAAGGAGCTTACTCACTCAGATTCAGAGAGGAGCGATTCAAAGTCAATCTCTTGGCACTCCGGTCTGCACGAGCGATCGGGTATTGGGTGTACCGAGAGTTCCATGACGACCAAAACTTGATTGTGCACCTAGTCAAGCTTCCATTCAATGCCTGATTCTAGAACTTTTGTTGAAAGGTGTTGCGGGTTTAACTGGCCTAAACAAACAGGCTAATTTGACCCACTTGTAATAACCGCAAGTGCACGGTGTCTAACTGGTGGACAAGTACGGGTCGATCCCACTAGGAAGGTGGATTAAATTGAATTTAATAATTTACCTAAACTAATTTGGAGAAAATGGGGGTTACAGTGTTTAAAAATTCGAGTCAAACAAAAGTAATAAAAATAACAATAAATAAAAGAAAATAGTTGGAGGGAAACCACAATTTGCAAAATATTTTTCAAACTCCTAAAATTATATTTAATTTTTCTTATTATTCCAATTTCAAATAAATGACTCTAGCAATGCATAAACTCTTAGCATTAATTGTCTTGTTAGGGCACAATTAATCACAAGTTTAATTATTTAATTAAAACATGTTAGATTTATAACATAATATTTTTCTAACAACCTAAGATGCATGACATATTAGGTGAAAGTAAAATATTATAAATCGCGAATCAATTAATATTAATCATGGAATAATAAAGTAAAATGAAATTAATTCTAAAGTTTGAGACTTAATTCACTGTGGTGTTACAGAGCATTCAGCGGGGTGCAAATAGTACCCAACCTTTCTTCCTCAATTCGAACAGAGAGAGAGGCGGCAAGACGTTGTGGGCGATCTGCTCCTGTCTGGTGGTGAGCAGGGACTGCGACAAGAGCTGATGTGGTCTTTCGGCGAAAGATGTTGGTGCTGGTTGATGGGCGCTATGATGAAGAAAATGAATGAGAGATGAGAACCGAGTGGTGTGTGGTGAGTGGTGGTGCAGCCAGTGACGGGGGTTGAAGATGAAGTGAAACAGGGTTGTCACGCCCCTGTTTCGGTGGAGTGAATGAGAGAAAACAGATATGGATAGGCTGTGGGTGGTGATTTTGCTTGTTTGGGATGGTGGTGATAATCACAAATTGTGAAGAAGAGGTTTTGGTATTCTGTATTTTTTTCTTTCCCTTCTCTTCTTCCCCTTTCTTATTCATTTCTATTGTATTTATAGAAAATTAAGAAAATGAACTTGGACAAGTTAAGGGGAGGGTTCAATGAGTGATTTAAGGCTTAAATCAAACTAGAATCTTGGATAATTAAGAGAATATGGTTTGGGTTTGGCATTGGGTTTGGGTTTACGAATTTGGTTTTGGGTTTGGTTTTGAGTTTAGGTTATGGGCTTAGGCTATTCTCACCTCCACTTCCTCTGAAGTCACCGTCTGTGATTTATTCATTGCATTTTTCTTTGATTTCTTCGTTATTGCTCCGAATTCTACAAAAACACAAAATTTTAATAATTAGTTTAAAATAAAATAAAACAAAAATTAACAAAAATATAATAAGAGGTAAAAAAATGTTATAATTATGTGATTATCAAATACCCCTAAACCTATATCTTGCTAGTCCTCAAGCAAAACAAAGAAGAAAACCGAAAAGAAAATCCTAACTCACTTTCACAGGCATCGTCGATTGCACTTACCTTTGAAAATGTGCAACAACGCTTTGAACCCCTAAATTACCTCTAGGGAACGAGTTATAGTCTCGTGAGGGTTTCCAGAAAATGTTAAACATTACTGACTTAACAAAATTTGGTCAGACAGTGTTTATTTTAAAACTTTAAGATATGCAAGAAACCAACAATGTCATTTTCGTGTATCAACAAATCTCCAAATAATTTAATATTCTCCAAAAGTTAGAAAAAATTCATAATCATCTTCAACTCAATGTGTGTGTGTGAAAAGCACTATCAACATAACTTTTCATTTCAAAGTAAAATAATGACTAAATCTCCTGTAGAAAGTTTGTTTTGACTTCAAACCTCTCATGTCACTCACAATAAAGCACTCAGAGATTTGGTATTTCACTCAGTTTATATGTGAGGAAAGAGTAAATAATGGAAAACAATCATCTCACATATAGTATTATGAATAACGGACTTTTCAAGAATGGAATGAACATGATCTCATGGACAGGAATATCAATTACTTTTGGGAATGTTGAATCAAACATCATAGGTCTTGGTTATTAAATCTCCACATCTACAGAACCAACATTTACCTAAGATCAACTAGGACTTTGTTGGGTTGTAACGGGGCTTGGGTAATGGTTAATAAGGAATGTCAAAAGATTCTAACAAAAATTTCTAGGAATGTATACACCCATTCACGAACAATTAGGGTTGTCAAGAATAAACCAATGTTGCGCACCATCAATTTTTTCTTCATTCTCACATCTTTATCCTCATTGAGGAATCATTTTTTTTTTCACATTAAGAATTTATGAAATATCTCATATTTTGCTCTTTAATGCCCTTTTTACACCAAGTATGTACATCCATACACATTCCCAGAAAAGTTGGGTAAAGGTTAATGGGTTAATAAATAAAAGTTATTCTAAGGTTCAAAAGGCTACAAAGAGGTTAATGTTATGGGTAAGTTAAAAGACTAGTTAATGGTCTAAAGAAAGAAAAGGAAAAAAAAAAAACACCTAGATCATTTCCTAAATTCGGGTCAGTATTATGACATCTCAATTGAATAAGCCAAGAAGTTCTAGTGTAATAATTCAATTTGATGTCATTCCCAAAGCAATTGATCAGAAAATGAGAATAATGAGATCATCAACGAGATAATACAGACTCAAGAAAAATCAGAGTTTATGTATGGAAAAATATAAAGATTCAAAACTTTCAGGGTTAAGTCTCCACAATTATTCTAAGGTTTTCTAGTATACCCATTTGGACACATAATCCACAGCAACAAGGATGAAAAGATTGTCAAACGAATGCGGGAATGGTCCCATGAAATCAATACCCCAAACATCAAAAATTTCAACCACGAGAATATTAGTAAGGGGCATCATGTTGCGACGAGAAATGGAACCCATTCGTTGGCATCAATCACAAGTGGTGCAAAAGGCATGAGTATCTCGAAAAATGATAGGCCAATAAAAACCACTCTGCAAAACTTTTTCAACTGTCTTTCTAGAGCTAAAATGACCACTACAAGCTTGCTCATGACAAAATGAGATGATGCTATGAAATTTACTCTCAGGAACACATCTCCTGATAACCTGATCAGGACAATACTTGAACAAGTATGGATCATCCCAGAAGAAATGTCTAACCTCAGCAAGAAATTTGGATCTATCTTGTTTAGACCACTTAAAAGGAATTTGACATGTATCAAGATAGTTCACGATATCTGCATACCAAGGTAATTGGGAGAAAGCAAATAATTGCTCATCAGGAAATGACTCATTCAATGGTAAATATTCACTAGATGAATCTACCAGAAGTCTAGATAAATGGTCAGCTACAACGTTTTCCGAACCTTTCTTGTCCCGAATTTCAATATCAAACTCTTGTAGCAATAGTACCCATCGAATTAAGCGAGGTTTAGCATCTTTTTTTAGAGAAAATACACTTTAACGCCACATGATCAGTAAAAATAATTACTTTGGATCCTATAAGGTAAGACCGAAATTTGTCTAGAACAAAGACTACAGCTAATAACTCTTTCTCAGTGGTGGAGTAATTAAGCTGTGCGTCTTGTAGAGTTCTACTAGCGTAATAAATGACATGTGGCTTTTTGTTTAATCGTTGTCCTAGGACAGCTCCGAGTGCAAAGTCGGAAGCATCACACATAAGCTCAAAGGGAAAAATCCAATTAGGAGATTGGATGATTAGAGCTGAAGTCAATAATTGTTTAAGCTTCTCAAAAGCTTTCAAACAATCTTCATCAAAACAAAAACCGCGTCTTTAGCAAGTAAATTGCATAAAGGACGAGCGATTTTGCTTAAGTCTTTGATGAATCTCCGATAAAATCCAGCATGGTCTATAAAAGATCTAATTTCCTTAACCTTTGGAGGCGGAAGACTCGAAATTAAATCAATTTTGGCTTTGTCGACTTGAATTCCCTTGTGTAAAATTACATGTCCAAGAACAATGCCCTGTCGTACCATAAAATGACATTTCTCCCAATTTAAGACAAGATTTTTCTCCACACATCTATTTAACACTAAAGTTAAATGATGTAGACATTCATCAAATGAATCACCAAATACTGAGAAATCATCCATAAACACCTTGAGGAACCTCTCAACCATATCGAAAAAAACACTAAGCATGCACCGCTGAAAAGTAGCGGGTGCGTTACACAATCCAAAGGGCATTCTCCGATATGCGAAAGTACCAAAGGGACAAGTGAATGTAGTCTTCTCTTGATCCTCGGGTGCAATGGGGATTTGGTTATAACCGGAATACCAATCAAGAAAACAATAGTATTCATGTTTAGCTAACCTTTCAAGCATCTGATCAATGAAAGGAAGAGGAAAGTGATCATTCCTTGTGACCAAGTTCAACTTATGGTAATCAATACATACTCACCACCCCGTGGTCATGCGGGTTGGTACTAATTCATTCTTGATTACCGTTACCCCTGACTTGTTTGGGACAACTTGAACAGGACTAACCCAAGGACTATCCGAAATTGGGTAGATTATACCCACATCCAACAATTTGAGCACTTCGACTCGGACAACTTCCTTTAGATTAGGATTAAGTCTATGTTGCATTTCACGTGATACTTTGGCATTATCTTCGATATGAATGTGATGCATGCAAACGATTGGACTTATTCCTTTAATATCCGCGATAGTCCACCCAAGTGTTGTTTTATGTTCTTTTAAAACATCTAACAATTTTCCTTCCTGTTCTTCAGTCAATGCAGATGAAATAATAACAGGTAAGGTATTGTCAACACCTAAAAATGCATACTTGAGGTTGTCAGGTAATACTTTTAGGTCGAGCTTGGGTGGTTTTCAACGGAAGGGACCTTTTTTGACTCACTGAGTGGAAGAGATTCCACCCTAGGCTTCCATTTATAACTGGTTTCCATTATATGGGTAGAGTCAAGAAAAACATTTACTTCCCTGATGGAATCATTAATATCGAAGTCTAAATTAAAATGAGTCAAACAAGCCTCTAAAGGATCATTAAACTGAGGAAATGAATGTTCCGTCAAACTCTCAATCATGTTAACCTCAAAGGAATCCTCAGACTCAGAAGGTTGTTGACTTACATTGAATACTTTGAGTTCGACGGTCATGTTACCAAATGATAATTTCATGATTCCATTTCGGCAGTTAATGATAGCATTGGATGTGGCCAAAAATGGACGACCCAAAATAACTGGAATATGACTAGAGGGATTGTGAACAGGTTGTGTGTCAAGGATTATGAAGTCCACAGGGAAATAAAATTTGTCAACTTTAATGATCACATCCTCTATCACACCGAGGGGGGACTCTGACAGATCTGTCTGTCAATTGCAGTGTCACTTGAGTTGGTTTCAACTCAGCAAGACCCAATTGCACATATACTGAATATGGCAATAGATTAACACTTGCCCCTAAATCTAACAGTGTCTTCCCAATCATATGATCACCAATCACACATGAAATAGTCGGGCAACCAGGATCTCTGTACTTAGGTGGGGTTTTGTGTTGAAGGATGGAGCTGACTTGCTCAGTTAGGAAGGCTTTTTTGTGCACATTCAGTTTTCGCTTTTGTGTACACAAATCCTTCAAAAACTTGGCATAAGAGGGAACTTGCTTAATGGCCTCGAGTAATAGAATATTGATTTGAACTTGTTTAAAAATTTCCATTATATCGTTGGCATTTGTTCCTTTCTTCGTCGGAACTAACCGCGATGAAAATGGTGCTCTAGGCATATAGGATGCCTTGGTGGGATCAGAGTCAAGATAATGATCTTCTTGAGAAAATGAGACTTTATCAGCATCCTTCTCAGATGGATGTGTGACTTGCTTTGGCGTGGATTGGGATTCAGGATCAATCAAATTATGCATTCTAATTTGGTTGTCAACTTGTTTTCCACTCCTAAGGGTGATAATAGATTTGACATCTTCATTGCGTGGCTGAGATGCACTGCCTATTTCGAATTCGCCCTTAGGATTTTGAATGGGTTGACAAGGGAATCTTCCTGCTTCTCTTTCAGGAGAGGATTTTGCTATTTGACTCAAAGTCATCTCAAACTTTTGGATGGTTTGAGATTGTTGTTGAGAAGTAACTCTTAGTTCGGTGATAGCCTGAGAGTTCTGTTCGAGCATGGTTTCTGTTTTCTGCATAAATTGGTTCACTGTATTCTGTAAACTCTGAGTGTTAGAGGGAGGTACATCTTGATTGAATTGAGGCCTATTAGCAGGAATTGGAGCTCGAGGAGCTTGAGGGATAACAACTGGGCCTCATTGATGTTGACCATGAGCCCATGAGAGATTAGGGTGTTTAGATAAACCTGGATTGTAAAGTGTGGATTATAACCAGATTGCCTAAAGGTATTGAATGCATTCACTTGCTCAGTAAAATAAGCAGGGTACTCATTTTTCAAGTGACAGTCTGATGTGGAATGACTAGAACTTGAACATGCAGCACAAACCTCGGATGAAAAATTGTTTTGGACTGATGGCTGAGACTTTTCCAGATATGCATCAATCTTCTGTGTCATTGTCATTACAACTGCTTCCAACCTTGAAGAAGGAGGAAGATGAGGAGTAGATGATGTATCCCTTACTTCATACAAACCACCCTTTCGCCTATCCGAGTCTTTTCTTGAATAATCCCATTGTTGAGAATTTTCAAAAATAGCTTCAAAGAATTCTCAAATCTCATTAGCACTCATTTTCATAAGTGACCCACCACTAGTGGCGTCAATCATTCGACGGTTTTGAGGGATTAACGCATCTTGAAAGTATTGAACCAAGCGCCACTTTTCAAAGCCGTGATGGGGACACCTAGCAATGAGTTCATTGAATCTTTCCCAACATTCATAGAAATGCTCACCCTCTTTCTGTTGAAAATTAGATATATCTCTTCGGATGGCATTTGTTTTATGAATACGAAAAAATTATTTTGTCAAAAATTTTCCTGATAGGGCATCCCAAGTGTCGATGGTTCCAGTTTCTAAAGAGTTTAACCATGACTTCGCTCTATCTTTTAAAGAAAAGGGGAATAGCCTAAGACGAACTGAATCATTAGAAAAATTGGGATATTTCATAGTAGCACAAATGTCAAGAAACTCTTTGACATGAAGATAGGGATCCTCTTTTTCTATACCATAAAAGGAAGGCAAAAGGTGGATAATTGATGGTTTTAGCTCAAAGCTACTTGCAGTGGTCTCAGATAAGACAATGCAAGATGGGGTGTTATTGGAACGTGGAGAGAAATAATCCTTAAATGCTCTCTCCCCAGCCATTTCAGTGATCTCACTCGACAAGGAGAACTCTTCTAGAAGGTCAATGGGGACTTCAGACAACTCTACAGGATCCTCTCGAATTAGTCTACCTCTCGAATCCCGTTCCCAAAGACGCATAAACATGTCTACACCAAGTGAGGTTTGAAATGTTTACTAACCTTAAAAAAAAATCACGCACAGACTCAAACACAATCAGCAACCAATTGATGCACAAGAAAAAATGCCTCCTTAAGCAATCAGTGTTTTTGATATTAATTATCTTTTTATCTTTGGGGGACAGATTATTTCTTATGTAATCTTTATATCAGAGCAATGGGTGCTACAAGATGATCCTAAGAGTGTATACTTTACACCACAAAGTTCAAAATCAGTAGGCTGGAGTTTTGTTTCAAAAAAACCGGATTATCGCACAAGAGAAGGAGGTCACAATGGTCCAATTAAGTACTTCCTTGTGCTACTGCTCTGTAAGCCAATAGATGTGAGAACGATGTGATGTTAAATGTACACTTGAGGCTTGTGTTCCTAACCCAAAACTGTTAGTTACACCAATTCTTCTTGTGGATCGTAGCTTACTTATGACTCGGCGTACCGGGTAAATTACCCTTGTGGCAGTGGCCTCTCGGAGTTCATTGAATGATTAAACCCATCGTCACTTTTAGCTTTGGTCAACACAAAAATTATTGGATTCACCTTGGTCTTGGTTGTCCTATGAACACCGTACCTAAAAGATGGCTCTATCTAACTTGCTAACTGATTTTAATTATGTTTGGATATTGGTTGCACACAGCTGGAGTGATGAGGTGGGGATATCAAGTCTCATCAGTTTCTATTTAGAAGTTGGATCTGCTTATTATGAATTACTAAAGTTTAGCATCCACAATTACAGAAATTAAACAACCAATCACACAATTTCAAACATTTACACAAAGCACCCGGGTCGCTAATACATTGCGTGTGATAGAATACTTACAGTGTGCGTATTCCGTTCTGCACAAAAAGTTACACAATTAAAAAAAAATGTCCAACTTCTTTTTATCTGTTTCAATCAGCACACAAGCATATGCAATCAAATTATTGGTCTTGGTCTTAGAAGTCGGATTTCTAAACCAAAAAAATTATTGGGTAACAATTAAAATTGTTTCCCTATAATTGCTTTTGACTTGGAAAATTTTGGGTTTTTTTTAGGTGATTAAAAATGGAAAATAATAGAGTTTACAAATATTATTACACCACACACTCGTAAAACGAGGTGAAAATAAAATTAAAACTCCCCTCACAAAATAAAAAATAAAAAATTTAATTAAAATTAAAATTTGCTTGATGTTTGCAGGTTCGTCCAATTTCCTCGAGAAACGTGTATTCTACAAAATCAAACAAATAACACAAAATGAGTGTAAAAAGAACTTAACAAAATAAAAATAAAATTTTTTTTTTTCTGAAATTTTTTTTTTAAATTAGTGAAAATAAATCTTAAATTCAATTACACTGCTACCTTCCCTTGGCAACGGCGCCAAAAAACTTGTTGCAGGTTTAACTGACCTAAACAAACAGGCTAATTTGACCCACTTGTAATAACCGCAAGTGCACGGTGTCTAACTGGTAGACAACGGCAAGTACGGGTCGATCCCACGAGAAAGGTGGATTAAATTGAATTTAATAATTTACCTAAACTAATTTAGAGAAAATGGGGGTTACAGTGTTTAAAAATCTGAGTTAAACAAAAGTAATAAAAATAACAATAAATAAAATAAAAGAGTTGGAGGGAAACCACAATTTGCAAAATATTTTCGAAGCTCCTAAAATCATATTCAATTTTTATTCTTATTCCAATTTCAAATAAATGACCTTAGCAATGTATAAACTCCTAGCATTAACTGTCTTATTAGGGCACAATTAATCACAAGTTTAATTATTCAATTAAAACATGCTTGATTTATAACATAGTATTTTTCTAACAACCTAAGATGCATGACATATTAGGTCAAAGTAAAATATTTTAAATCGCGAATCAATTAATATTAGTCATGGAATAATAAAGTAAAATGAAATTAATTCTAGAGTTTGAAACTTAATTCACGGTGGTGTTACAGAGCATTCAGCGGGGTGCAAATAGTACCCCAACCTTTCTTCATCAATTCGAACAGAGAGAGGCGGGAAGACGTTGTGGGCGATATGCTCCTGTCTGGTGGTGAGCAGGGACTGCGACAAGAGCTGATGTGTTATTCCGGCGAAAGATGTTGGTGGTGGTTGATGAGCGTTGTGATGAAGAAAATGAATGAGAGATGAAAACCGAGTGGTGAGTGGTGAGTGGTGGTGTAGCCGGTGACGGTGGTTGAAGATGAAGTGAAACAGGGTTGTCACGCCCCTATTTCGGTGGAGTGAATGAGAGAAAACAGAGATGGATAAGCTGTGGGTGGTGATTTTGCTTGGTTGGGATGGTGATAAGAATCACAAATTGTGAAGAAGAGGTTTTGGTATTCTGTATTTTTTTTCTTTCCCTTCTCTTCTTCCCCTTTCTTATTCATTTCTATTATATTTATAGAGAATTAAGAAAATGAACTTGGACAAGTTAAGGGGAGGGTTCAATGAGTGATTTAAGGCTTAAATCAAACTAGAATCTTGGATAATTAAGAGAATATGCTTTGGGTTTGATTGGGTTTGGGTTTGGGTTTACGCATTTGGTTTTGGGTTTGGTTTTGAGTTTAGGTTATGGGCTTAGGCTATTCTCACCTCCACTTCCTCTGAATTCACCGTCTGTGATTTATTCTTGCATTTTTCTTTGATTTCTTCGTTATTGCTCCGAATTCTACAAAAACACAAAAATTTAATAATTAATTTAAAATAAAATAAAACAAGGATTAACAAAAATATAATAAGAGGTAAAAAAATGTTATAATTATGTGATTATCAAAAGGAAGGGAGAAAATATATTCTCCATGGTCAGAGGTTAAACAAATGAGTGATGTGGTGTACTGGTTAATAGCGGGCATGCGGTACTGAAGATGTGACCGACGAGACCATAGTAGAAGCAGAAATTAGTGGCCTATTCATAACAGAACTTGAGGGAGAATGTTCGTCATTCTTAAATAGTAAAATTTGTTTCCATTCAACAGGGAAGTGGTTTGGAACTGTCAAGCCACACCTTGAACCGGATGAAAGGGATGGATGCCTCTTCCAAATATTGTAGGTCCACTTCCATGAGTCTGCCAATACAAGTGGTCAAAGTTTGGACATCCTTCATATTGATATTTTGGGTGGGAAACTCATGGAATCGGATCTAACATGGCACAATTGAAAAGTTGATAGAGAGATATTGTTCCTCCCATGGTTTGATTGAAACAAGCCCACCAAAAAGTACCCGAGGCCCAGAATTGAGTGTTTTCACCATGTCTGCCTTGTGAGTAAACTGGATGAGATAACAATTGTCGGTTGAATCATGTCTTCGATCAAGCTGTTAACATGGAAGGGGTGAGTGGATTCCCACTGGTTCGCCATTATGTGAGCGAACACTTCTTTGCGAAGTTTCTGATGGTGAAAGTATTTGGCCACCGCACGGATTTCCCTTATGTCACTGTCGAGTTCAATTCAAGGTTCAACAGCAGGCGTTGGAAGAGTTAGATTGTTTGCCTGTTGCATTTCAAGATTGCGGATCAAATGTTCAGTATGGGTGGTAGAAGTCTGATTGGGAAGATGGTGTATTGGGTGGGTGGAGGATGTTGGTTCTAGAGGTGGCGGGGATGTGGAAGAGTTGAGGGGATTGAATTGCTTGGGTGGGCATATAAAGGGTGTGGGATGCATGGTCTAAGTGGGAAGGTGGATTGGTATGGGGGAGTTGTTTTGGCCAAACGTATTCATGAGAAGAGATATGGTGAGGGTGTGATTGAGAGTTTGAATGGAAGAAGAGGGGAGTTTGTATAAAGATAAATAGTTAATAAGATTGTTGGTAATGGGTGCTGAGTGGGATTGATTACTCATGTTAATGAGTTGAGACGATTTGATGTTCAATTGATGGGAGGTCGGTGACTAATTAAGGTGCAGAAATGATGACTATGGAAAGTGGTTGACGACTAATTAAGGTGTAAAACTGATGAAGGTGGAGAGGATGGAACACACTTTTCCCCGAGACTTGCAAAAAACACAAAGAAACAATAATAAAAATGCAAATGAGCGTCTGTGATCACTTTTTGGAGATAATGAAGAATGTATTACAAATGGGAGCTTGCATGAACAAGGTTATAGAAAGATAGTCTACCAATTGTAGCTCAGTTGGCAGGACATCAACTTTCCTTATGAGAGGTCGTGGGTTCGAGACTTACCAATTAAGATTTTGTAAGTTTTCGCCCGATTATAAGGAGCTCATATGCTCTATCAGACCGGAGAGAAAACAAGTCTCCATTCGAAATGGAGGCGACGAGGATATTAAGTGGCAACAATATTGTAGTCTTCGAGTCTGGCATGGTTAACCCTATAAGGTCAATCATGTAGTCTTCGGGTATGGATTAATAAACAAATAAAAAGGGTCAACGACCCAAATTTAAAAAAAAAAAAAAACAATTTATAAAAAGATAGAAAAAAAGAGGGGGTTAGGAACAAGGGAGGAAGAGTCGGTTAAGAAAGGAGTTTGAGTTCACTGGAAATTCTTAAAAGTAGGCCCTTGACAGTTGACACGTGGGTGGCCCATTCCGTGGGAAGCACTCGCGGAATCATGTAGTTAATGTTGCATTAGGAGTGTCGGCATCTATTACTTGCATTGACTGTATATTTTCTTGAAAATGTTTCGGTCTTAGGTGGCGTTGGTTTTTTTAAGTGCTTGGAAGCTAACTTCTAACTGGAGTTACAAGTTTTGAACGAGCTTCTGAATGAATTATTTATTTTGCTTCATGAATGGGCTGCTGATTAGAAACTGTAAAATTAAAAGGTGTTTGTTTTTAGGTGTTGAATGAAAATTGTTTGACAATTATACCCCACTAAGGAGGCACATACAGGAATGGAGAAATGGTCAGTTGGAAACCCGACATTATACTTTGGTGATCAATTTGTCAAAGCTTTCAAAACTACATGGTCAATAATGAAAACTTGAAAATATACATGAGAAGAAACGCTGGAGAGATGAAGAAAAGCTTGGAAAATACATAGAAAGAAACACAAAGATAAAAGAGATAAGTTTCTTACCGTTGAAAAATCCTTTGTGAAGGTAAGTAGAACGACAATGTTTGGTGAAGAGAATGAAGGTGTGTCGTGAAAATTTAGCCTACTTGTTCTTAAGAAGTTGGGACAGCAATTGTCATTACAAAATTATTTTAATATTACTATTGAAATAATTTTTTAGTAAGCACATAATACTAAGTGATCAACACCTCCATATTACTTCAATCAAAAGTTAAACTTCTAATCAAAAGTAAAAACTACAAACAAAGACTCTAAACAAAAGGTAGCTCACTGCTTATTAAAATTTCTGACTCTATTGAGAAGCAAAAACTGTCAGTAATTTTGCAGCCATGTTGGGCTTCATCCATCTGCAGGTCCAGTTTCATCTTTGGGCTGAACCCTCGTGAGTCCAACTCTGAGCAGAATTTCAGCTTCTTTGTAAGCTAGTTTCATTTGAGTTGTTTGTCAGACATTCTGATGAATTCATCAAGTCGTCCTCTCTAAAACAAATGCTTGATTTCATCTTTTAGACTATAGCAATCTTCAGTATCGTGTCCGTGATCCTTGTGGAAGGAACAATACTTGTTTTTATCTCTCCCTTCTAGGTATCATCACATTCTGAGTGGCCATTGACGTCTTCCCATTTTTCCATGTGTTTCAATATATTGGCCCGACTCATTTTCAAGGCTATGAAGGTTGGTATGTCTTTTTCATCATACTTGTTACCCACTCGTGTCTGGGCCTTGCTGACTGCAACTTTCCAGACTTTTGCTGGTTGGATTCGGGTCTCCTATTGGTCTGATGCCTCTTTGACTGAATGTTATCCTCCCGGGGTCCGTCGTCTCTTCTTCTTTCCTCCTTATTATCCTTCTTCTTGGAGTGGTTCTCTATTTCGTGATCATTTTTCTTCATGGTAACTTTCATTTCCTCAAGAGAAATGTGTTTTTGGGCGGTTTTCAACAGGGTCGCCATGTTTTTGGGGGTTTCAGGTTGTGAGCATTAAAAAAGGGTCGTCATTTTAGTGCGGCGGTGAAAGTAGTTGTGGTCGTGTCATCCCTGTATCCGTCGATCATTATCAATTCGTTAGTGAAACGAGTGACATATTCCCTTATCATCTCCCCCGGCTTCTGTTTGATGTGAAGGAGGTAGTGTGGTTTTTTCCTCACTAGCTGACTTCTAATGAATCTTGTGTTAAAGGCGGTGGCTAGTGCCTGGAAGGAGTCTATTGACCTCTGTGGTAAGTTGTTGAACCAGTTCATTGTTGTAGAGGTAAGATTGGTCGGAAATGTTCTGCACAAGACGAAGAAGACGATCGTGGGTGTACAAAGTAGAATTGTGGGTGTCTGTAACTTCATTGAGAAAGGAGTTGATGGCGTTATAACTGAGAAGCCTGGGCGAAAATTTGTAATCCATCATAACCGCCGTTGTAACAATGTTAGTAACTGGCGGGAAAACCACCGTTAAACCGGACGTGACAGTACGTTAGTTCAGCCGTTGAAACCGTTGTTAAAACGTCCGTTACGTTTGGCGTTAACGACGTTTTCTCAAAAGGTGTTAAAACTAGAGGAGTAACAATCGTTGAGTGAAAAGGAGCTTACTCACTCAGATTCAGAGAGGAGCGATTCAAAGTCAATCTCTTGGCACTCCGGTCTGCACGAGCGATCGGGTATTGGGTGTACCGAGAGTTCCATGACGACCAAAACTTGATTGTGCACCTAGTCAAGCTTCCATTCAATGCCTGATTCTAGAACTTTTGTTGAAAGGTGTTGCGGGTTTAACTGGCCTAAACAAATAGGCTAATTTGACCCACTTGTAATAACCGCAAGTGCACGGTGTCTAACTGGTAGACAACGACAAGTGATAGGGGCATAATTATGATATTTTTAGTACCATATTTCTATATGTATTATTAGCTATTATTTGTTAATTATGGTACTAATTGTTATTTTCATGTTTGTGTAGGTTTCCAATTACAATACTTTAAAATAGAAGCAAATTGGCAATTCAGGAATACTAATTGCACAAGGACTTCACACCAACAAGGAAACCACACCAACAAGGAAACCACAGACAGAAGAAAACAAGAATAAAAAGGGGACATACCTGGCTTGGAGGGATCATCCAAGAACGACCCATCCAGTAGAGCATCCCATCCACTGCATCCATACACAGCATCCTCGCACAAACCCTAGCCGCCGTCCTCACCCATCATCAACCATCTTCACCGCCCTCATCTACAGCCGCAGACCACCACGTAGGACTCCGTTCATCACCTCCTCCTTACAACCACAGTCGCCTCATCCCTCATCGCCGTCACCATCAGAACCTCCTCACACCACATCCTCGTCTCAATCCTCTCTCTCTGTCCCTGATTGTCGCCGAACCCAACACCGTCATCCCCTCACTCGCATCTTCTTCTCACTGGAGAAAGGAGCTGAAGCAGAAATCGAAAGGAAGAGAAGAAGCAGACCGTGAAGACGAAGGAACAGAGAGGTGAAGCAAATCGCGAAGAAGCAATTCGCGTGTTGGTGAAGGGATTTCGCGCTATTCGCACCCACTTCTGCTCAATACCACCACGAAACAGTGTTTTGTTTTCATCTCTAAACATCTATTTCTCTTAATTTTAGTTTGATTATTGATTATGGATTACTGTTTAAACATAATTAATATGTCTAACTAAACTCCTCTTAGTTAGGGGTGGATTCGAAGCCCCGAACATGTGCTTTATAAATTAATTGAATTTAATCTTCCTTGCTATTAATGATTGTGTTTTGCTTAACTGCTTTATAGAGAACTTTTCCTTTTATGTTTGTTAAGGTGGCCAACTTAGTAAGCATGCTAGGATTTGGGGCGAGAGTATAGGAGAATTTCACCTAATTGTTATGATTCTGTACTTACAAGTAGTAAATACCAAGGAACGTTGGTAAGGTTAAGTCAAAACCTAGGCAAGAACAAGATGCTGATCATACTTGTGATTGCCTAGTCAGTGTTCATATTTTTCACAAAACTTAATGATCTTAGATTGCTATTTAACTTGCGATTCCTGTTTAGATAGCATGATAAGAATAGTTTGAAAGCGACGCTTAGTTTAATTCAACGAACTTGGGAAAATAATAAGATTAATGCAGTGCGATCACGGTTAGTCTTGAGCATTGTCTCTCACGAGTTAGCAAGTGATTATTGAAGATTAATTTATAAGCATATGTTTGGTGTGTGGAGATAAAACCCTTAGCTAATTTCTCATCTTTGATATCTCTTTAGTTTATTATCTTTACATTAATTTTCGTAGTTATTTTCATAATTTAATTTAGAAAATCCAATCCCCTTTTATTTAATTAATTAGGTTGTTAGTTGTCTTTTAATTATTATTAGTGTAATTAACACGCCCTCTATTGAATAAGCCAAGAAGTTCTAGTGTAATAATTCAATTTGATGTCATTCCCAAAGCAATTGATCAGAAAATGAGAATAATGAGATCATCAACGAGATAATACGGACTCAAGAAAAATCAGAGTTTATGTATAACACTCGGAAAAATAGAAAGATTCAAAACTTTCAGGGTTAAGTCTCCACAATTATTCTAAGGTTTTATAGTATACCCATTTGGACACATAATCCACAGCAACAAGGATGAAAAGATTGCCAAACGAAGGCGGGAATGGTCCCATGAAATCAATACCCCAAACATCAAAAATTTCAACCACAAGAATATTAGTAAGGGGCATCATGTTGCGACGAGAAATGGAACTCATTCGTTGGCATCAATCACAAGTGGTGCAAAAGGCATGAGTATCTCGAAAAATGATAGGCCAATAAAAACCACTCTGCAAAACTTTTGCAACTGTCTTTCTAGAGCTAAAATGACCACTACAAGCTTGCTCATGACAAAATGAGATGATGCTGTGAAATGCACTCTCAGGAACACATCTCCTGATAACCTGATCAGGACAATACTTGAACAAATATGGATCATCCCAGAAGAAATGTCTAACCTCAGCAAGAAATTTGGATCTATCTTGTTTAGACCACTTAAAAGGAATTTGACATGTATCAAGATAGTTCACGATATCTGCATACCAAGGTAATTGGGAGAGAGCAAATAATTGCTCATCAGGAAATGACTCATTCAATGGTAAATATTCACTAGATGACTCTACCAGAAGTCTAGAAAATGGTCAGCTACAACGTTTTCCGAACCTTTCTTGTCCCGAATTTCAATATCAAACTCTTGTAGCAATAGTACCCATCGAATTAAGCGAGGTTTAGCATCTTTTTTTAGAGAAAATATACTTTAACGCCACATGATCAGTAAAAATAATTACTTTGGATCCTATAAGGTAATACCGAAATTTGTCTAGAACAAAGACTACATCTAATAACTCTTTCTCAGTGGTGGAGTAATTAAGTTGTGCGTCTTGTAGAGTTCTACTAGCGTAATAAATGACATGTGGCTTTTTGTCTAATCGATGTCCTAAGACAGCTCCGAGTGCAAAGTCAGAAGCATCACACATAAGCTCAAAGGGAAAAATCCAATTAGGAGATTGGATGATTAGAGCTGAAGTCAATAATTGTTTAAGCTTCTCAAAAGCTTTCAAACAATCTTCATCAAAAACAAAAACCGCGTCTTTAGCAAGTAAATTGCATAAAGGACGAGCGATTTTGCTAAAGTCTTTGATGAATCTCCGATAAAATCCAGCATGGTCTATAAAAGATCTAATTTCCTTAACCGTCTTTGGAGGGGGAAGACTCGAAATTAAATCAATTTTGGCTTTGTCGACTTCAATTCCCTTGTGTGAAATTACATGTCTAAGAACAATGCCCTGTCGTACCATAAAATGACATTTCTCCCAATTTAAGACAAGATTTTTCTCCACACATCTATTTAACACTAAAGTTAAATGATGTAGACATTTATCAAATGAATCACAAAATACTAAGAAATCATCCATAAACACCTTGAGGAACCTCTCAACCATATCGGAAAAAACACTAAGCATGCACCGCTGAAAAGTAGCAGGTGCGTTACACAATCCAAAAGGCATTCTCCGATATGCGAAAGTACCAAAGGGACAAGTGAATGTAGTCTTCTCTTGATCCTCGGGTGCAATGGGGATTTGGTTATAACCGGAATACCCATCAAGAAAACAATAGTAATCATGTCCAGCTAACCTTTCAAGCATCTGATCAATGAAAGGAAGAGGAAAGTGATCATTTCTTGTGACCAAGTTCAACTTATGGTAATCAATACATACTCGCCACCCCGTGGTCATGCGGGTTGGTACTAATTCATTCTTGATTACCGTTACCCCTGACTTGTTTGGGACAACTTGAATAGGACTAACCCAAGGACTATCCGAAATTGGGTAGATTATACCCACATCTAACAATTTGAGCACTTCGGCTCGGACAACTTCCTTTAGATTAGGATTAAGTCTACGTTGCATTTCACATGATACTTTGGCATTATCTTCGATATGAATGTGATGCATGCAAAAGATTGGACTTATTCCTTTAATATCCGCGATAGTCCACCCAAGTGTTGTTTTATGTTCTTTTAAAACATCTAACAATTTTCCTTCCTGTTCTTCAGTCAATGCAGATGAAATAATAACAGGTAAGGTATTGTCAACACCTAAAAATGCATACTTGAGGTTGTCAGGTAATACTTTTAGGTCGAGCTTGGGTGGTTTTCAACGGAAGGGACCTTTTTTGACTCACTGAGTGGAAGAGATTCCACCCTAGGCTTCCATTTATAACTGGTTTCCATTATATGGGTAGAGTCAAGAAAAACATTGACTTCCCTGATGGAATCATTAATATCGAAGTCTAAATTAAAAGGAGTCAAACAAGCCTCTAAAGGATCATTAAACTGAGGAAATGAATGTTCCGTCAAACTCTCAATCATGTTAACCTCAAAGGAATCCTCAGACTCGGAAGGTTGTTGACTTACATTGAATACTTTGAGTTCGACGGTCATGTTACCAAATGATAATTTCATGATTCCATTTCGGCAGTTAATGATAGCATTGGATGTGGCCAAAAATGGACGACCCAAAATAACTGGAATATGACTAGAAGGATTGTGAACAGGTTGTGTGTCAAGGACTATGAAGTCCACAGGGAAATAAAATTTGTCAACTTTAATGATCACATCCTCTATCACACTGCGGGGGGACTCTGACAGATCTGTCTGTCAATTGCAGTGTCACTTGAGTTGGTTTCAACTCAGCAAGACCCAATTGCACATATACTGAATATGGCAATAGATTAACACTTGCCCCTAAATCTAACAGTGTCTTCCTAATCATATGATCACCAATCACACATGAAATAGTCGGGCAACCAGGATCTCTGTACTTAGGTGGGGTTTTGTGTTGAAGGATGGAGCTGACTTGCTCAGTTAGGAAGGCTCTTTTGTGCACATTCAGTTTTCGCTTTTGTGTACACAAATCCTTCAAAAACTTAGCATAAGAGGGAGCTTGCTTAATGGCCTCGAGTAATAGAATATTGATTTGAACTTGTTTAAAAATTTCCATTATATCGTTGGCATTTGTTCCTTTCTTCGCCGGAACTAACCGCGATGGAAATGGTGCTCTAGGCATATAGGATGCCTTGGTGGGATCAGAGTCAAGTTAATGATCCTCTTGAGAAAATGAGGCTTTATCAGCCTCCTTCTCAGATGGAGGTGTGACTTGCTTTGGCGTGGATTGGGATTCAGGATCAATCAAATTAGGCATTCTAATTTGGTTGTCAACTTGTTTTCCACTCCTAAGGGTGATGATAGATTTGACATCTTCATTGCGTGGCTGAGATGCACTGCCTATTTCGAATTGGCCCTTAGGATTTTGAATGGGTTGACAAGGGAATCTTCCTGCTTCTCTTTCAGGAAAGGATTTTGCTATTTGACTCACAGTCATCTCAAGCTTTTGGATGGTTTGAGATTGTTGTTGAGAAGTAGCTCTTAGTTCGGTGATAGCCTGAGAGTTCTGTTCGAGCATGGTTTATGTTCTCTGCATAAATTGGTTCACTGTATTCTGTAAACTCTGAGTGTTAGAAGGAGGTACATCTTGATTGAATTAAGGCCTATTAGCAGGAATTGGAGCTCGAGGAGCTTGAGGGATAACAACTGGGCCTCCTTGATGTTGACCATGAGCCCATGAGAGATTAAGGTGTTTAGCTAAACCTGGATTGTAAAATTTTGAGTGTGGATTATAACCAGATTGCCTAAAGGTATTGAATGCATTCACTTGCTCAGTAAAATAAGCAGGGTACTCATTTTTCAAGTGACAGTCTGATGTGGAATGACTAGAACTTGAACATGCAGCACAAATCTCGGATGAAACATTGTTTTGGACTGATGGCTGAGACTTTTCCAGATATGCATCAATCTTCTGTGTCATTGTCATTACAACTGCTTCCAACCTTGAAAAAGGAGGAAGATGAGGAGTAGATGATGTATCCCTTACTTCATACAAACCACCCTTTCGCCTATCCGAGTCTTTTCTTGAATAATCCCATTGTTGAGAATTTTCAAAAATAGCTTCAAAGAATTCTCAAATCTCATTAGCACTCATTTTCATAAGTGACCCACCACTAGTGGCGTCAATCATTCGACGGTTTTGAGGGATTAACGCATCTTGAAAGTATTGAACCAAGCGCCACTTTTCAAAGCCGTGATGGGGACACCTAGCAATGTGTTCATTGAATCTTTCCCAACATTCATAGAAATGCTCACCCTCTTTCTGTTGAAAATTAGATATATCTCTTCTGATGGCATTTGTTTTATGAATAGGAAAATATTTTGTCAAAAATTTTCCTGATAGGGCATCCCAAGTGTCGATGGTTCCAGTTTCTAAAGAGTTTAACCATGACTTCGCTCTATCTTTTAAAGAAAAGGGGAATAGCCTAAGACGAACTGAATCATTAGAAAAATTGGGATATTTCATAGTAGCACAAATGTCAAGAAACTCTTTGACATGAAGATAGGGATCCTCTTTTTCTATACCATAAAAGGAAGGCAAAAGGTGGATAATTGATGGTTTTAGCTCAAAGCTACTTGCAGTGGTCTCAGATAAGACAATGCAAGATGGGGTGTTATTGGAACGTGGAGAGAAATAATCCTTAAATGCTCTCTCCCCGGCCATTTCAGTGGTCTCACTCGACAAGGAGAACTGTTCTAGAAGGTCAATGGGGATTTTAGACAACTCTACAGGATCCTCTCGAATTAGTCTACCTCTCGAATCCCGTTCCCAAATACGCATAAACATGTCTACACCAAGTGAGGTTTGAAATGTTTACTAACCTTAAAAAAAATCACGCACAGACTCAAACACAATCAGCAACCAATTGATGCACAAGAAAAAATGCCTCCCTAAGCAATCAGTGTTTTTGAGATTAATTATCTTTTTATCTTTGGGGGACAGATTATTTCTTATGTAATCTTTATATCAGAGCAATGGGTGCTACAAGATGATCCTAAGAGTGTATACTTTACACCACAAAGTTCAAAATTAGTAGGCTGGAGTTTTGTTTCAAAGAAACCGGATTATCGCACAAGAGAAGGAGGTCACAATGGTCCAATTAAGTACTTCCATGTGCTACCGCTCTGTAAGCCAATAGATGTGAGAACGATGTGATGTTAAATGTACACTTGAGGCTTGTGTTCCTAACCCAAAACTGTTAGTTACACCATATCTTCTTGTGGATCGTAGCTTACTTATGACTCGGCGTACCGGGTAAATTACCCTTGTGGCAGTGGCCTCTCGGAGTTCACTGAATGATTAAACCCATCGTCACTTTTAGCTTTGGTCAACACAAAAATTATTGGATTCACCTTGTTCTTGGTTGTTGATATTCAAATAATTATTACATAATATATCCCTTAATTTATATATGTTAGTGTTTCGATTATTATAATTTATAATAATTATTTCGTTTTCATGTCTTTGTAGGAATTTGAGCGTGAACGATGAAATCATATTAAGGCGACAATTTAAGGAATGACAATTGGTCGATTCTTGCGGTGGTACAAAGCAGAGTCACATAACTAAACCTAACCCTAATAAACCTAGGTCCGCCTAATTTAACCTAAGCCTAAACCCAAAATGCTAACCTAAAAACCCAAGCCCAACGCCTTTTGAAGAACCCAAGCCCAAGAAAATAGGAGAACCCTATTTAGCTCTTCCCAGTTTGGAGAAACCATCTCTTATCTCTTCTTCTCTCTTTTCCTCCCCTCTCTGGGGGCTCTTCCAGCCACCACGCCAATCCACCCTGCCGGCAATCCTCGCTCGATAAGAGAGCCGACAGTGCGATAATCCCGCCATCACCACTTCACCTCGCCACCGTCCAACATAGCCACCACCGAGCATCACTATCTCCCTGTCCCTGCTCCTCTCCCCTGTCCACACTGCCTCCACTACCATCTCGTTCTCCCACCATCAGCCACCACGTACACCACGAAACAGACCACAACCACCGCCACTAACCACCGTGAAACAGGGGCGTGGACAACCCTGTTTCACATTAAAAACTTCACCTCGCCACCAGAGAACCACCACCATCTGGACCTCTCTTCGCGTCACTTCGGTCTCTCTCACAACCACCACCATCACCCGAACACCGCCACCACCACCGCGCTCACAGAATAGAGGAGAAACAGGGAGCAAGTCTTTGTTTTCCTCCCTCGCCGCCGCCCCTGTTTCTCCCCTCTCTCGGCCCTCCTTCCTGTTTTCCTCTCTTCTCCACGGTCTCTCTTTCCTCCACTTCTTCCTCTCTGCTCCTGCATCACAACAGACCACGCAACCACGCCATCAGCCGCCGTGAAACAGAGCTCGCGACAGAGCACTATCCCTGCTCGCGACAGAGCACCTCCACTTCCCCTTCTCGTTGTTTCCTCACTCTCTCTCTGTTCTTGCAGGTACCGGAGCCGATCGGGAGGAGAGGAAGCTCGCGAGGAGCGAAGCAGACGCGGCGGAGCAGACGCTGTCGCGCTAGAGAAGAGAGTCACGCGTCTTTGGCGGGAGAAAACTGTTTTTCAAACAGTTCAGTTATTTGCACCCTGAGTTATCTAAGAGCCACCACAGTGCCATTAGCAGCTCTTTTCTCGGGATTCGCGTTCGTGCAGAAATGAGTTGCGGCGTACCACACCACGAGGAGATGACCACTGCTACCATGATCAGCTAAACCATTCGCCAAGGCTAAGATGAAACCACAGAGTTTCCTAGAGTTTGTTGTATTTAAATTTATTGTTTTCTTTATGCTTGAACGTTAAACACATTTGATTTCTGATTCTCAATAATTTGCTTTCACCGGTTATATCCTGATTAATTATCTAGACTAGTCGGTAGTTAGAAGTACCATTTATTGACATTCAAAGCATGATTCAATCAATTAATCTGAATCTGTGATTGTGTGTGCCGTAAGAAGACATGCAATGCTAGGGATTTAGGATTAGTTAAAATAGACCTGTGATTGTGTGTGCCGTAAGAAGACACGCAATGCTTGGCGTTTATACCTATGTTGAAATCAATTGCGAACTTAGATTAATCTTTAGGTTAGTCATGTTAAATCTTGAAAACAATATTTTGGATTACACAAATCTCAAAGAACCTGTGGTGGAGTCAATGCCTTGGTTTCCCTTCTCATATTCTTTAAAACTTTTTATTTTGTTTTTAATTTGATTTTTAGTTTAGATATTTTAATTGTTGTAACCCCAATTTAAATTAGCTTAAATCAACTCTAAAATTTAATTGCAACCACAGTCCTTGTGGGATCGACCTGTACATGCCCTTGTCTACCAGTTAGACACTGTGCACTTGCAGTTATTAAAATTAGGTTAAATTAAACTATTTATTTAGGTTAGTTAAATCTGCATCAAGTTTTTGGCGCCGTTGTCGGGGACTGTAACGGTGTAATTGAATTCAAGAGTTTATTTTCACTAATTTGTAGTTTAGGTTAATAAAAAAAAATTTTAGGTCAGATATAGATTGCTATTGCTTTTGCTTTTAGGATAGGCTTGATTTTATTTTTTTAGTTATTTTTTTTAAGTCTAAGAAGTTTTGATACTTGTTTTTGTTTTTTGTTTTTTGTTTTTTTTAATTTTTGCAGGTATTAATAGGTAGGAAGCAGATATTACAGGTTGCATAAAAACTTTAAAAAAAAATTAAAAAAAAAAAACAAAACAAAAAGCACAGGGTTTGAATTGTTTACAGGTTGCTATCGTGTGGACACTCTCAGAAGTTGGCGAGCCGTCAGGTGGAAGGTGCTTCTGATCGACGTCAACTCGACTTCTACCCGGCATCGCAAGTAACCCAAGAGAGGTTCACGCCAGAGGTAACTTCTTCCCACCGCATCTGCACGCGGTTTCTGAGTGGATTACTGTGTGTTTTGCTTGTTTTGTTTTTAGCTAGAATTGCATGCAAATTTGAATAGATTGAGGATATTTCTGATGTTGTAAAATTCTAAGCCCTCACTATTAAAATTTGTAGCCTGATAAATTAGGACAAGACGCTCATAGGACCCCTCTTTTGAAACTTGAAAGTTTAAAATAGTCAAGTGAAGGAACATATCCAATCTTGGAATAGTTCTGAAACTAGCATTACACTTTAAGCTGAAGATAGAAAAGGAGGTAGGAGCAATTAGATTTCAGGATATTTTTTATGCTGGGAAACTCTGTTCTCTCTCCCGCGGATAGGCTAATTAAAATGGATTTCAGCCCTTGATTAGTAACAAACATAGGTAATAAAAAGGAGTGCTTGTAGGGATTACCAGACATTACAGCCTCTACCTAGTAAATTAGTTTCTCACGAGATTAATTTGCTTCGTAGAAACCTCGACTTTTCATGGGGCTATACCTATCAGCTGTGCAGTATCCGAAGGCAATCTGAATGATTGTATTGCTAGGTACTTATCTAGGATCATTTTTCATTCATCTTTCTTGCGCATCATATAGGTCCTGATTAGGTTTTACCATTTTTATTTTTTTTTAGAGTTAGGTTATCTTCATATATATGTTAGGCTTGCATAATTTAAAAAAAAAAAAATGAACCTCAATAATTATCCATCTCGCAGGAATGCATTTAATGCCATGCGACAACCTGATTATGCTCCATATTCGGATTATTACAACTCAAGTTCCGCATATTATCCTGACTTCCTCTCCTCTTCTAATGAGGATAAAGACTTTAAGGATTACTTCTCCCCTTCTACCTCGAAGCTTGAAACAGCTCTTATGACGATGACTCAAAAATTAGATGCACTTATGAATTTGACTCAACCCCTACCTCCCAGTAATGTTTCATTTGAGGGTTGTGTTGCATGTTCGAGTCCTAGTCATTCTACAGCTGATTGTGATTTGCAATATGATTATCCTGAATATTTCGCTGAGCAAATCCATTCTTTTAATGCTAATTGGCGACCTGGTTATAATTCAAAGTTCAACTATTACAGCCCTGATTTCGCCAATAATCAAAATCTCTCTTGGACTCATCACTCACACCAAGGAGAACATATTTTCTCTCAGGCTCCTCAATACCCTAATCATGTTATGCCCCACCATAACCAAGTTCCTCCATCCAACACATCAAGTTTAGAGGAAACGATTAATCAACTTTTGCAGCGCTCAGCAAGTATAATTGATCAGAATTCTAAGGACATATCTGAGTTGAAAGCCACGACTCAAAGACTTGAGATAGTTGTGGATCATACTACTGGGGCATTATCTGAAAGTGAGTTAGGAAGAGTTCCTAGTCACTCTATTCAAAATTTAGAGGGTCAATTCATAACTGGTAACACATCGGAATCTGAATCAAATGATGTTTTTGCAGATAATGTGATCGCAACTACTTTTCTTCCTGACCCATCTCCTTCCCCACATTTTCATGAAGACCCACTCGACATATGTCTTCCTAGTGACTCATGCATAGAATCAAACTGTGAACATTCTTTAGAGTCTCCCCTTGACTGTTTTCATGATACATATGACCATTTAAAGGCTTGTTTGACTCATTCTAGTTTAGACTTTGATGTTGATGATTCCATTAGGGAAGTCAATGATTTGCTTGACTCAGTCCCCATTGTGGATCCTAGTTATAAATGTAAGTCTAAAGTGGAGCCTCTTCCACTCAGTGAGTCAAAACTAGTCCCATCAGTTGAGCTACCTGAGCTTGACCTTAAACAATTACCTAACACCCTTAGGTATACGTTTTCAGGTACTGATGATACTTTGCCTGTTATTATTTCATCTATATTGAATTCAAAACAGGTTGTCCCAAAGAAGTCGGGAGATATATTTAATGAGAGACTACATGCCATAGGTAGTGCTAATTCTAGGTTTGGGGGTGTTGTTGAGTCGTCTAACTCATCATCTTGGTGTAATCCATTTTGTTACGATGAACATGTACCACCCGATATATTTATAGACATACCTCTTTCCATCCCTTTCATATTGACTGATGCTACCTATGTGGATCCATTGTTTGTGAGTGAGGATTTCAATTTTCACCATCCTGATGTGAAAATTATCTAATCTTCTGATTTGGAACTTGACTTAGGATGTTCCATTTTAGGAGTAAGGGAGGATCCTTTGTTGCATATCACTACTTGCGACCTATTCATGTTTAAGATCCTTATTGACTTCCAAGGAATGCGAGCTTCTTTACCATTTCTATATGATTTTAGATGGTGTCCTTGCAGCTTTTGGGATGTGCTAGTATATCTTGTGTCGCATGTGGTTGCTATTTTTGAGTGGACTGATCCTCAACTTTTCAGGTTGTTGGTATACGATTCCTTAACCCTTTTGACTCGTTTCTATCATAGACTAGGTTTGGAGGTGAATGCTCCCTATGTTCTTCCTCGTCACTTCATGATATATCATTCATGAGGGAGAATATATGTCGAGCTGACGACGTTAAACCAAGCGCTCTTAGGAGGCAGCCTAGCTTCAGTTGTGTCATGATGGTTAGTTTGGATTGATTTTCGAGTTCTTTCTAGTTGCATTTCACTCATACTCGTTAGCTCCGTAACAATTTTGACTTACAACTGATACATGTAATTTTTTTATTTTTTTTAAAATTTTTTCATTTGAGTCCTGTATTGTTTTTATCAATTTATCATGATGAGTCCACAGTTCTTATGTCTCTGAGCGTTCATTGGTGGAAGATTTCGTCGAAATTGGTAAAAACTTTTCCATGGTAATATCACTCTAACTCTCATATTTTATTTTTCCTGCATTTGTCATGATCATCATTTTATACATTGTGGACAATGTTTGGTTTAGGTTTGGGGGTGAGGTTTATGAGTTTTTTCTGTATTTTTCAAAATTTTGGAACTAAAATTTATTTCACAATTTACTATTGTATTCTACTCAATCTCCATTGAATACATAGTTAATTATGATTGTGTGACAAATTTTCACTTTGAAAATGCATTCAAAATCTAAGTTTCTTTCCAATGAAGAGGATGTGCTTTCAAGTATGCCTTTAAATTGGAGGAATACATGCTTTCACTTGTCACTTTTATATATCAATAGGAAAGCATATGGTTTGATATTATCTTTAAGTTAAATATATTTCATGAGATTTTTTTCAACTCGATTACTTTTTGCACTATAAGCCATATTAGCATGATTTGAAGTTGATGAGTGAGATATGAGCTAGAAAACCTTAGAATAATAGTGGAGACTTAACCCGTGAAAGTTTTGAGCCATTCTTTTCTTTCTGAGTGTTAGATAAATATACTCTAATTTTTCTTGAGTTTGCATTAAGTCGTTGATGATCTCATTATTCTCATTTTTTTTATCAATTGCTTTGAGAATGACATTAAAATTAAATTATTGCACTAGAACTTTTTAGTTTATTTAGTTGAGATGTCATAATACCAACCTGAACTTAAGAAATGATGTAGGCGAGTTTTTCTTAAACCTTTTCTAGCCTTTTTACTTACCCACTCATTAGTTCCCTTTTGAAGCCATTTGAGCCGTTGATAGCCTTTATTTTTTAACCCCTTATCAATACCCAATTTATCTAAGAATGTATATGGATGAATGTTAGTTGGAAATGGGCAATTAGAAAGAGCAGAGTCAAATATACCATGAGTCCTCAGTGTTGAAACATTCTATTGAGTAGAAGAGGAAAAGCATGTAGTTGAAAAAAAAAAAAAAAAAAAACGATGTCAATGAAAAAAAAATGAAGAAAGTAATTGATGGTTAGAACATTGATTTACTCTTCATAGCCCTTGTGTTAGTTTAATGGGTGTATACATTCTTAGAGATTTTTCGTATACTTGTTTTCATTCTTTGTTAGCCATTACCTAAGCCCCATTACAACCTATTAAAGTCCTAGTTGATCTTAAGAGATGGTTAGTTTCGTAGATGTGGAGATTAAATAAATAAGAACTATGGTGTATGATTTAACATTCTAAAAAGTAATTGATATTCCTGTCCATGAGATCATACTCATTCCATTCTTGAAAAGTCCGTTCTTCATATTACTATATGTGAGATGATTGTTTTCCATTATTTACTCTTTTCCTCACATATAAACTGAGTGAAATATCAAATCTCTGAGTGTTTTATTGTGAGTGACATGAGAGGTTTGAAGTCAAAACAAACTTTCTAAAGGAGATTTAGTAATTGTTTTACTCTGAAATAAAAAGTTATGTTGATAAGGCCATGCACACACACACTTCGAGTTGGGAATAATTGATGAAATTTATTTAACCTTTGGGTATTATTAAATTGTTGTGAAATTATTTGATATATTATTGTGAGACTGTTAGTTATTTTCAAAAAATTTTGGCAATTAAATTCTTACTCTGAGGATAATAGACTGGGTTACCATGTTTTGAAAATTTATGAGTCATAATGTTTGTGGGTAACATTTCTGGAAACCCTCACGAGACTATAAATCGTCCACTAGATGTAATCTAGGGGTTTAAAGCCTTGTTGCACGTTTAAGGTAAATGCAACCGATGATTCCTGCGAAAGTGAGTTAGAATTTTATTTTTGTTGTTTTGCTCGAGGACTAGCAAAATATAGGTTTGGGGGTATTTGATATTCAAATAATTATTACATAATATATCCCTTAATTTATATATGTTAGTGTTTCGATTATTATAATTTATAATAATTATTTCGTTTTCATGTCTTTGTAGGAATTTGAGCGTGAACGATGAAATCATATTAAGGCGACAATTTAAGGAATGACAATTGGTCGATTCTAGCGGTGGTACAAAGCAGAGTCACATAACTAAACGTAACCCTAATAAACCTAGGTCCGCCTAATTTAACCTAAGCCTAAACCCAAAATGCTAACCTAAAAATCCAAGCCCAACGCCTTTTGGAGAACCCAAGCCCAAGAAAATAGGAGAACCCTATTTAGCTCTTCCCAGTTTGGAGAAACCATCTCTTATCTCTTCTTCTCTCTTTTCCTCCCCTATCTGGGGGCTCTTCCAGCCACCACGCCAATCCACCCTGCCGGCAATCCTCGCTCGATAAGAGAGCCGACAGTGCGATAATCCCGCCATCACCACTTCACCTCGCCACCGTCCAACATAGCCACCACCGAGCATCACCATCTCCCTGTCCCTGCTCCTCTCCCCTGTCCACACAGCCTCCACTACCATCTCGTTCTCCCACCATCAGCCACCACGTACGCCACGAAACAGACCACAACCACCGCCACTAACCACCGTGAAACAGGGGCGTGGACAACCCTGTTTCACATTAAAAACTTCACCTCGCCACCAGAGAACCACCACCATCTGGACCTCTCTTCGCGTCACTTCGGTCTCTCTCACAACCACCACCATCACCCGAACACCGCCACCACCACCGCGCTCACAGAACAGAGGAGAAACAGGGAGCAAGTCCCTGTTTTCCTCCCTCACCGCCGCCCCTGTTTATCCCCTCTCTCAGCCCTCCTTCCTGTTTTCCTCTCTTCTCCACGGTCTCTCCCTCCTCCACTTCTTCCTCTCTGCTCCTGCATCACAACAGACCACGCAACCACGCCATCAGCCGCCGTGAAACAGAGCTCGCGACAGAGCACTGTCCCTGCTCGCGACAGAGCACCTCCACTTCCCCTTCTCGTTGTTTCCTCACTCTCTCTCTGTTCTTGCAGGTACCGGAGCCGGTCGGGAGGAGAGGAAGCTCGCGAGGAGCGAAGCAGACGTTGTCGCGCTGGAGAAGAGAGTCGCGCGTCTTTGGCGGGAGAAAATTGTTTTTCAAACAGTTCAGTTATTTGCACCTCGAGTTATCTAAGAGCCACCACAGTGCCATTAGCAGCTCTTTTCTCGGGATTCGCGTTCGTGCAGAAATGAGTTGCGGCGTACCACACCACGAGGAGATGACCACTGCTACCATGATCAGCTAAACCATTCGCCAAGGCTATGATGAAACCATAGAGTTTCCTAGAGTTTGTTGTATTTAAATTTATTGTTTTCTTTATGCTTGAACGTTAAACACATTTGATTTCTGATTCTCAATAATTTGCTTTCACCGGTTATATCCTGATTAATTATCTAGACTAGTCGGTAGTTAGAAGTACCATTTATTGACATTCAATGCATGATTCAATCAATTAATCTGAATCTGTGATTGTGTGTGCCGTAAGAAGACATGCAATGCTAGGGACTTAGGATTAGTTAAAATAGACCTGTGATTGTGTGTGCCGTAAGAAGACACGCAATGCTTGGCGTTTATACCTATGCTAAAATCAATTGTGAACTTAGATTAATCTTTAGGTTAGTCATGTTAAATCTTGAAAACAATATTTTGGATTACACAAATCTCAAAGAACCTGTGGTGGAGTCAATGCCTTGGTTTCCCTTCTCATATTCTTTAAAAAATTTTATTTTGTTTTTAATTTGATTTTTAGTTTAGATATTTTAATTGTTGTAACCCCAATTTAAATTAGCTTAAATCAACTCTGAAATTTAATTGCAACCACAGTCCTTGTGGGATCGACCTGTACATGTCCTTGTCTACCAGTTAGACACTGTGCACTTGCAGTTATTAAAATTAGGTTAAATTAACCTATTTATTTAGGTTAGTTAAATCTGCATCAGTTGTCCTATGAACACCGTACCTAAAAGATGGCTCTATCTAACTTGCTAACTGATTTTAATTATGTTTGGATATTGGTTGCACACAGCTGGAGTCATGAGGTGGGGATATCAAGTCCCATCAGTTTCTATTTAGAAGTTGGGTCTGCTTATTATGAATTACTAAAGTTTAGCATCCACAATTACAGAAATTAAACAACCAATCACACAATTTCAAACATTTACACAAAGCACCCGGGTCGCTAATACATTGCGTGTGATAGAATACTTACAGTGTGCGTATTCCGTTCTGTACAAAAAGTTAGCACAATTAAAAAAAAATGTCCGACTTCTTTTTATCTATTTCAATCAGCACACAAGCATATGCAATCAAATTATTGGTCTTGGTCTTAGAAGTCGAATTTCTAAATCATAAAAAAAATTATTGGGTAACAATTAAAATTGTTTCCCTATAATTTCTTTTGACTTGGAAAATTTTTGGTTTTTTTTTAGGTGATTAAAAATGGAAAACAATAGAGTTTACAAATATTATTACACCACACTCGTAAAATGAGGTGAAAATAAAATTAAAACTCCCCTCACAAAATAAAAAATAAAAAATATAATTAAAATTAAAATTTGCTTGATGTTTGCAGGTTCGTCCAATTTTCTCGAGAAACGTGTATTCTACAAAATCAAACAAATAACACAAAATGAGTGTAAAAAGAACTTAACAAAATAAAAATAAAATTTTGTTTGTTTTTTTTTCTGAAATTTTTTTTTTTAAATTAGTGAAAATCAATCTTAAATTCAATTACACCGCTACCTTCCCCGGCAACGGCGCCAAAAACTTGTTGCTGGTTTAACTGGCCTAAACAAACAGGCTAATTTGACCCACTTGTAATAACCGCAAGTGCACGGTGTCTAACTGGTAGACAACGGCAAGTACGGGTCGATCCCACGAGGAAGGTTGATTAAATTGAATTTAATAATTTACCTAAACTAATTTGGAGAAAATGGGGGTTACAGTGTTTAAAAATCTGAGTTAAACAAAAGTAATAAAAATAACAATAAATAAAAGAAAAGAGTTGGAGGGAAACCACAATTTGCAAAATATTTTTCAAGCTCCTAAAATTATATTCAATTTTTATTATTATTCCAATTTTAAATAAATGACTCTAGCAATGTATAAACTCCTAGCATTAATTGTCTTATTAGGGCACAATTAATCACAAGTTTAATTATTCAATTAAAACATGCTTGATTTATAACATAGTATTTTTCTAACAACCTAAGATGCATAACATATTAGGTGAAAGTAAAATATTTTAAATCGCGAATCAATTAATATTAATCATGGAATAATAAAGTAAAATGAAATTAATTCTAGAGTTTGAGACTTAATTCACGGTAGTGTCACTACACCAAAAACCCCCATTAGCAACGGTTCTATACCGTGGGCGTAACCCATTGCCACGGCTAAGAGCCGTGGGCTACAGAGGCGTCGCGAAATTCTTTGTAACGGCTATAAACCGTTGCTAAACATTGTAGCAACGGTTTTATGCTTGAATAGGGGTGGTGATTTTCAGCATTTAGCCACGGTTTTAAACCGTTGCAAGAAGAATAGCAACGGTTTTTAGCCGTGGCAAAAATAGCCACGGTTTTAAGCCGTGATAAAGTATGGATACTAGCAACGGTTTTAAACCGTGTCTAATTAAGTAGCCCTGGCCACGGTTTTAAGCCGTGGCTAAACAGTGAGAAATAAACCGTGGCAAACGTGATAGCAACGGTTTTTAGCCGTTGCAATAGTTAGCCACGGTTTAAAACCGTGGCAAATTTTTTTTTTTTTAATTTTTTTTTTTTTTTTTTTTTTTGCTATCAAATGACTTTGAGTCATTGAGTCAAAATCTATCAAATACGGTTTTTTATTTGTTGTTTTATGATCTTGTGATTCTAGATCTCGCTAGCTATTTTTTTTTAATCAAATATGCCCATTGATATTTTTTTTTAATAAAAAATGACAACTGAAAAAACAAATCGCAGTCAGGCCAACATACTTCACCGTGACACCTAAATTGGATGTCTCTTGTAGCTGAATATACCGAGACCATTTGACAAGTTTTTAAGATTCAAGCACACAGAAGATTAAACAGGCACAATAAAATGAACTGCCCAAAACAAGTTTTTCTCTGCAGACAGCACCGGCACAGACAGGAACAAGACAGCTTTATACTAGGATTCATTTATTGACTGATATCAAATATCATCCTTTACTAGAACAAACATAAAACGATCACTATCTTCTAACTGAAAACCAGAGTAAATCTCCCAAGTTGCACATTCAATACTAAAGGCAGAAACAAGTCTATGTATGTAAAATTTAAACCAAGATCAAACTGGTTCAAATCCCTCAATCCCATCGGGGGACCATCACCTATTGTTTTCTTTACCGAATCTTAAAAGTTTCGGTTACACCTACATAGCATTAGGCAACTTACCCAAGAACAGAAGTGGAAGAAAGTTGTTTCCACAAACTGAAGCTCTAGCTCCAGATGGATTTAGTTCTTGGGGCCAATGTCCTTGAGAGCATTGATCTGCTCTTCTCCCATTGCTGACATGACCGAAACGACGAGATCTTTTCCTTCAGAAAATCCGTCCTTGATCTACATATTACACATTAAAGTTAAGAATGATCATTGACACAATTTTCACAAACCCCCCTTTGCATGCACACGGTCGTAAAAAATAAACATTGGCACTAATATTAACCTGGGTGAGCAGAGCGTCATCAGACGGAAGCCTTAGGTCATCCTTGGTATTCCCATTATCAGTAAGAAGGCTCACCTGAAACAATCCAAAATCAGCCAACAAGAATTAAGAAATGCCTTTTGAAAATTTTAACAACAAAAATAAGAATAATAACTCTCCAATTAGTCATCCTCTAGAATGGAATTGTGAAAAACTTACAAAGCCATCCTCAGATATATCAATCAGCTGATAATCCGTGGTAAATACACCAACGGTTTAGAATCGTGGCCAGCTCGGCGTAGCTAAACAGCCCTTTTGGTGTAGTGTGTTATAGAGCATTCAGCGGGGTGCAAATAGTACCCCAACCTTTCTTCCTCAATTCGAACAGAGAGAGAGGCGGAAAAACGTTGTGGGCGATATGCTCCTGTCTGGTGGTGAGCAGGGACTACGACAAGAGCTGATGTGCTCTTCCGACGAAAGATGTTGGTGGTGGTTGATGAGCGTTGTGATGAAGAAAATGAATGAGAGATGAAAACCGAGTGGTGAGTGGTGAGTGGTGGTGTAGCCAGTGACGGTGGTTGAAGATGAAGTGAAACAGGGTTGTCACGCCCCTATTTCGGTGGAGTGAATGAGAGAAAACAGAGATGGATAGGCTGTGGGTGGTGATTTTGCTTGGTTGGGATGGTGATAAGAATCACAAATTGTGAAAAAGAGGTTTTGGTATTCTGTATTTTTTTTCTTTCCCTTCTCTTCTTCCCCTTTCTTATTCATTTCTATTATATTTATAGAGAATTAAGAAAATGAACTTAGACAAGTTAAGGGGAGGGTTCAATGAGTGATTTAAGGCTTAAATCAAACTAGAATCTTGGATAATTAAGAGAATATGCTTTGGGTTTGATTGGGTTTGGGTTTACGCATTTGGTTTTGAGTTTAGGTTATGGGCTTAGGCTATTCTCACCTCCACTTCCTCTGAATTCACCGTCTGTGATTTATTCATTGCATTTTTCTTTGATTTCTTCGTTATTGCTCCGAATTCTACAAAAACACAAAAATTTAATAATTAATTTAAAATAAAATAAAACAAGGATTAACAAAAATATAATAAGAGGTAAAAAAAATGTTATAATTATGTGATTATCAAAAGGAAGGGAGAAACTATATTCTCCATGGTCAGAGGTTAAACAAATGAGTGATGTGGTGCACTGGTTAATAGCGGGCATGCGGTACTGAAGATGTGACTGACGAGACCATAGTAGAAGCAGAAATTAGGGGCCTATTCATAACAGAACTTGAGGGAGAATGTTCGTCATTCTTAAATAGTAAAATTTGTTTCCATTCAACAGGGAAGTGGTTTGGAACTGTCAAGCCACACCTTGAACCGGATGAAAGGGATGGATGCCTCTTCCAAATATTGTAGGTCCACTTCCATGAGTCTGCCAATACAAGTGGTCAAAGTTTGGACATCCTTCATATTGATATTTTAGGCGGGAAACTCATGGAATCGGATCTAACATGGCACAATTGAAAAGTTGATAGAGAGATATTGTTCCTCCCATGGTTTGATTGAAACAAGCCCACCAAAAAGTACCCGAGGCCCATAATTGAGTGTTTTCACCATGTCTGCCTTGTGAGTAAACTGGATGAGATAACAATTGTCGATTGAATCATGTCTTCGATCAAGCTGTTAACATGGAAGGGGTGAGTGGATTCCCACTGGTTCGCCATTATGTGAGCGAACACTTCTTTGCGAAGTTTCTGATGGTGAAAGTATTTGGCCACCGCACGGATTTCCCTTATGTCACTGTCGAGCTCAATTCGAGGTTCAACAGCAGGCGTTGGAAGAGTTAGATTGTTTGCCTGTTGCATTTCAAGATTGCGGATCAAATGTTCAGTATGGGTGGTAGAAGTCTGATTGGGAAGATGGTGTATTGGGTGGGTGGAGGATGTTGGTTCTAGAGGTGGCGGGGATGTGGAAGAGTTGAGGGGATTGAATTGCTTGGGTGGGCATATAAAGGGTGTGGGATGCATGGTCTAAGTGGGAAGGTGGATTGGTATGGGGGAGTTGTTTTGGCCGAACGTATTCATGAGAAGAGATATGGTGAGGGTGTGATTGAGAGTTTGAATGGAAGAAGAGGGGAGTTTGTATAAAGATAAATAGTTAATAAGATTGTTGGTAATGGGTGCTGAGTGGGATTGATTACTCATGTTAATGAGTTGAGACGATTTGATGTTCAGTTGATGGGAGGTCGGTGACTAATTAAGGTGCAGAAATGATGACTATGGAAAGTGGTTGACGACTAATTAAGGTGTAAAACTGATGAAGGTGGAGAGGATGGAACACACTTTGCCCGAGACTTGCAAAAAACACAAAGAAACAACAATAAAAATGCAAATGAGCGTCTGTGATCACTTTTTGGAGATAATGAAGAATGTATTACAAATGGGAGCTTGCATGAACAAGGTTATAGAAAGATAGTCTACCAATTGTAGCTCAGTTGGCAGGACATCAACTTTTCTTATGAGAGGTCGTGGGTTCGAGACTTACCAATTAAGATTTTGTAAGTTTTCGCCCGATTATAAGGAGCTCATATGCTCTACCAGACCGGAGAGAAAACAAGTCTCCATTCGAAATCGAGGCGACGAGGATATTAAGTGGCAACAATATTGTAGTCTTCGAGTCTGGCATGGTTAACCCTATAAGGTCATGGATTAATAAACAAATAAAAAGGGTCAACGACCCAAATTTAAAAAAAAAAAACAATTTATAAAAAGATAGAAAAAAAAAGAGGGGGTTAGGAACAAGGGAGGAAGAGTCGGTTAAGAAAGGAGTTTGAGTTCACTGGAAATTCTTAAAAGTACACCCTTGACAGTTGACACGTGGGTGGCCCATTCTGTGGGAAGCACTCGCGGAATCATGTAGTTAATGTTGCATTAGGAGTGTCGGCATCTATTACTTGCATTGACTGTATATTTTCTTGAAAATGTTTCGGTCTTAGGTGGCGTTGGTTTTTTTAAGTGCTAACGAGCTTCTGAATGAATTATTTATTTTGCTTCATGAATGGGCTGCTGATTAGAAACTGTAAAATTAAAAGGTGTTTGTTTTTAGGTGTTGAATGAAAATTGTTTGACAATTATACCCCACTAAGGAGGCACATACAGGAATGGAGAAATGGTCAGTTGAAAACCCGACATTATACTTTGGTGATCAATTTGTCAAAGCTTTCAAAACTACATGGTCAATAATGAAAACTTGAAAATATACATGAGAGGAAACGCTGGAGAGATGAAGAAAAGTTTGGAAAATACATAGAAAGAAACACAAAGATAAAAGAGATAAGTTTCTTACCGTTGAAAAATCCTTTGTGAAGGTAAGTAGAACGACAATGCTTGATGAAGAGAATGAAGGTGTGTCGTGAAAATTTAGCCTACTTGTTCTTAAGAAGTTGGAGACAGCAATTGTCATTACAAAATTATTTTAATATTACTATTGAAATAATTTTTTAGTAACCACATAATGCTATGTGATCAACACCTCCATATTACTTCAATCAAAAGTTGAACTTCTAATCAAAAGTAAAAACTACAAACAAAGACTCTAAACAAAAGGTAGCTCACTGCTTATTAAAATTTCTGACTCTATTGAGAAGCAAAAACTGTCAGTAATTTTGCACCCATGTTGGGCTTCATCCATCTGTAGGTCCAGTTTCATCTTTGGGCTGAACCCTCGTGAGTCCAACTCTGAGCTGAATTTCAGCTTCTTTGTAAGCTAGTTGCCATTTCACTTGCATGCTAGAAACAATTCAATGTTTGAAATAATTATTACTGCCTTGAACTGATATGCTAATTTCACAGAAAAGTGTAAAAACTCTGAACTTCTTCGTTGAATCCATTCTCTGTTGTCCGCCCTACAAAAGAACTAACCTCTGGTAAAAGCTTTTATACAGAATTTCATGGAATTCTTATGGTTGAAAGCTCTCTGGGAGCCTGAAGATCGGTCTTATATGGTCTTACATGAAGGGCGTTATGATTAGAAGAAACTTAGGGGATAGGTGACTTGTACAACGTATAATTTTACACAAAATGTGTATATACAAGGATGTATCATCTGATGTCCTATATATTAAACTGTTACCCAACTTGTAATGTTATGGACCTAAGATGATATATAGGCAATTCGATCTGTTTGACATTAAAAATCTATACATTGGTTCTTGTAAGAGTTATAAGCTCCTAGTATTTAATATGTCTCACATTGCTTTGTGAACCCCCCGAGTCAAACTTAGTGGCTGTAATCAATTCACTTGCCTATTTTACTCTTGAACTGTTACTATCACTTTCAAATTAATCAAAAAATACAATGCCTCTTATGGCTATTGTCTCTGTTGTGTTATTTTTCACAAATTTCAGTTTCAAAACTTCCACTAAATATTCCAATAAATCACACATTATATCCATTGCCAATAGTTTGTTAAAAATCACAATCGATATGGCCTGTGTTTTCACCGACTTTTCTGATAATAATCACTTCAGAAAATTTGAGCAATGTTGTCGACAATCATAACCTTGTGACCGAGGCGAGAAAAACAGTGAAAGGGACACAACAACATATGACAACTTGACTGTGAATTCATGGTTTTTAGTCCCTCAGAAAGCCAATGCCTTGGGATAATGAAAGCAGAAAGTAGGAAATATACTAGACATCAACCCAACATCATTTTCAATATTTACTCCCTACTGACACTGCAAAATTGTATAGGTTTTTGTTGAATCATGGGGATTCATGTGTTCCAAAGGCCAAACTAGGGGCTAGTGTTACCGTTATAATATACTTACTGCCTCAAATATCTTACCAATTACGAACAAATCGTACTACTGAAAACGAAGTGAACTGCACAAGTTCAGGGTTCGAGCTTTAAAGAAGAATTGGCATTAGAAGTTCCAAGATTTAAACTTTTTCGAATAAAATATACACCAAATCCAAATTGTTTTTCATCGGGAAAACCCTAGATATATAATGCCTCAACTAATTAGAATTACAAAACATACTACACTCGATATAATTCTGATGAAGTAACAAGCAACGAATAAAGTTTGTAAAGTGGCACAAACGACTTGCATTAAAATGCCAAATAAGTTTCGTAGAGTGGCACCAACAACTCTACCTCCTAGTTTTTCATGATTCGACGCATTAGCAAAAGTTATGATACGGATCTGCCTTTGTATTGTCTAAGAAGAATACACGTATGTATATTATCCTAGATCTGATATCATTAAAGCTAGCTAATACAAGATTAATATCGAAACTCCTCCTATATTCAATTCATGAAGTAAAAAATTTCTCCAAGTTTCGGAAACCACTTGTTTAATTACAATATAAATTCAGTATATTATCCTCTGACATGTCTATCAAAAACTTGTTATTTATCCGAATTCATTTGTGTCTTCGCTGTCAAGGGGGGTGCTCTTAGATTTTTATTTGTGGTACACATGTGAAGATCAAGCGTAAATTTGCATGTGTCAAGGACCATACCTAAAAAAAAAATGATTAAGGGAGGGTCGTGCACACGAGTGAGAAAACAATGTCCCAGAAAATCAGATATTTTTAGACCCTCACTTAAATTTAAATAATCAAAATTTCAGGTACTTAGGGTTTGTCTCTACTGAGGACAGGATTGAGAATCAATAGCTGACTTCCACTTAATATCCAAGTGGATATCCTACGTGGCGTTAGCGCCTTTTTGACACATGGAAGGGTGTGGATGAGGTGGACTTGTCTCAAGGCTTAAGCTGCCCATTAAGTTTTGCTTATTTCTTAATACTACTTTTAAGAGCTAAAATTTGTATTTTAGAAGTTCGAATATACAAGTGCTCAGTGTACTTGGTCTCTATATATCACGGAACTGAAAATCAAATATTTATCCCCGCAGCTTTGCCTATTCCATGAACTCCACCCATAACACAAACCATATACCTAAACTTTTGAAGAATAGTTCCTCAAGTAAACTTTAAAGAGAATAGAAGATAGGGTTGTGCTCCATTGATGGTTCGAGTACCAAAATCCAAACATTCGAAAGAGACTTGGCAAAGAAAATGTTGTTATTTTTTGTAGCAAGTGAAGGATTTTTTGGGTTCTATATGGTGAGCCGACAAAAGGGTCTCATTTATCACTCCATAAAAAGGACCCCTTATTATATATTTCATAAAGTGCTTCTGTCCCTGTACCTGTCACACCCCGTTTTTTTTTTGAAAAATGAAATTTTAATATTTGCATGAGATTATTCATTTTTTTGAAAATTCAAGACATGAATGTCATTCACTAAAAGTAACAGTTAGCATTCACGAGAAATAATCAAATGCACAATTTACCGAATTAAAGGAAATAAAACAACTGATCTAAAAAGCCCATCAAAATGAATGAAATATATTTTAAATTTCGTAGAACTAACTCTGACAAGTTCAACTAATCATGAATGTATCTCTCCCACTAAATAAATAATAAAAACTCCAAGTTCTATTACAAAATATTAAACTGTCACCTAACAAACAAAAGGACCTAGACTCTCAAACAATGTGCAACTCCCCAGCAATGCTCGTCACATACGAAACGAACTTCTCTAAGCTCGCCCGAAACTACTAAACCCATAAACAAGCTAGTCGACTACATTCCCAAAGGAATGTACCTAAGAAGCCAAAGCCCACTTGGGTCAGCAATTAAGCTGGTGTGAAATTATTCGTTCTCGAAAATCAATAAGAGAAATGGCATGGCATGACAAAAAAATATAGTACAACAAAATAACTAAAACAAAATAGATAGTTCCTCCACGAGGCGAATGTATAAAGCTAATTACAGTTTCTAACATATTTTCGTAACTATTTACCTTAAATACACATGTCCGGTGGAAACTAACAATGGCAAGTCAGACCTGCAGAGAATGTTAGCAGACCTGCCATCCTGCACTAAGTGATTATAAGACAATAATTGTATTATTCTATTTACTCAAAATTTATTGATAAATTATTTATTTTAACTCAGTTATCCGTTTATAATGAATTGATCGCTTAGACTATACGACATTCGCACCACCTTTGTGCCGAACATACATGCTCGTATGCCTCTCTCATATGAAGGAGGACTTCTCCGTCATCCATGCCCAAGTGGGGACACTTTACATACAGTCATACATCACCGGATACCCATAACTATGAGTACAATAAAAACCACTCTTGGGCAAACAATACGAATAGATCACGTCACACTTTTGACGGACAAATAATAAACTTATTTTAGGCATTTCAAAATCATCATCTTTCCGCAAGACTAACCCGAAAGTTATTTTAGTTTCTCTATAGAAAATAGGTGTTTCACATCCTCAAAACAACCCGAATGTTATTTATTTTATCTATAAGATAGTGAAAATCATAAACATCAAAGAGATGTGGTAGTTCCAAGTTATACAATTCAATGTTATTTAAAACGATAAATTCAAATTTATTCATATTGATTGACGTTTTTGTCAATCATAAACAAATCCACCCGTTCTTTGGGGAATATCACTTTTTTTGTAATTTATTGTGATATATCATAATCCTTATATATTGGCACATTGTCAATCAAAGACAAGTTCACCCATCGTTTTAGGAAAACATATCATTTGACATTTGGCAATAATCAACAATTTCATCACAATATTCCCCCATTATTTTGGGGAAAATCAACATTTTCATATATCAACTTTCTGTAATAAAGTGAGGATCAAAATCCGTACAATAAAAATAATTCTCACTTCTTAGCAAAGTAATTTGCATAATAATCAAAGTTCAAGTAACAATACAAATATACAAATTCACAGAATAATAAGAATACACAAATCAATCAGCATTTCAATTCTTATAATTTAATTTTAATCCATATTTGGTAAGCCCAATTCAATTTAATTCTATCAGTATATTAGAGAAATTCAATCCATACCTTTATTCAATTAAACCAATCAATTTAGTTCTTAGCTTAACTATTTAACCCAATCGAAATCATTATCCAGCAAACAACTATTCAGATTCTTGGACTTAACTATTTAGTCCAGCCCAATTAGTTTTACAACACATTAACTATTCAGTCCAGCTCAACTCTATTTGTGTCATCTTTTTCTCCTACACATGCATACCTCTAATCTTCAAGTTTTTATGTCATAGGAAATACATATCAATGATAGGGATAATATCAATTTCAATGTATTTCGTTCAAATAACCTCGTGGAATAAACTCGGTAAAGATCATAGGATTTCTACAATCTGATCAGTGGTGGTTTCCCTGCCTCGAGGTAAATCCAACTGTTGGATGAACTCGAAATAAAACTATAATTTTTCTATGGATGTTTTCAAATTACGGATTAAATTTGAAAGCAGTTTGACTAGGGAAGATCTTGATCCACTGCAAAACTTTACACTGAGCAAAGTTGTTTTCTATTACTAAATTTAACAAAATCTTAGTTCTCTTTTAATTCAACTATTTTTCACGAAAATTATAAAACAATACTACATGAATTTATAGATTTATTTATGTATTAAAATCTAACCCGAAATTCATGGATTTATTTATCTAAAGAGAACTAGAGAATCAAGAACACTTACTTTTACTAATATTCGATAATTCTACCAATACATATTTAACAAAATATAATATAAGAGTGAGAAAAAGTCACAATCACTACTTTTTTGTTTTAAAAATCACACTAAAAAAACTAAACTTCAATTATTTTCAAAGATTATATAATAAATATTTATAATAAAGAGAAAGAAGAAAACTAGTAGAATTTCTATAAAGAGAATGAAGTAAAGAACTCACCTGCTTACTTTTCCCTTCATTCCCTTTTTTCTTTTCTGCTTCTTCAGTTATTTCTCTCTTTTTTTTTTCTTTTTTTTTAAGACTTTGTAAGCGGCTGGGAAGAATCAAATTTCTATTTAACCAAACTAAAGGCGAAACCCTACAAGATTAGGGTTTGCGCAACTTATATTGACACCCTTTTATTTATTTATTATACACCCAATCTCAAAATAAATATGCCCTAAAACATTATCATTTTGTCAAAATTGGGGATCATTACAGTAGTTGTCTCTCAACAGCCAAAAAATACTTAAAATGAGAAACTCGACAAAAGTCAATATAACATTTTTTCTTAATTGATTTTATTAATAATCCCTCATTTTGTATTCTATGATTTTTCATTCTTATTCCAAATAGAACTTTCTTATTCTCATTTTATCTTTATAATTTTGAAAAATACACAACATAATTATCAAAAATTCTAGCTGGCCTGGGAAAGGGGCGAGGTTTGTTGCTTGGGTGGGGCAAATGTACACTTTTGCCCCCCCCCCCCCCCCCCTTTAATCACTTTTTGAAAAAAGAGGTTTAAAGAGGAGGGGCAAAAGTGTATTTTCGCCCCCAGGCCAGCAAGAATTACTCCATAATTATTGCATTAATTGACAACAATTGCCAATCCATTTGATGTTTGTTTAATAGTGATGATACATAAAAATGGTCATATCTCTAAGTCACACACATGTCATGATGATCTCGAGAAAATACGGGCCACAACATTAGCCCAACACTGAACAAGCTCAAGCAGTTTCAAGGCCGCTCAATTCATTCCCCCAGATAGACCCCAACTCTCATAGGACGTTGGGCTCACACATCTCACAATTGTCCTCAATACCCGCAAGTCTTACTAAGGCAAGTATTTCAAAGATCGATTTCGGACGGGCAACTACAGCTGTTATTTGCTTCCTTGAGATGCGCATCTCTAAAATATCGTTCATCATCCTTAAGATGCACATCTCTAAAATGATGGATATTAGTCAGGCTTGACTCTCTAGATTTTCTAATGTAACCCTCTATATTCGAGTATGATCACGAGGAGGTGCTGGCCTGGGCCCAACTGTCTGATTTACTGTCTGAGAGGCAAAAATACATTTTTACCCTCCTCTTTAAACACATTTTTTCCAAAAATTAGTTAACAGACAGCAACCTTACCCCTTTCCCATGCCTGCTAGAATTGGGGGATCACGAGTCTACACTCTACACTCGGGTGTTGGCGATCTACATAAAAAAAAAAAAAAAAATGTCATGTCAACACAAAACATCAAATCCCACAATCCAATCAGAAGTGGTTTAGCAATTTGGGCATTGGCTACATAATCATAAATTAAATCGCAATGAATTTAACGAATCCAAATAGACTCCATAAACCCCTAATTTCACAAAATCCAACACAAAATTACAGCAAAACCCTTCCCTTTCTTGCCAAAATAGGTTAACATAACAAAAAAAAACACCCATTTCAGGCAACCCATCATTCATAACTCGAAAAAATCCAAAATTTATTAGCCCCCATCAAATATTGAGTGGTTTAACCAAAGGTAATCGGTACCCCAGATGATAAATTGAAGAAATTTGACGGTTAGGGTAAGAAATGAATGAATTACCTGGTAGTGGGGAGGCCCTTGCAGAGCTCCTTACTGCACGATAGGGCACCTTTGTGGAGCCAAGAATAGGTATCGACGGCTACGACACATCCACGTATGTCTTTTACGTGAATAGGAACCATGATTGATTTCAGCAGAGGGAGGAGGCCATGGATCCCCATTTTCTTGATTTTGATTTGGGGTTTTTTCAACAGCGATGCTCAGCTACCACGACGACACTGTAGCTAATGTTGTTGCGCGAGCGCCGAAGCTGATAAATGGGATTGCTGTCGCAAAAAGGTACATTAAGAAGCGCACCAAAGCCGATTCAGTGGAAATTTTTTGGCGGGAAAATAAAAAAACGAAGTGGGGGGTGTTTTGATGCCTCAAAAAATCAAAAGGTCATATACGGACTGGGCTTAAAGAGCTTTGGGCCAGGCCAGGATGGACCCCTTTCAAAGTTATTGATTCTCCAACGTACAGTGAGCTGAAAATGGAGAATGAGAATATTAATAAGTGAGACTGCCATTCTAAATAATTGAGAATGAGAATTATTATAGTAAGTGACATTCTAAATAAAAATAAATAATTAAATAAAAATATTAATAATTAATATTAATAAATTAGTTCGGGACGGGACGGGATTGGCGGGATTGAAAATCTTCATCCCATCCCATCCCATTCTAGATCGGGACGGGACGGGATCGGGATGAAATTATTCAATCCCATTAAGACCCGGAAAAATCGGGACGGAACGGGACGGGATCGAGACGGAAACGGAATCGCGGGATGGGATGCCCACCCCTACTTTAAACACCTTTTTTCCAAAAATTAGTTAACAGACAGCAACCTTACCCCTTTCCCATGCCTGCTAGAATTGGGGGATCACGAGTCTACACTCTACACTCGGGTGTTGGCGATCTACATAAAAAAAAAAAAAAAAAAAAAAAAATGTCATGTCAACACAAAACATCAAATCCCACAATCCAAGCTTTCCCATCACTTTAAAATTCCACCCAAAAAAAAAAAAAAATCAAGAACGCACAGACACCTTACCTAATCAAATTCCCTCCAATAGCGGAAATCCTCCTGACCCTCACATGGTTATTGTACACATGTCATTTGACTATCTAAAATTCCGATCAACGCGTGTCACCACTGCATATCCACCTTGGGCCACCACCGGCTACTTTCGGCTGCTACCCAATCTTAAAAGACAATAGGGTTAAGAATGCAAGTTTCTACTACCCGGAAAATATCTAACGATGAAAGCTTCATCGAACAATTTCTGAAATACATCAGACAGTAAAACTCTGCATTATAAGAGAATAAGAAAATTAATTTTCTATACAATTAACCTCAAGTGAGAATGCAGGTTTCTACTGTCACTGACGTCAAAACTAGATACTGTTCAATTAGCTCATCACACACATTTCGATCAAAAGGTAAAACAACCTCTTTGTAGGACTATATCCGACCCCAGAAACCTGCATCCTTGCACGAGATTAACCTTGTGGAATTGGAATCTTTTCGAAATAAAAAAATAATGATGTAAACCTTCTAACCAAAAAACCAAGCTTCTCATTGATCAAATATTTAATATATTTAATGCCTTTAATTTTGTGATATTTAACAGTATTTGCAGAGATGCCATCTTCTCCAACTATAGTATATGTCTGAGTATCACAGAAACCTATAAAAACCTTGTGAGTGAGTGAGTGATTGATAGAAACCCCAAACCGACATCTCTTGCTTTGAAGCCAAGACTGGTGACTTGATATTCAGTGAAGAGGTTTTGTTTAAGGATTAATTAATTCACAGAAGATAACATTAATATCGAGCAATTTTGTTCTCATGCATGCCAGGTCCTTCTTTCTTCGTACTTGTGCACACAGACACACCTCTTGATTAATAAAGGTCTTGTAAAACCAATCTTTTTTTATGAGAGGTTATGGAGTAGTTTAATTATGTGGTTTAAGCGTTGGGGATTAATAAAAAGAAACCGGTGATTCTAAATGGCGAGGAAACGGGCGAGGGGGAGAGGGTGTTCTCGAGGGGAATGGACGGTCAAACCCCCCTCTCTCGCCCGTTTCCTCGCCACCTAGCATCACTCAAAAGAAACATAGGGATTATTCACGTGGAATTTCATTTTCTTCCTTTCTTTAGACACCCAAAAATACGAGTCAATTTTGAATTTTTTGAAATATATTATTTTAAAAAAGGAAAGGTTGCATGCTAGAGGTGGAACTTACACTCCAATCAAAATTTTAACGATGGTTTTTTTTTCTTCATGTTGTTTGGTTGGTTGTATTTTAACTATGAAATTTGAATAACAAAAAGAAATTCATCGTACACTGATGCAAAATAATAAGCTTATTAACAGTTGTGGCAATGCGGCCAATGTTGTGGTTCGTGGTATGGTTAGCAATGGTTTTGTGGTGTTCACAGTGACTATACAATGGTGGCTTGGTGGCACGATTGAGGGTAGAGAATCAGGTTTTGCAACTATGTTTTATAATCAGGATGGTGTGACATCGTCAAAGGAGTTTTTACAACATCGAAATATACATAAACTCTTTGAAAATTTCATTATTCTTTCGAGATCACGCCACGTCACCCTAATTGCAAAAACCTAATTTACTAACATTTTTGAAATACAATTGAATAGATAAAATAAAGGAAATCATCATAACATATACCTATTCCTAGGATATAGTTCAGTTTAACAAATAAATCTTAACAACGTACAAGTCCTATTCTAATGATAATGCTATAGAATTGTTAAAAATGCTAACAAGGAGCCAAGGAAGGTCGTTTTGCTTTACATTACAATTGTTATTCATGGTAAGCCAAAAAAAAATGATAAGTTGGTATTACATCCATTAAGTTGATACAAAGCTGAAATATCTCAATCACCGGTACAACAAAGAGTTCAGTACAATCGAGCCAAACATTCGAAGACACATAGCAACTCCCTAATGACATGGTCCAAAAATTAGCTTTAGGATACATAAGCCAATTCAGGAAATTACAAAAGGAATAAAAGGTACAAATACAAAGAATAAAAATAAAGAAAAAAAAGGAAAAATAAAGGGAATATAAAACTCTCTCTTGGATTCGAACAAGATTCGAGTAAACGAGAATATAAGAATCCATAAGTTGAACACAGGCATGCCAGTTTCAAAGCTCCAAAGTGAAACTGAAACCTAAAGTGACCTCAAAACCACGGATAAAAAGGATAAAAAAGATCTTTTACCCTCAACAAGTGAAGCTTTAAAAGCATATTTCGGTGAGTCTTTTTTATACATTTAAAGTGTACAAGTCTTTTTTGTTGTCCCTTCACTACTACAAATATTAGCTTAGGTAACGCCACTTAGATAGCGCTTTTTTAAAGAGCTATCCAAGTGGACACTAGGATAGCGCTTATTTGTCTTTAAAAAAAAAAAAAAAAAAAAAAAAACGCTACAATAGCGCTTTTAAATTTTTTTTTTCAGTTAAGCGCTATCTTAGTTATGTCTTAGATAGCGCTTTAAAAAATGCTATGAGAAAAAACGTTACCAAAGCTACCATAGCGCTTTTAAAGTGCTTGCATAGCGCTTCCGAAGCGCTATGCAACTTACATTTAGGATAGCGCTTCGATTTTGATCAAATATCAAATTAAATCTCATTTTTTCAGATCTTGATACGATCGGACGGTTAAGATCACAAACCCTCATTTTTTCATTTTTTCAGATTTTGGTTTCCTCGACATTTAGAATTCCCCTTTTCAAACACACAGAGAGGCGATGAGGCGAGGAGGCAAGGAACCGAGGCGAGGAACCAGAGGAGGCGAGGAACCGAGGAAGGAGGCGAGGAACCAGAGGAGGCGAGGAACCGAGGAAGGAGGCGACTCAGGCAAGGAACCAGAGGAGGCGAGGAGGCGAGGAACCGAGGAGTCGGAAGCTCATTTAAATCTGGGTATTTTGTTTCAAGTTTATATCTTTAGAACCGGGTTGGTTAAGCATGCTTTGATTTTGAATGGGTTTTCATTAGTTTGGTTTTGATTTGCCTTTTGTGCCCTAATTTTTTGATTTTCTGAAACGAAATTGAATCATGTTTATGTTTACATGGGGTTTGATTGTTTTGGTTTATTTTTATGAAATTGACAATGGACTTTGATTATGGTGCTTAAATTTGTGATTTTTTGTGAAACAGACTTGAACAATTTTGACCTAATGAATTGGGAATCTAATTTACAATGGGTTTCTTCTTATCAGGTATTGGAGTTAGCAGGAAAAGCAGCGAGAGACAACAAGCAATCCAGAATTGAGGTGGAAGATGACCATATATCTTGAGAAAATATTTTTTGCTCCCATCCTAACAAAACATTTTCCACAACTTCGTCGAAAACATGAGGGTAGGGACTATCATTAAATTCATGTTTTGCATTTTCTCTCCCTTTTTTCTCTTCTATTTTCTCACTTTTGGCAAGTTTTCTTGGAGAAAGTTTCTTTTAAACATAGCCTAAGAGATGAATGTCCTGTCTTGTTATACGACTAACTAAGTTTTTACATGATCGACCAAGTTATATGCTTATACATACTCATGATATACTCAAGGATACAGAAGTAAGCATGCCAAACCATCTAATATATCCTTCAGTACAATCGGAAACTAACTAATCAAATTAATAAAAAATAGTTGAATCCAATTGTTTTCCCATGTATGGCTGTGGCTACTTTCTTTGTTAATAAATATTGGTATACGAGTATTGAGATTCAGGAGTGTTTTGCATTAGATATGGTTTGTCACTGCTGTTTGTAGTGCAACTTTCAGGCAGTTCTTCTTGTTTAATAGATATTATTAAGTCACAGGCTTAGCTGGGTTTAGTATCTTAGTATGGTTGAAGTCTCAAGATTGCTAATTACATTCAGCAATATGGTATTGCTATTTTGTCAGGTTGCGGAGATGGAAGCTTGTTTGCAGGAATCCAATCTTACAGTTCCAACTCGTGAAGTTCTCTACTCTATTGCTATTGTTAACTGTGTCACCTATGCCTCGTGATGATTTGGCTCCAATGAGGAATGTGACTCAAACTGCTCCTGTTCCGTCAGGTTGTTATTTTACCAGTTGCCTTTGCTTTTACGTTGTTCTGGTCACGTTTGTCAAGTAAGGTTCTTATTTGGTTGATCTGAGTGCTTTAATGCTTTTATCTTGTACTAGTTTCTATTTGACCTTGCTTGGCGACAAAACTTAGGTTGTGTTTTTGGAGTCGAAAGTAAATGCACTTGTACTTCTCATAGAAGCACTAGGCTATAGTGATAAGTTATGGTTGTATTAGTATGGTCAACCAGACTTCTAAGTTTTGGAAATTTAGTTAGTTATTGAGACTCTGAGAGATAGAGATAGTGGCCGTTAGTTATTTCTGGAAGTTAAACTATTTGCAAGTTACTGGGCCAGGAATTTTTGCAAGAAAATAATTGCTGGTAGTTTTACGTGGCTATATCCAATAAGTAACTTCACAATGTGTTGTGTAACGCAGCCTTAGTCTAAACTTCAAGCGTGACAACTATTTGCGCTATGCACACTCAGATAATCCAATTGTTCAGCTGAAATGATCCTCTTCCTAACTCCTTAAATCATTTTTAAGCTGATGATAAAACTATGGTTTGAAGTTATACTAAGATGTAGAAAGTGTTGTTTTCTTTATGTTTGTGATTAAATTGTTGAATCTAAAAGAGGGTACAATGTAACCTTGAGTTAGTTTGAGTTTCTATAGCTTTGATTGGGCTATACTGGTTGCTTTGATTTATGTAAACGTTTGATTGGGCCGTAGTTTTATTTATTAAGGATTCATCTTATAAGATTTGTAGATAGATTTTCATTAAAAAAGAAGTTGATGCATCAGATATGAGAATATGGCGAGGCCGATTGTTGTTGAACTAAATGTGCCTCAAAATTTGTATTTCATTTCTAATATTAGTGAATGCAGGAAGGAGTGCTTTGGATAACCCTCATCATATGGAATTTGAAGCCAAATCTGCTAGAGATGGGGCATGGTAACTTCTAACTTGCAGGTATGATGTTGCAACTTTTATCTCTCATAGGTTGTTTAACACACATGATCCGGTAATTATCAGCTCATATTGAATATGACTGATCTTTGATATAATTGATTAGCTTGCTTCACTTCATTTTCTGGGTTGATTTGTTTCTTGATTGTGATCATTGTTTGAGTTCTTTTCATTGTAAGACATCTCACAGGACTGCACCTTCTTGTTTCCAATTTTTTTAGGCTCGTGAAGTTGACATTTTTTAATGCGGCTAGACGTTGGTGTGGTTCCAAACAAGTCTACGGAGCGCAGCAAGACTCTAAATATTATGAGCTTGATATATAGATAATATGTCATGTGTCTGATACATGTTGGTTGTCAGAAAGTTGTTAGCAAATTGTAAGTGCCCTTGGTCACTCATTTATGTGTAGGTTTAGTTCTCATTGGGATCTTCTTGAACAGATAAACAAAGGGTCACATTGCTGGGAGAAATACTGGAAAAAAAAATCTATCTTGAGCAGGTATGCTCTATAAATGTCGCTAATAATGATTTCGATATTTGAGAAAATTTTATTGTATTTTTATTTTAAGTCCTGCACTGAATGTTTCATTTTTGTTTTTCGTATTCAATGTATAACGATGCGTTTTTACTGTTTAAGGTTCATTTGCTAATGGACTGTTTTACTTGTGAAGTTATTTCTAATTGTTGTTTTGTATAATTATAACAGTTTCAGTGATCTATATATGTCTTCCAATTTTCTAAGGTTTTCATATATTATGCTGCATTATAAGTTATATTTTCTTGAACATATCAACTAGCATGCTGGGTATAACTATCTGTTAAAGGCCAAAATATGGAAATGACCCAAGAAAAATTGTGTCCCCTACCAAGAACAGCCAGTCCTTAAAAGTTGTCAGATCTGCCACTATATTGGCAGGTTAATGAATACTTTAGTTTATGGATGAATACTTTTTTTATAGAATCGATTTGTAATATGCAGGTTAATGAAGCTGTTGTTACTGGCTGGTTATTTTTCCGTTATTTGGTTATTGGAGGTAAGCTGTAAATTCTATTGTGCATGTCTTTTTTATTCTTCATTTTATTAGACAACGTTGTTATCCATATTTTAATTTATGTCGCTACCATAAACACCTTATTACAAAATTTCAGTCAGCAATTTTGACTCTGGGTTGGAGTTTGTTCTGGTTATATGATGTCTCCTATTTATGGTGTCTTGTGCTCCAGTTCTAGGACTGATTGAGGCGATCACATTACGAGTCATGGATGTTTGCTGGATTGTATGAGCAGCAAGTTTTTCATGGTGAGACCACTTGTACTATTGTTTTACTGTTTATTGGTCTCGACAGAAGTGAAGAGTCGGAGTTTAAATACTAGCTCTACATTGAAAAGGCCAAGTGTTGTGAATATTGGTGCTCTGCTTTCTTTCAATTCAACTATTGGAGAAGTGGCAATGCCAGCAATAAATGCTGCTTTCTTTCATTCATATCGATGCCTGTTACAGCTTACTATTTTTAGATTTTAGAAGCTGTGCTGTGCCATATGGTACACATATACATGCACAGGAACAGGTTGCCTTCTGGTCTATTTGCAACATGGTGCTCACTCTCTTTATCCTTCTGTATTTGCAGCAAAATAAACAGATTTTGATTGATGCTGTTGTCCATGCTGTAAATGAGGACTATGTTGAGATGGAAAATGATTTCACCAGACTTGGTTTCCTTGCTGATCCCATACATCAAACTACAAGTGATGGTTCTTCTCCATTCCCAAGCAATTTCCTCCTTGGCACTGCCTCCTCTGCATATCAGGTATCACAACTTCTACAAATTCCTCCTTAGTGTGTGTGTGTGTTGTTATACTTATACAATGCCATGATGCAATTTCAGGTTATGCGAGGATACAATTTGAAGTGGCGGTAGAATCTGAGAAACATTCAGCGGTGCCGCAATGTACAGACGAAGTTAGGACTGTAGGAGAAGCTGTTGGCCATTTCATTTCGTGGCCAAAAAAGCTGGTGTATATATATGATAGCATATTAACAATTTTGTATGAATGCTTAAATTATATTTTGAATGAATGAGAAACAGTTAGTTATCATGTTGTGTCTTTATTGATTGATTGAACGTTGTCATTATTATATTAAATATTATATAAAAAAATATTATATGGTAGTTAATAAAAAAAATTCACCGAAATTAAATAGCGCTTTAGAAGCTAATTAAAAAAAAAATCAAAAAAAAAAAATCAAAAAAATAAAAAAAAAAAAAAAATCAACAAAATTAAATAGCGCTCATAAAAGCGCTATGCAAGCTAATTTAAAAAAAAAAATTAACGCTTAGATAGCGCTTAATAAAGCGCTATCTAACGAAGCGCTATTCAAGTACGCGCCTTGCATAGCGCTTTTTTGAGCGCTATCTAAGCCTATTTTTAAGCGCTATGCAAGCCTATATTTGTAGTAGTGCTTCCTCCTGCAAACACCTATTCACCCTCTCTGAGATGCCACTATTATAGACACAATCAGATTGAGATCGCAAGCAATCTTACTAGCTTTTCATGCGCATAAAGAAGCCCTTCAAATTTGGTTCTTTATAGATATCTCTATTTATGCAACTTATTCAAAATTTTACTAATTATAATTGATGCGTTCAAATCTTGTCCTATTTATGTTTGACTTACAAAACATATGTTGGACTGTCAAAGACTACCTTTTTGGTGGTCGAAGGTATTTCGATGTTTAAGTCAACAACTTTATTGAAGAAGAAAGTAAATTTGGACAAAACTCAATTAAAGTTACATACATTGGTCAACTGTTCTTTTTACCTTATATAATGAGTGTGGTTAATTCTCTTTGTGACTTGAGCATGTGAGGTGCAACGGAGGGAGACGTTCCTCATAACAGTCTCCTCCTTTATGAGGATGCATCCGTGGATGCGTAACTCCCTCTATGACTCTTTTTTTGTGCGACGTTTCACTTATATATGAAATAACTCGCTCGGGTATGGATTTGGGCCTTAGTTATGACTTCTTCTGATCGGCCATATTTGAGCTTTTATGATTGGTTTTCCCTTCTTTGGGCTTTATGAGCTAGTCCAGCTTTGGGATTCTTGATTCTCGTGATAGATGGTTTCTGCCAGGTGTATGGCTATGAGGTCGATCTATTTTGATGTATCATCAGCCACTCCTCCCTAGTTAGTGGGTATGCTGACGTGGTCACTAACTTCGTGATGGTTGGACTTTCAATTCTATCATTAAAACAAAAGTCATTAAATTCATTGTCTTTACATGAAATAAAACTCTCCAATGTAGTTAACAATCCCATTTTGAGTTTTAAAGAGTTTGTAATTAAATAATTAATTTAGAATTCTAGAAATAAACCAATATCAAGTAGTTGCAGATATAGACTAATATCAATTACACTGATTTCAACTAAATTCATTTTTCTTCAATTACACTAATATTGCAATTTTTAAATAAATAAAAATATTAATAATAAATATTAGCTCGGGACGGGACGGGATTGGCGAGATTGAAAATCTTCATCCCATCCCATCTCATTCTAGATCGGGGCATGACGGGATCGGGATGAAATTATTCAATCCCATTAAGACCCAAAAAAATCGGGACGAGATGGGACGGGAACGGGATCGTGGGATGGGATGCCCACCCCTAATCTTTGAAATTAGGGTTATTTTTTTCCTTCATCTTCTTCGTTCTCTTTGCTTCTCAATTTTCTAGCAATGTCTGTTAGCGATAAACTAAGCGGTGAGGCGCTTGCTTCTTGCGAAGCTTATTTTTCTCCCAAGAAAGTTTCTCAAGCGATACTGGACAACCTTCATTCTGATTATAATTTGCCACCCGACCTCGAGATTATTCTGCCTAGACAGTATGATAGTCATTGTTATCCAAGGTCCGGGTATATGGCACTATATTTGTGGATGTTCTTTTATGGGCTTCGACTCCTAGTTCTAGAGCCGTTTTTTGGAGTATCTAGATTTTTTCTAGAATTCCTCCTGTCCAAATGGGTTCTAATGGTTGGAAGGTCATGGTTTCTTCTAACGCGATGGTCATTCTATCTGGGATTCATTTGAATGTTAAAGTCCTGCATTTGGTGGTTGGTTTGATGGTAACCACGGATATTTGCTTCCTCCGTTCTCCTGCCTGTTTTAAGATGCTCAATGATGATATCCGAGATTGGTCAAGGTCTTGGTTTTATGCTTCTGTTAACGCTAGCTATTTCCAAGTGAGGTCGTCTGATTTTGCAGTCGTTCCGAGTTCCTAATAAACGGAAGGATCTACAGTTAACTGCGGAGAAGCGGAGGGTCAGTGAAGCTTCATGTATTTTCTGTGGAGGCATTTTTCTTTGAGGACATCTTGGAGCGCAATGGCTTGTACACTATGAACGAGGTGAAACGGGCCTTGCTCACTGGATCCCGTGCTGAGGAGATTGTCGCCCGCGCTACTTCTACTGGATCAGTGGTGCTAGCATTGATTAGGAAGTGAGTTCAGACATGCATTTTACGAATCTCGATGCTCCTGTTTGCGCCAGTGTTGTTGGCCTGCCTTCCAGAAAAAGAAAACTTTTGAGGCCCCCTAGTCTGTCGAAGCGATTGTTGGTGGATCTTGGCCGAGTTCCAAAAAAAATGACTTTCTACACATAACGCTACTCGGACTGCAACTTATCCGAGTCCTTCTGGTAAGGATGTCGTGGACGAGGATCGTGTATCCCTTGAGGAGGTTGAAGAGATGAGGTTGGTGTTGGAGATGAGTGAGAAGAAGACTACTCGCCCGTTGGATGACAATGAAAAGAAGCTTCTTTCAGCCTATGATGTTTCGAACGTTGTTGAATGGTCTAATGACGACTCTCGGGCTATCGATGACAAGATGCTCCAACTGGCGGTGGAGCAATCTAAAGAGGTCGCCCATAGTGGTCAGAGTTTTGAGGTTCTTCCTCCTCATTCTCCTTCCCTTAATGTCAATGATGCGGCCGAATTCTTAGATTTTTCTCCCGCTCGTTTGGATTCCCTTATGTTTGCTACCACTATTACTTGTTCTGTTCATGTTTTTCCTGCTCCGCACCGAAAAGGCAAGAGTGGTTTTCTGTTATTACCATCATTCCTCCGGCTCTTTCGGCTGTTGGGGGTGGATCCTTGGTACTTTCAGATCACCGCGTTCTCCATCCATGTATTACTTGGACGGAGCCCAGCTCGGGAAGATATCTGTATCAAATTAGGCGAAAAATTTTGTTGGTTTACTCAGCTTAACGTGCAGGATGGTGCACACAGGCTGATAAATGAATGACACGGACGGTCAGTAGAAAGACCTTTGATGCTCGTATTGTATCTGAGCACTCATCTTGATTACGGCCTTAAGCATCTAATGGACGGGATGAATCATCTCACTTATGTAGGGGTGATGGGCTCGATTATCGAGTTAGCTGTGACCAGGTGGCTTCTTTAGAGTGGAAGTTGTCACTGCTGTTACTTGTATTTTTTCATGTCTTATCTCAATTCGACGTGTTAAAATCACGATGCGCAAAATTGGAGAAAGATGTCATGGTTGCTCGGGCCTCATTGATTGAAGCGAAAGGTGTGCGGGATAAGTCTGCAGTTGAGCTCGAGTTCTTCGGGACCAAGTTAGATGGGGTGTATGCGCATTTGCGTAATGTGGAGAAGGAGTTGTCTGCTGAGAAGGCAGCTTATGGTGAGGTTGTACGTGCTATGATTGAGCAATCCGTTAACCGTGATGTTGCTGAGAAACGGGTGGAGCAGTTAACGGTTGTGCTTGATGAGGTCAAGGCAAACACTTTCACTATGATTACCACCACTGCTTATTGTGGCTAAAAAGGAACTTGTTGCCGCCAAGGACAAGCTTTGCATTGCGGAGGCGGAAGATTGGAAGTGAATTGTTGATGGGAGGATTGAGCTTTTTTATTATATCGAGGGGCTCGGTGTTGATTTGTCTGAGTACCGTCACTTTGTTGATCAAGTTTTCGAAGATGATGACGGTGAAGAAGGTGTCATGGGCCTTTCGAGCGATCCAATGTTTGAAGAACCATCGATTCCTTCTCTTTCCAAAGAGAGAACTTCGTCCCCTCCTGCAGATGATATCACCAACAATGTTGTGGTTGCCTCCGTTTTATCTCCTATTCATTTATCTTCTACAAACTTTGACCCAATCTTCTGACCATTGCAATATTACTGTATGTGCTACCTATTACAAGAATCTGACTTTCATCCCATGGAGTTGTGAGAAATTCACAGTATTGACACTTCAAGAACCAAAAACTGTCGTAATTTTGCAGCCATGTTGGGCTTCATCCATTTGCAGGTCCAGTTTCATCTTTGGGCTGAACCCTCATGAGTCAAACTCTGAGCTGAATTTCAACTTCTTTGTAAGCTAGTTTTCCATTTCACCTGCATGCTAGAAACAATTCCATGTTTGTGATAATTACAGCTGCCTTGAACTGATATGCTATTTTCACAGAAAGGTGTAAAAACTCTGAACTTCTTCGTTGAATCCATTATCTATTGTCCCCTATAAAAGAACTAACCTCTGGTAAAAGCTTTTTTACAGAATTTCATGGAATTCTTATGGTTTAAAGTTCTCTGGGAGCCTAAAGATCAGTCTTACGTGAAGGGCGTTATGATTAGAAGAAACTTAGGGGATATGCGACTTGTACAACTACTACACCAAATTGGCACTTTTGTAACAACTCTCAAACCAGTATCAATTTTTATATGTTACAATTCACCAAACAATTTCAAGTCAAAAACTAAATTTAGTCAAAAAATTGAAAAATAGTAACACAAAAAAATGATACAATAAGTTGAATCACCATTAATAATATCACTTTTATAACCATACTCTTCATGGTGATACAATTATTGTATCATTTTGTTTGTTAAAATGTGTAAAATTGTTAGGTGGATTGTTACACTTCAAAAGTAATATTGTTTTGAGGGTTGTTACAAAAAATGTCAATTTGGTGTAGTGAACGTATAATAAATTTACACACAATGTGTATATACAAGGGATGTATCATCTGATGTCCTATATATTAAATTGTTACCCCACTTGTAATGTTATGGACCTAAGGGTGTGTTTGGTTGTATGAAATTCTATGTCATGAAAATTCATGAGGGGATCTCTACATTTTAGGTTAAATTGATATATCACTACACATCCACCATTTGATTTTGTGATCAATGTTTGAAATGAAAGTCCCATGAACATTAGAATCTCACTCCTTGATCCCCGAAGGCATGTGATTTCTATGTTCAGGAGACTTTCATTCTCATCATTGATAACAAAATCAAATAGTACATTAGAAGTTATACCTTAAATTAACCTAAAATATAGGAATCCCTTCATAAATTTTCATAACATAAAATTCCATGCAACCAAACCCACCCTAAAATAATATATAGGCAACTCGATCTGTTTGACATTAAAAATCTATGCATTGGTTCTTGTAAGAGTTATAAGCTCCTAGTATTTAATATGTCTCACATTGCTTTGTGAACCCCCCAGTCAAACTTAGTGGCAGCTGTAATCAATTCACATGCCTATTTTACTCTTGAACTGTTACTATCACTTTCAAATTAATCAAAAAATACAATGCCTCTCATGGCTATTGTCTCTGTTGTGTTATTTTTCACAAATTTCATTTTCACAACTTCCACTAAATATTATCGATTTTTAACAAAATATTCTAATAAATCACACATTATATCCGTTGCCAATAGTTTGTTAAAAATCACAATCGATATGGCCTGTGTTTTCACCTATTTTTCTTATAATTATCACTTCAGAAAATTTGAGCAATGTCGTCAACAATTATAACGTTACAATGGAGGCAAGAAAACAGTGAAAGAGACGCAACATATAGCAACTTGACTGAGATTTCATAGTTTTAATCTCTCAGAAAACCAAGGCCTTGGGATAATGTAAGCAGAAAGTAGGATATATATTGTACGGTTTGCAGAATATAGCAACTAAACATCAATCCAACATCATTTTCAATATTTACTCTCTCTACTGACACTGCAAAATTGTATAGTTTTTTTGTTGAATCATGGGGATTCATGTGTTCCAAAAACCAAACTAGGGACTACTGTTACCGTTCTGTCTAACACCATTGCATTTGGAACATCTGAATAAAGAAATATTTGCACATATTTATTCGAATGAGTAATTTTTGCTGGCCTGGGCCTAGCTGCCTGATTGCTGTCTTGAAGGAGCGAAAATACACTTTTACCCCATCTTTAAACTTTTGTTTTTTCAAAAAATGATTAAAGAGGAGGGCAAAAGTGTACATTTGCCCTCCAAGGCAGCAACCTCGCCCCTTTCCCAAGCTAGCTAGAATTGGGGTATCCGAATATATTTAATTTCTGTCTTCGATGTCAAGGGAGGTGCTCTTAGATTTTATTTATGGTACACATGTGAAGAGGGTGAATTTGCACGTGTCAAGGACCATACCTTAAAAAAAAAAATTATATTGATTAAGGAAGGGTCGTGCACACGAGTGAGAAAATCAGGTATTTTTAGACCCTCACTTAAATTTAAATAATCAAAATTACAGGTACCTAGGGTTTGTCTCTACTAAGGACAGGATTGAGAATCAATAGCTGACTTCCACTTAATATCCAAGTGGATATCCTACGTGGCGTTAGCGCCTTTTTGACACGTGGAAGGGTGTAGATGAGGTGGACTTGTCTCAAGAGTAAAGCTGCCCATTAAGTTTTGCTTATTTCTTAATACTACTTTTAAGTGCTAAAATTTGTACTTAAGAAGTTTGAATATACAAGTGTACAGTGTACTTGGTCTCTATATATATCACGAAAATAATGTAAGTTGGGTAGGCTAAACGAATGGGTCCAATCTTGACATCTTAATGTTAAACACTGGAGTGATAATCAAATACTTATTCCATGAACTCCTCCCATACCAGATAACACAAACCATATACATATATTTTTCATTCTATTTCCCATTTGAAGAATAGTTCCTCAAGTAAACTTTAAAGAGAATAGAAGATAGGGTTTTGCTCCATTGATGTTTGAGTACCAAAACTCAGAAATTCGAAAGAGACGTGGCAAAGAAGAAATGTTGTTAATTTATTTTTTTTTTTTGGTGCAAGTGAAGGATTTTTTGGGGTCTAAATGATGAACCGACGAAAGGGTCCCATTTATCACTCCATGAAAAGGACCCCTTGTTATATGTTTCATAAAGTGTTCTGTCCCTATAGCTGTCTCTCAAAAACCTAAAAATACTAAGGTTTTGCTTGGTATGTGGTAAAAAAATGTATAATATAAAAGTTTATGGCGGTTATAAAAATTAGGTGTTTGATTGACTTTACGAAAAACGGTTATAGAATTTGAATTCAGGACCTCAGCATTTTTTAGTTATAAAATTATGCAAAACTTTGTGAAACAAAATCTCCCGCATTATTTTACAAAACTCTCATCATCTCCTCGAGTACTCTCAACTTTTTAATAAACGCCCTAACCACCTCCACCTTCACAACTACCATAGTCGCCAACATCACGACCATCACCACCACCACCACAGTCACTACTGCCACCACCTCCGCCACATCTTCCACCACCATTATCATAGCATAATCACCACAACCAACGCCACCTCACTATTAGCACCATAGTCGTTGTTGTCGCGCGCCACCACCACAACTATCATAGCATAATCACCACATCCAACACCATCTCACTATTACCACCATAATCGCTATCTTCGCGCACCACCACCACTGCCATTGCCACCACCACTACCACCATCACCGCCAACTCCACGATCACCGCTATCATATCATACTCACCACAACCACCACTAATACCACCACAACTACCATAGCATAATCACCACCACCACTATAGCATAATCGCCACAACCATCACCACCTTCACTACTACCATCGCCACAACCACCATAGCCATTACCACCACCACTATCATTTTAACAACCACCGCTATTGCCACTACCACTACCATCATCGCCCATATTCGCAATCACCATCATCACAACCACAACCACAACCACAATCACCGCCACCATATCACCCTGTAACAATTAAAACAACCACGATCAACACCACATCACTTATCTAGTTTGCATCAGTTTTCCTTAGTTACTACCAAGCATCCGTAAAGTAATGCATTGCAAATTAATGCAAATGCATTAATTTCCAAATTTCATTATTTTACAGTATACCAAGCGGAGCCAAAATGAGAAACTCGACAAAATTTAATATAACAATTTTTTCTTAATAGTCCATCATTTTGTTTTTTTGTGATTTTTTATTCTTATTCTCGTTTTATATTTAATAATTTTGCAAAATACAGAATACAATTATTGCATAAATTGACAACAATTGCCAATCCTTTTTGTTTGTTTAATAGTATCATTGAATTTTTCTAATTGTTCACCAATTGTAGCTCAGTTGGCCGGACATCCACTCTCTTTGTGAAAGGTCGAGGGTTCGAGACTCACCGATTAGGATTTTGTGAGTTTTCGCCCGATTATTAGAAGCACATTTGCTACGCTGTTGATAAGTCTTTGGGTATTGAATGTATCTGCTTAAATGGGCTAGACCGACTTGAAAGCAAGTCTCTATACGAGATGGAGGCGAAAAAGATATTAAGTGGCAACAATATTGTAGCATTTGGGTCTAGTTTGGTTAACACTATAGGGTCAGTCATGTAGCCTTCGAGCATGGATTAATAAATAGCATGGATTAATAAATAAATAAAAATAATCAATGACTCAATTTAAAAAAATAAAATAAAATTCTAATCACTAATAATAAGAAATAACTATTGAAATCATCAACGCTCGGATGGAGTTCAGGATCTTAATACTTCATAAACAAAACTATTTAGCTTTAACTCTCAATATTTCTTGTATTTTAGGCATTTCAAAATTTTCAATAATAACTCATGTAAATTATGTTGAAGTTGCAATTTACACCACACCGCATGTAACCCTCTATACTCGAGTATGATCACGAGTCTACACTGTACACTCGGGTGTTGGCGATCTCATGTCAATACTTTACATTTTATCAAATATGAAAAATAGAACAAAATTAAGCTTTTATTAAAATTACCAATGAGCTCAATCTCCTAAAAAAAAAAACAAATCACTATTCCCATTTTCATGGCTTTCTTTTTTCACGCATGAAAAAAAAAATTCTAACACCAAACACACAAACGAGTAAGTCTAGTGAGGGAATAGAAATGTTAAAAAAATTCAAAAAATATCAAAAAAAAAATCTGACAAACATAACAACAAACACCTTACCTAATCAAATTCAATTTGTCGACGAGTTTTCAGTACGATTTCCAACGCCCCTCCAATAGCGGAAATCCTCGTCACCCTCACATGGTTATTGTACACAAGTCGGTAGTGGGCCCAAAAATCGAAGTTTTTATAAGCAAGGGACCATGTTGAGGGACTGAATTAAAACAATTGAAATATTAAAGGGACTTGCGCTTGAAATTTCTCAAAAATCGATAAAAGACCACGTGAGAATGCTATCTTTTGACTTTGACTGGTCGACGAAAAATCTCACCCTTTTTTTGAGCTTGCACATCACCTTTTTCTTTCTTAATTTTTTTCTGAAAAACATGAAAATTTAATTATTTATCTGTATTAAGAATGAGTGCTTATAGGGAGCCTGGATTTACTGCCTGAGTTTGCAGTTTGAATGGCATTTTTACATTTTTACTTCTGTCTTTTTCACTACTCTTTAAATATAACAACAACAAAAGAGGGGCAAAAGGATAATTTTGCCTCCCCAAACTCCCTAGAATTATACATTAAAAATTGTATATATAAACTCAAAAAATAACTAAATAGCTAACAAATAACACCTAATAATGATTAATAGCAAAACATGTACTCAAGTTTTTTTACTGGAATAAATCAATTAAGGAACTATATCTCCTATTTCAGATTAAGAATTTGAGACAGACTTTAGATAAAGTTTAATTGCACCATTTTCGGCCTCATCTTTCGGTAGACGCTGACTCGGACATAAACATGTTGCTAATCAATAATCATGTCATGTTGGAATATTACTTCTTGAAAATAGTAATTAATTAACCCAAATAAAAGCCATTTCGCACTAGTTGATCCACTTGTTTCATGCTCATAACAACCCACGTAGCCAATCTAATTATATATGCTGTCCATGCCGACCAATGATGTAAACCTTCTAACCAAAAAACCAAGCTTCTCATTGATCTCATATTTAATATATTTAATGCCTTTAATTTTGTGATATTTAACAGTGTTTGCAGAGATACCATCTTCTCCAACTATAGTATATGTCTGTGTATCACAGAAACCTATAGAAACCTTGTGAGTGTTCAACTGAGTGAGTGATTGATAGAAACCCCAAACCGACATCTCTTGCTTTGAAGCCAAGACTTGTGACTTGATATTCAGTGAAGAGGTTTTGTTTAAGGATTAATTAATTCACAGAAGATAACATTAATATTCGAGCAATTTTGTTCTCATGCATGCCAGGTCTTTCTTTCTTAGAACTTGTGCATGCACACACACACACCTCTTGATTAATGAAGGTCTGGAGTAGTTTATCTGGTTTAAGCATTGGGGATTAATAAAAGAAACATAGGGATTATTCACTTGGCCGGAATTTCTTTTTCTTCCTTTCTTTAGACACCCAAAAATACGAGTCAATTTTGAATTTTTTTAAATATATTATTTTAAAAAAGGAAAGGTTGCATGCTAGAGGTGGAACTTACACTCCAATCAAAATTTTAACGATGTTTTTTTTTTTTTTTCCCTTCATGTTGCTTGGTTGTTTGTGTTAACTATGAAATTTGAATAACAAAAAGAAATTCATCGTATACTGATGCAAAATAATAAGCTTATTAACAGTTGTGGCAATGCGGCCAATGTTGTGGTTCGTGGTATGGTTAGCAATGGTTTTGTGGTGTTCACAGTGACTGTACAATGGTGGCTTGGTGACACGATTGAGGGTAGGGAACCAGGTTTTGCAATTATGTTTTATAATCGGGATGATGTGATATCGTTAAAGGAGTTTTTACAACCTCGAAATACACATAAATTTTTTGAAATTTTCATTATTCTTTCGAGATCATGCTACGTCACCCTGATTGCAAAACTTGTGGTTGCAAAAAGCTAGTTTCCTAACAATGTTGATATACAATTGAATAGATAAAATAAAGGAAATCATCGTAACCTATACCTATTCCTAGGATATAGTTCAGGTTAACAAATAAATCTTAACAACATACAAGTCCTATTCTAATGATAATGCTATAGAATTGTCAAAACTCAAAACTGCTAACAAGGAACCAAGGAAGGTCGTTTTGCTTTACATTACAACTGTAGTTATAATTGTTATCCATAGTAAGCCAAAAAAAAATGATAAGTCGGTATTACATCCATTAAGTTGATACAAACTTGAAATATCTCAATCACCATTGCAACAAAGAGTCATAAAAGCAAATCCCTAATGACATGGTCCAAAACTTAGCTTTAGGATGCATAAGCCAATTCAGGAAATTACAAAAGGAATAAAAGGTGCAAATACAAAGAATAAAAATAAAGTAAAAAAGGAAAAATAAAGGGAATATAAAACTCTCTCTTGGATTCGAGTAAAAGAGAATATAAGAATCCATAAGATGAACACAGGCATGCCAGTTTCAAAGCTCCAAAGTGAAACTGAAACCTAAAGTGACCTCAAAACTTTTACCCTCAACAAGTGAAGCTTTAAAAGCATATTTCGGTGAGTCTTTTTTATACATTTAAAGTGTACAAGTCTTTTTTAGTTGTCCCTTCCTCCTGCAAACACCTATTCACCCTCTCTGAGATGCCACTATTATAGACGGGGAATTCTATTTGTCGAGGAAACTAGCGAGGAAAACAGCGAGGGAGGGATTCAGATCGCAAGCAATCTTACTAGCTTTTTAAGTGCATAAAGAAGCCCTTCAAATTTGGTTCTTTATAGATATCTCTATTTATGCAAGTTATTCAAAGTTTTACCAATTATAATTGATGTGTTCAAATTTTGTCCTACTTTATATTTGACTTATAAAACAGATGTTAGACAATTAAGGACTACCTTTTTGTGGCTGAAGGCATTTCGATGTTTAAGTCAACAACTTTATTGAAGAAGGAAGTAAATTTGAACAAAATTCAGTTAAAATAGCATACCTTGGTCGATTGTTCTCTTTACCTTATATAATGAGCGCAGTTAATTCTCTGTGTGACTTAAGCATGTGAGGTGCAATGAAGGGAGACGTTCCTCATATCAGTCTCCTCTTTTATGTGGATGCATCCGTGGATGCGTCACTCCCTCCACGACTCTTTTTTTATGCAACGTTTCTCTTCTATATGAGAGAACTCGCTCGGGTATGGATTTGGGTCTTAGTTATGACTTCTTCTGATCGGCTATATTTGGGCTTTTATGATTGGTTTTACCTTTTTGGGGCTTTATGAGCTAGTCTAGCTTTGGGATTCCTGATTCTCGTGATGGATGGTTTCTGCCAGGTGTATGGCTATGAGGTCGATCTATTTTGATGTATCATCAGCTACTCCCCCTAGTTAGTGGGTATGCTGACGAGGCCACTAACTTCGTAACGGTTGGACTTTCAATTTTATCATTGCCTCGCATTTAATGTTGTCAACAGCTTTTGGTAGATTGGTGTCTCGTTTTCTTGGTCACCCGTACGTTTTTGCGCACATTTTTTGGATTTCTCATAGCCATCATATCTCGCACGTTGTCCAATGAGCAGTCCCTTCATTGCTTGGCTATATAAAAGAGGGCGCGATGGGTTATTTTTCCTCTTTACACTATCTTTGAAATTAGGGTTATTTTTTTCCTTCATCTTCTTCGTTCTCTTTGCTTCTCAATTTTCTAGCAATGTCTGCTAGCGATAAACTAAGCGGTGAGGCGCTTGCTGCATGCGAAGCTTATTTTTCTCCCAAGAAAGTTTCTCAAGCGATATTGGACAACCTTCATTCTGATTATAATTTGCCACCCGACCTTGAGATTATTTTTCCTAGACAGAATGATAGTCATTGTCATCCAAGGTCCGAGTATATGGTACTATATTTGTGCATGTTCTTTTATGGGCTTCGACTCCTAGTTCTAGAGCTGTTTTGGGAGTATCTAGATTTTTTTTGGGCATTCCTCCTATCCAAATGGGTTTTAATGGTTGGAAGGTCATGGTTTCTTCTAACGCGATGATCATTCTATCTGGGATTCCTTTGAATGTTAAAGTCCTGCATTTGGTGGTTGGTTTGATGGTAACCAAGGATATTTGCTTCCTCCATTCTCTTGCCTGTTTTGGGATGCTCAATGATGATATCCGAGATTAGTCAAGGTCTTGGTTTTATGCATCTGTTAACGCTGACTATTTTCAAGCGAGGTCGTCTGACTTTGCAATCGTTCCGAGTTCCTAATAAACGGAAGGATCTACAGTTAACTGCGGAGAAGCGGAGGGTTAGTGAAGCTTCATGTGTTTTCTATGGAGGCATTTTTCTTTGAGGACATCTTGGAGCGCAACGACTTGTATACTATGAACGAGGCGGAGCGGGCCTTGCTCACTAGATCCCGTGTTGAGGAGATTGTTGCTTATACTACTTCTATTGGGTTAGTGGTGCTAGCATTGATTGGGAAGTGAGTTCAGACATGCATTTTACGAATCTCGATGCTCCTGTCTGCGTCAGTGTTGTTGGCCCAACTTCCAAGAAGAGAAAACTTTTGAAGCCCGCTAGTTTGTCGAAGCGATTGTTGGTGGATCTTGGCCGAGTTCCAAAAAAGAAACGACTTTCTACTCATAACGCTACTCGGACTGCATCTTATCCGAGTCTTTCTAGTAAGGATGTTGCGGAAGAGGATCGTGTATCCCTTGAGGAGGTTGAGGAGATGAGGTTGGTGTTGGAGATGAGTGAAAAGAAGACTACTCGCCGGTTGGATGACAATGAAAACAAGTTTCTTTCAGCCTATGATGTTTCGAACGTTGTTGAATGGTTTAATGACAACTCTCGGGCTATCGATGACAAGATGTTCCATCTGGCAGTGGAGCAATTTAAAGAGGTCGCCCAAAGTGATCAGAGTTTTGAGGTTTTTTCTCCTCAGTCTCCTTCCGTTAATGTCAGTGATGCGACCGAATTCTTAGATTCTTCTCCCGCTCGTTTGGATTCCCTTGTGTCTTCTACCACTATTACTTGTTCTGCTCTTGCTTCTCCTGCTCCGCACCGAAAAGGCAAGAGTGGTTTTCTGTTATTACCATCATTCCTCCTGCTCTTCCGGCTGTTGGGGGTGGATCCTTGGTACTTCCAGATCACCGCATTCTCCATCCATGGATTACTTGGACAGAGCCCAGCCCGGGAAGATATCTGTATCAGATCAAGCGAAAAGTTTTGCTGGTTTACTTAGCTTAACGTGCAGGATGGTGCACACAGGCTGATAAATGAATGGCACAGACGGTCAATAGAAAGACCTTTGATGCTCGTATTGTATCTGAACACTCATCTTGATTACGGCCTTAAGCATCTAATGAACGGGATGAATCATCTCACTTATGCAGGGGTGATGGGCTTGGTTATCGAGTTAGCCGTGACCAGGTGGCTTCTTTAGAGAGGAAGTTGTCACAGCTGTTACTGGTATTTTTTCATGTCCTATCTCAATTCGACTTGTTAAAATCACAATGCTCAGACTTGGAGAAATATGTCATGGTTGCTCGGGCCTCATTGATTGAAGCGAAAGGTGTGCGGGATAAGTCCGCAGTTGAGCTTGAGTCCTTGAGGACCAAGTTGGATGGGGTCTATGCGCGTTTGCGTAATGTGGAGATGGAGTTGTCTGCTAAGAAGGCAACTTATGATGAGGTTGTTGAGAAACGGGTGGAGCAGTTAACGGTTGTGCTTGATGAGGTCAAGGCATACACTTTCACGATGCTTACCACCACTGCTTATTGTGGCTAAAAAGGAACACTACAAGAAAATGGGAATTTAGCGGCGGGTAATTAGCGACGGTTAGCAAAAACCGTCGTTAAATACTTTATTTAACGACGTTTCTTTGACCGTCGCCGAAAAATATTAGTTAACGACGGTTGTGGTTAATTGCGGCTGTGCTGACCATCGTTATATGCTTGGTCCAGATTCGGCGTGGTGGAAAAAAGTGTAAATGGGGTGCAATTAATAAATCTTAAATATGTTTTAGATCTTAATACCATCCAATGGATGAGCTTTCAACCCCAAACCTAACTTCTTTATTTTAACTTTCTAATTTATTTTCACTTCCTATTTTTTTTTTTTTTTTTTTTCGCTTTCTGATCAGTTAACTTATTATTTAACCTAGAATAGTGTTTGGTGGCTTGTTTGGAGGAAGAAGGAGGAAGATTCGAAGGACTGAAACCCTAGTTTCGGTCTTCAAGCAATACGGGGAAATCTTGGAAGCCAATGTGATTGCAGACAAGGTGATTGGGAAGTCGAAAGGTGTCGGGTTTGTGTTGTTCAAGACCCGGGATGGAGCTCGAAAGGCACTCAAGGAGCCTCAGAAGAAGATTGGGAATCGAATGACTTCGAGTCAGTTGGCCTTGTTTGGGCCGGTGCCAAATCATCCAGTTCTTGATGCAACTGGAAGGAAGATTTTCGTTGCGAATGTGGCACCACATGTGAATCTGGAGAAATTGAGGGCAATGTTTGTGCAGTATGGGGAGATTGAGGAAGGTCCATTGGGGTATGATAGGGCGACGGGGAAGTTAAGGAGTTTTGCGATATTTATTTACAAGACGATCGAGGGATGTAAGAAGGCGTTGGAGGAGCCGACTAAGCAGTTTGAAGGATGTACATTGTAGTCCAGGAAAGCAATGGATGGACTTAAGGGGCAGAAAGAGCATACTGGAGGAGTTGGATCTGCAGTGGTGCCTAATGCAGCTACTGGTGTTCCGGCTAATAATTTAGGGATGAATTACGCGGCAATGGGGATAACCCCAGGAATGGTTATGCAGAACCCCATGGGTTTTAATCCAGGATTTGGTTTGAACCTTGCATTGCTTGGTCAGAATGCAATGGGTTTGAATCTTGGGTTGATGAATCATAACATTGATCCAGTGGCAGCAGCAGCTCTTGTTGGTCAGAATTCCGGAACTGGGGTTTTCAATTCTTTGGCATTTGGTACAGGGTTGTCATCTGCAGTTGGTGCTGGATATTCGCCTTCAGTGAATCGAAGCAGGAATGGTGGCTTGGGGTTGGGGGCAGTTTATGGGGCTCATTCAGGGATTAATAGTATAAGCCCAAGTGCCATTGGTAGTTATGGTTCTCAGGCGGCGGCATTGCAGGGTTTGGGTGCTTTTCAGAGTTCCCAACTTGGTCAACCTTCTGCAACAAGACTAGGAAGATCTCATTCTGGTCTTGGGTCATTGGGTTCCTTGCCGCCTTACCTGGGGCGCTAGGTGAGGAATTTATTAGAATCTGTTTTCTGCTAGATAGTTCTCTTCATGTTATATACCAAGGCTGAAACCACTAAATGAAATTGATGTCTAAGGGTTATATACTAATTTATGTTCTGGTATGATGTTACAGGAACCTGAACATGCTTGCTTTCGTAAAGATATTGAAGAAATTCGACAAAGTAGGTGATGGGGTAATTATGAAATTCTCTTGGAGACCTGTTCTTGGGTTTCATTAAGAATTCAAAAACTAAGGTCCCCTTTGGTTCTCGCAGGTTATCGAAAAACAAGTTCTGCCAATATATTTGAAAGTGGTAGAGAGCTCATACTTCAATAGCTCTGATAAGGTAAAAATATCTTCCCTTCCAACAGTGATATTTTCTATTCGTTCTCGCTTCTTTGCATTTGTGTTTGTCTATTATACATATTTATCACCAATAAGCGTCACATAATGCTCTCCAATTCATGATTGGAGGGTCTGTATGTGGGGTACAAATAAAGAACACCCTGATCTTAATTTGATGACAAATTGTTCCCCATGTTGAACAGTTTGATGGTCTCAAATTGATGCATTTTACATGAAGTAACTTTATATCGAAATATCAAGTACTATTCTTGTCTCCTAATTAGTGCTACTAATGACAGGTTGTCAAGTTAGCAGATGAAGTTGAGGAGCTGTTTGTGAAAAACTTTGCTGAAGACGATAAAAGGAAGGCAATGAAGTACCTTAAACCACGTCAGCGTAAAGAATCCCATGCCGTAACATTATTCATTGGAATAGTAAGCATGTTTAGCCTACTATTCCTGCACTTCTTTCTGTATGGGTGCAACATATTTATGTGGCGGAAAGCTCGTATAAATTATAGCTTTATCTTTGAGCTGGCTTTGGTGTTTTTTAGCCTACTATTCCTACACTTTGTAAGAATGCGGTGTGTAATGAAGCTATCTATGTTCTAGTTTGCTTCATACTTTTTATATTTTTGTGCATAGGAACGTTTAGAAAGAGATTACATGCGGGCAAGAGAAGAATTGGCTAAACTGGGTGAATTGTTGAAGGTACGACCTCTATCTTGTTGCCGATTTGTTGCAAATGGACAGCGGGATATCTTATTTTGGAGGTATGTGTATCTGTATCTTTATAAGTTGATTTGTTTCATAATAATTCATTAATTTGTTCGTATTTTACAGATATTTAAAGAAAAGAAGCATTCCTTTCATATAAATTTAAAATTTCTTGGTTTTGGTGTTTTTTTGTGGTGTAAACGGTCAATCTTGCTGCGATCTATACTCCGGCGGATTACAACACTCAGTGCCATTAGACACAATTTACAGCAATTTCGGCCTTGATGTATACTAAAGAAAGCATTTGAAAATGGTGGTAAGGAGGGAAATTGAATTAATGGTAATTTCATCATAATGTAGGATTGTCTTCTTTTTTTTGTTTTGTTTTTTTTTCCCTTTTTGAACTCTATCCTAGCTCAATGTCAACTCGGATTATAAGACATTTTGATTAATAGTAATTATCGTAAGCCGTGTTTATTTTTCTTGGTCTCTTTCTTCTTTTGTGTTTGTATCCCCTTTATTTCATGTTTAATGTAAATGACAGTATTATTAGTCTATTAGTTTGTAGGTTGGTAAGTTTGAACATCTGTGAGTGCTGTCCCAATTCGAAATTGTGCATGCTGTCCCCAAAAATGCTCCAAAAACAGGGGACTTTTCAAGCCAAAAACAGAGCACAACATAAACTGACCTGCAGTACAAACTGCGATCTTCTATACAGCAGCACTTCAAGTTCTGTAATGACACACCCATATAGACATATATGTGTACTCCATTGTGTTTCAATCATATTTAGACATATTGTGATTCAATCATATCAAGCAGTAGTAGTTTTCCTTCGAAGGAAAATGAATCAGAAATTGAGTAACAGAATGGATACTTCAGTTAGTTCTTATGTCATGAATCAAACCAGTAAATACGATTATGCAATATTCTTCTGTCAGTTTCTACAAAGTATCCTGTTTTTTTGTTATATTAGCTGTTAAAAGAGCTGCGGGAATTTAGCTAGAATGTGGGCTGAACATCATGAAGCTGCAGTTTCTTGAGCCCGCTTTAATGCTGACTGGTACTTAGTACACACAAGAGAACAAAGACTGGATAAAGTAAGATGATCAAAGCAATTCTCCTTTAGAAAGAATTGTTTTCTGCATTTCTTTTCCTTTCATAATTTGTGTTTTTTGTGTAAGTATATCATCAAATCCTTTGTGATCAAATCCTACAGTGAGGATGACGTGCATAAAAGCATTAAATATAATGTTTGGTCCAGTACTTCAAATGGAAACAGGAGGCTGGACAGTGCCTATGAAGATGCAAAGCAAATAGCTTCTTGGAAACCAAGAGGCTGCCCTATTTTCTTGTTCTTCTCTGTGAGTATCTTGCTTTTCCAATTGCGTGTAGAAATTTCAGTTCTTGACTTTCATGGTCATGTTAAATAGTTTGTTCATCTCTTTTTCAATAATTTTCTCACATCTTAACAAATTTTGATATTTTTATTTGATTGAAAGCACAAATGTATTTAGAGATTATAAATATCATTACAATCATCCAGGCTATTGTCTTAGCCATTTTATTTGTTTATTTTTCTTTCAATAGTATTGCAAAAGTATAAATTGTTGGTGTCGTTTTGGCAGGTTTTTTATGATGTTACTGATTTGGAGAGTTTCAACAACGTGAAGCAATGGTTGAATGAAATTGATCGCTATGCAAGCTCTTGGTTGGCAACAAGTCAGACCTGACAACAAACAAAGTTGTCTCTTACGAAACAGCTAAGCTAATTCTAGTGCTTTTAAGTTTTATCTACTCTCTTTTGCTGGTTTTATCGTAACATGCATAGGGGGCTTGATATCAACATCTGTTGACAAGGGGATGTGGATCAATACAAAGTAGCTTGGGTAGTAGCACTTTTTTCTCTTTTTTCTTTTTCTTTTTTTCTCCATTTGATGTGTAGATTCACTCAAATTCAAGGCAATCAAAGTTGATGTGTTGCTAGGTTGATAACCTTGACTAATTTAGAATCCATTATGTCTTTGTCAAGGCTTTTGCTGATGAAATTGGGATCCCATTCATGGAAACAAGTGCCAAAAATGCGATAAATGTGGAACATGCTTTCATGGCTATGGCTGCTGCAATCAAGAACAGGTACTGATTCTATTTTATTGTACTAGAAATAAGACCATTTAATTGCATGGAACTGATTTTGGTGTTGCACTACCTCGACCGATCATCGGAGTTCCTGATTGGTGTTGCAATTGAATCTAATACTCGATCTTTAGAAGAAATTGAATGTTGTTGTTAATTGATTTTCGAACGGTATTAAACCTGTTGTTGGAGATATTGATGTCAATCATGAACTTCTTTTTCATCTCCCATTGATTTATTGTAGGATGGCTAGTCAACCAGCCATGAATAACGCAAGGCCTCCAACAGTGCAAATACGTGGACAATCAACAGAAGGCTAGCTGCCCTTCATCCTAAGGGGAAAATGTATCATCTATGGTTGTTGTATTCAGTTTACCTTTCTTGTATGCCATGGCATTTAAAACTTTCTTCTGTTTCCTATTCAAACCACTTGTCATGGCTTTAATAGGTTCCTGATGTTTACGTTCAACTTAAATTTCGATTATTTTATACTGTGATTCTAAGAAGGTGCTTGTACAAATCAGGAATATTTGTTAGTGAAGTGAAATGTTTTATTTCATTAAATTTGTCCATTTACTTGGTGTTGGCATGTACTAGCTTTCATATTTTGTTAACTTTGATGACAATATAGTTGAAGTTTTGTTGAATGATTTTTACATAAAACAGTTGTATAAAATTGTGGGTTTTTTAAAAGTTAAAAAATATGGTTATATATGCATTCTACTGTCATTAGCGACGGTTGAAAGGACTATTAAAGGGATTTTAACGGCGGTTAAGAACCGTCACAGCATATTATAAAACATCAATTTTTGGCCCATATTTAGCGACGGTTAGCACCCGTCGCTATATGGTATTTAGCGTCGGATTTACCAACGGTTACTAATAACCGTCGCTAAATAACATACAGCGACAGTTATGCCAGCGGTTGCAAAAAAACGCCGCCGAATGCTCTTGTGACGCCTTTATCAGCGGCGGTTGGCCAACCGTCGCTGTATTATGTAGCGACGGTTAAAACCGTCGCTAAACACTTTTGGCAACCGTCGCTAAACACCTGTTTTCTTGTAGTGGAACTTGCTGCCGCCAAGGAAAAGCTTGGCATTGCGGAGACGGAAGATTGGAAGCGAATTGTTGATGGGAGGATTGAGCTTTTTTATTATATCGAGGGGCTCAGTGTTGATTTGTTCGAGTACCGTCACTTTGTTGATCAAGTTTTCGAAGATGATGACGGTGAAGAAGGTGTCACGGGCCCTTCGAGTGATCTAGTGTTTGAAGAACCATCGATTCCTTCTCTTTCCAAAGAGAGAGCTTCGTCCCCTACTGCAGATGATATCACCAACGATGTTGTGGTTGCCTCTGTTTTATCTCCTACTCATTTGTCTTCTTCAAACTTTGACCCAGTCATCTGACCATTGCAATATTACTTGCAGTATTACTTTATGTGCTACCTATTACAAGAATCTGACTTTTCATCCCATGGAGTTGTGAGAAATTCACAGTATTGACACTTCAAGAACCAAAAACGGTCGTAAGCTAATTTCATCTTTGGGCTGAACCCTCATGAGTCCAACTCTGAGCCAAATTTCAACTTCTTTGTAAGCTAGTTTTCCATTTCACTTGCATGCTCGAAACAATTCAATGTTTGCGATAATTATTACTGTCTTGAACTGATATGCTAATTTCACAGAAAAGTGTAAAAACTCTGAACTTTTTCGTTGATTCAATTCTCTATTGTCCCCTACAAAAGAACTAACCTCTGGTAAAAGCTTTTATACAGAATTTCATGGAATTCTTATGGTTGAAAGCTCTCTAAGAGCCTGAAGATCGGTCTTACGTAAAGGGCGTTATGATTAGAAGAAATTTAGGGGATAGGCGACTTGTACAACGTATAATTTTACACAAAATGTGCATATACAAGGATGTATCATCTGATGTCCTATATATTAAACTGTTACCCAACTTGTAATGTTATGGACCTAAGATGATATATAGGCAATTCGATCATTTTGACATTAAAAATCTATACACAAAAAAATGATACAATAAGTTGGATCACCATGAATCGTATCACTTTTATAATCATACTCTTCATTGTGATACAATTATTGCATCATGTTGTTTGTGAAAATGTGTAAAATTGTTAGGTGGATTGTTATATTTCAAAAGTAATATTGTTTTGGGGGTTGTTACAAAAATATCAATTTGGTGTAGTGAACGTATAATAAATTTACACAAAATGTGTATATACAAGGGATGTATCATCTGATGTCCTATATATTAAATTGTTACCCCACTTGTAATGTTATGGACCTAAGGGTGTATTTGGTTGTATGAAATTTTATGCCATGAAAATTCATTAGGGAATCTCTACATTTTAGGTTAAATTGATATATCACTCCACATTCACCATTTGATTTTGTGATCAATGGTTGGAATGAAAGTCCCATGAACATGAGAATCTCACTCCTTGATCACCCAAGGCATGTGATTCCTATGTTCATGAGACTTTCATTTTCATCATTGATAATAAAATTAAATAGTACATGTAAAATTATACCTCAAATTAACCTAAAATATAGGTTCCCTTCATGAATTTTCACAACATAAAATTTCATACAAACCAAATACACCCTAAGATAATATATAGGCAACTCGATCTGTTTGACATTAAAAATCTATACATTGTTTCTTGCAAGAGTTATAAGCTCCTAGTATTTAATGTCTCACATTGCTTTGTGAACCCCCCAGTCAAACTTAGTGGCAGCTGTAATCAATTCACTTGCCTATTTTACTCTTGAACTGTTACTATCACTTTCAAATTAATCAAAAAATACAATGCCTCTCATGGCTATTGTCTCTGTTGTGTTATTTTTCACAAATTTCATTTTCACAACTTCCACTAAATATTATCGATTTTTAACAAAATATTCCAATAAATCACACATTATATCCGTTGCCAGTAGTTTGTTAAAAATCACAATCGATATGGCCTGTGTTTTCACCAATTTTTCTGATAATTATCACTTTAGAAAAACAGTGAAAGGGACACAACATATGGCAACTTGACTGAGATTTCATGGTTTTAGTCCCTCAGACAGCCAAGGCCTTGGGATAATGTAAGCAGAAAGTAGGAAAAATATATATATTGTATGGTTTGCAGAATATAGCAACTAAAGATCAACCCAACATCATTTTCAAGATTTACTCTCTGTACTGATGACACTGCAAAATTTTATAGTTTTTGGTTGAATCATGGGGATTCATGTGTTCCAAAAACCAAACTAGGGACTAGTGTTACTGTTAAAGAAAGTCTTATTCCTAAGCATATGTAGACTTTCTTTCTTGAACAGTTACCGTTATAATATACTTACTGCCTCAAATATCTTACCAATTACAAACAAAGATACTAATAAAAACGAAGTGAACTGCACAAGTTCAGGTTTCAAACTTTAAAGAAGAATTGGCATCAGAAGTTCCAAGGTTTAAACTTTGTCAAAGAAAATGTACACCAAATCCAAATTGTTTTTCATCGCACAAACCCTAGATATACAATGCCTCAACTAATTAGAAGTACAAACCCTAGATATATGGAGTAGTTTATGTGGTTTAAGCGTTGGGGATTAATGAAAGAAACATAGGGATTATTCGCTTGGAATTTCTTTTTCTTCCTTTCTTTAGACACCCAAAAATATGAGTCAATTTTGAATTTTTTGAAACATATTAGTTAAAAAAAGGAAAGGTTGCTTGCTAAAGGTAGAACTTACACTCCAATCAAAATTTTAACAATGGTTTTTTTTTCTTCATGTTGTTTGGTTGGTTGTATTTTAACTATGAAATTTGAATAACAAAAAGAAATTCACGTATACTGATGATGCAAAATAATAAGCTTATTAACAGTTGTGGGGACAATATATGTTGTGGTTCATGGTATGGTTAGCAATGGTTTTGTGGTGTTCACAGTGACTATACAATGGTGGTCTGGTAGTACGAGTGAGGCTAGGGAATCGGGTTTTGCAACCATGTTTTACAACCGGGATGATGCAGCATCCTCAAAGGAGTTTTTACAACCTCGAAATACACATAAACTTTTTTGAAATTTTATTATTCTTTCGAGATCACGCCACATCACCCTGATTATAAAACATGGTTGCAAAAACCTGATTTCCTAACATTTTTTATGTATAATTAAATAGATAAAATAAAAAAAATCGTCGTAACCTATACATATTCCTAGAATATAGTTCAATTTAACAAATAAATCTAAACAACATACAAATCCTATTCTAATGATAACGCTATAGAATTGTCAAAACTTAAAACTGCTAACAAGGAACCAAGGAAGGTCGTTTTTCTTTGCATTACAATTGTAGTTATAATTGTTATCCATAGTGAGCCAAAAAATGAGGGTTAAAGTTAGATTTTTTAACTGAATTAAAAAATTACAATACAATAATATTACAAGGAAAATTCTACAGTGTCCGGTGCACTGTAGCACCGTAGATATGCATCGAGATAAGTGAAAACTCCTATCTCAATGCATATCTACGGTGCTACAGTGCACCGAACACTGTAGCCGAGCATACAGCCAGGCACTGTAGCATTACTCATATTACAATACAATTTTTTACAAATGCTACTTCTTAAGTTAAGGGTTCAATCTCAAGCTACCCAAAAAAATAGTTATTATATTATTATTTTATGGAGCCTTATGACCCCATGTCTTTTTATGTCTAACACCATTGCATTTGGAACATCTGAATAAAGAAATATTGGCACATATTTATCCGAATATATTTAATTTGGGTCTTCGATGCCAAGGGGGTGCTCTTAGATTTTTATTTGTGGTACACATGTGAAGAGCGCGAGTTTGCACGTGTCAAGGACCATACCTTAAAAATTTTATTGATTAAGGGAGGGTCGTGCACACGAGTGAGAAAACCATGTCCCAGAAAATCAGGTATTTTTTAGACCTTCACTTAAATTTAAATAATCAAAATTTTAGGTACTTAGGGTTTGTCTCTACTGAGGACAGGATTGAGAATCAATAGCTGACTTCCACTTAATATCCAAGTGGATATCCTACGTGGCGTTAGCGCCTTTTTGACACGTGGAAGGGTGTGGATGAAGTGGACTTGTCTCAAGGCTTAAGCTGCCTATTAAGTTTTGAATGTACAAGTGTACAGTGTACTTGGTCTCTCTCTCTATATATATATGGAGTAATTTTAGCCCGACTTTTTTGTGGTCTTTTTTTGGCTTTGTTCCTTTCTTTAAAATACAATTACAAACACAATCTATATAAGTAATGAGTCAGTCTAATTGGCGAGGAAATGCGCGAGGGAGGGGGGAGGACCCTCCATCCCCTTGCGATGCGTGCAGAGGAGGGAAGGCACGCATCGCGAGGGGGATGGAGGGTCCTCCCTCCCTCACTGGTTTCCTCGCCCATTCCCTCGACAGTTAGAATTGGGGATAAATAATATAAGTGTAAAAAAACTCAAACAAGGTCAAGAAAATGCCAGCAAACAAGACTGGCTAGAATTTTTGCTATATATATCACAAAAATAATGTAAGTTGGGTAGGCTAAACAAATCAGGAGTCGAGTTAGTGACTAATATGATACTAATGACCAACCCAATCTTGACATCTTAATGTTAAACACTGGACTGATAATCAAATATTTATCCTCGCGGCTTTGCCTATTCCATGAACTCCACCCATATCAGATAACACAAACCATATGGCTTCATTGAATGACGAGTACATGTTCCAGGGATCTGATTATGCAGCTGCAAATGGGATAGGTATGACTAGTCGTTCTTTGTTTGATTCAAGTCTTTTGATTGCTCCATTCTTTTTTTGTTTTTAGCCTCCTTTTGATTGCCTCTATAGTTCACTAGTTCAGTGCCATGAAAATTTTGGTTTCTTTGTTCATTAAAAAATTTTGCATTCCCTGTTATAAGAAAAGAAAAAAATAGATTTGAGTTTGATACTTCTTTTCAAATCCATTTATATATTGCTCACCAGTCATAACTTCCATGTAGATCATCTCTTCCATATAGATCATCTCTGTCTTCTCCATATTTTAGGTAATCATTGATCAGATGGGATATTTAAAAAAAAAATTATTTATCAAAACACTATGTTTTAGATTAGCTGGTAGACACTGATTCACTGTGCTAGGTTTCTTTCATGTCTTTTTTTTTTTTTTTTTCATTTCTACACCAGAACATCCTCAACTCTGTCTTCTCCATGTCTTTGTTTCTGCAAGTAGTATTTCCTTGATAAATTGTATAGGCTAAGAACATTGTTTTCAACTCTAACTAGAATGAATTTTGTTGTAGGGATTATTTTAGAAACTCATTCAAAGAAGCAAATCCAGACAAGAAGGGTATTGCAGTGGTAATATACACAAACTCTACACTTAGTTTTACAATTTCTTGTTGTTGTTGTGTGTACATTTGATAATACTCTTTTTTATTTTATTCTAAATTGAATTAAATGTTGCAAAGGAAGCTGGAGAGAAGTGGAAGTAGAAGTGGAAGTCTATGAGTGATGAGGTGTGTAGATAAAGTTTATGTGTTTTAAGTTTATTAAGTTAATCGGTTTGAATTCTGAAATGGGTGATTTACGCTTGTGGCATAACAGGAGAAGCAACCTTATTTGGACAGACATAAAGGGCTAAAGGCAGAGTATGAGGAGATTGTTGCGAAATTCAATGACAATGACGATGACAGGGAAATAATTGATAATGAATGAACAAGGAGGAGAGGGTGACAAGGAGCAGGGTGAAGATGAAAAGATAGAGGAATGATAGATAGTTTTAATGAAAAGGGCAATTTTCCATTAATTTTGTTAATGAAATTAATATAAGTAATTGTCTGTTATGTCAGGCCATTGTTCAAGCTCGGGTGGGGAGAAATGTGGATGGCATGGACCTCAATCTTTATCAACAATCTCTGCAACTCCTACGGCAGTTTCAAGCTGACCATACAAGCTAGCCAACATATAACTTAGTACACTATGTATGAGGATGCAACATAGGCAGGTCTAAATATATGGTCGTTATCATAGAAAATTGTAGTGTGCTTTGAGTTTATTTGATATTGAAGGAGGTTTCAGCAGATGATATGAGATTAGAAAATTCACTATCTATTTTTCCGTTCCAATGACAATTTTTTATTGATGCAAGTTGAGGTGCCTAAAAATTGATTTTTTTCTTCCAGGTATGCCAACAGAACCGGCGCTTTTAAAGTGTCGGTAAAAGGTGTTAGCACAACCAGCGCTTTACAAGCGTCGTCAAAACAGTCTTTTGCGGCGCTTTAAAGCGTCATTAAAAAGGTTTTAATACATGTTTGTTAACATAACCGACACTTTAAAAGCATTGCAAAAGGTCTTTTACCGGCGCTTTATAGCGCCAGTAAAAGGGTATAAATACGGCGTTGGAATTGACGTATGTATTTCTTTGGCGGCGCTTTCGAAAGCGCCGGCAATGTTAATTTGAACCGGCGCTTCACTTAAAGCGCCAGTAATCTTTTCGCGGCACATACCTTTATCGGTGCTTTATAAAACGCCGTCAATAGTAAACCATGTAAATTATTTCGAAGTTGCAGTTTACACCACACCGCGTGTAACCCCCTATACTCGGGTATAATCACGAGTCTAGTACACTCTACACTTGGGTGTTAGGGATCTAGATCAAAAAAATGTCATGCCAATACTTTACATTTTATCACATATGAAAAATAAAACAAAATTATACAAATTTTTTAATTAAAAATTACCAATTTTCTCAATCTCCGAAGAAATGGCAAGTCAAATTGATGTGAGACAGTGAGAGACATGGTAGGATATTCTTTTGAAATAAGAACAAGTTTGAATATGCAACCAATATCCCAGTCCTCATTCAATCCTCAACCACAAGCATCAAATCCCACAATACAAGCTTTCCCATCAATTTAAAATTCCACATCCAAAAAATACAAAATCCCTTTTCCCTTTTATATTCCCATTTCACGGCTTTCTTTTTTCACATTTGAAAACATCAAGGAAAAAAAATTTCAACACAACAAAACAAGAACACACAAACTCCTTACCTAATCATATTCAATTTGTCGAGTGAGTTTTCAGTACACTTTCCGACGCCCCCTCCAATAATGGAAATCATCGTCAACTTTACATAGTTATGAGTTTGTCTAGGCAATTAAGTTTGGGTGTTTTTATATTTTTATCTTTTATCTTTAAAGCGCAATCACAAACATTATCTATAGAATGAATATAAGTGTAAAAAACCCAAAATTGAACTAAAAAGTGACTATAAAGCCTGGCCGCCTAGAATTTGGGCATGATTATTGTATATACGCCATTTGACTGTCTAAAAATGGTGATCATCCACCGATCGCCCCCACCGGCTACTTTCGGTTGCTACACTGTTTTCGAAGACAATCCTTACAAACCGGTTAAATACTTTTCTGACTTTTCTCGAAACCTAAGTCTCCAAAAGTAGTCATGTTAATTAGTTAAGGCGTGGTGGTGATTTGACCTTCACGTCATATTCCATCACGTAAAAATGCAAGTTCCTACCATTCATTTAACCCCTTACTATTTACTTAGATAATGTTCAATTAATTTATCACATACATTTCATTTTTTTGAAAAGCAAGCAAAGTTTTAAAGACCCCTTAATCTTTATATTAATATACATCACACACATTTCGAACATATCAAAAGGTAAAACAACCTCATCTTAGTCATCTCAGGACTATATCAGACCACAGAAATCTGCATCGAGATTAACCTTGTGGAATTGGAATCTTCTCGAAAATGATGTTGAAGCATGAAAACCCATAATTTTTTAAGTGATTTTTTATTATAGATTATTTTTTTTAGATTTGTTAAGGACATTTTGAGGGTTTTATAATAAACATGTCGGTAGTGGGACCAAAAATCAGAAGTTTTTATAAGCAAGGAATTGTAAGAAAGCATCAGCATTGAAGATGTTGTGGGACTGAATTAAAAAATAGAAGTAGTAAAGGGACTTATGCATGAAAATTTCTCAAAAATCGATAAAAGACCACGTGAGAATGCTATCTTTTGACTTTGACTGGTTTGCTAAAAATCTCACCCTCTTTTTTGAGCTTGCACATAACCTTTGTCTTTCATAATTTTTTTTTTTACAAAAAATATGAAAAATTAATTATATATATATATATATATATATATATATATATATATTTAGTAAGACTGCTGTATTTGATCTGACATGCCTGGTGTGTGCCTGAATGATAATCAAGCACGTGCACTGCATGATACCAATCACGTGAATGGCTTGGAAAAAAAAAAGAGGAAAATCTGATTTAAACCTAAAAAAAGGGGAAGAGGCACATGCCTGTTACTATTCAGACACGCACCAGGCATCGTAGAATGTTTGTATTTTTTTTTATGATCTTAAGAATTATGTGCTACGAGCCTTTCATACATCATCTTAAAAGATCTCAGCTTTCGTGAAAGGATTGTAATATCTAAGCGTGTGAGATACAACTTGGTGAAACCATAATTACTCTACTCATTAAAACTGTAATATCCAAGTGTGTGCGACACAATTTGGCGAAACCATAATTACTCTGATTGTTGAGACTATAATATCTAAGTTTGTGACACACAACTTGGTGAAACCATAATCACTCTAGCCGTTAATTAAACCCCTTTACAAGATACCATTCTTCTCCCCCTCACCCATATCATATTCGTTTTTCATCTTAAAGATATTTATATATAAACTCAAAATATAACTAAATAGCTAACAAATTACACCTAATGATGATTAATAGCAAAACATGGACTCAAGTTTTTAATGGAATAAATCAATTAAGGAACTATATCTCCTAATTCAGATTAAGAATTTGGGACAGACTTTAGACAGTTTGCACCATTTTCGCCATCATCTTTCGATAAACATGTTGCTAATTATATTAATCATGTCATGTTGGGATATTGCTCGTGCAATATATTAATTAATCTCAACTATACTATTACTTCATGCACATATTAATACAATAATTAACCCAAATAAAAGCTGTTTCACACTTAGTTCATCACTAGTTTCCTATTGATCCACTTGTTTCATGCTCATAACCACTCACGTAGCCAGTATAATTAATTAATTATGCAGTCCACGCTGTTCAATGATGTAAACCTTCTAACCAAAAAACCAAGCTTCTCATTGATCTTATATTTAATATATTGCATGCCTTTAATTTTGTGATATTTAACAGTATTTGCGTAGATACCATCTTCTCCAACTATAATTGTATGTCTGTGTATCACAGAATCCTATAAAACCGAGTGTGTTAAAGAGGTGAGTGAGTGAATAAGTCTCGAATAAGTCTCCGACATCTCTTGCTTTGAAGCCAAGATTTGTGACTTTTGATATCCAGTGAAGGTTTTGTGTCCATCAATTGTAGTCCAGTTGATCGGACATTCATTTTTTTTGTGAGAGGTCATGAGTTCGAGACTCATTAGTTGGGATTTTGTGAATTTTCACCTGATTATTAGGAATACATGTGTTCCATCTTTAATAAGCCTTCGAATGATTAGCCCTATGGAATCAGTCATGTAGCCTTCGAGCATGAATTAATAAATAAAAAAAGATCAACGATCCAAATGCTTTGTGGTTAGCAATGTTTTTGTGGTGTTCACAGTGACTATATACACAAAGGTGGCCTGGTGGTATATTGGCATTATTGGGTGACATTCGTGCTCTAAACAAGCATTTGAATAATTAATGCTTTTAGGAAGGGGGGTTACATTAAAACCAAAGTGATATATATAATTGAATAGAGAAAATAAAGGAAATCAAATCATCGTAACCTATACCTAATCCAAGGATACAGTTCAGTTTAACAAATAAATCTTAACTACATATAAGCCCTATTCTAATGACAATGCTGTAGAATTGTCAAAACTAAAAACTTCGTAGTCGTTTTGCTTTACATAGCAATTGTAAAAATAAAGGGAACATAAAACTCACTCTTGAATTCGAGTGGAAGAGAATAAGAATCCATAAAAATAAACACAGGCATGCAAGTTTCAAATCTCCAAAGTGAAATTGAAACATAAAGTGACCTAAAAACCCACAGATAAAAAGGATAAAAAAGATCTTTTACCCTCAACAAGTGAAGCTTTGAAAGCATATTTTGGTGAGTCCTTTTTATACTCTTAAAGTGTACAAGTCTTTTTTTTTTTTTTGTCACCTATTCACCCTCTCTAAGTGGGACCTGGGGTGGCTCCTGTGCACAATGCGCAGGAGGACGTCCTGTGCAGGAAGCACAGCCGTTGGATTAGATCCAACGGTTCAGATCGAAGGATTTAAAAAATTGGATTTCAAAAAAAAAAAAAAAAAAAATTTTTTTTTGAAATCTGTCGATCTGAGCCGTTGGATCAGATCCGACGGCTGTGCTTCCTGCGCAGGACGTCCTCCTGTGCATTGTGCGCAGGAAAGTGGTGTTCTCTTATTTGTTCGAAGTTGATCCCTAAGATGCTTGTCTTAATAGAGTTTATGGGTATTGTGAATAGCTGTGAGATGTGTGGGTTTAGTAGACTGTAGTAATTTGGGTCCGTCTAACGGATTGCGCTGTGCGGATTTGAAATTGCTTGGGCCAGATCAGTGTTGAGCTGACGCTTAGATTTGTTAATTTCTTGAAATCATCATAACACGTGTACAATGTAAAAGAGAAGATGTTTCGATATATCACCAATAAATATTTCTTTTTATGCAACTTATACAAAGTTTTACCAATTATAATTAAAGAAGCAATGTATAAGTTTGTTGGAGATTGTGGTCACTTAATTAATTGCCAACCAATCATTACTTCCATCCTTAGTCACAAACTTGGGAAATGCTTTATATATATGTTTTTCCTAAAATGATTTATCACTTAATTAGATTACATTCCAATTACTCCGTAATGAAGTTAATTTCTAAATTCTATCAAGCATAGTTTTCAAGTTAAAGGTGAAAGTGAACAGTGTAATGGATATACTTCTTGAATTGTTTGTTACTCCACATCAGTGATACTCTGAATTCCGAAAAAGGTGGTTTGTTGAAAAGGCGCTCATAATATTCATGTTGATGTGATAGTTTCATTGGGATGTATCGCATATTGTTTATGCAACCATTTAAGTGAAGATTTTGAAGTGTAAACTCACATGGTAATTGGTTTGAATGAATTACAAAAACCTGATTTCCTAGTATTTTTAATAGGATTAAGTAGAATGTTATTGATGGTGTTGGAATGGTGTGTAATCCAATCTTCGTCAATCCAAAACCTTCAATAAAATTGAAACGATACAAAAATGACTAGGATAACCTCACACAAAAATGTCATACACAACTTGACAAGATCATTCTCACAAAAAATCAACTAGTTTTGAAAAAAATTGACAACATAAATTACACACTACACTAAATTGACATATTTGTAACAACTTAAAAAATAGTAACATTTTTGAGCTATTATAATTCACCAAACAATTTCAAGTCAAAACTAAATTTAGTCAACAAAATGAAAAATAGCTACAAAAAAAAAGTGATACAATAAATTAGATCACCATAAATAGCATCACTTGTGAGCTCATACTATTTGTGGTGATACAATTATTGAATCACTTTATTTGTGAAAATGTGTAAAATTGCTTTGTGAATTATTATAACTAAAAAATGTTACTATTTTTTTTTTATCAGTTACAAAAAATACCAATTTAGTGTATTGACATCACTTCATCCCTCCCAATGTCTATCATCAATCTTTAAAATATTGAGCAAAGAATGCAAAATTTTGGCTTAGCTAAAATTGTCTATTGATTCAGCTTCAACCCACTTGCCTTTCCTTGTGGTTTTGTGCATCCTTTATAGTCTAATCTGTCTTTAGGTTTGTCCCTTGTGATCCACTTACAGGTTTTTCACTATACAAAACATGGGATCTCATCACCCACAACTGCCTAGTTCTACACATGTCTCCATAAATTGAAAAATCTCCAATTTTTTTAACACTAGTACCTTACCTTGTCATGGGTTTTTAATTTATTTCCCTAATTTCAAGATTGTGTGTTGGTTTAAGAGCTAATTAGGTCATAACCCAAGAAAACTTAATTGTTATGTCCAGTTTTTAGTGAATCATGTCTTTCCTAAACCAATTGATCCAATAAAATTCCATTACTCAGCTTCGATAACCTAATCTCACATGATTTTCGTGTGACAACTTAAATGTAATGAGGCAATCTTAATTTGGTTTAAATCCTAATATCCCCCAAAGTCGTTATAACTCCAACGACGAAGAACTTAATAATAATGCTAATGATGAGAATGTACATTGGTTAGTATCACAAAATTACAAACTTAATACAACTTCAATGAACCACTTGAATTACATCAAAACAAACACTAATAATATTTAGAATTGGAAGCGCCCCACTTCTATGTTCATTTCTAAAAAACGTGTTTTGAATAATTCGTCTAATAAAACAAATTTGTTTAAATCTCGTTGCGTGTGTATGCATCTACAAATGTAATTGTCAAACAATTTTTAAAACCGAAAACCTTATAATACTTCTTATACTATTGAGTTTCGCGAAAATGATGTGTGTTTTAAGTCCTAAAAGATAGAAAATAATCCAAAACTTGGTATAAAACAAACCGGCAAAATGAGTGAAAACAAGTCTTAACTCTGTTTAATTTTAGACCAAAGCATCGGGACGGCACATTTTAATGCCCAGCGCACACCAACGGCAGGGTTTTGTTTCCTTCAACATGAGGAAAGGAAAAGAAACAAACTAGAGATGGCATGTTTGTTTGATGTGTTGTACAAAGATGTTTTGGCGCGCTTCTCATGAAGGTTGAGCTCAATGCTCATTATTCTTATTTCTTGAAATGACTAAACTACCTTAATATGGTTAATGAAAATGAAAAGATGTTTAGAGCATTCACAGTCGATTGTCCTTCTTTAGCAGGCCAAATAGCAAAGAGACAAACCAAAGAGACAAAGAGGAGGGGTCTAACTGGTTCCCACCATTTTAAACCTAATTCAATGTGAAAGGTTTTGTGATCATTTATATTATTGTGGACGTGTCTGAGGATTTTATGTTTGTTTATATGTGCGACAATGTACCCTCTTGTTATGGCTAATCATGTTATTATGAGGAAAGAAAGTATTCAATTTCTCAAGTTTAGAATTGATTTAAATATTTCTTATAATTTTGGTAGTTATTTGCGTCAACTTTCTCATATAGTATGTTATTTATGTTTTTTATACGTGCAATTTAGGGCTCTTAATATTTCTTTCTTGCTCAAGTCGTGTAATACCAATACTTTTCTTTTCCTTTTCCCAGAAAAATTTATATAAAGATTAAAATTACATAAGAAAACTTCAAATAATAAACATAATAACCAAAGATTATAACATCCAGCAAGCAAACATTTGTGCAACAATTATTTGTGCTATGAAGTCTAAAAGAAAAAAAGTACTAATGTCATAATAATTTAAGTCGAAAGGGGCCTAAGCACAACTAATAATTGAAGAAAAACCTACAATTATCCAACTTTCCTTATCATGTGCAAGTTTAATTATGCACCTATATTTAATTTTGCTTAAAAAAGAGAATAAGTTTGTTAATTATCATGCTTATGATCGAGTACTTTTTGCCCCACAAGTTTTTTAATATTGTAGTGCATCTTGAAAAGTACCAAGGAGGATGAAAATTTTCTCATGCTAGATCTAGAAGATATATATGTCATGGCTTAGTTGTTCGGCAACCCAAGACTACTGTGAGTAGGGAAAGCTTAAGGGCAAGTTTAACTCGCACGTCTTAGGTTTTATACCCATCGACGACACGTTTGCCTTTAAAAAATAATAATAATAAAAAAAGGGAGGCAAGTTTGTTTCATATATTTTGAAGTGTTGTTTCCCTTAGGAACCTCTTAGATTGTGTTATAACGTACGTCGGAAAAATAGGGACTCCTCCCTTACCTTTTCGGAAAAATAGGGTTCAAATTATTTGACTAAATGATGATTAAATGATAAACCTTAAGTTTTGCAAAATGTAAGGTTACAAGTGTTTTGCCCCTCAATGTTTTGCAGCTGAGGCGACAGTTTTACTTATCCAGGCTAAGAATTGGCGGACAAATTTACTTATAGGAGATTCGAGGACTTTTATTTCTATCCTGAAAGATGATCTTACTCAACCTACGATGACCACGCATTGGGCGTGGCGTCCTCTTATCACTAGTATGAGACGTATGCTTTCATTTCCGACTTTATGGTATTGTAATTTTATTAACCGAGCTCTCAACTCAGAAGCTCATGATCTAGCTACTTCCACATGACATCAATATTGTAATATTCAGCTTTAATGATATTAGTATAACCTTTTAACAAAATTTCAAGTTTTGCAATCCTAAACAAACTTTGCAGGATTTACATAGAATGTCACCTTTACATTGATCATGTCCCTCTTGTTTGCGCCTATCAAGAGTCTCGAAACATTTGGGGCATGATCGAAAATTTTCTAATTGTTACACCATTTGTAAGCGGTAAAATCAAACAAACAATAAACAAAATTGCCTTATAGCTTTACTACACCAATAAATCGACATATCTAAACATCGTATGCAAGTATCTATCTTACAATTCATATGGGTGTTTTACTATTCATTACTGACAAAGACAAACATCAAATGAGTATTGGAGATAAAAATGGCTAGAATTGAAAGTTGGGAAGATGTTGAGTATTAAGATTCATTCTCCTCTACAATGACATATTTGTATATAAAACATGTAGAAGGGCAAAAAAATTTGAAAAAGTTAGTGAAATGTACATGTGGCGGAGAGAGTAAGTATTATGTTTTTTTTTTTTTTTAAAATGAAAATTATCATAACTATTTATATAGTTGTCGAATTTTGATAAATTTAATATTATTGAAATGCAATTTTGAAGATCTTTCCAACAAAATCAATGATCAATACAATAAAATTTTAAAATATGTATTTTATTATTAAAACATGTAAGTATTTTCAATATTTTCATACCTAAGTATAACATTTTTCATAAAAATGAACGGACATTTTAATAAACATTCAACAAAGACTCCGAACATTCAATCAATTCTAATTTTAACCGTGTTTGACTCTTAAAAAATTAATGTTTTTACCGTAAATTAAATTGGCTTACACCTAAAAATTTAGTTTAAATTCTAAAATATGATATTTTTTTTATGAAATTGATTGAGAGCAATAGTGGGGATGGTAGTAAGGGTGTTTAGTGCATGATAATTAATAACAACAAAAAATGTATGTGGAGTGTCAACGACATGGGTAATATGAAGGGTTCCCTATAAGAAATGTTTAAACGGGCAGGAGATATCAGGCCCCAGTCATACACTCTATTACCCCTCACGATAGAAGTGGAACTGGTTTGCGCGAAGGTGTAAAGGCATTTCGCTGATTGTTTTAGTTTTCAACTTTACAATCGGGTGTGTAGGTTCGATTCCTGCTCATGACACGTTGTATATTCTCAGTCTCCTCTTATTTTATATGAGGTAAAGTTTTTCAATGTCAAGGTTTTCGGACCGGTAAGTGATCTACATCTGAAGCACTAGGTTGGGCGTGTACTACCTTTTTCAATCTAGATATATTTAGTTTGGCGATCGTTAGGTCGAACCACTCGTTTTTTAGCCCTATCATTTGCCATCATTACTAATCTATATTACAAATCACTAAATCAGAATGGTCTATATATGCTAGTCTAAATTACAAATCAGAATAGTATTTGAGGTTGGAGATAAAAGACAACTGAGATTTACCCAAATATAAAAATCTAACAGATCACATAAAACTTAAAGTACCAAGAGATAAATTTGTGTATAAACATAGTTCGTGATTGAGATTCGTTTCATCTAATGGTTGTGAGTTAAAGTTAGCATTTATATCTTACCTTCAATCAATCCCCAATAAGATTGCATGAGTTCGATTCACATATTCACCATTTGATATTTTAAGTAGAATCAACTCTATTTATCATATTAAATTTTTATCATGCCAGCAGCATGGGAAATACCCTTAGTATTAATGCATATTAAGAGTCTTTGAACTTTGGAACACAATTGGAGATGTCCGAATGACACACCTTTTGTAAGCGATAATAAAAACAAACAAACAATAAACATTGAGTCATAAATTTATTGCACCGATAAATTGGCATAGCTACCATAATTAATAGTTGTAGAATCACATGATAATTTAACAATCTTAAGCCATAATTAGCTTTACAATAGGTTCCTTAAACATACACGCATAGCAAAAATCACTATGTCAAGTGATTTAAGAGAGTTAGAAGAACGTAATTACAAAAAATATCCATTTTAAAGCACAATCGATAAAAAAAAATTGTGCACATTGATGTTTATTTACTTTTTGAAAATTGATGTAATATTGGGTTGTATATTAGTATTAGTATTACCTATTATTGTTATGATTATTATTGGGTAACTCCATGTTAGCTCAACTAAGAGTACTACGAGTCTAAGTTAGAATTGGGGATTCAATTCAAGTAGGAGTTAAGGTTTCTATATTATTTAGGAAACTAGTTCCTCGTTTAACAAACTTAGTTCAATTATAAATTAATATCATTGGCCAATGTAATCAGTTTTTTTTTTTTTTTAACTTGGAGAATGCATTCAAGTTGTGAAATTTTGTTTTATCAAGTTTTCGTTAAGTTTGATTTGTAAGCTTTCTCTGAACCCATAAAAAACTGTTGCAAATCTAATTCACCCAAAGTTTACATATTGAAGAGGTTATTCATCTATGTACAACAATGAAATATTGTGAACTACTTTCAATGAATTACTTCGTACCTAAAAAATTTACAACCAAAATCGTTTTTTTACTGAGAAAAAAACCTTAATTAATTGTCAAGCGTATTTTTAAAAGTAGCACGTCATTTCTTAAAATGTTTTCCCATCTATTATATATGCATAATATTTTGACTAAAATATTTGGGGGAAAATATGCATTCATATGGAAAAGATTTATATTCTCCAAAAAACGTTCTCTAACCAATTATCAGGATGATGTGGCGTGATCTTGAAAGAATGATAAAATTTTCAAAGTATTTATGTGTTTCTCGAAGTTGTAAAAAACCTCCTCAGATGATGCAACATCATTCTGATTGAAGAATCTAGTTGCAAATCCCAATTTCCTAACCTTACTCATATAGAAAACAACAGGTGCCAACCCTTTTTTTTTGTCTCAAAACTTAATTATGTAGTTAATTTTTGTGTATTTATGTATCGAATGACGGGTGCTACACATGGTCAATGTTTTCTAAAACATTGTGAACTTATGTCTTCTAATAAATTGTGAACTTAAATTGACTATGATTTTCTCCCAAAATTTTGAATAGTTTATATTGGAGGGCAATATTATTATGTTAAGTCAAATTGTCATGACACACCTTGTGCTATTAGTCTTCATGTCACACATTTTGAAGTGTATTTTATATGAAGAAAGGATAAATGTTTATTTAGCAAATTTCATTGCAATACAAAAATTTTAAACCAATTTTTGGAAACTTACATTTGAATAATAAACTCAATAACACTAAAAAGTGAGTAAAACAATCCTTAGTCCAATATTTAATTGCAATCGAAATTAGAATATATGACACGAAAAACCTCATCAAGCAAAAACGAAATCATTTAATAGACATAACATCCCAACTAGGTTGGAACTATTATTAGCTTAACACAACATTGGTGAGATTAGGGTTGGGCATTCAGACCAAAAAATTGAACCGAACCGAGAATCGGACCGATCGGGCATGTCCGATCCCTTTTTTAGTTTTACTAATAAATTATTCTTCTGTCCTAAAAACCTGACCAAACCGAAATTCTAGCTTCGATCCTCGGTTCCAATTGCCAGAACTCGCCCATTAACTGGCTCAAGTATTTTTAAGAAAGCCGAGATTTTGGCCTAAAAAATTTATTGTGTATTTTGTCCTAAAAATGTATGTTTCTACTTTCTCATACAATAAGTATTTTGTGTATTTTAGCTCAAAAAGGTATTTTCTACTTTTTCTACCAAAAGTATTTTGCGTAATTTGGCACAAAATGTATGTTTCTACTTTTCTACAATATATTTGTGTATTTTGGCCCAAAAAGATATGTTTATGCTTTCTCTATAATAGGTATTTATGTATTATGGCCTTCTAATGCAAATATTCAAATTTGAATTTGAAAAAAAAAAGGCGATCAAAGGTGTAGTTCTGCTTGTAGTAGTGGTCCTTCTACATCATCTTAACGATCGAAATATGGTCCAAAGAAAAAATATCTATTTGAGGGGGCTTCTTCGTATACATGTAAAGTCCATTGGACCCAGAAATGATTCATTGGAAAACTCTTTTGAGTCTTCCAATATCCATAGGCTGATTGTTTTGCTCTTGTATCTTCTAAAAAGGAAAGAGAGATAATGGGGGATTGGATCGAGATCGACCTGTCTCGAAATATAGATTACCCAGGACCCCGGTTAACCATTCTTATCCAGACCAAAATTTAGGTTACTCGGGACCCCGGTTAACCAATCTTACCCGGAATGGTCTCGGTCCCTAAAAATCCCGTCTTTAAAAGGCCAGTCCAATTCTCAAGCTGATTACCCGGACCGAGCCCAGCCCTAGGTGAGATAATGTTTGAGAAATTGTATAATGGGGGATTGAGTTTTAAAGAAAGTTATAAACAAATTTTGACGAGAAATTCTAAAAACATAAATTGAGATTCACATAACTCTAGGTCAAAGAGTTTCGGGAGAACAAGAGAATTTTCAGAAAATCTAATTCTAATTATTATAGTTCTACGAGACATCCATGAAAATACTCAAGATTTTGGGATCGTTAGAATCTTATTTTTTCCAAGTGACATTTTAGAAAAGAAAAAAAAATAACCTCAACTACTATTCAATATCTCAATGTTGAGCCAAACATTGTACGGAAATTTAGCTTCCTATATACATAGGAGTGACGCACTAGATATTAGAGTGGACTTAATCTACATTATACAAATGGTTTTACAGTTAAATTTAGCGATATATTTGCACTTGCTCCTAAACAACAATACAACCAACAAAATGCATGAAGAAACTAAACTTTTGTCACAAAAAAAAAACCTTTAAATAAAAAAGACTTCACAAAAATAAAAGAAAATGAAGGTGTATCATCAAATAGGTATGACATTCCAACTAAGTTGACACCCAAGCTATTGGCTACCCGGTGAACTCTAAAAGATATTTCAAAAAACAAATGTGGTTTTTGGTATCCTATTCACATTCGTGTAGCCCCACCTCAAATATTTAATGAAAAAAATTGATATTTTTTAATAATCTTTTTGTCAAAAATGTTGTATGATTTCCTAAGTTTTATTTTGATTTTGATTTTTTATTACTTTTTAAGAGATACTACAAAATCAAAGTCTATGCTTTAAATATTTTCTTATAGGTTTTTTTTTTTTTTTTTTACTATCAAAGTTTTAAGAAAGCAAAGATACCACCCCTCGAACCCTTGACCTCTTGATATCAACAAGATCGGGTACCAAATCGGCCAAAGGATGGGAGGTTTCTTATAGCTTATTCAAACTCATTTAAATCCATATGGTATTAGCAACACAAAACTTATTACTTACTGAAAGTAGAGCACTACTACGGTGCTTGGCGGTGTGCCTGGTGGCCACCAGTACACTTAAGATTTTTCCTTCATAGTAATAAAGTTTAAATTCTCGAGTCAAAAATATAAAAAAGGAGATTCATTTTCATTTCTAAGAAAATTAAGGCTGTATGACCATTTTAGATTGTACTTTCATGTTCAAACATAAGAAAACTTTTAATGGTGTCTTTTAATTACATTTTCTGTTTCCATCTTTTATGCAAAATATTGATTCTTTAGTAAGAAAAATAAAGAAAAAAAATCAATTAGATTTTCCCAGGTTTTTTTTTCATTTATTAGCCCTTTTAAATCAGTCAAAATCTGAATTAAAAATTTTGAAGATCTGACAGTTAAAATTTCTTGATCATGTGTCAAATAATTTTCTTTAATTAAAATGTTGGTAAACCCAAAACCTTAACATAATTACACGAAAGTTACTCACCAAGTCACGTGACTTTTCGCAAAATAGAAACACCATCACGTGACAAATGAATCTTTGCTGACTCATCAACCCCGTATGCGGCGGCTCGTAAAAATTACAAAATTAACAATGTCTACTGCGTACAACACGGAGCCAAATAGTTATATACGAACACGTTGAAAAATAGCCCACGTGTTTTTAAAACAAAGAAAGGATGCTAGTTAAAAATAATTGTGACAGGAAGCATGAGATCAAATGAATAAAATATTTTAGCTGTATTTTCCGGGCATTCCAATTTCGGCTGTTGTATCCTATAAAACAACAATTTCAGTGTTTCAGTTTCCACCGCAAGTGAACTTCTCTTCTCTCTCTCTCTCTCTCTCCGTTTTCGTTATCTCTCGAACCACAAAGCAAACACCCAAAACTCTTTCTTCCTCTCCTGTTTCTTTCTGCTAAAGAAAATATTTCCCTTCCTCTCAAAAAAAAATTTGTTTTTTCTTTGCTTGAAGAATTACTTCCCTTCTCCCCTTCCGACACTGATTCTGTTTCTTTTTCCGGGTAAAAGTTGCTTTTTCTTGACATTACCCCCTTCCTTCTTAGTTTTTTTTTCTCTCTATTACTTTCTTTTTCTCTTTGGTTACTATTTTTTGTTTCAAATTTCTTTCTCTCTATTTATTATTCAATGCGATTTTAGAGAGAAATCATCAAGAAGAATAGTCTAGAAACATGGACAGAAATTTTTTCTCTCCAGTCAAAAAATACACCGAGCATCGAACAGTGATTAACAAGTTTGTTAAACCACATCCAGTGAAATCTTCTAAAACCCTGGGTGGTGAATTCACGGGACCGAGAGTGGTTCGTATTTCCGTGACGGATGGAAACGCTACAGATTCTTCAAGTGATGAGGAGGATGCGTTGCTGTTCGGTGGACGGCAAAGAATCAAGAAGTACATTGAAGAAATCAGTATTAGTACTGCAGTGAGGGAAAATGGTAACGGAGCCAGATCTGGTGTTTCGAAAAAGAAAACTGCAGTAGTTGAGAAGAAGAAGAAGATAGGGAATATCAATAATGGTGGAGAGATAAAGAAGTACCGTGGCGTGAGGCAACGACCGTGGGGAAAATGGGCTGCAGAGATTCGAGACCCTGCTAGGCGCGTACGCCTCTGGCTAGGGACGTTTAATACTGCTGAGGAGGCAGCTAAGGTTTATGATAACGCGGCTATTCAGCTCCGTGGACCTGATGCTTTGACAAACTTTGAACAACCACGTAAGCCTGAAATCAATTTATCCGAGGTTTCTAATTGTTCTGAGTCTACTGATGAGTCTACCACTCAAAATCTCTCGTCTCCGACTTCTGTTCTTCGGTACGGTGGTTTCAAAGAGGAAGCGAACCCTCTTTCTAACGAACAACCGGTAAAACAAGTGAAAATGGAGATAGATTGTAGCGAGGAAAAAATTCCTGTGGTGAAAAAGGATAACAACGATAACATCTGTGATTTCTCGCTGATGGATATGCCGTTCTTGGATGATTTCTTAGACATTGATAACTCAGCACCTCCGTCAATGTCGGAATTGTTTGACGACAATGAAATCAAATTTTCTGAAAACAATTTCTTCAAAGAAGAAAATGATTTTTGTGTAGACTCGTTGTTGGGCTCGGTTGAGGAGGCGGAGTGTTTTGACGAGTCGTCATGGGATGATCTTTTTCAAGACATCGGAGACATTTTCTCTGATCCGTTAATGGCTTTTTGAGATGATTGAAATAAAAAAAAAAAAAAAAAAATGAACAGAAATTTTGATTGGTGCTGTGAGTCGAGAAGTGTGAGTAAGCTAGTCACGGTCGTTGTGGTGAGTGATGTGTGTCAGTTTCCGTCGACGTTGCCGTTAATTGGCACATTTTTGTAACGGCGGAAACTTAGAAAAAACCATATATTAGTTATATGTTTATAAATTTCAATAGAGATTTCTCCGTTAAAGTTGATGGAGAAGGTTAAAGCATTTACTTTCATCGCCTCCTTAATTGTTTCTTATTGACTTGTGGAAAATTTTCTAGCTGAGTCCATGAAATCAATTACAGGTATGTTGAAGAGTAAATCTTATGGTCAATGTTCATAAGTATGAAAATCCGACTAAGTATGAAAATCCGACTATATGGTAGATAGATTCAGCATAGTTCAAATCTGATCATCAACCATTAATTGTTGCAAACACGAGTTTTGTTATATGACCATGAATCCTAGTATACGACCATGAATCCTAGGATATACTTGTTGCAAACACGAGTTTTGATATACGACCATGAATCCTAGGAAAAGAACCATTACTTGCAAGCACGAACCCTCGATGATATCAATTGATCCTATAATAAGCGAGTGAGACCCCAGGAATGCAAAAAGGACAATGATTTGGATACATTTAAGTCATTTAAGGTGCCACAAGTGAATAATGTGAAACAACTTCAAGCGCGCGTCTAATGAGCGCTGGGCCTATTAGTTGGACCCTTCGTCTTAATCATCAAGAGAATCTACAATTTAATGAATGGGTCGATCCATTTACCTAATACGTTATCCAAACCCGAATTCAGGTTCTATTTGGTCCAATATTACTTGGGCTAGATTCAAACTTGTACAAATTTTCGAAATAAATCAACTCTCCGTATGATTTCAGTTCCATAATGTTGATGCCCCCACAACCAAAAACAGATGCATTCATTGTGAACTTTGGACTTTGTAGCAAGGTTTTGGATGGTGAACTTGTTTGCCTACACCTATTTTGTACCTTAGAGGAAATTGGAATTATTCTAGCTCGTAGCGAAATAATTTTCTAGTTTCTTCTTCCTTTTTTGCTTTTTCTATCTTCTATGTTTTTAGGGGTTTCTTCTTCTTTGATTGTAATTTCTACTTTGCGATTCATATCAAAATTTTGAATTCTGGAGATTCTAGGCACATTGTAGATGTGTTTTACAAATTGTCAATGATTAAGCTAGAATGTCTCCATCAAGTATTTAAATTTTTTTACTCCTAAAGTTGGGGTATCACGGACTGGGTTTTCACCTTACCTTTGCTGAGTTTTGAAAGGGGTTGACTCAAAGTTTCTAGGACAAAAAGTCAGCCATTAATTGTGTAGAAATTTGGTTTTTATTAATTAAATACTTATTATCAGAATTGATGCAGTGGCGTTACCTAAACCTCCACAAGTAGCACACGTGAGTTAAAGAGTGGCGGCTGATGACACTCCAATGTTTAAATTAGATAAGGCTTAAAAGCTGTAAAATGAGATTCTGTAGCATACCTTCGTTCATCGACCTTATATATTTTTTTTATAGTGTAAAAGTCTTTATTTGACTAGGTCTTTGGTGACGTAGTTTAGAGAAAGAGATCTTGTTGGATATCTTTTCATGTTTTGGAGCTGTCTTTATAGTGTAAGAGTCCTTATTCGGCTAAGTCTTTGGTGACGTAGTTTAGAGAAAAATATCTTATTGAATATCTTTTCATGTTTGGGAGTTGTCCATGTAGAGTAGTTTCCCTACACGACTTGTGCTCCTAGATGCATGAGAGATTTCTCATTCTAAATGTTGTCTATGCAAGAAAGTTTCATTGCCCGACTTATACTCTAGTATTTGTTTCCTAGTCGAATTCGATGTATTGCTGGTCTGCCTGTCTTGGGTCGATCTCTTATATACTTGTCTTATCAAGGCTTACTCTTGCCTTATCAAGGCTTACGAGTATTGAGTTTGACCGCATGACGTATGAGCTTATTAAGGTGCTGCAATTCGGGTCCAACGTTCTGAAATCTGTCAATAGTGAGTTTAATGTTATCAGGGCCTCGCTAGATTGAGCATGCAATCGTGCCTGTTTTATTCTGTTAACGAGATTATCATGACACACGTACAGTATTGATCAGAAGACGGTTTGATGTATCGTCAATAATGAATATAAAGTTCATGTAGAGTTTTGAGCTTTATTGAAAATAAAGAGTAAAAATCAGTTTTTCATGATTAATTGTTGCTATCAGAAAAAACTGAGTTGGCAGAAATGCCATGTTAGAGACTCATTGACAATGTTCCTCAAAGATATTGTTCAAAATGACGAAAGAACTTTCTCAAGAATGGAAAACAATAAACTCATAAAAATGGTTAGCTAAAAGTTGGATGTCATGGACTTGGTCTAAAGTCTAAACCTTTTCTTTGCTAAGTTTTGAAAATGTTTGACTCAAATCTGTTGATAAAAAAAAGCACCTGCCATGTTTTAGAGATTCGGTCTTTACTCTATATGAGGAGTTGTACTACAGTGCCCGGTGGGGTGCTCGGGCACAATCCCAGACACCCCACCGGGCACTTTAGAATTCCCCCTGTATGAGAACAAATTGTTGTGTTACAGATAGCATAACTGACGAATTGTTCAAAATAAAGAGGATAAAAATATAATAATTATTTTATCATTAGTTATACACACAAATAGTTTGTTATACATGACACACTCTTTGTTTTCTACATTATACATGGTTAAAAGCAAATTACTTTTTAAAAAACTTACACATTTTAGCAAAAAGTAACTACTAGAAACATGAAATATTGGTGAATCCAAACAAAATTAGGTAATTATTGATGGTTATAAGCAAATAAGTTGTTTTTTAGTGTGTTTCAAACCACCCAATATTAAAAACACTGGACTAGAGATTTCTCCGATAAAAAATGTCATGCATGTTGTAGAGATTTAGTCTTTATTGCATGTAAGGTAAATTGTGGTGTTAAAAATCTTTAGTCATTACTCCATGTGAAAATAAAATGCTATTTGCAGAGATTCGATAGTGAAACTGAAGCAACATGTCGTTCAACCTTTTATAGTTAATTGTTAAAGTTCAAATTCTAGATTGGTGACAAAGGATCCCCTAGATGGTTCAAAACGATGATAAGTCTTTATTCAAAAGAAAACAAAATTTTTGCTTAAAGATGCACACATGTGCATGACAAATGACCAATTATGTTGTAAAGATTCGGTCTTTAAGCGAAAATTCTAGGGGTCGAGGGAGAGAACGAGAGAAAGGGGTGAGGGATGGGTGGAAGCCACCCATCCGCTTCGAGATGAGCGACATTGCGCATTTCGAAGCCGATGAGCTCATCTCGAGGCAGATTGGTGGTTACCACCCATCCCTTGCTCCCTCCCTCGACCCCTAGCAAAGCTCATCTTTAAGTCATACTTTGTAGAGATTCAACCGTGGTGTAGAACTTCGGCGTGTTAAGGAAATAATCTGTTACATCAACTTTTATGGTTAATTGTTTCTATCAAACAAATTCGAGTTGCTCAAAATGTTGAAATCGAACCCTAGTTCATTGAAGACATGTATGTCGAATTGAAACCCTAATTCATTGACAATATTGTTCAAAATGATAAGGTAATTATCTAATAAAAGGAAAATAATAATTATATCTCATCATAGATGCACACCACACAAATAAATTTCAATTTCTTGTTGTAACATTTGTTCTTCTTTCATTTGACCTTGGGTGAAGTACATGATTCCTTAAGCATCCTGCTCTTTTGGAATCAATATTTCCTTTTATATTATGTTATCTATGCTTTAGCGTTGATTCTAATAATTATATGTTATCTTCACTTTGAAAGTAATGCCATCAAATAAACATCTAAACCTACTCGGCTTGAAAATCGACACATCACCTAGTTAATTTTAGACGATAATGTATAACGCAAAAGTAGATTAGCGAAAAAGGACTTCCGTACCGTGGGCCAAAGCTATAAACATTTACGATAAAATTCTTGATTGAGTGACACTTTTTATATATATATATAAATATTGATGTACATAAAAAAAAGGTCACATCATACATGTGTCGTGATAATCACGAGGAAATACGAACTCTAGCGTCAGCCAAACACTGAACATGCCAAAGCAGTTTTAAGCCCGCTCAATTCAGTCCTCCAGGCGGATCCGAACTCTCATATCACGCTAAGCCCACACGTCTCACATCTGCCATCAATACCCGTAAGCCCTCCTTAAGCAAGTATCTCAAGGATTTGTTTCAGACGGGCAACTACATCTGCTATTTTCTCCTAACTAGGAAGCAAACACTAGAGTATCTTCCACACAGGAAAACTCCTTTCTATGGAATGCTTTTGGATTATGGATAATCTCTCGCGTATCTAAGAGCGCAGAGCTAATAGGAAACTTCCCTCTTATAGCACGACTCCTAATTTTTTTTTTTTTTTTTTATATAATTAATTTTTTATAAAGCTAAATATCTATTAAAAATATTTTGAAAGTTGAGAGATTACAGCTGCCCCCACGCCCCTCAGTAGATCCTGACTGTAAATTTATCATACCAATCTTTCTTGAAGGCATCCATGCCTATTTTAGATCAACATATATGAAAAAGTGTTCGAGATTCTATAAATTCATTTTTAGAAAATCGAAGAAGCCAAAATGAACAAGCAATGAATGAGCGTAATGCAATAGAAGCACTTAGCTGCAAACTTGAGACACAACTCTTTCTCGAGGGCATTAATCATGCTCTTCTCCATCAACCCTAAAAATTCAACTATAACTAGGTGTTTGTGAAGAAAAGATAAAAACAAGCATATATTTCCTATTTGTGGGTTAATTAGGGTTTGCAGTAAAATAACCAAGGACACCAACTAATGGTGCATTGATGTAGGTTGTAGGTTCGGACTGTCGAAAATCAGCTCGGTCATCTCGATAGACATCGTCTTCCCCCGGGCCGCCAGTCACAGCACCAATTAGAGGATTGGAGTTAGGGTTGGATGAGTTGAAGTAAATTGAACCATCCTTGCACGACTCCTAATTAGAGATGGATCTCTTCCATAATCTATACATACGATGACCTGATTAAATCAGGACTCGTTGCACTATAAATAAGACATGAGATTGGTAAGCTAAGGTACGCTATAATTCTCTATTACAACATTACACCTTCCTCAGAGCCCCGTCTGACTTTAACATCGAAGTGTCATCGGCCACCACATTGGTGGTCCATGGCACAGGTGTGCTATTTGTGCAGCTTAACAGGTCAGCAGTAACCAGATTAGAGCAGGGGGCGAAAAATAACTGCATCAAATATGATTCAGGTTTTGATCAAATTCTCCATTCATTTGTTAATGTGAAAATTGATATTAGTGAGTAAGCTGATAAGTAATAACTATAGTCGGTCTAGGGAGCCAGGGGAGGTGCACCAGAGGAGTGTGAGGGAGCCTTCCTAGCACATTTTTAGAAGAGAGAGGGCTGATTTCTTAGATTGTATGAAGAAGATGAAGGGAATGGGGCCTCACAAATGACCATTAACTTCTTCACAAACCCGACGAACTTTCTCGAACTGAAGAAGATTTCTTGGATGTAGTTATTGTTTGACAAGATTTTTGAGTATTTTGATTTCTTGGATTTTCTAAGATATCCATCTTCCCTTCAGATTTTAACCCGACTCACCTTTTTCTTAGCTTTACTTTGATTTTGTGTCAAATTTTTTTTTTTTGGGGGGATAATATAATAATTAATTATATTTAGCATAATTTTTTTTAAATTTGAACAATACATAAATAACTAAACAAAACTCCATCTAATCTATATGGGAAGACAATGGATCCAATAAACTGCTTTGTAAGAGCATAAAAGATTAATATACTAGGAACAAATCAAATTGATATATAAAGTTAAAGGACAAAAGTTAATTTCTAATGTAAAATTATATGTTTACAAAAAATTGGATTATTTGCGATTTGTCTCCTATAAAAAATAGCTAATTAGTGGTTGCCCCAACATTAATCACTTTTCCAGTCTCCTCCAAGTCTAGCAGTCAATGTGCATTGTCCGTTAAAAGGCTCATGTTGATAACTAAATGTCCTTCAAACAATAATCCATAGATGAATCTCGAGATACAAACATGTATTTTGAGAAAAAAAATTAATGGACCGAATTTTTTTATGTATCTCCAAAAAATCCTATGAATAAAATACAAAACTAGACCTCAATATATGAATTCATCTCGAGAAAAATACTTTAAAAAACTTTATTCTTCCTCAAAGCAAATAAGAGAGGTTGGAGTTGCTGGTAGCTGATGACAGTGGTAAGAAAGAGAAATAAATCAAGGAAAGAGGAAGGGTGAGGAAGAGTGAAGGAGGCGGGACAGTTGTTGGTCTCGCAATAAACAAATGGAGAGAGCAAAAAAGAAGAAGGAACGAGGCGAGGTCGTCAGCGCCGCTGAGAACAGATCGAGAGAGGAACGAGTGACGCGAGATAGCGTCCTTAACATCACAAGTTCGACAAATTGCAATAACCCTGAGTGAGGGCACTTGCCCTTGCCCCCACTTGACCCCACGTGGATCTGTCCCTGACTTCAATTGGGAAAATAAACATCACCTAAAACTCTATTTCACCCGTTCCATAGAGCCTACATATGGTCGGGTTATTAGTCTGGACCATACCCGCCCCGTTGCCATTCTTATTACCGACTACTCTACATTTTTTCCCCTTGGCTTTTGCCACAAATACACTATACAACAAATTAACCCATAAAACTACCATAGCAAAGCCAAAAAATACAATAAATACTTCTTGGAAGAAACCCAAATTGCTTACTTCCATAAGATCAAAATGAGGACCCCTATCGAGAACTTATAGTGTGTAATCTAACAAAACAACAAAATGGTCCCCGACAGGCAGCCACATCTTTGACTGACTAAAATGACAAAGATACCCAGTCTAAGGGTATCCCTTATTATGAGTAGTTTCATCACTATACATGTGAAGTCTAATTGTCCTTTGTCTCTCTAGGTTGGTTGTGTTTGATGTCTCTTACCCAAAAATATCAAGACAAATGAGTCATTTCATGTGGTGAAGGGAAACCAAAGTATAAATATTGCAAGTTTTAGATAAGAAAGTGTGCAGGAAAGAAAGAAACTTTCAATGCAGCTCAGCTACTGCAGCTTCACCACTTGCCAAGAGTCAGGAAACCTGATGAAACTACTGGGGGGTTTGATTTCTGTTCTGAACTCTTGTTTTAGCTGAATTTATTGCACAACATGCAAGGACAACTTATCTCTCTCTTCACATTGATTCCCCAGTTTGATTTGCTTTTTGTTTTCACCTTCTTTACCTGTGATAATAATATAGCCAAAACATAGACATTCAAATTAATTATATTTTTGAAAAAAAAAAAGGTAAAGAACGGGTGTTTGATCATTGTGATCATTTACATTAAACAAGTTGCATGATCGAAAAGTTTGTAATGAGTATTTTGATATTTATAGACAATGGGGTAAACTCTGTGTTCAATTTTTATATGCTTTCAAGTGCTCTTGTCGACAAAAGGAAAAGGCATATGACAAAATTAAACAGGCAACTTATAGTTTCATTAATGTGATTAAGAAAAAGGTATAGCAACAGAAGTAGTTCAAAGGAGTGTGTCGCGGAGTTGTTGGATACAAATACCTGAGGTAAAGGTATAAACAAGTTTTATCTTCTAACTTGAATCAAATTAGCCATAAAATGAAAATAAAATCCCAAACACATATCAGCTTTGTTGCCATGTTTACGTGCCATGCAATGCTCACCAACATCAATGACAACAAAATCAATATCAAGAGACCAACAGGTATCCTGTTTTATATCGAAATAGGATCATAATGTAAAGATCTCACAATCTATTACATGTTACACAAGTAGCCTACACCATTGTTGGGTAGTGCCGCCTTTTCAACCAGTACAAGCGGTGTTTTTTGAGAAAAAAAATAAATATTTTTTCAAAAATAAATATTTTTTCAGAAAAAAAAAAAAATTTGCCATTATTGCCATAGAGGATCTGTGAAAATGACGCTTAAATTTGAGGACAAAGTATAAGATCTTGTTTGGTATGCAAATCTGAAAACCACAGGTCCCGAAAGCACAGCTCATCAGTTCAGCTGGCCCCAGCCACCAATATCCGTGGTGGCCGTAATGGACGGTCCTCGACCGTCGCTATGCTATGCGCGTGACATTTACACATGTAAGTTGAAATGAATTTTGGTCCCTACACTTTGCAGCCTGAGTTGATCCATCTGTATCCTACTTTCATGCCCCTCCTGACTTTTTTTTTTTTGTGTGGGGAAGGGGAAAGTATAGTGAGAGTTTAATCTGCTATGGAACAAAGCAATGCATTTGGATGCTTGCGGCAAACTTCATGTAGAATGCACGGTAAAAATACTTGATATTATAATAATTAATGAGTTATTTTGTCATGTGTGCACTATTATAATATAATTTACATAGATTTTCTTTGCTACACCTTTTGAACAAGCTATTATAATAATACATGCACGACAAAAACGATTCTTTTTATTGATTTGGACATGCTTAAAGTATTTCACGTGAGCAAAATGATCTTAGTTGGAAGCAATCCTCTTTTGTTTCACTTCCAACTATTTGAATCTTGGAACCAAGGATTGTGATTTTGTTTTTCTAGTTAATTTTGAACTTCTGATTTTAAGAAATATTTCGTTTTGTTTAGAAAAAACGTAAAAATTTTAATCGTCATTTCAAATTTAACAATATAAATTATGCAATTTAATCTGTTAAATACTTAACTAAAAAGTCTCACACGACTCTTAGTATCATAAAAATTTCTAAATATTTTAAATTTCAAATGAGATTTTGGTAACTACAAAATAAAAAATATTAAATTAAATTTCGACATATTTCGAAAAATCACATTTCTTGTTTCGAACTATTTGTAGTGAATGTGAATGCTTTCCGTTATAACACAATCAATCTTACAAAAAGTTTTTTTTTTTTTTTAAATAATATTTTAATCCATTTTAATTCGCAGCGTGGCCCACTACAAAATTTCCTGTCTGCCAGGCCCAATACCGATGGGCCCTATGAGCTGACTGACCCGTGATTTAAGCAAAATTTATCTCCCCAACTAAAAAGTAGTGGTAAAGTAATCAATCAACTCATTCAAACAACACACTTTCCAGTTTCCACACAAAATGTGGCCTCTCAAGATCATAATTGGGCATCGTTAGGTGATTGAGATTGCTTTCCACCTTTGCAGCGGAAAGCAAAATCTTTGTTGTAGGGTCTTTTTAGCAGAGAAGACAAGTTAATTAAGCTAAACCATTGGTCAATACCGCGCGCGTGTTCATATTATTCGGTAAAACCATTTTCATTGAGCCTTGCATGGAATCATAAAGTCTAATTTGCATCAAAGATTATGTTAATGATGATATGAAAAAGTTTTGCATATCAAACTATATTTACATCCGTATCATAGGGGGAACTTTATTGACTCATTAAAGAGAGATATATATTGTCGACAAACTTATATATAAATAGATTTTATTGAAAGGATGTCACCCCAAAGTGAAGTGCTTAAGGTTGTTAAGAGAACATGTTGTCAACCATGCACTAACATTCTCTTTGTTTTCTTGAATTCTCCATTTAAAACACATCGAACTTTCAATTACAAAACAAATTCTAACATTTTTTTAAAATTTTATGTAGCGTATTTAAAGTGTGATACACATTGAAGTCTTTTTTTCTTTTCTTTTCTTTTCTTCTACTTGTTAATTTCAATATGTTTTCCTTGTTAATTATTTGAACACGAGTTAATATGGTAAGGCTTGTAGCAGAAATCACATGCTTAATTAGGGTAAAAAAAAGGTAGAAAAATACTAGAAAATCAGGTTTTGCAATCAAGATAATGTGACATGATCTCTAAATAATGATGAAATCCCCAAAGTATTTACATGTATCTCGAGGTTGTAAAAAATTTCCTATGATGATGTAATGTTATCCTGCTTGCAAAACCTAGTTCTTTAGCCTCACTAAAAAAAAGTATAGATGGTATAGGTTTCATATAAGCTAATAATAAGCCATATGTTGATTTCTAATTTTTTTTTTGAAGTATTTACTATGATGAAAAAATGGTTAAACTTTGGGTAAATGATATGCAAACCCTTTCATAGCTCTAAACCTACTTTTAATCAACCCGACAATCTTCAATATATTTTTGTTACATACTGTCAACTACTAAGACGCTGGGGTTCTGGGATCTATAAAAAATATGCTTGCCTCTTTTCAAAACACATCGTATGTGATTAGTAAGGCGCTTAACCTATTTTTCTCGATTGATTTGATTTTCATGCTCATTGCAACTTAAAATGTCATCAATTATGCCGAAATCATAGAAATCTTCTAAAAAAAATTCTTCCTTCCTTCCTCATTTGCTTTTCATCAGTCCACGAGATCTCACTCAGATCTCTCTGCATTCTTCAGTCTTTGACTTCATTTAAACCTCAAGCTGTTCAGGGAAATATTTTCCTCTTGCAAACATTTCAAAGACAATGATAACAAACAGTACAATTACACACTCACCATTCTTTATATAAAGCTTTCAGGGGCCGACCCATTAGTCCAGACCCATATGGCCTCAGACTATACTTAGTGCGCACAATAAATAAATAAATAATGACCCAAGCTGAGCGGAGTTTCAAGGCAGATAGTTGATCAGCAGGTGTGCTAAATGCGGACCATCCCTACCCCTTCCCCCAACTACGGACGGTCTCCCTAACTGGTATCTGTACCTTACTGGCCCCTACAGAGAGACTAATTGGCCTGGGGCCAGTAGAGGGCCGGCCTCCACCCCCACCAAACTGACTGGATGGAGCAGACATCACGGTTCATGAATGTGAAAAATATACCTCAAATCTGAGTACGTGAGAATGACAACGCATACAACTGTCTTATCAAAACCTACTTGAAGGTGTCGGCCAGTCAACCCCATTGCAAAATCAAATCTGTCTATTGAGTTATGGAAAATTTGGACAATAATATATTTACCATTTATTCAAACATTGTTGAAAAAAAATCCTTAAAAATGTACTGTATTACTTTAGCTTGATTATCAGTTTCGACAGATCACCCTGAAAAGAGTGGGGTCAGGGAATCAGTTAAAGGAGATTTTTTACAACCTTTAAGTATATAAACACATTGAAAATTTTATCATTCTTTCAAAATCACATCACGAGTGATAAAACCTGATTGTAAAAACATAATTTTCTAGTATTTTCGAAAGAGTATTAACAACAAAAGATTGATCCAATATCAGAGCAATCAGCAACTATTACTCTCAAATCACAAATATATTTCGACTGAAACTTGCACCACTGTTTGTACAGAAAAGCTTATCAGAAAAAACACGTACACGTTAAACATACACAAATTTTATTGTGCCAACGAAACTAATAATACACTATATAAGAGCATGCCTGTAACAAAATCATTAATTTCGGGAACTGGTAGATGAGCACCCAGACCACTCACGCACCTCTGCGCAGGTTAGAAATGGGGATGATCATAGGTAGTAGGTGGTCACGTGCAACGTTGATGGGGAAAATCTGAGTTCATCCTTCCCATGTTTCTTTTCCCGGGGCTGAGTTAGGTAAATGTGGGCCAAAGCTCACGTGTCAAATATGACAAGTAGACCCAAGTATGATGGACGAGGAAGCTTATTGGGCCCCCATTAACCTGGATTTTGAATATGTAGGGCCCACATAATGCAATAGCGCCACCTACCGACAAGTGAGTGAGGGGTGCCCTCATGACATTCGTCAACTTGCATTAACCAACTTTATCGAAAGAACATGAATTACATGAAGAGCTTTGAATTCCATAGTGCCAATGTATCTATACATATTTTTTACACAATGGTTACGGGTTTCATGTCGATTAGGTGATCAACATAGAATGGGAATATTGTCGCCAGCCATTTATGTAAAGGCACTTCAAACTCGGGCATACATTGACATCTATGTTTTTGCCATATGTACGATAATATAGACGTGGAATGAATCGATAATACGTTAATGTGGAAATTGGATTGGATGAGTTAAAATCCACAATACATCCACCATGGACTAATGGTTTGAATGGGCTTATCTATACCCAGATAAGTGACAGTGGTCTCTTTGGATAATATTGTTGCTATGTATAGTGAACTGAGATGTATGTACATGCTTAGCGCACCAACAGGTAGCATCAGAATTGATGGTTCGGATAAAACTTGACAATGTTGTGACTTTATTTGTGTCCTTTTGAATGTGTAAGCGGCCATTTCACGGGAAATTCTCACACCGGCCAAAATGTATGGCAAAGCCCAATGAGGCAAAAACTTTATTTGGACTTTTGGAGTGGAGGGGATATGGTGATCCCAACTCTCAAGTGGTCTCAAAGAAGAGCAATTCTAGGCAGCTTGGGTATTGCTCCTTGGCTTGTTGTTTGAGGAGTGAATTTTACATTTTTATCCCCCTTTTTAAACACTTTGAAGGGGAAGAGCAAAAATGTAAAATTGGCCTCGTAGACAACAATACCCAGGCTGCCTACAATTTCTGCTCAAAGAATGATATTGATGTCGAAAAGTTCATGATTTGACATTTATAAAGTGATAAAAGGATTTTCCCTTCTGGTTCTATGGGCCATAAATGAGTCTAAGCCATGTAATGGAAAATTAATGAGATGTCTTTTGAAATTATTGAAGTGTACACCTTTAAGTTTTGGGCCATAGTATAATTGACTGGGCCGAAGTTCTAAACTTTTTACATCATAATTTTCGTACCCCACTCCTCTAACAAAATAAATAAATCAAAATCAAAATCAAATCAAACAAAACCAAATCATGGTAGTGAAATCAAATCAAGACATGATAACCTTTACAAGTAATTTTTGGGAATAATATTAGTAAGAAAATACTTAGAGAGGGAAATCTTTCTTTCTTTGAGACCCACGACCATAGAACTTAAAACTATTTCGATCGGTATGTTTTTAGCCCAGAAAACATTACAAATAGCAATCATTCCCAGCCCAAATATATAAAACTGAGCCCAAGCCCAAGGAAACCATCCCAAACCCCTAAACCTTCAAATATTTTCACTATTTTCTTGGTTTTTCAAGAAAAAAAAATTAAATTCGCCCTAACAATGATATGCCATGTTGAGGGTGTGTACAGTCGGTTTTCAATAAAAATCGACAACCAAATTAAAATATGTCAGTTTAGGTGTCTTGTGAACTAGATCGAACCGACATATTAAGGAAACCGAACAGAATCAACCATGACATATTCCTAATCGAAAATAGAATCAAACCTAAATTTTCATACGGTTAACTAACTATAACCAAAACTTGGCAATGTCTCTACAATGCATCAAACAGAGCGGTAAAGTTTTGATGAAAATGAGCGACGAGTCCAATGTCACATAGACGTTGTAGTAAAAAGCAAAAATTGTGGATGCACATAGTGTCTGCCCTCAACAAAACAGAGGGTCCCCAATGCTGGCCTATCTTGTACTTTGCCCTCTCTTCTGTTTCAAGCAAATTAGGGTTTCACAATTTGTGAAATTTTAGGATTTATATTGTCCCATTTCATTAAAATGTTTTCATTTTTATTCTAATTGAGGGTTTTGCACATTTTTTTGTCTTCTTCTCCATTAATCATGTTGTCTCTTGCGGAAGCGGAACAACAATTTGTGTGAAACGGTGAATCATTGTGTACAAATGAACAACCGTATTTGTAAATAGTTTTAAATATGTATACGCTATTGTACACACATAACATAGAAGACAAAAATTTTACGTAGTGCGGCAAGTTTGCCTGTATCCACGGGACGTAGGCAAAGAGAACAACTTCCTTGTTTAGATCGAATAAAACAAATGGAAAATCTCCTGCATAAAAATGTGTCTAAATGACACCTCACATACGCATGATGCATATATCACAAACACACACATACACTCTCTCTCTCACACGTACAAAAGGGAAATAATACATGACAAGAGAATTGTTCACAACTTGAGGATGATTTCTCAAACAATCGACATTGGTCCTTTTATAAGTGAAAAAGGCTATGGAAGTGAGGCGGTGATAGATTCCATCACCTTCTCCTCCCTTACAACAATCTTCTTTATTCTTCATGATCCATCTTCTGATCCAACTCATACACTCAGTCAACAAGTTCAGCTGATTCATTGATTGTTGCCAACAACTTCCAGATCACAAATTCAAAGGTGTGGAGGCTTTTACCATCTTCTACAACTTGACAACAAGCCTAATTCCACAGGTTTTGTTCTTCTATCTTTTTTCCAAATCTATTTTTAACCAATTCTACATCTTGGTGAAGATCACAAATCTGAGCCGATCGCAACAAATAGGAACAAAAAGATGTCAACTCTTCAAAACACAGACACAAACTTCAACTCTTCAAACACACTCATATGTGCCATACACCCGAAGTTTTCATCCACCAAAACGTGCCCAAGCTAACAAACCAACTCCACCTTGGCTAGGCTAGAGTTTATAAAAAGACTTTTTAGAAATACAGTGTGCACAAACTTTCATATTGCATATCATCATATCTTCTACCAAATGTTTCTCCAACAACTTGTGCAGAACCTTCTCACCTTTACTACCTGCGCAAATGTCAAACCCACGACTTATCCGTACAAACATTCTTATAGTTATCAGTAGCTCTACCAGAAGCAACATCCAGATGACCATCTTGTCCACCAAATTCAACTTTTCGATTACCTGTAAAAGTACTCCCCTACAAGAAGTACACGTTATCATTTTGAACAACTTTATCAACAGAAGGGCACCAAAAACGATCTTTATCATTTCGTAAACTATGCCACAAATGGCCTAGTCGAACCAGGACTCCAGTACTATAAATAAGACATGAGGTTCGTAAGCTAAGGTACACTACAAATTCCCTATTTACAGCATTACGCCTTCCTCAGATTAGTGTCTGACTTTAGCATCGGAGTGTCATCGGCCACCACAATAGTGGTTTGTGGCTCACGTGCATTCCTTGTGCAGGTCAGCAGGTTAAGGTCAAAGCAGGGAGCGAAAATCGACTTCCTGAAACATAAGAGAATAAACTAACCAACGGTATAAAAAGCTGTGAAAATGATTAGTATATTTATGCAATTTTATTGTCGTGTTTCTCTAGCTAATTTTTCTGTATTAATCTCTGGAAACCAAAGGCATTGTTTGGTTGTAAAGATAAAGTTAATAAAAACCATGATAAGGATTAGCTATTTTTTATCCCCCCATTAATAAATTCATGTATATATATATTTAGAGATGGAGAAAAGTTGGATGAAAGAGAAAAATAGGTTTTCTGAAAAGTATACAGAAGGTGTTGACAAGTTTATAGAGTTTGCACGTTTCATAGCAGATGAAGGTGATAGGATTCGATGTCCGTGTCGTGATTGCAAAAACATATATTTGAAGACCACAAATATGGTGAAAAATGATTTGATCATAAATGGGTTTGATCGTAGTTACACTCGATGGGTATATCATGGAGAAGAGTGTGTATCACTACCATTTAATGAGGCTACTCATGTCAATAATGATCATGTTATGTCAGAAGATGAAAATGATGATGATGAATATTTGGATGAAGATGTTGACGAGATGCAAGAAATTTTAGGGGATGTTTATAGGGGAACACTTGGGGACATTGATTTTGGAGAAGCATCTACTGGTGATGATATTCAATTAGGCGACATGACGTCAAAAAAGTTTAATAAGTTGTTGGGTGATGCGCAATGTCCACTTTATCCTGGTTGTGAAAAGTTCTCTAAGTTGAATTTCATTGTGAAATTGTATCATTTGAAGACAATAAATCGGTGGAGTAATAAATCAATGGATATGTTGCTTGACTTATTGAAGAAAGCATTTCCTTTTGGAGAAACATTACCTGAATCACATTATGAGGCGAAAACCTTATTGCGAGATTTGGGAATTGGCTATAATTGTATACATGCATGTAAAAATGATTGTGTATTATTTTGGAAGGAGCATGATGATGCAGAAATGTGCCCTAATTGTGGTGAATCTAGGTGGAAGTCTAACCTAGCTAGGGGTTAGAAAATTCCACAAAAGGTGTTGCTTCCCTTAAAATCGAGACTGCAAAGGTTGTTCATGTCATGCAATATAGCTAAAGATATGAAATGGCATAAAGAAAAACATGTTTCTGATGAAAATGCTTTGAGGCATCCCGCCGACGCTGAAGCTTGGAAAGAATTTGACAATGAGCATGATTGGTTTGCACAAGATTCTAGAAATGTTCGTCTTGGGTTGGCAACAGATGGTTTTAATCCATTTGGTAACATGAACACTTCTTACAATATGTGGCCAATAGTACTTACCCCATACACTTTTACCACCTTGGATTTGTATGAAAGATTCATTTTTCATGATGAGTTTGCTTATTCCAGGACCCAAAGCACCCGGAAATAATATTGATGTGTATTTACGATCATTAATCGATGAGTTGAAAGAATTATGAGAATATGGTATACGGGCATATGATGCATCAATAAATCAACATTTTCAGCTGCATGCAGCGGTTTTATGGACAATAAATGACTTTCCTGCGTATGCAAATTTGTCTGGGTGGAGCACAAAAGGGAAGTTGGCATGTCCTACATGCAATAGTGAGACATGTTCACTAACATTGAAGCACGGAAGAAAATTTTGTTACATGGGTCATCGTCGTTTTTTGCCAACTAATCATAGTTGGCGAAAAAAAACCATGACGTTTGACGGTAAACAAGAACGTGGGTTACCACCAAAAAGGTTATCTGGGGAAGATGTATTAGAGCAGCTGAGTAACATTAGAGAGGTTAAATTTGGGAGGGTGTCACGTTTGAACAAGAGGAAGCGCACTGAAATGGAGCTTAATTGGACAAAGAAGAGCATTTTCTTTGAGTTATCGTACTGGCACACTCTCAAGTTGCGACACAATTTGGATGTCATGCACATTGAAAAGAATATATACGAAAATGTATTAGGAACATTGATGAACATTGAAAAAAAAACGAAGGATAATGTTAAGTCTCGCATGGATCTAGAAGCAATGGGTTTAAGGAAAGAGTTGCACTTGCAACCACGTGGTGATTCTTATGTTATGCCACCTGCATGTTACACATTATCTAAAGTTGAGAAAAGGAGTTTGTGTGACTGGTTAAAATCAGTAAAATTTCCTGATGGCTATGCTTCCAATATTTCTCGATGTGTAAATGTCGAGACTTGTAGTTTATCAGGCATGAAGAGCCATGATTGTCACGTCTTCCTACAACGGCTACTTCCAGTTGCAATCGTGGCTACTTACGCAAGGATGTTAGCGATGCAGTAACTGAGTTGGGGTTATTTTTCAAGGAATTGTGTTCCAAAACATTTTGCCCAGAAGATTTATGCCAAATGGAGAAAGACATTATTGTAATCCTTTGTAAACTTGAAAGAATATTTCCTCCATCATTTTTTGATGTTATGGTCCACTTAGCCATTCACTTACCTCAGGAAGCAAAGCTTGGTGGACCCGTTCAATATCGATGGATGTATCCAACTGAAAGGTGATGTGTATTCCATATTATCACCTAGTGCATTTTTTATATCCATTGTATTTAATGGATTCTTTGTGTGAACAAATTCCTTCACACTCTTAAACAAAATGTGAGGAATAAAGCGCGTCCAGAAGGCTCAATTGTTGAGGCGTACATTGATGCTGAGTGCCTCATACCTCAGGTTCCAAGTCATTTGTTCGAAATCTAAATGATAAGGTAAGATTCTTAATTGCGTTAATTTTTATCATATCTTATATCACATATCATTCATTACAATGTGTTATAACTGCGCAGCGAAATCCAGAGACTGGCCAAGTGCCTAGTGAGATAGATCATTACAAGAATGTACATTGTCGAAAAACGGGAGAATGGGTTCACGTGTCAGCGGAGGCTAATTGGGTAAGAAATTGACTAGAAATTAAATTATATAGGTGCTTAAGTTGTATCTTATCAGCTTTTAATTGTGTTATCACAGCAAAATATGGAGCTAATGCGCAATGAACCAACACCAGATGGTACTAAAAGGAGTGAATTGAAGATCATGACTGAGGTCCTTGGGACAAAATCAGGATATGTACGTGGGCTAGGGCATGGAGCCAAGCTCATGGTAACCGCTAGATCAAGCTCCAAACGTAGTTTAATAGAGGTGAGTGCTAGTCGTAGAGCTGAAAATGCTGAAAAAGAGAATAAACAATTACGCAAACGAGTAGATGAGTTGACAGATGAAATAAGGATGAAACAAACTACGATGGAGACGGAGTTATCTAAACGGGTAGACCAAATGCAAAAGGACCAACAGAATTAGATACAAAATATGTTTCAGAATTTCATGTCAGGACATACCCAGCTGTCTGGAGCCTCGCGTCATTCACGGTAATGTTTATTTTTTCCAAGTCAAGTAAATTTTTTTTTTCATTATGTTTTGCTTCTTAATATTTGTTTGTCAAGAACATGGCAAACAAATACTGTGAAGCATTTGAGTAGTTTAATTGTGAAGCATTTGAGTAGTATATGTTAGTCGTTTAATTGTGAAGCATTTGAGTAGTATCTAAGTAGTATGAGTAGTATCTGTTAGTATTTGAGTAGTTTAACTGTGAAGCCACCTTTGCTCTCTTGTGTGGTAGTATTTGACAAGGTGGGACTCAAAGATTGAAAGGGTTCTTGAACCCATCTTTCGTGTTAGCTTTATTTCCTAGAATTATGGAATGGGATTCTCAATGAGATATAGATTACAAGATATAGACAGATTGAAAGGAGGCTGAGACTATTTTCCCCGAAAATAACACCAACAAAAGATACTATCTCAAACAAAAAAAACCTTCTCCCAACAGCTTACATAACCCTTGAATCGGACACCTTGGCACTCCATAAACACCCTACACCAGCTGAATAACAAACTTTTGATTTCTAAGATACAAACATGCACGTAACTCTCTTTTTTCTCATTGAGTTTTCTATCCCATTCCAGCAATAGTTTCACTGCACTGCAAAATATTCTTTGTTAAAATTCTAGGAAAAACTTATCAGATGTCTGGAACCAGTTAGCCAGACATTAATGGTATGCCAAGGGTCATCTATTTAGCAATCCATTGGCTAGGTGCTGGATAAAGGGATATGTACTTTTTCAACTGTTACAGGAGAATGGAAGACTGTCTTGTGCTTTACTTCTTTTACATCACAAATTTTCAGTTTGTTTTTCTAGGTTATTTCTTGCTGATGCAAGCAACTCATTCCTGCAACAATTTTTTATGTCTGTTGCGCAGTGCAGATATACCTGGTTTCATTCATGCATAAGATGCTTGCTTTGGATTCATATACTTATTCCGACCTTTCTTTTGATAACTAGTGCTATATAGTTAATTTTCACCTAGCCAAAATACAAAATGAAGGAACCGTTGTTTTTTGGTTTGCTTACGCTTGTTTCTTTAACTTCAGTAACATGTTGAATTCCTTCCTTATCTTCCCTGAATTTTGTTTTTTCATTTATATTTTGCAACTGTACTCAATAGTAACTGCTTTTTCTTTGTTATGATAAAATCCAATTTGAATGCAGGTGGTTCCTTGTGCGATATTAGCCCTTCTCACTCTTTGTTTAATTTGTCTATATCTTGTAATGTATATCTCATTATCTCCGGATTATTAGCTGCAGCCAATATATTGAGCAACGAGTTGTGGGGCTCCAACTCATCGTGCCACAATGGAAGGTCATTACCAGGATAGAAGTTCCTTGTCACTCCCTCGGAGTTGATAATAACAGTGCGAACAACACCTCCACTTGCACCATCTCTAGCGATGGCAAGGGACACTGCCTTCACGACCAGTTTCTCAGCTTCATCTTTAGTCATTCCTTATTTCCATGCTTGATCAAAGAATCCATATAGGTAGCTAGAGCTAGACCCTCCAATGGCAAAAGGGCTCTCCAGAATTGTCCCTCCAAGAGGCACTGAATATATTTTGCCTCCTTCATACTTGTCCCACCCCCAACTATCATACCTGTCTGAAGCATAGTCTTGTTGTTGTATGACAAGACTATTGTGTGCTGATTTGTGGAGTATGACAACATAGTCTTGTGCTATTTGTGTGCTGATTTGTGTGCTGATCTCTGAAGCATAGTCTTGTTGCTGTATGACAAGATTATTGTGTGCTGATTTGTGGAGTATGACAACATAGTCTTGTGCTATTTGTGTGCTGATTGTGTGCTGTATTGCGTGCTGATTTGTGAAGCATAGTCTTGTTGCTGTATGACAACAACTTTGACAGTGGCTGGCTGGCTCAACTGTATTGTGTGCTGATTTGGTTGTCCAACATGCTTACCATATGAGATTTGTTTGTCCAACATGCTTACCATATCTTTTGGCTGATTGAAAGATTGTTTTATTTTCAGAGATGAGAGCAATATTAATGGAGTCGAGGAGAGCGACAATGATGAGAACCACTAGAAAAGATATTATTGTTTGAAGAAAGTACACCTCGAAGTCTCCTAGCTACTCAACCAAGTTGTGGGTGTTGTTTAGCATGCATATGCCGAAGAACTTTTGAATTCCACTATGACGGAATTAATATTTACTTGATTTTTAGAAATTATTTATTAAATTTTAATTGATACGAAGTTTGTAGGATTGTTAGTGGAGCCTAAATATTGTTTTGATGATTATATTGTTAGACTTAATTTTCAAGATTTGTTCTATGACAGATTCGGTTAATTTTTGCATAAGATTGTTGATAAAATATCCAATGTTGGTTGAAGAGTAGTCGAACAATTTGGCGACAAAAAATTGAAGGAAAATTTATAACCAAATCATTCCTTGATTAAAGTAGTTTAACATGTTTTTTAAAGACAATTTTCCTGGGTATAAAACCAACAATTTGTCGTGGTATTAAACTATTTCTGATGAAAATTATGTTGGTATTCATTAAATTTTCCTACAAAATTTTCTTCGAAAATGTTCAACTATTTGTTGTTTATCCTAAGCCTTTTTCAAGGAACGTTTCATGGTTAAATATGTTAAACATTTATCAAGGAATAATGTTTTCTTGATGAAAGTATATTGTTTAGCTACAAAATTGTGTTTCCTTGGTATATATGCTTATGTGTTTATCAACAATTTTTTTCTTGGTATAGGTAAATACCTCTTCCCACAAAAATCACCCTTGGATTTACGAACCCTTTTCTGCAACAAAATGAATCGTTGGTAAAGATGTTTGATTTTTAACAACGAATTTCCTTGGTAATTACTAACGATACCTATGAAAACTTTCGTTGATATACATGCATTTTACCAACGAAAAAGTTCTATGATAAAGGTTGTTACCTTTGCCAACGCCAATTTTCCTTGATGATTTAAGATTTTTCAAGAAAAAATTCATAAGTAAATAAAATAGTTTTTGCAACAAACAATTTGTTGGTAAATAAATTTGATTTTTACCAACGAATTTCCTTGGTAGTTGTTAGTATTACCAACAAAATATTTCCTTGACTTAGCATCCCTTTTACTAACAAAAACTGTAATTCCTTGGCAAATACCTTTAGCTACGGGGATGCCTCCAGGAACCCACCAACGAATTTTTTCCTTGTTAAAAATATTTTTCAACAAAATTTTGAGCTTTGTCAAGGATATTTTTTCTTGAAAAATGCCTTAATTGTTATAGTGATTGTGGTTCAAGGTATGTTGAAAAGCAAGTGTGGGGGAAGGACCTTATGGTGGATAGTTCAAGAAGAAGAGTTGCAAAAAAAAAAAAAAAAAAAAAAAAAAAAAGTGGTACAAAGTTACAAAAGGGATACAAGCCCTTGTCTATATTCATTCAATAAAAGTGGTACAAAGTTACAATACAGATAGTCGAGTTCTTTTCATTTTCAGTATATACAAAATAATGGCCTTCATTATCAGTAGGCCACCTCTTCTTTTTCCTACTTATGTCTTGAACTATGTGATTCCTTGCTAATGTCTTTAATCTTATTACATGCTTTCACTACTTCTTTAAGCCCTTTGTAATTTTCTTATCCGTTCTTTCTCTTCCCTTGACCCCTTGGCCCCATTACAACCTGAATTAAGACCTTTTGATTGAGTGTGTTGTGCAATGTCACGACGTGGAGATTTGAATGAGGTATGAGCATATGGTGTTACTAATTCTTGCATTTAAGTAGTAGCATTCCTTCTATAAATCATATATCTGAAAAAAAATAAAAAAAAATAAACATGTCAGAAAATGCATTTTCTTGTTATATCATATGTGAGCTATTTGTTTCTCTTTTACATCAATCCTCTCACATATAACTTGAATAGAAAAAGCGATTTTACCAAACAATCAGTGAAAAAGAAAAGAGTGCATCCAGTGAGATTTTTGGATTAATTCTTTTTGGCATGTGTGAGTTTTACCTGTTGCATGGATTGAATTAATTGTGAATTTTTATATATCATTGCTATGAACGCATATTAGTTTTCGAATGATGTGGATTTAATCTTGTGCTTATAAAGAATCTTAATATGTCATGATCCGATGAAAATCTCTTAGACATGCAAATGTTGGAAAGTATAGATTTAGTCATTTGAGTATTTTATTTTTGTTTATTTGATTTGCTTGAGGACTAGCAAAATATAAGTGTGGGGAAATTCGATAGGAGCATAATTATGCTATTTTAGTACCATATTTTTATATATAATTTTGGCTATTACCTATGGTACTAATTGTTATTTTTGTGTTTGTATAAGTTTCCAATAACAAGATTCCAAAATAGAAGCTAAGTGAAGCAAATTGGCAATTTAGAAATACTGATTGCAAAAGGAAACTACGCAAAGAAGGAAACCAAGAAGAAAACAATTATAAAAAGAACATACTTAGTTATTTGGAGATCACGCTTGAAACCACAACAAGCCGTCACCCATCCACAACCACGCATCCCTCATCGCAGCCCGAAGCCTCCATACTGCCATCGTCCCAATCACATCCCTCATCGCAATCATAAAGCATGGTATTAAGTTGTGTGCTAGTAAAATCGTGCATCACCAACATCAGCTTCTCGCTCAAAGCTTCTGCTTGCTTGGTACTCAGATTTGATGCATTTTCAACCCCTGCTAATCGCAGGTGGTCCCTCTCCCAGCTGGATACTCCGGCCTTCGCCCTGGTAGGCTGATCAGGTTTTCGATCCTCCCTCACTGGAGCAGACCGTTTGGAAGCCAGCGCGAGACCTCTTCGAGCTCACAAAGGAAGCGAGCGTCTCGGAAAGCCCCTCCATGTTAGATAAAGTTGGAGCCTTAACTTTAGAAGTCTTCCTCTTTTTGGAAGGGTCTCCACCTTCAAACTTAACCTCCGACGTTTGAAAAAGAGTGAGGGCCACATGCCAGTCAGCCCACAACCCACTACAGCTGAAGTTAGTAGAACATATAACTTCCTCCACATTCATCTTCGGCATGTCGCGAAATATTTTCATAGTGTCTTGCTCCTATAGAGAAAGAGGATTGGTGGGGAACCTCCCTACAAATAAACACGTGCATGATCAGCATACACCCGATGCAACGAAATCAAAGGGTGTAGCTATACTTACGAAGTGGCTTGAACTCCCGCTCAAGCAAACGACTGTTGAAGTTGAAGTACTTCGGATCTGAATGAGCCAAAAAGCAATATTTCTGCCAGAAGTTGAAGTCATCTGACAACTTCCTGAAGCAGGACAACAACATCATCTTGCAAACTGCGTGATCATTCAGCCTAGAAGAAGTCAACAACGGGATCGCCCGCGGAGTCACGTGGACACCAACATCCTTTGCTCTGATCAAAATAAGAATGATGATCCTATACCCATTGGGTACCAACTGGGTAGAAGGGATTCCAAGGAAATCCAAAAAACCCCAAATCTTGTCAAGAACAGGAAAACGAACTCCAGTTTGAAGTATCCCATGGTGCAATGCAAACAGACGAACCCTTCCGGATGAAACATCAGCATCTAATCATCCTTTAGAGCATAAAATGGTAGGTCCTTGGGGACCTGGACGCCTTTCGGAGTTCGTCAAGGCCTGACTCGGAAGTCGACTTATCTTTGAAAAACTGGAGGCCCTTAGCTAAAGTCTCATCATCAAGATGGTTTTGGTGAGCCACGAAAAAGGTGAACAAGTTTTCAATCAAAAGATGAACAAAGCAGAATCTCTAAAGGCAAAAAAAAGGAAGAGTCAATCTCCGTAGAAAGGAAGATCTAAATAGGGATTGGTTTTCCGCTTCTTCCCACTGAACCGACGCACACTTAATTAATGAAGCGTGCAGCTCAAGAAATGATTCAGACTCGATCATCATGAGCGGCGTATCTTTTCAAGAAGTGACTTAGTGAACCGATGCAACGACCCACTAACCCCGGGGGAGTAGCTGATGATACACCAAAATGCTCTCTCTTCAACATTGTACACATGTCATGATGATCTCGAGAAATAATAGGCCCAAGCGTCAGCCCAACACCGATCCGTCCTAAGTGGTTCCAAGCTCACATAATGCAGTCCGTCAGACGGACCCAAATCATTACAGCCTACTAAGCCCACGCATCTCACAGCTATCCTCAATGCTCGTAAGCCCTGCTAAGTCAAGTATCTCAAGGATCAACTTCGGACAGGCAAGACAACAACACTTTGTTTCCAACTAGGAAGCAAATACCAGAGTATATGTCAAACATAGAAACTTCTATCTATGACTACTCTCTGATTGAAAACTATCTCCCGCGTGTCTAGGAGCACAAGGCTAACATGGAAACTTCCCTTCACATCACAATTCCTAATTAGATAAAGATCTCCACGAAAATTTTCTTCTCTAAACTACGCCACCGATGGCATGGTCGGACCGGGACTCAAACACTATAAATAAGACATGAAGTTGGTAAGCTAAGGTACGCTAAAAATTCCCTGTTTACAGCATTATGTCTTCCTCATATCCATGTCTGACTTTAGCATCGAAGTGCCATCGGCCACCACAACGGTAGTCCGTGGCTCATATGCGTTCCTTGTGCAGGTCAGCAGGTCAAAGTCAAAGCAGGGAGCGAAAATCAACTGCATCACCTATGGACTTTGAGATCATTCCTCCTGAATTCATAATTGAGCAATGCCTTAGCAACCTCATCATAATTCAACACTTCTTTTCCCGTTAACAAAGTTGTAACGAGATGTTTATATTTTTTAGGAAGGAGATTTAAAATGCACAAAGCCTTATAATTTTCTAGAGCATCTTTTTAAAATTCAATATGTCGGCAATAAGCTTTTTGAACTCATCCAAGTACTTAGACAACTAGGGTTTCTTATTCATAAAAAACTGCTTTGTGAGGAAGAGCTTATTATGGATGCTCTTCGTCATGTACTTGTCTTCCAACCTTTTTCAAGATACTTTAACGAATATCTCCTTCATAACGAAGTAGTTTTGCTTATTCGCTAAACACAACTGTATTGACCTGCATACTTGTCGATTCAGCTTGTTCCATTCTTCTTCTCTCATGGTCTTCGACTTACCTCCTAAACATCCGCCAAATTTTCCTTTTGCCAACACATCTAGAACTTCGCATTACCACATTCCAAAGTTATTCTTCCCATTGAACTTCTCAACATCAAACTTGCCAACTATAGCGATAACCATATTTGATCCATAATTTGACAGATCTGACATATTTTTCACCAACCACCAATTCATGCACCTTCAAACTAACCAAAAAAATAATCATCGGCACTGATACCAATTTGTTGTGCCTTGCGAAAGCAAAACAACAATTTGTGTAAAACGGTGAACAATTGCGTACAAGTAAACAATACCGTATTCATGAATAATATCAAATATGTATACGATACTGTACACACAGAACAATGAAGATAAAAAATTTACGTGGTTCGACAAGTTTGCCAACGTCCACGAGGCAAAGAGAACAACTTCACTATTGAGATCAAATAATACAAATGAGAGTCAACATAAAAATGTACGTGTCTAAATGACTAGAGAATTGATCTCAACTTGAGGATCTAAGGATGATTTCTCAAACAAGGAACCTTGGTCCTTTTTATAGGTGAAATTGCGGTGGAAGTGAGACAGTAGGTGTGAGCGGCGATGGATTCCATCACCTTCTCCTCCCCTCCACAATCTTCTTCATTATTCACGATTCATTTCTTGATCCCGCTCATACACTCAGTCAACAAGTTTGGCTAGGCCATTGATTGTTTGCCAACAACACTAGCTCACAAATTCAAAGGTGGTTGGTGGAGGCTTCCACCGTCTTCTACAATTCGCCGACAAGCCGAATTCCAGTATGTTTTGTTCTTCTCTCTATTTCTAAACCTAATTTTCAATAAATCAATCTCAAATCAATGTTATGGTTTTGGGTTTCAGTTGAAACAAGCTGTTATCCATCAATAAGTGAATACATTTTTTTTTTTGTGTGTGTAATCAATGTGATTTCACCCCCGTTTCTTCTATTCAATTAACGAGGTTTATTCTATTATCTAAGTTGCATACTAAATTGATGGTCTTTGCTTATGAACTAAATGTTTGGTATTATTTAGAGTGAACTGTACAAAGTGATGACAAAAAACACGCCTTATGTACATGCGCCTTTCAATTTTTGTATTTACTGAACTACCCATCCCACGCGACTCACAATTACTTTCAATTTCACACAATTACTTTTCTAACTCTATTTTCTTCCTCCTCCTCCACTTCCACCCTCACCACCTGCAACAAATCACACACTCCCCAATTACTCTCCCTCATTCCCTCTTCTTCATCCTCATCCACTTCAACTCACACCACTTGCAACAAATCACACACAATTACTCTCTCTCACTCCCTATTCTTTCTCTTCCTACACTTCCATCCATCCCACCTGCAACAAATCACCCCACAAACTGAACCATTGAAACAAAGAAAAATGAAGGTTAACAATGGTTGATCGTGGATGGAGCAAGGTGAATTTGATCTGAATTTTTGCACTCTCTGACTTGGGCCTGAATTTGGGTCTAATGGCTGATTGAAGATGAAGATTGGGTTATTGAAATCACCCTAATTGAATATATTTGGTTTACAATCAAACCACAATTCAGTCCACGATGATACTGACAACCGTGGAAATAGGAAGGTAAGCGAATATGAAACATAGAAGAAGAGTGATGGAGGCGGTGATGGTTGTTATTCTGTTGATTAGAGATAGGGCTGAACAAAAAATCGATCAAACCGATTAAATCAATTGAACCGATCAAAACCGAACCAAATTCTGTTCGGATCGGTTTTAAAAAATTCAAAACCGAAGTGGTCGGTTCGGTTTTCGGTTTCTATGTGATTTTAACCGACCAAACCGAATATATATAATAAATAACATATATTTTATATATAAATAATATAATATGTTTAAAATAATCGATCGGTTCGGTTTTGGTTTGATTTTAGTCGGTTCGGTTACGGTTTGCATAAATTAGAATCGGTTCGGTTTCAGATCGGTTTTGTTAATAGTCGGTTTGGTTTTGCTTTGAAAATTTTAAAACCGACCTAAATCAGTTCGGTTCACGATTTAGGTGAAAAACCAAACTGATGATTCAATTTTCAACCCTAATTAGAGATGATGTAGCGTAGAATGGAGACTTGGCCATAGCATGAACACTATTGGCATCTGCAAGTGATGAGAAAAGTTGATAACAAGTGATGGGAATAATTAATGTTTTGGATACGAAAGTTCTCTGTCTATTAATATGCGTGTTATAACAGGTTGGACGGCACAACCCTAATTTAAATAATAATGGGAATAAAGTGTGTTACCCTAATTTAAATAATATGCGTGTTATAACAGGTTGGACGGCACAACCCGCACCGACAAACTGGTGTCGGACCCTAATTGGGCCGAGAGTTTTAATGGCGAAAACCGCCATGGAAACCGTCTCTTAACATTTACAACCCCCGTCACTACTAATTCCATCAATTTGATGCTCATCCGTCGAATCTTCACATCTTTCACTCCCACCCACCTTCAATTTCCAAAACTCTCCATTTGAACCCACATCAATTTCATATCTCAAAGAAGAACCTTTCGATCTTCACCTTTAATGGCAGATAACAAATTAAAACCTCCAGCAACTCCTTTACCCCCTGTAACAGCCGATAAGGAAGTGGTCTTCGGAGCTCTTGAAACCGCTCTGGGTTCTTCATTCAGTTCAAGTCCTCTATCACCACCACCTGAGAAACCTCTCGTAATTGTGATCAGTGGAACTAGTGGGGTCGGCAAAGATGCTGTGATCAAGAGATTACGCGAAGTTCGTGAAGGAATTCATTTTGTTGTCACGGCTACAAGTCGAGAGAAGCGAGCAGGTGAAGTAGAAGGTAAAGATTACTACTTTGTTACAAAAGAACGGTTTCTTTCAATGGTAGCAAAGAATGAAATGTTAGAATACGCTTTAGTTTATGGAGATTATAAAGGTATTCCGAAACAACAGATTCGGGAGTTTATGGAGAAAGGGTTTGATATTGTGTTGAAAGTTGATATACAAGGTGCGGCGACATTGAGGTCAGTTCTTGGGGATTCCGCAGTTTTTATATTTCTAGTGGCGGAGAGTGAAGAAGCTCTGGTGAAAAGATTGGTGGAAAGGAAGACGGAGACGACTGATAAACTTCTTCTGCGTATTACTACAGCCAGGGAAGAGGTGAAACATGTGAAAGACTTTGATTATGTGGTGGTCAATGCAGAAGGGAAGTTGGAGAATTCCGTGAAGTTGATCGAGTCGATTATCGATGCTGAGAAAGCTAGAGTTAAGCGAAAGAATGCTGTGATCTAGTTATTTGAGAGGTTAGCTATTAAATGATCTTCTCTTTGCTTAGTTTGGTATGTTATGATAATTATAATGCTTATTAGTTTTATCTATGTACATTTTGATTACATCTTGTTTCAGTTTTTTATGAAAATTTATGTTGGAAGTTGGAGATATCTTGCTATGGTGATTCAAAATAGTTGAATTTATTGGTTAGATGGGAGCGTGATCAGTGAGAAACTTGTGAGAATGAAGCATTTAAGATTTTGTAGTTTGATTACATGAAAGAATGATAGAATCTAAAGATATATTGCTTAAGTGAATGAAAAAAGACTTGGCATTGCATTACTCAGGTCCATCTTGGAGTTAACTGATGTGTTACCTTGTTGAATTCGGTCCAGTTCTACCTCTCTGATATGGTTCTTTCTCATCTTTGTGCTTGGTAGCAGTTTTAGGGACATGAAAGGGAAGAGATATAATATGGAACTCCTAGATGGACTCCCCGGGGTTTAGTCTATAGCCTGGTATAAATGGAAATGGTTGCATCTTGTACAAACATTCGAGAGGTCTTTTGTTATTCTTAGGGAAGGTCTCCATCACAAGATCAGTTGCTCACATTCATTAGTTGTTTTGCAGCTTTTGAACTTTTGCGAAATTAAAAAACCTTCTTTTGTGAGACTAAGAAATATGGAATTTCACTTCTGAAATTTGAAGAGGTTAATTTCGCTAAGCTTATGCACACCCACATAGATTTCAATATGGCTTAAGTGTTGGTGTGGAACCTCCTAGCAAATTGAACATGAAGATTCCCAATAACAAACCATAAGATAAGAGAAATTGAAAGTATATATTTTTAAATTCAATCATAATCATAGATTACAAAAATAAATAATTAATCAAAAGGTTGTAAATTTGTACTTATACTACTTTACCAATTAATCAAATGAATTTAATTTGTATGTATGGTTGATGAAAGAACAACTCATCCACTGGGGAAATGAATGAATGGGAGGATGATGGAAATTGTAGGCAAAATAAGTATTCATTAATGGTATTGTATTTACAGTTTAACTTTAGCAGTTGATGATATTGATTGTATTGGAGTCGAGTGGAAGGGTGCTCTACTGATCTTCGCAGTCGCCATCCAGAGACAGAGATAGACCTTGTCGATCGCTGCCATTGTTGTCTTCTCTTATACCTTATGATCTTCTTTCTTCTTTTGTGTTGCGAATCGATCGCAAGTTCAACCTTTCATCAACTTCGCTCTTTTTCTTCTCTGAATATTTTTCACCTTTTTTCTTCTTCTTCAGTCTGCTTCTCTCGTCTTCTTTTGGGTTTTCTTCTCTCTAGACGATCGAACAGATACAGTTGCGAATGGGATGGGATCGATTATGGTGAGTTACTTCATTTTATTTTATTTTTTTAATATATGGTGATAAATAGGCGATTTGGATAGACCAATTTATTGGTGACTCGCAGGTTTCTCGCCAATTTATTGGTGACCGCTAAACCCAACCACTACATACCCAATTCGTATCGGTCACCCCCGATGAACGATTTTGTGTCAGGGGGCCTTCTTCGCCCTCCACCTAAGCTGCGCAAGAAAGGCCCAAAGCCAATCCTAGGGAACAGTAAGCTTCATAGGGTCTTTCTGTCTAGGTGCAAGAAGTCTGCATCTTCACAGACCTGTCTATTTCACCGAGCCTCTCTCCGAGACAGTGCCTAGATCGTTACGCCTTTCATGCGTGTCAGAACTTACTCAACAAGGAATTTCGCTACCTTAGGACCGTTACAGTTACAGTCGCCGTTCACCGGGGCTTTGGTCGCCGGCTCTCCTGTCATCGGGTCATCAACTTCCTATCAACTTGTTTCGACCTAGGATAATAAGCTCATGAGCTTGGTCTTAATTGAGAAACGAAAGAAGACTTCCATCTTCGAGCTTAGCTCAGACGTAGCTCGCTGCTTTTTGGGTGTGAAGTTTAGCGGCACATTAATAAGACAGGAGGTATCATGCTTCCCAACCATTGTGTGCTTTGCCTACAATAAGAGGAATCGATTAGTCATATGATTTTATCGTGTCCCCTTGCCAATCAACTTTGGATTCTAGCTTTGTCTAAATTTCAAGTGAGAGCAAAATTTTCCAACTCCTTTCTCGAGTGAGTAGAGCATTGGCACTCTTCTCACCTCCCTTCCAACCTTTTCTCTGTTTGGGACAGATTGATTCATGGTATGGTCTGGATTATTTGGAGTGAGAGAAACAAGAAAATCTTCAGAGATAATGGAGAGGATTTAGATAAGTTGTGTATTGATGTGAAAGAGATAATGGAAAGGATTTAGATAAGTTGTGTATTGATGTGAAAGTCACTCTGTGGCTGTGGGTCTCTAATTGAGATAGATTCAGGACATTCAGTTTAGTTTTCTACTTGTATGTTTAGTTGGAACAACATTTTCCTCTCCAGATAGAATGCTCTTTTTGTTAATCTTTTGTTTCTAGTTAGTGTTTTGTACTAATCTTTTAGCCTTGGCCTATACTGAATATAATATGATACTTGTTTTTTCTGATTAAAAAAAAAGAAAAAATTAGAAGGAAGGTAAGATGGGCAGAAAAAGATAGGGAAAAAAACCAATATTTCTTCATGAAATGGAGCAACAAAAGGAAGTGGTGCATACATCAGCCCTTTCTTAGATTCTCTTCTCCAAAATCTCCCGTGTCCCACTGGAGCTTTGGCTTAAAATGAAATAGAAAGGACATAATCTTTGCTTTATACATGTTGGACCAACATAAGGAGCACCTTGCCCCTGAGATGTGGGATCTTGATCATGGAGAAAGCTCATGCATCCATGGAAACATCCCAAGAGAAGAAACAGGTAGAGGTTTAAGAGACACTTTATGTCACCCATGCTATCCAAGAATGAGATAGGAAAGCTTACAAATCTTGTAGTCTCCATTAAGATTTAGCAAATAAAATGAATAATAAACTTCAATGTACCAATTAAAGATATTGATACATATAAGATATAGATTTGTATCCACTATGATATTTAAGGTTCAGAACATCTAATATGGAAGTTTACGAATTGTAGAAATTCATAAAAGTTGTCGACACAAGATAGTTATAAACTTACCATTTACCACGACTAGGATGTCTGGCGGATTTAAGTGTCTAACATCAAATCCTCGCAGTAAACTGTTACGGGTTGCATGTGCATGTGCTATTTGGAATTTATAGACTGAGGGCTGTCTGACATCAAGTTAATTGGTTTTTGGAATTGAGTTCGGTACAGATTAGGATGCTCAAAATGGTGTCACGTAAGTAGCTTGTGCTTTTTCTTGATGAAACACATCATGTCTACAGATGCATTTGGACACGATGGAACTTGCAAATTGTTCTTTATGTGATGCACTTACCTCGGGAAACAGCATAGTATTTTGATTATCAGAGAATGCTTATCCTTCTGAAGCTGCCTTTGTTCTTCACCAAATATGGGATCTAAGAAACACAATATCTTTGAAAAAAAATTCTGAATCTTTCAACAGAATTGTTCATTTGAAATGGGATTTATTCATTCGAATATCCAGCAACTGAATAGTAGGTTTCAGTGAGCAGATTCCAATAAGGGGAAATAGTTTTGTTCAGTCTGAACGTGCCCAAAGAAAACATGGTGATTGATGACTAATGGAGATTATATGTTTGTTAATCATGGTGCGGTTTTTTATCCCTTGTATTTGTGCACAGATTTTGGAGTGGTTGCTTTCAACAGTGATCAGATTGATCGATATTAGCACAACCCAACCATTACAAGACAGCTTCTTAGAGTGCCATGGCTGAAACATATGCTGCGGAAGGGGCAGGGAAGGACGAAGGTAGCTAAAGATAAATGATGGAAACGAGAAATTTTGCATGGTGACTATGAGCATCAAGGACCTTTTCCTATATAGCAGTAGTTCTAACTTTTGATACTGGCATAAAGGCCTATTTTCGTGAGAGTGCTTTTTGATCCCGTAATAATATAAGACAATTAGTTGCTAAAGTGACTGGCACTTCGGTTGTGTATCTCATCAACTGTTGTTATGTAGTGTTGGGGGTTACAGTTGCTCAGAAGTCCGGTATTATCCTGGTTGTTCTTCTTTATTGTTTTCTTGATTAACGAACAATGATGATAGTCCTGTTATATGATATAGTCTCTGCTTTGATGAAGAACTTGAACAAGGGATGTATGCAGATAAGGCAGGTTGACCTAATAAATTGAAACGTGTATATTTGGTTTAGATCATCCAATCACCGCCAGCTGACGAGCCCGTCACTGCCATTCACTATTCATGATTATTGAGGCAAGCTAGTAATTCAACTATCTTTGTTATTATCTTCCAGCCAGAAGAACACAAGTTTGATTTGTGTCCTTCATTGGGGCACTGGCCATTGCCCTACATTTTGTTTCTACTCTAGTTACTCGTGAAAGCTTGTGCTGAATTTGACAGTCGACACCACAAGTTGATTACAAGATGCTGTCGGCCTCGCGTATTATCTAAATGAAAAATAACACAAACGAATAAACAGAGTATTGACAACTGAGTTTGTTTACAGAATTGGGTGCTGTTAGCTTGTAGAGAAAGTTATGAGAAACAGAACTGGATTTGTATTTCATTCTCTGGAAATGTACATGAGACATTGTTTATATAGACAACTCAAGCTGTCAAAGCTAACTAACAAGTTTAGTAACAAATTAGCTAACAAACTAACATCCATAGCTAATTACAATTACTCTTAACATCCCCCCTCAAACTAAGCGTAGACACATCCACTACACTTAGTTTGTCTCTCAGCAACAAGAACTTGGAATTACCAAGAGCCTTTGTAAAGACACTCGCAACTTGATTAGCTGCTGAAATATGATGAACATGAATGTGCTTTCGAGCAACTTTCTCACGCACGAAGTAAACATCAATCTCAATGTGCTTAGTCCGAGAATGAAGAACAAGATTGGCACTAAGCATGACAGTACTCTTGTTGTCACACCAGATAATAGGAGGAGAACAACTAATCTTTAACTCAGAAAAGAGTGACTGTAACCATGTGAGTTCAGCCGTAAGAGCAGCAAGGCTCCTATACTAAGCTTCAGTGCTACTCCTCGAGACTATGCTCTGTTTCTTTGATGACCAAGAGATAAGATTGGCACCCAAATAGAGACAATAGCCAGAGGTAGACCTTCTGTCAGTGGGATCAGAGGCCCAATCTGCATCACAGTAACCAGTCAATTTAAAAGGAGTCGGATCTATATGTATTATGTAGGTCAAAAGTGGATGTAGCTTTGAGATAACGCAAAATTCTCTTCACCACTCGCCAATGTGATTCAAGAGGGTTCTGCAGAAACTGGCAAACTCGATTCACAGAGTAAGCAGTCTTAGGAGTCTTAGGTTTGGTGATGGTAACATACTGTAAAGCACCAACTATGCTTCTATACAATTGAACATCTTGAATCGGATCACTACCAGTTGCAAACAAATTTTCACCACCACTCATAGGAGTAGGTAAGCCATTTCCAAATTGCATCTTAGCACGATATAGAAGATCATTGATATACTTAGACTGCGACAAGAACAAGCCATTGGTAGTTTGCTAAACCTGAATGCCAAAAAAATAGTGAGCAAGACCCAAGTCTTTCAAGGAGAATTGAGCATTTAGTTGAAGAATCAACTGTGATACATCCTGTGGATTAGCTCCAGTGACACGTATGTCATCCACATAAACCAGAAGAAATATAAGAGAAGGAGAATGTCTGATGAACAGAGAAGAATCAAACTTAGTAGATGTAAACCCAAGCATGTGAAGAATATGTTGCAGTTTATCAAACCAGGCTCGAGGAGCTTGCTTTAAACCATACAGAGCCTTGTTGAGCTTGCAAACATCCCTAGGTCGTGAAGAATCAATGAAGCCAGGAGGTTGCATCATGTATACCTCTTCTTGTAGATCTCCATTCAAAAAGACATTATTGACATCAAGTTGAGAAACTGGCCAACCATAAGTAACGACCAGTGAGAGTATTATTCTGATTATAGTGGGTTTAACTATTGGACTGAAAGTTTCAGCATAATCAAAACCAGCCACTTGTTGAAAACCCCTAGCCACCAAACAAGCTTTGTATCTGTAAACCGATCCATCTGCATTCTCCTTGATCTTAAAAAGCCATTTACAACCAACAATGGATCTATTCTCTGGAGGATCTACCAGTGACCACGTATCGGTCCGCATTAAAGCCAAGTATTCATCTTGCATAGCAGAGAACCAATGAGGAGTTTCTAAAGCTTCAAGCAGATTGGAAGGCTCAGCTGAAGTCATGAAACCTTTAGGCTTATATACACCAGTTTTTGACCTAGTGATCATAGGATGTCCAGGTGCAGTACTAGGTGCATTAGGAGGAGCAATACTAGGTGCAGGAGGAGGAGCAATGCTAGGTGTATGGATAGGACTATGAATAGGACTGTGAGCAGGGCTATGAGTAGGACTGTGAGTAATATGAGAAGTATTTTGATGCAATACTGAATTAGAAGAAGTAACCAATGGACCATGAGGAGAAACATTACTAGGATGAGGAGAAAATAAAGTAATAGTGGCAGGAATAGATGGATTAACCAAAGTAGCCGAGGTTGATGTAGATGAACTAGGATACCACCTAGTATAAGGAAAATGAGTTTCTCTGAACACAACATCTCTAGAGATGTAAATACGACCAGTGGGGGAAATACATTTATATCCTTTATGTTGTAGGCTATAACCAAGAAAAATGAACTCAACAGACCTAAACTGAAGCTTATTTGAATTATAAGGTCTCGTATTGGGGAAACATGAACAACCAAAGACTTTTAAAGCATGATAATCAGGAACCCTGTGGTAAAACATTTCAAATGGAGAACGACCCTTAAGAACACTGGATGGAACTCTATTGAGAAGATATACTGATGTTTTAACAACTTCATCCCAGAATTTCATGGGAAGTGAAGCATGAGCAAGAAGAGTAAGAGCCGACTCAATAATGTGTCTATGTTTCCTTTCAGCAACCCTATTTTGCTGATGTGTAGTTGGACAAGCAAGTCTATGACATACTCCATGTTGATTGAGAAAGGTAGAAAATGACCTATATTCCCCTCCCCAATCTGATTGAACACATTTTATAGGAAGATCAAATTCTAATTCAACCTGAGCTTTGAACTTTAGAAAGGTTGGATATGCATCTGACTTGTTTTGGAGAAGGAAAACCCAAGTGAATCTATTGTATGCATCAATAAAATGAATGTAGTATCTGTAACCACATGACGAAGTAGTGGACACAGGACCCCATAGGTCAGTGTGAATAAGTTCCAAAGGTTTGTTATACACATCAGAGGAAGTAGAAAATGGAAGCTTATGAATTTTTCCCAAACAACAAGAAGTACACAAATCTTTATTAATAGAAGTTGGTACAATATTGCATCTGGTAAGAATTTGCTGAACAAGAGGATATGAAGGATGGCCTAGTCTGGCATGCCAAAGTGACAGATAAGATGAAAACTTAGTGGTAGTAGTATTGGCACAAGCATTATTGAATTGCAAACATGAATACTTTCTGGAATGTTGAATTGTGGACTGACTTAACAGTTTGCTGATTAAACTGCTTGTTGAATTGTGGAATGCTGTGACTAACATTGTGTACTGCTGACTTAGTAATGGAAGACGAACTGACTGGAATGCTGGGACTGGCATTGTGAATTGCTGGCTTAACAACAGAAGACCTGAATTCTGAATCAGCAAGACTCATCGATGGGAAGACATATAAACCTTTATGAAGCTTCCCTTCCAGTAAAATTTGGTGTGTGACCTGATCCTTGACAAAGCATAGATCAGGATGAAACTCAAAGAAAACACTATTGTCTCTAGCAAACTTAGAAACACTTAACAAGTTCTTAGTTAATTTAGGAATCTGAAAAACATTTTTAAGATGCAGAACTCTAGATGAATTAAAAGTATGTAAAATAGACTGACCAATATTCTCAATTGGCAGAGCAGTGCCATCCCCAACAAATAGTTGATCATTGCCATGATAAGGATTAGAAGATGTCAAACTTTGAGTGTACGGAGTGCAGTGATCAATAGCTCCAGAATCAGGATACCATCGATAACCAGGAGGTGTAGAAGCACTGCATGATGGCATCTGAGATTGTGTCTCAGCTCTCCAACCAGGATGAGATGGTTGACTAGTTGAAGCAGAGAAAACATGACGAGAAGTTGGTTGATTTGATGTGCCTGAAGGAGATGTCTGAGAGGTAGAGTTCCATGGATTAGAGAAGTTACTATCAAATCTATTGTAGCATTTGTATGCAAGATGTCCTACTTTCCCACAAATCTGACACTGAGGATGATTTGAAGGATAGCCAGATCTAGATCCAAACGTTCTAGCTCCTCTTCCAGATCCAGACTTTGCCCCTCTTGGTGAAAATGGATTGAAAGATGTTCTAGAATGAGGTCTCCAACCTTGTGAGTTTGATACAAATGATCTAGATGTGGGTTTGTATGAGGTATGAGCCATGTCTATGGTACTTGAAACATCAAGATCTTTGACATGTCTTTCAATTCTTGACTCTTGAGCAAGTAGAAGAGATTCAACTTCTGCTACACTGTAATCTTGCAACCTAGAACTCACTGATACTACAAAAGTATCATATGACTGAGGTAATCCATCGAAAATGGCATTAACATGATCTTTTGGGGAAAGTTGATGTCCTACAGATGCTAATTGATCAATGATAGACTTAAGTTTTAGTAGGTATTCATTGATAGAGAGATCTCCTTTCTTGAAGTTCTGTAGCTGATTTCTAAACTGAGATATCTTTGCAACAGTTTGAGAGTTGAAGAAGGTTTCAAGAATTTTCCAAATTTGTTCAGATGTATTGCATCCTACTAACCTTGTAAGTAGTGATTCAGTCATAGGCGATAGAAGCCATGAAAATAGGAGTTGATCTTGCTGCTCCCAGTTGAGAAACTCTGGATTAACATGATTGTTTGTTTGATCTTCATGGGAGAGAAATCTTAATGGAGTTGAATCACTCTCAATGAACTTCTGAAGTTTATGCCCTCTAATTGTTGCCAACACTTGTTGTTTCCACAACAAGTAATTGTGTTCATTCAACTTCACAGACAAAGTGTGTGTAAACACCACTGGTCTTGACTCTGTCATGGCAGAGTTAGTAAGTTGTGTAGCATTGGAAGAAGATGAATCCACCATTACTGCTGGGAGGAATTGAAGTGAAGAGGGAAAAGAAAAGGAACCTGACAATGCTCTGATACCATGTTAGCTTGTAGAGAAAGTTATGAGAAATAGAACTGCATTAGTATTTCATTCTCTGGAAATGTACATGAGACATTGTTTATATAGACAACTCATAGCAATGCCAAGCTATCAAAGCTAACTAACAAGTTTAGTAACAGATTAGCTAACAAACTAACATCCATAGCTAATTACTTTTAACATGTGCGGATTGGAACAGCAGAGTCGGCTCATTCCATTTCACAATTAAAAGCTTGGGTGCTGCTAATGATGCACATCTTATGGCCACTCTCACAGTGCCTCCTTTCGTTGAAGAAGAAATAGTGATCCCCAGTTTCTCCAAGGACCATTAACCCCGAGGGGCAAAAAGTAAGAAACCCAATGAGTGACTACACCTTGATTGTGAAAGTTAGATCATTGTTAAAAGTGGAGCCCAACTTGTTATTTCAATTTTAAAGAAGCAAGCCTGGAATTTTATCAATAAACAATCAAAGCCAATTCATAAGTCACTCATCACGAGAATCAAGTATTTCAAAATCAGGCCAATTCATAAAGTTCAAAAATGGCGAATCCAGTCATAAAAGCCCAAACATGGCTCGTCAAAGTAAACCATAGTTAAAAGCCCAAATCTAGGCCCGATAAAGTTCTCCCTTACAAAGGAGGAACGTTACAGAAAAAAAGAATCGAGAGTGTTACGTCTCTAAGGACATATCTTCATAAAGAAGGAGACCGTTACAAGGAACATCTCCTCTTGTTGCGCCTCACATGTTTAAGTCATGCATGGGATTAACAACGACCATTATAGGTAAGGGGAGTCTGTCCAGATTTATCTCCATCATCAACTGAGTTACTGACTTTGAGCACCGGAGTGCCTTCGGTCACCAAAAAGGTGGTTTTTGGCAATCTTTGTTTTGCAGGTCAAACTTACAAGAGGCCGAATTTTGGACGCATCAGTTTGGCGTCGTCTGTGCGTAACGACAGTTTCAAGTCAAGAAGGGAGTCTGCAGTAGGAAACTTCCTCAGTTTTGATTAGATATTGAAAAACTCTCAGGACAGATGAAACACTCAACAGACCCTCAACCTAGCAACGATCAAAGCAATCCTCCAACTGATGAAGTTGCATTGCCAACACTGCACGATTCTAATTCAGCAACAACCATCGGGCCAATCGTGTCTGACAATAAAGAGCCCCAGCATGTGATAGCCCAAACATCTGGTGGCGCCACCACGGACCCTCGTGTGGATCTACTCATGGCACACATGGACCGTATGATCAAAATGGTGGACAAACTCACACAGGAGCGTGCTCAACCAGTCGACCTTGTCCAAGTGTCGGCCTAACAAAATTATGCCAACCAAGTCCAGGAAAGTAATGAAGTTCCTGTAGAGCCTCAACAAGTGAATCTCGAAAGTAGCGAACAACCGAAAGATGCCCCCCCCCCCCCCCCCCACAAAATGACGAGACCCCTGTTGAAATCCCATTCAGGATCGGGGTCACAGATCCTAACGTGTTGTATGAACTGGCCATACCACCATTCCCCGACAGACTTATGGTGACTCCTATGCTGAAAAAGTTCACTCCACCAAAGTTCGAAGCATACAATGGCACTACTGATCCGGAAGACCATTTGCGACATTTTCACCACTTGATAGCGTTGAAAGAAAGCACAAAATCCATCTTATGCAGAACATTTCTGACCAGTCTCACCTCCACAACAATGAGTTGGTTCAACAACCTACCACCAAGGTCGATAAACTCCTTCCAAGCGTTAGCTACCGCTTTCATTACAAGGTTCATCGGCAGTCAACGGATAAAGAAAATGCTACACTACTTGCTTCACATCAAGCAGAAGTCCAAGGAGACAATAAGGGAGTTCGTCATTCATTTTACTAACAAAATGACAATGATCGATGGCTGCAACGGCGACACGACCAATGCTACTTTTACCTTCAGACTGAAAAAAAAAATGACCATTTTTTTATTCTCTGAACTTGGACCCTCCAAAGAACATGACGACTGCCCAAAAGCACATCACTCTCGAGGAGATGGTAGCCGCTACGAAGAAGAACGAATCCGAGTGAGAAAGTCACTCAAAGAGGCGAGAAATGAGAGAAGAAAGAAGGAGAGACAACGGACCCCCGGGAGGAGAACGTAGGCATCATACAGCTAGGAGCCGAATTCAACCAAAAAGAGCCCGGGAAGCTGCAATCGACAAGGCCTAAGCATGAACGGGTAACAAGTGTGGTGAATAAGACGTGCAAACCATACACTGTCTTAAAACGAGTCAAACGAGCATACTGAAATCCATGGCGAAATGGGAAGACGTCAACTGACCGCTCAAAATGAGAGGAGACCCGAAAGGGCGAATTAAGAGAAAGTACTGCTCTTTCCACAAGGATCACGGGCACGACACCGAAGACTGCTACAATTTGAAAGACGAAATTGAGTACTCGGTTCAAAGAGGATGACAAGACGAATTAGTCGGGTTGCCAAATAATCAACCCAAAGGGAAATAGGAGGACACTACCGTGGGCTCAAAATAGCAACCCAGAGAACTGATATACGCCCTACACGACATAGCTGGAGGAAGTAAACTGTCAAGCCAACCGAAGAAACAACCAATATAACACCGCCCACTTGAGCTGATCATATCGAAGTAGGATCACCAACACCATCAAGCGAGACTAGAAAAACCACTACGACAACTCACAACGGGAAACACACAAAAAATTTCATTTCAAGCAGGGATCAACCAATTGACATAATCCGAAGGCCTTATTGACAAATGCAAGATTGATCAACATTATCCACGACGAGGCCAACAATGCCTTATCCATTTCCGACAACGGACTGACGCAAACAAATTTGATTCGACGAATAAAACTTGATACAATAACGAATAAAAGCTTTGACAGCCGGTGTTGATGTGAGCATGATTGGACAATTCGGTGCTGGATTCTACTCCACTCGTCGAAACCATCTGTCAAAAGCACACACCCAGGGACTTGATCAAGAAGCATTCCGAGTTTATTAGCTACCTCACGATAACAATTATGTAATGAACGACTATCAAAACTACAGGAAAATCATGAAGGAAGAAGTTGCAACGAATGTGTTAAGTCCACTGTAGGTAGAACAACACCAAAGTGTACTCCAAGGCAATACAAAACCAAATCCGACAATCAGAGACAAATACCCTTCGACAACAAGGGCACGCGGGAATCAACCCCCATATCATCATAAGAAACGACATCAATCGAGCAGCTGTCAGAGAGATGCAATGCATTTTCACAAACAGACTCTACAACACAACATAACTTTATGGGAAGAAAATGACTACTGCCACTATTGATTGTTAAGCACCGAGTTCAAGTCCCCCATCTTACCCCTGAGCAGTAAAATTAAGGCATTAAAGCCAGACAATGTGAAGCAATCGATATGTCAAGCCACGAGTAAAAGGTCAAGACGCATAAATCAAACACAAACAACAAACTTCTGGTATGATTAACCACGAAGTAAAAGTTGGGACGAACAAATTAACTTACTCGTAAAAACTTCGAGTCGACTAATACGTCAGACCAACGAAGTAAAAATTGGGACGGACAAGTCAACTTATCAACTTACTCGTAAAAACTTTGGGTCGACTATTACATCAGACTAGTGAAGTAAAAGCTGGGACGAACAAGTCAACTTACTCGTAAAAACTTCGGGTCGACTAATACGTCAGGCCAGCGAAGTAAAAGTTGGGACAAACAAGTCAACTTACTCGTAAAAAACTTCGGGTCAACTAATACGTCATACCAACGAAACAAAAGTTGGGATGAACAAGTCAACTTACTCGTAAAAACTTCGGGTTGACTAATACTTCAGACCAACGAAGTAAAAGTTGGGACGAACAGGTCAACTTACTTGTAAAAACTTCAGGTATACTAATACGTCAAACCAACGAAGTAAAAATTGGGACGAATAAGTCAACTTACTCGTAAAAACTTCAAGTCGACTAATACGTCAGACCAACGAAGTAAAAGTTGGGACGAACAAATCAACTTATTTGGGTCGCCTTCAAGTCGACTAATATGTCGAACCACGAAGTAAAAAAATTTGAACAAATAAGTCAAGATATGTTCACAAAGCCTTCTAGCCCTACCAAGGCGTTATCACGAAGTAGACACGCAAGAATATTAATGAGAAAAAACGAACCAATACAGCTTCACAGCTCGATCGACAAGATCAAAGAAACAAAAACTTCGAATGATCAACAATCGAGCGCAAGAAACATAATTATGGACAAACCTAAATTATCAGAATACGGAGAATGCAAGTAACAGGGTGAACACACACATATCATATACAATGAATCAACGTAACTCATCCAAAACAAGTCATGACTTCAAAAGGAAAACATGTGCAACAAAATAAAAGGCAACACATGATTATAAAAAAGAAAAGGTTTTCATTCATAAAATCATTTTGTTACATCCGGAAAAGAAGATAGAACAGTTGAATAATAAACAATAGAAGCATCGACAACAAGAGCATCCGATGGAAGAGGGGCAACAATGTCAGTAGTAGGAGGAGACGAGGTTTTCTCTTCAACAACAAGAGTAGATGATGGAGCTGGATCAGAAGGATGAGGGAATGATGGTTCCTCATTCGCTGGATCACTCGAGGGACCTGGAATACCTTCCTCACTATCTTCATCCTCAAAAACTTGATCGACCAAACAACTATACTTGGACAAATCAACACCAACCCCCTCAATGAGTCAACGCGACTCATCCAAAACAAGTCACGACTTCAAAGGAAAACATGTGAAGCAAAATAAAAGGCAACACATGATTATAAAAAAGAAAAGGTCTTCATTCATAAGATCATTCTGTTACATTCGAAGAAGAAGATAGAACAACTGGAGAAGAATCAATAGAAGCATCGACAACAAGAGCATCCGATGGAAGAGGGGCAAGAATGTCAATCGCAGGAGGAGATGAGATTTTCTCTTCAACAACAAAAGTAGATGATGGAGCTAGATCGGAAGGAGGGAATGATGGTTCTTCGTTTGCTAGATCACTCGAGGTACTCGGATTACCTTCTTCACTATCTTCATCCTCGAAAACTTGATCGACCAAACAATGATACTTGGACAAATCAACACCATTTCCCTCAATATAGTCGAGAAGCTTGACTCATCCATCAAAATCCTCTTCCAATCCTCCGCTTCTGCAATCCTCAACCTGTTTTTGGTTGCAAAAAGATCATTCTTAGTTGAGATGAGTTGTCCTTCAATGGTGGTCAACATTGTAGAAATATCTGATTTAACCTCGTCAAGCGCAACTATTAATTACTCCACCCGCTCCTCAGCGATCTGACATTTGACGGATTGCTCAATAACTTAACGCATGGCCTCGTCATGACTAGCCTTCTCAATGGATAACTCCTTCTCCACCTCGTCCAACCGAGTACGAACTTCGTTCAATTCAGCCACCAAAGACTCAAGCTCAGCTGCAGACCTATCTTGCGCAACCTCCACCTCCCTCAAAGAAGCCTGAGCAGCCCCAGATGTCCTCTCCCGCTCCGCACAATGCGCTTTCTACACGTCCAACTGATAGAACATGAGAAAACACCAATAATTGCGCTGCCATCTTCCTCTCAAGAGCTGTCGACTGTCTACGAACGACCTGATAATCTGATCCCGTCACCCCAGCATAAGTGGAGTGATTCATCCCATCCATTATCTGCTTGAGGATGTAGTCGAGATGATTGCTAGGTTCCCGTACAAGCATCAGAGGCCTATCCACCAACCGTCTATGTCATTTGTTGATCAGCTTGCGTGCACTATCATGCACGTCAATTTCAGTAAACCTACAAAACTTTCCATCCGACTTAATGCGAATGTCTATCGAGTTGGGCTCTTTCTAAACAATCTGCGAATAAAGAACTAGGGGATCAGGAAGCACAAAAGACCCACCCTCGATAGTCAGAATAACTGTGACAACAGAAAAATCATTATTCCATTCTCGCCGTTGAGCAGTAATGGCGGGAGTACGACAAACAGTAGTGGCAGCAGCAGCAGAAGTCGGATGAAAATGAGAAGAAACTAGGAACTACACTGTATCATCGACAGGAATAGAGGAAGATGGATGAGGAGGAACCCCAAAACTTTGACCACGATCACCGACCTCTTGTTCGCACATATGATTGAATTTGAAGTCAGACGCGGTCTTTGTCGTATCGGATCCTTGGAATGCTCCATTACGAGCTGAAGCATCTTGTCGTATCGGATCCTTGGAATGACTGAAGGGTCATCATCCGACCACTCAACAAAGTCGGGCAAACCATAGGTCGAGAGGAGCCTTTTCTCATTATCGTCCAATGGACGAGTTATTTTTTTCTCCTTTCCATCACCAGATTTATGTCCTTGATTTCCTCGAAAGAGAGACCATCTTCCTTCCCACTCTCCTTATCAGAAGAACTCGGACGAGTAGTAGTCCGCGTAGAATCAGAAAGTTGTTTCCTCTTGGGAACATGGCTAGATCTTACCGCCAATCTCTTTGAAGGACTGGCAGGCCTCGGAAGCATCCTCTTCCTGGTGGTCGGGCCAGAAATGCCAATACTGATAGGAGCATCGAGATCCTTAACATCCCTGGCAGAGCTCACTTTCCCATCAACGCTAGCATCACTAACACCAATAGCAGCGACACGAGCAACGATCTCAACAGCTCGAGATTTAGTAAGTGAAGCACGTTCCTATACAAGCCATTGTGCTCCACAATGTCCTCAGAAAGGAACGCCTCCATAGGAACAACAAAAAGCTTCAAAAAAGGGTCACTGACCATTTGTTCTTCCACAGACAATAGCAAGTCCCTCCGTTTGTTAGGGACTCAGAACGATCGCCTAATCTGACGACCTCACTGGTGAAAATAGTTAGATTTGACAGAAGCATAAAACAGGAACCTCGACTTAATGTCGTCGTTAAGCTTCCCAAAACAGATAGGAAAGTGGAGGAAGCAGATATTCTTGGTCACCAACAGACCAACCACCGAATACAAAATCCTGACAGTCAAGGGAATGCTAGTAAGGATGGCTCTCGCATAATTAGAAACCATAACCCTCCAACCATTAGAGCCCATCTGAGCAGGAGGAATGCTCAAAAAATCTAAGTATTCCCAAAATATCTCTGGGACTGGGAATTGAAGTCCTGACTGGAACATGCACAGGTAGAGTGCAACGTAACCCACCCTTGGATGACAAGGACTATCATTCTGCCTAGGAAGAACTATCTCGAGGTCGGATGACAGAGAATAGTTGGAACAAACATTGTCCAACATTTCCTGAGAAGCCTTCTTGGGCGAGAAGTAAGCTTCGCAAGCAACAAATGCCTCGCCATATAGTATATCGCTGGTAGACATCGTGAAGGGGTGAAAGAACAAGGAAAACGAAGAAGAAGCCCTAATTTCAAATACAGTGTAAAGAGAAAAACAAATCAATCACGCCTCTTTTTATAGAGTCGAACAACGAAGAGACTGCTCATAGGACGACGTGCGAGATATGATAGCTGCACAAAATCTCAAAATACGCGTGGAAACAAACGGATGAACGAGAGATCGAAATACCAACCAACAAAAAGATGCTGACAGCAGTAAATGCGAGGCAATGATGAAATCGAAAGTCCAATTTTCGTCGAGTTAGTGGCCACGTTAACATACCCACTAATTAAAGGAGGGAGTGGCTGATGATACATCAAATAAGACCGTTATCGCAGCCGTCGCACACGTGGCAGAAATCACCCATGAGGATCAAGTATCCCAAAACCAAACCAATTCATAAAGCACAGAAATGATGAATCCAGTCATAAAATCCAAAACAAGGCCTGTCAGACTAAACCATAGTTAAAGGCCCAAATCTAGGCTCGATAAAGTTCTCCCTCAAAAAGGAGGAAAGTTACAGAGAAAAAGAGTCGTGGAGAACGTTACGTCTCTGAGGACGTATCTTCATAAAGAAGGAAACCGTTACGAGGAATATCTCCTCTCATTGCACTTCACATGCTTAAGTCACATAGAGAATTAACAATGACCATTATATATGGTAAAGGACCATTTGACAAAGATATGCAACTTTAACCGAGTTCTGTCTAGATTTATCTCCATCTCCAACTGAGTTACTGACTTACGTATCGGAGTACATTCGGCCACCAAAAAAATGGTATTTGAAAATCTAACATTTGTTTTGCAGGTCAGATCGAATTTTGGACACATCAATTGTCACGACTCATAAAAATGACGATATGCTAAGTTTAAATTTTGTTACATTGAAATTTGCATGATGGAATTTTGCTTTAGCTCAACCATTCCTTTGGCTAATTTGAACCATCGTCAAGCTTAAATTTTGTTTCAACTATTTATTTACTGAGCTCGACCATTCCTTGGGTTAGAATAATTAAAGCCATCATTGAACTTGTGTATGTTAGATAAAAAAAAAATTGCAGGTGCTACTAAGTTCGACCATTCCTTGGGTTAGAATAATTTGAGCCATCATCCAACTTGCTTATGTGAGGACAAAAAACAAAAAAATGGAGATGAACCCCCAAAAAGATAAACAAAGAAAAAAAGAAAAGGAAATGCAAGGTATTGATCCTCATACCTTTTGCGTGCGCTCTACCATTTGAACTGCATCCTTTTTTTTTTTTTTGGAGAGATGACAATACACGTCTCCCTGCTACATAAATATTTGAAAGAAATCCATCATTTCTAACGAGTGTGGGTGCCCGCATACCATCTATGGATTACCCTTCTGATTTTTTGGAGACAGACCTCCGACCCAGTGATTACAAGGCAGATTGCAGATTTGGTAGTGGACATACTAGATGAGTGCTCTTCCGATTGGTCGGTGGGTTCAGATGGAGGGTTGCGGTTTCGTGGGCGACTTTGTGTTCCGTCTGATGAGGAGTTGCGGAGAGATATCTTGCAGGAAGCTCATAGATCTCGTTTCACCATTCACCCCGGTGGAACGAAGATGTATCGAGATTTGAGACGTTCTTTCTGGTGGCGTGGCATGAAAAAAGACATAGGAGAGTTTGTGGCACGGTGTGCCACTTGTCAACAGGTGAAAGCCGAGCATCAGAGACCGTCTAGGTTATTGCATCCATTGGAGATCCCAACGTGGAAGTGGGAGTATATCACTATGGATTTCATCGATGGACTTCCACGGTCGAGGAAAGGTAATGAGTCGATTGGGTCATTGTTGATCGGTTGACGAAGTGTGCACATTTCATTCTTGTCAGTATGAATCGAATGGCAGACAGTCTAGTAGTGTTGTTCATTCAGGAGATAGTCCGCCTTCATGGGTTGCCTGTTTCGATTGTATCCGACAGAGATCCACTTTTCACTGCCCACTTCTGGCAGAGCTTTCAACAAGCTATCGGTACTAGATTGGACATGAGTACAACCTATCATCCACAGACAGATGGCCAATATGAGCGAGTGAATCAGGTAGTGATAGTATGTCATGTTTTACCGTAGATTGCCGAGTCTTGAGCATGTATGATAGTTCGACTCGAATAAAATTACAGACTCGTAGCATGTGCATGTTGATATTAGTGTAAATGTATTTACCCCGCTGTAATGCCGGTTGTGCCGATGCTTAGGAGCTTGCTCGCATCGTGAGTTTGATGGTGCTTGAGATGACTCACACCAGATATCGAGGACGCTATTGCATGTGAAAGCTTGCTGAGGTGCAGTGAGCTCCCGCACGCACTTGCCACTAGAGAGTGCAGTAGGACGGGTCTCGGAGGACGTGCTTTGGAGATTACTCGCTTTCCCTCCCAGCGCGCTTGAGTTTGATTTGTGTTAGGTTGGCCGTGTTAGGCCAGTCGTTCGGGATGTTTAAGTTTGTATCCTAGCAGATGGCACCCCATTAGGATACAAACCACCCGAAGTGGTATTGGTGCACGTTGTGGGATGTGTCTGGGTGAGACACATTTGTAGGGTATGCGGATACCTACAATATGAGACACTTATATAGAAGTTTTGGTTTCGACTTGATTGTTATACCTAGGAGACTAGGCATGATTACTATATTGTCTTTGTTTTCTTCGCGTTATATTTCCCATGTTTGAATCACTTGTAATGATCGGCATATTTCGTAAACTGGTAGTTATTATTGAATCTGAAATGCTTGTGTTGGTGTTTGAACTTAGAAATATTATCCTTAAAGACACGGTGTGATTTAGACTTTAGAACTTGTTACTTATCCATTGTTGTGTGGCATGAATTTTCCTTGTATATTATTTTGTTATTTGTATTTAGTTCGCTCGCACCAGCTAGCTTTGTGCTTTGCTGACCCCGCAAGGGGTGTGCTTATATTGGAGTGCAGGCAGTGTTGGCGTTCCTGCTGATCGTGGCGCTTAGGCCCAGTTTTTCGTTGTAGGCGCGTTTTGTGCGGTTTGGTCGTGTCCACCCTGTACGGGTATGTTTTGCTTCCTCTGTATTATCAGGTGTATTATCTTGTTATACTAGATGTTTGTATATTGGTTTTATCGGTATGACTCTTGCAGGGTGAATCAAATATACTTATTTTGTTCAGATTTTATCGTAGTTTTTATTTTCGTTTGATTCTCGTATCAAGAATGTGTATATTATGATGTTGTGGCCGGTTACGATCCGCCTGTATTACGGGTTAGTTCAAGCATCGACACACTGCGATTTCCGTGGCGGGTCGGGGCGTGACAGAGCTTGATATCAGAGCCATTGTTTACCGGTTCACATAGAACATCATCGTATGCCACTTTCTTGAGTGAATTGGGTAGAGGAGTTAGGAATTTTTTTTGTTTGATATATTGTATGTGTGTTTTCTTTTACGTAGAGGGTGTTTGGTGATGGCGCGTGGTAATAGATCCCAGGGTGAGGGATCAGGCACTGCTGGAGAGGATGCCTCTCAGGCTTTCATGGAAATGATGACCCAATGGGCACAAAATATGAGGCAGGGCAATCAGTCAGAGGATCTGTTTACTCGGCGCAACAAGAATTTTGTCAGCTTGGGTGGTGAAAGATTTGATGGTACTGGAGATTCTCTAGCTGCGGATCGGTAGATTCGTAAGGTGGAGCTCATATCTGAGAGGATGGTGCTGACACCTATACAACGTACTGAGTTAGCAGCACACCAATTTGACGGAGAGACTATGTACTGGTGGGATTCAGTAAGGCAGAGCCGTGATGTGTCAGAGATGCAGTGGGATACATTTTGCCAGGTGTTTGAACAACATTTTATTCCTGATTCTGCCAGAGCTGAGATAGTGGACAGGTTTCTACATTTACAGCAGGGATCTAGATCTGTTTCAGAATATTTGGCCGAGTTTACACAGTTGAGCCGTTATGCCACTTGTTTCATAGATACTCCAAGAAAGAAGATCAGGAAATTTTTGAGTGGTCTGAACCCGTTCCTAAAGAAAAAGTTGATGGTGATGATAGATCGTCCTTTTGAGAGATTAGTGGACATCACTTTGCGTCAGGAGCGAGTTAACGCTGAGTGTAGGCAAGAGACTTTGGTTCGACGAGCTAGAAGTTCAGAGCGTAGTCAGAGGTTTGGCCGAGGAAGCCAGACAGTTGAGCAGGTACAATAGCCATAGCGTGCCGCTGTTCAGCAGAGAGACCCTGGTAGAGGGGGACCAGTTAGGACTGGCAGAGACCGCAGAGGTGACAGACGTTCCCGAGGAGATCATCGACGGCAGCAGCAGCAACAGAGACAACCTATGAAAAGTGGTCAGACAGGAACTAGGAGCGGTTGTTTCACTTGTGGTCAGGAGGGACATGTAGCCCGTGATTGTCCAAGAGGTCAGGCAAATCAAAGGGAGCATGTAGTTTGTTATACTTGTGGACAATTGGGGCACTATTCTAGAGTTTGTCATATGAATAGGGATGAACCAGCACAACAGAGGGCGACTCAGGGACAGTTAGCACGTGCGCCTGGAGTGGGTCAGAGAGTCCCTCTCCCAGCACCGGCTGTTCGCTTAGTAGCTATTCCCGGTCAGGGAAATGTTGAGGGTATGTTATTATTTTTTTGGTTTTAGTTGTGTGTGCTAGATATAGTAAGATTTGTGTTATGTGCATTATGCGTAGGAAAAATTGCATGTTAGTGTGTTGTTATGTGACTCGGGATATATGTGTTGTGTGCCAGGTTTTGTGCATTCGTCATCTTCCCTGTTGATGGCTCTTTTCGATATAGGAGCATCTAGGTCTTTTATTTCTAGACAATTGGTTGTTAGAGACCGCCTAGAGGTAGTGCCTTTGCCGGAACCCTTGTGCGTTGTGTCTCCCTTGGGCAGTTCGGTTTGGTTGTGGGAATATTGTCCCCGTTTCGAGTTTTCCTTGTTGGGGTACAACTTCGTGTTTGACTTTATTATCTTGGGTTTTGAGGGCTATCATTTGATTCTAGGGATGGATTGGTTGTCCAGTCATCCGGTGATCATTGATTGTTTGCATAGGTCGGTGATGTTAGCGCCACCTGATGCTTCGCCTCGTGTGTTGGCTTGTGAGCCCGATTCTGTTTTTGTGATGTCGAGTTTTCTTAGTTCTCTTGAGATTTCTAGTCCCGACACCAGCTCTGTAGAGGTTGTGTGTGAGTTCCCTGATGTCTTTCAGGAGATTCCTGGTATCTTTCCTCGTCGTGAGGTCAAGTTTCAGATTGATCTGGTTCCTAGTACTGCACCTATATCTAAATCAACGTACAAGCTTGCACCTAAGCAATTGGAAGAGATGAAAGTACATTTTGAAGAGTTGCTTCGTAAGGGGTTTATTCGGCCGAGCAATTCACCTTGGGGAGCTCCAGCAATATTTGTGTCCAAGAAGGATGGATCATTGAGGATGTGCATATATTATCGAGATTTGAATAAAGTGACCATCAAGAATAAGTATCCATTGCCTCGAATTGATGATCTATTGGATCAATTGAGGGGATTCGTAGTGTTTTCACAGTTAGATTTGCAGTCTGGGTATCATCAGATGAGAGTTGAGGAACATTCTGTTCCAATTACCGCTTTTCGGACCCGTTATGGCTTGTATGAGTTTCCAGTCATGCCATTTTGATTGACAAATGCACCAGCTTTCTTCATGGATTTGATGAATAGATTGTTCAGTCCATACTTGGACAAATTTGTGATAATCTTCATTGACGATATCTTAGTGTACTCGAGGAGTTTAGAGGAGCACAGAGAGCACCTTCGCATTGTTTTGCCAACACTTAGAGAAAATCAGGTCTATGCGAAGTTCAGTAAGTGTCACTCCTGGGAGCCTGAAGTTCGATTTCTTAGGCATGTCATTTCTAGTGGAGGTATTGTAGTGGATCCTGAGAAAGTCGAAGCAGTGAAGTCTTGGAGACGACCGAGTAGCGTGACGGAGATTCGTAGTTTTCTGGGTTTGGTTGGTTATTACCGACGGTTTATCGAGAAATTTTCCCTGATTGCGGCACCACTCACTCAGTTAACTAGGAAGAATGTTCCTTTTGTATGGTCAGAAAAGTGTGAAGAAGCTTTTGAAACTTTGAAGCTTCGGTTGATTTCAGCACTAGTGTTGACTATTCCGTAGTTGACTAGTGGTATTTATTGATGCTTGCGGTACAGGATTGGGTGGAGTGTTGATGCAAGGCAAGAAGGTCGTAGCCTATGCGTCTCGACAGTTGAAATCCCACGAGCGAAGATATCCGACACATGATTTAAAGTTGGCAGTCGTAGTCTTTGCTTTGAAGATATGGAGACATTATCTGTATGGTGAGAGGTTCGAGTTGTTCACAGATCACAAGAGTTTGAAGTACCTATTCACTCAGAGGGAGTTGAATATGAGGCAACAACGATGGGTTGATTTTCTTAGCAGCTATGACTTCGAGATACAATATTAGCCTGGTAGGGCCAATGTGGTTGCAGATGCCTTGAGTAGGCGACATGCAGTGATGGCAACCATGATGATTCAGGAGTACCGAACACTTGAGACATTGGTTTCATTTGCAGTTCAGCCTACTTTTATTATAAAAGAAAGCATGATAGCGGGTTTAACAGTTTATCTGCCGTTGATCAGTAGAGTGGTGGAGAGACAGACCTCCGACCCAGTGATTACAAGGCAGATAGTAGATTTGGTAGTGGACACACTGGATGAGTGCCCTTCCGATTGGTCGGTGGGTTCAGATGGAGGGTTGCAGTTTCGTGGGCGACTTTGTGTTTCGTCTGATGAGGAGTTGCGGAGAGATATCTTGCAGGAAGCTCATAGATTTCGTTTCACCATTCACCCCGGTGGAACGAAGATGTATCGAGACTTGAGACGTTCTTTCCGGTGGCGTGGCATGAAGAAATACATTGGAGAGTTTGTGGCATGGTGTGCCACTTGTCAACAAGTGAAATCCGAGCATCAGAGACCGTTTGGGTTATTGCATCCATTGGAGATCCCAACGTGGAAGTGGGAGTATATCACTATGGATTTCATCGATGGACTTCCATGGTCAAGGAAAGGTAATGAGTCGATATGGGTCATTGTTGATCGGTTGACGAAGTGTGCACATTTCATTCATGTTAGTATGAATCGGACGGCAGACAGTCTAGCAGTGTTGTTCATTTGAGAGATAGTCCGCCTTCATGAGTCGCCTGTTTCGATTGTATCCGACAGAGATCCGCTTTTCACAGACCACTTCTAGCAGAGCTTTCAGCAAGCTATCGATACTAGATTGGACATGAGTACAACCTATCATGCACAGACAGATGGCCAATATAAGCGAGTGAATCAGGTAGTGATAGTATGTCATGTTTTACCGTAGATTGCCGAGTCTTGAGCATGTATGATAGTTCGACTCGAATAAAATTATTGTGGTGACATGGGCCATGTTGGCACCCTAGTGTAGTCGTGGATTTATGAAAATTTGACAAACTGATTATGGTAACACGTCTGTTACATTTGATTCTATTACATTTGATTCTGTACAGACTCGTAGCATGTGCATGTTGATATTAGTGTAAGTGTCTTTACCCCGCTGATATACACGTAATTATTACAAATTATAACCCTTAATTTATATATGTTAGTGCTTCAATTAATATATTTTATTCTAATTATTTCAATTTTTATGTTTTTGTAGGAATCTGCGCGCTGTGAACGATAAAATCGCATTAAGGCAACAATTTGAGAAAATGATTAATTTGTTGATTCTAGTGGTGGTACAAAATAGTGGTTCACACATGTAAACCTAACCCAAATAAGCTTAGGTCCACTTAATTTAATCAAGCCCAAGCCCAGAAAGCTAGAAACCTAAGCCCAGCCTAACAAGAAAATAGGGGAACCCTATTTAGGTTTCTCTCTTGCCTTCTCTTTGGACTCGGCCTCTTCCACGTTTTTCTGCTCTCCTTCTCTTTTCCAGCCACCATCACCACCTCCACCGAGGCAGAGCCCTGTGTCTCTCGCCACTAACCAACCACCACCTCGCCACCGTCACTAACCACCGTGTCACGCCCCTGTTTCACGCTACAAACCTCACCTCGCCACCGAAACAGACCACCATCTTCTCTATCCAGAACACAGCCGCCACCACCATCTCTCTCTCTCTCTCACAGCCACCATCACCCGTCCAAACCACCACCACCACCGCGCGCACAGCACTGCCGCCGAAACAGGGAGCACCTCCTTGTTTCTCTCCCTCGCAGCCGCCCTCCTTCTTCTTTCTCTCTTCTCCACGGTTTCTCCCTCCTCCACGACTGTAACGGTTCTTTGAGGAGGGAGAGACCGTGGAGAAGAGAGAAAATAAACCACCATGAGTCACTAAACCCCACGCAAGGTGAAGAGGTGAACTCCTAGATGTAACGCACTAAATTAGCATTTGATTCGCTTTAAGTTTTCACGATGAATAATGATGTTTAATGATTCTCACTTTTATTTAATATAGAAATTTATGTTGTTTTAGTGACAAGGATTTCATAGATTTCTTCATAGATTATTATTACTCCGGTGGTTATCTTTTCTTCTCCATATAAGCTTAGTCACACTTTTCTTATGTGTAGAATGTTTAAGAATTAATTGATTTCGGTAGGTTAGTTATATGTGATCGTCATTTATTACGGTATTGTCTCCGGATATCGTAAGTTTAGGATATCACATATGACAAACCTTTGTGTTTTCTTAGAAGAAGTGAAATCTAAAATTCATTTACATTAGGGTATATTAATGATTAAAAGATTATTTTTTTTATTACGTCGTTTGGGATGTGAAACACGTAGTTGAGTCATCATAGCGAATCAATACTAGTTGGCGCGTGAAGTCTAGGAGGGATTCTTGGAACCTTGTGATTTTTTCAAACTTAATTTTCATTAAATTAAATTCAATTTCGTATTTTAAATTTGTTAGAATTTCTTAACTTTAGTTTCGCATAGTTTATTTTCCTTAACCTTGTTTTGTAGATCGTTTTTCCTCGTGGGATCGACACCCCATTCTTTACTGCAATTGACCGTGTGTACTGTTTGGGCGTAATCAAATTTTGGCGCCGTTGCCGGGGAACAAGCGTCATTCTACAAAGAAGGTTTCGGGTATTATCTTTCTTGCTCATTTTTCATTTTATTTATTTTATTCTATTTTTAGGTTTTAGGTCCAGTTTAATTTTTATTTTTATTTTATTTTATTTCTAAAAAAAATTAATTAAAATAATAATAATAATAATAATAATAATAATAATAATAATAATAATAATAATAATAATAATAATAATAATAATAATAATAATAATAATAATAATAATAATAATAAACATTGGGGGAGTGAGTTGGAATAGAGACCACTTAGGTTCGTGGGAGGAGATGACCCAAGCATTTTTTAATAAATATTTTCCTCACCACAAAACCAACGGTCTAAAGAGACAGATTTCTACCTTCACCCAAAAGAATAGCGAGACATTATATCAAGCATGGGAAAGGTTCAAGAATCTTTTGAATACATGCCCATACCATGGGTATGAGAGTTGGCGCTTAGTCAGTTATTTTTATGAGGGGCTCACCAGTAGAGAACGTCAGTTCCTTGAGATGATGTGTAATGGAGAGTTTTTGCAAAAGGACCCTGACGAGGCCATTGATTACCTGAATGACTTAGCTGAAAAGGCCCATACTTGGACTGGTCCTAGTGCTACTGAAAGCACAGATAGAACATGCTCAACTGGAGTTTACCAACTTAGGGAAGAGGATAGCCTTAGAGCCCAACTTGATAGAGTAACTAAGGAGTTAGAAGCACTTAAGACCAAGGATGGTAAGCCCACACATACTGTTGCCAGAGTTGAGCTACAGGACACATGTTTTATATGCGGGGGAGTTGAACACTTCGCACAGGATTGCCCAACCTTGACTGAGATGAGAGGGGTTTATGAGAAACAATGTAACGCCTTAGGGATGTACAAGAAGCCTTATTCACCATTCTCTAACACTTACAATTCTGGCTGGAGAGATCACCCTAACTTTAGCTGGAGGTCCGAGGCCGACCAACCTACACACTCACAGGCCCAACCACCTAGATCATACCCTGCACCTCCATACAATGCACAATCTAACACAAGTTCCTTATCAGACACATTACATGCATTTATAGAGGCACAAGGTCAAACTAATAAAAAATTTGAGGTTGCATTGACACAGTTGGCAGAGGAGAACAAGGAGATCAAAAGCCAGATAACCAAGCTGACAAGTTCCTTAACAATACAAGAGCGAGGCAAATTTCCATCACAGCCTCAAGCAAATCCGAAGGGATAACTTATGGCACAAACCTCTACTCCAGACTCTCAGAATGTCAAAGAGGTTAATGCCATCGCTACTCGGAGTGGTAAGATCTTAGATGGGTCAAGCTCGTCCACGACTATAGGCACCTCCCCAAGTGCACAGGAGAGCATCCCTGAGGATGAGCCCAACAAGAACATTCCAGTTTCAGTTCCTTTTCCTCAAGCACTACGACTTACTGGAAAGAAATTGGAAATGCATGGTGAGATTCTAGAACCATTGAAACAAGTTAAAATTAACTTACCTTTGCTGCATGTGATTAAACAGGTACCAACTTATGCGAGGGTCATCAAGGATCTATGCACTATCAAGAGGAAACATTAGGTGGTTGCTATTTTTGAGTGGACTAATCCTCAACTTTTCAGGTTGTTGGTATACGATTCCTTAACCCTTTTGACTCGTTTATATCATAGACTAGGTTTGGAGGTGAATGTTCCTTATGTTCTTCCTCGTCACTTCATGGTATATCTTTCATGAGGGAGAATATATGTCGGGCTGAAGACGTTAAACCAAGCGCTCCTAGGAGGCAGCCTAGCCTTAGTTGTGTGTCTTTGCTGTTAGTTTGGATTGATTTTCGAGTACCCTATTTAGTTGTGTTTCACTCATACTCGTTAGCTCCATAACAGTTTTGACTTACAACTTGCCTTTTTTTGTTTTCTTTGTTAATGTCGAGTCTGCATTTTATCGATTTCTAATGAAAACTCCATGATTCTTATGTTTCTGAGCGTTCACTGGTGGAAGATTTCATCGAAATTGGTAAAAAGCTTCACCATGGTAATATCACTATAACCCTCCTCTTTTCTTTTGCCTTGATTTGTCATGATTATTATTTTATACATTGACGACAATGTTTGGTTTAGGTTCGGGGGTGTGGTTTATTAGAGTTTTTATGCAATTTTCAAAAATCTTTGAGTTTAAAACGTATTTTACAATTAAACCGAGTCATTTTTGTGTTCTACTCAATCCAGTGTTCTAAAAATCGGTAGGCGCTGGGCGGGCGGCTAGCAGGTGCTTAGCGCCCAGGGGCCTAGGCGGTCTTAGGTTTTGTATTATAACTTTAATAATTTATAAAAGTTAAGCATAATACCTTACCAATTACATCCAATTTAATGCCAATATACATATGCAAAATTTAAAAACATGAAAAATTAACAATTGTGAACAAAATTTATTAAAACTCAAATGACTAAAGTTGGTCATGATGGGTACTTTATATAAATTTGAATTTGTGTAATCTTTTATTTTTCTTCAAATTGCATGAATAACCTCAGTTATTTTTGATAAAATCTACATTAGTAAAATTGGTACCGGCAGATCCTTTGAGAATTCCATTAAGTAATCATCCTTTGCTATATTTAGACATATACTGAATAAAAAAATAATTAAATAGTTTATTTCTAAAAAATAGGAAAGAAAAATAAAATAAGAACACAATCAGCCTTATTAAAAAATAAAAATAAAAAAATAAAAAAAATCGCCCAGACCGCCTAGACTCCGCCTCGGCCGCCTAGACCCCGCCTAGGCCGCCTAGACCCCGCCTAGGCCGCCTAGACCCCGCCTAGGCCGCCTAGATCCTGCCCAGACCCGCTAGACCCGCCCAGACAGCCCAGAAGCGCCCAGACAGCCCAGAACCGCCCAGACTGCCCGCCCAGCCATTAATCTGGGCGGTTTTCCACCTTCTAGCGCCTAGGCGCCGCCCAGGCCGATTTTTAGAACACTGACTCAGTCTCCATTGAATACTTAGATGATTATGGTAATTGTGTAAAATCTTCTTGAAAATGCATTTGAAATCCGAACTCTTGGTGAATAAAAAAAAAAAAAAAAAAAAAAAAGGGTTTTGAGTTTTTTTTAGAGAATATTTTTTGTTGCCTTTAATTTTGAGAAAACACATACTAACACGTGTCACATAGTTATATTAGTGGAAAACATGATATTTGATATTATCCTTATGTTAGATGTATTTCGTGAGACTTTTCAACTCGACTATTCATGCACTATAAGCCAAGTCAACATGATTTGAAGTTGATTAGTGAGGTATTGAACTAGAAAACCTTAGAATAATAGTGGAGACTTTAACCCGTGTGAGTTTTGAGCCATTCTTTATTTTTTGAGGGTTATTAATTACACTCTGATTTTTCTTGAGTCCGCATTATTTCGTTGATGATCTCATTATTCTTGATTTTCTTATTGATTGCTTTAAGAATGACATAAAAATTGAATCTTTACACTAAAACTTCTTGCTTTATTTAGTTGAGATGTCCTAGTACTAACTAGAACTTATGAAGTAATATAGGCATTTCTTTCTTTAAACCATTTTTAGCCTTTTAGCTTACCCAATAATAAATATCCATATGCAGCCCTTTGAGCCTTTAGATAGCCTTTTCTTTGTTATCCCCATTCCCAATACCTACTCCAACCAAGGAGTAATACCTTTATTATTTTATCCTTACCCAATTTTCTGAGAATGTATCCGGTGAGATATATTTATGGAATGGGCAAATAGAAAAAAAAAAAAAAAAAAGATATTTCATGCGCCCTCGAAGTAAAAGTGTTGGATTGTATCAATGGGGAAAAGCATGTCAAAAAAAAAAAAAAATGCGATTGAAGAAGAAAATAATGAAGAAAAAGTTAATGGTGTACAACATTGATTTGTTCTTCAATGCCCTATGTTTTATTCAAGGGTGTATCCATTCTCAGAAAATCTTTGTATCTTTTTTGTCCATTATTGTTTGCCATAATCCAAGCCCCAATACAACCTAGTAAAGAGCTGATTGATCTTAAGTGCAAGTTAGCTTAATAGATGTGGAGATTGAATAGGCAAGAACTATGGTGTTCGGTTCAACATTCTCAAAAGTAATCAATATTCCGGTCCATGAGATCATATTCATTTCACTCTTTGAAAATTTCGTTTTTCATGATAATTATATGTGAGACGTTTGCATTTTCCATAGTATATTCTTTTCCTCACATATAAACTGAGTGCCCAATCTCTGAGCGTTTCATTTCTGAGCGACATGAAAGAATTGTAGTCGAAACGTCCTTTCTAAAGGTTATCTTGTCACATCTTTACTATGAGATGAAGAGTTATGTTGATAAGGCTTCTCACACACACACTTCGAGTTGAGAATGATTATGAAATTCATTTAACCTTTAGATATGTTAAATTATTGTACTCTATTGATATACTTTTGTGACATTATTAGTTTGTTGTTTTTCTTGAATTATAAGCAATCAGAAAAATACTCTAAGGGAAATAAAAGGTAATGTTCATATGTTTTGCATTATGTTTTTAGAAAATAGATTTTGTTTTATTGAGTCAGTAATGTTTGGGGGTAGCATTTCTGAAAACCCTCACGAGACTATAACTCGTCCTCTAGAGGTAATCTAGAGGTTTAAAGCCTTGTTGTACGTTAAGGTAAGTGCAACCGTGATTCCTACGAAAGTGAGTTAGGATTTTATTCTTTATTTTGTTTTGCTCGAGGACTAGCAAAATATAGGTTTGGGGGTATTTGATATACACGTAATTATTACAAATTATAACCCTTAATTTATATATGTTAGTGCTTCAATTAATATATTTTATTCTAATTATTTCAATTTTTATGTTTTTGTAGGAATCTGGGCGCGTGAACGATAAAATCGCATTAAGGCAACAATTTGAGAAAATGATTAATTTGTTGATTCTAGTGGTGGTACAAAATAGTGGTTCACACATGTAAACCTAACCCAAATAAGCTTAGGTCCACTTAATTTAATCAAGCCCAAGCCCAGAAAGCTAGAAACCTAAGCCCAGGGGCGGACCCAGGATTTTAGTCGAGAGGGGGCAAAATGGAAAATACTTATTAGTTGATAATAGTAGTTATCAATGGTAAAGCCAAATTTTTTTTCTACCGAAACTAGTAACTAATAAAAAAATTCAACAATAAAAAATATAATGCATATATCAAATTGGATCCAAGTGTAGTCCATTTTAAGCCAAAATAAGGTCACTATTGATAACCTTAGCAAGGAGCAAACAAGCATAATAACTAGAATATATAACTAATATCACAAAAGAGTTTGTCTAGGCAACCAGACTTTAAAGCCATTTTTTTGCCAAGCTAAAGCATTTTTACACCTTTACCCATTATCTTTAAAATACAACACAAACATTATCTACAAAAGGGATAGAAGTGTAAAAAACTTAAAACCTGACCAAAAAGTGGCTATAAAGCCTGGCTGTCTAGAATTGAGAATCACATGTAATATTTTAAAAAGTGAGGGGGGGGCAGTTGCCCTCCCTCACCCCTTAGTAGGTCCGCCCATGCCTAAGCCCAGCCTAACAAGAAAATAGGGGAACCCTATTTAGGTTTCTCTCTTGCCTTCTCTTTGGACTCGGCCTCTTCCACGTTTTTCTGCTCTCCTTTTCTTTTCCAGTCACCATCACCACCTCCACCGAGGCAGAGCCCTGTGTCTCTCGCCACTAACCAACCACCACCTCGCCACCGTCACTAACCACCGTGTCACGCCCCTGTTTCACGCTACAAACCTCACCTCGCCACCGAAACAGACCACCATCTTCTCTGTCCAGAACACAGCCGCCACCACCATCTCTCTCTCTCTCTCACAGCCACCATCACCCGTCCAAACCACCACCACCACCGCGCGCACAGCACTGCCGCGAAACTCGCCGCCCTGTTTCCCTGTTTCGCCGCCCTGTCTCCATCTCACCACCACCGAGCACCACCTAAGCCACCTCGCGCACAGACCAGACCGAGCAACCACCCTGTTTCGCTCCCTGTTTCGCTTCCACCTCTCGTTTCGCGCACAGACAGGAGGCGCTCCCTGTTCCTCGTCCTCCTTCGCGGTTTTTGTTGTTATCCCTGTTCCCTCACCCTCTCTCTTTGTTCTTGTAGGCACCGAAGCTGGTTGGGAGGAGAGAACGCTCGCGAGGAGCGGAGAATAGCGGCGGAGAAGGCGGCGGTCGCGCTGGAGAAGACGAACCAGCAGAGTCGCAACTGTGAGGCGGGAGAAAACCGTTTTTCAAAACTGAAAAACAGTTTTGGCTATTGACACCCCAAGAATCTGTAAGAGCCACCACAGAGCCTTTTTAGCTCTTTTTCTCGGGATTCGTGCGCGTACAGGAAGTGATGGATTCCTCCTCCAGTGATGCTGTGACCACCACCACCATGAGTCACTAAATCCCCACGCAAGGTGAAGAGGTGAACTCCTAGATGTAACGCACTAAATTAGCATTTGATTCGCTTTAAGTTTTCACGATGAATAATGATGTTTAATGATTCTCACTTTTATTTAATATAGAAATTTATGTTATTTTAGTGACAAGGATATCATAGATTTCTTCGTAAATTTTTATTATTCCGGTGATTATCTTTTCTTCTCCATATAAGCTTAGTCACGCTTTTCTTATGTGTGGAATGTTTAAGAATTAATTGATTTCGGTAGGTTAGTTATATGTGATCGTCATTTATTACGGTATTGTCTCCGGATATATCGTAAGTTTAGGATATCATATATGACAAACCTTTGTGCTTTTTTAGAAAAAGTGAAATCTGAAATTCATTTACATTAGGGTATATTAATGCATAAAAGATTATTTTTCCGATTACGTCGTTTGGGATGTGAAACACGTAGTTGAGTCATCATAGCGAATCAATACTAGTTGGCGCGTGAAGTCTAGGAGGGATTCTTGGAACCTTGTGATTTTTCCAAACTTAATTTTCATTAAATTAAATTCAATTTCGTATTTTAAATTTGTTAGAATTTATTAACTTTAGTTTCGCATAGTTTGTTTTCCTTAACCTTATTTTGTAGATCGTTTTTCCTCGTGGGATCGACACCCCATTCTTTACTGCAATTGACCGCGTGTATTGTTTGGGCGTAATCACCCGCTGTAATGCCGGTTGTGCCGATGCTTAGGAGCTTGCTCGCATCGTGAGTTTGATGGTGCTTGAGATGACTCGCACCAGATATCGAGGACGCTATTGCATGTGGCAAGCTTGTTGAGGTGCAGTGAGCTCCCGCACGCACTTGCCACTAGAGAGTGTAGTAGGACGGGTCTCGGAGGACGTGCTTTGGAGATTACTCGCTTTCCCTCCCAGCGCGCTTGAGTTTGATTTGTGTTAGGTTGACCGTGTTTGGCCAGTCATTCGGGATGTTTAAGTTTGTATCCTGGCAGATGACACCCCATTAGGATACAAACCACCCGAAGTGATACTGGTGCATGTTGTGGGATGTGTATTGGTGAGACACATTCGTAGGGTATGCGGATACCTACGATATGAGACACTTATACAAAACTTTTGGTTTCGACTTGATTGTTATACCTAGGAGACTAGGCATGATTACTATATTGTCTTTGTTTTCTTCGCGTGATATTTCCCGTGTTTGAAGCACTTGTAATGATCGACATATTTGTAAACTGGTAGTTATTGTTGAATCTGAAATGCTTGTGTTGGTGCTTGAACTTAGAAATATTATCCTTAAAGACACGGTGTGATTTAGACTTTAGAACTTGTTACTTATCCATTATTGTGTGGCATGAATTTTCCTTGTATATTATTTTGTTATTTGTATTTAGTTCGCTCGCACCAGCTAGCTTTGTGCTTTGCTGACCCCGCAAGGGGTGTGCTTATATTGGAGTGCAGGCAGTGTTGGCGTTCCTGCTGATCGTGGCGCTTAGGCCCAGTTTTTCGTTGTAGGCGCGTTTTGGTCGTGTCCACCCTGTACGGGTATGTTTTGCTTCCTCTGTATTATCAGGTGTATTATCTTGTTATACTAGATGTTTGTATATTGGTTTTGTCGCTATGACTCTAGCAGGGCGAATCAAATATACTTATTTTGTTCAGATTTTATCGTAGTTTTTATTTCCGTTTGATTCTCGTATCAAGAATGTGTATATTATGATGTTGTGGTCGGTTACGATCAGCCTGTATTACGAGTTAGTTCACGTATCGGCACGCTGCGATTCCCGTGGTGGGTCGGGGCGTGACAACTGGGATCGAATTAAAAACCGTTTTGATCATAACAGTTCTACCATCATGGGGGAGGACTTTGGATTTTCAACTTGAAAGTTTAGTATTGACCTTATCAATCGAGAACTGGAAGTCATTTGCTTAATTTTTAGATAGAAGCAAAGGAGATCCAAGGTATTTATCCTTGGGGTTATACTGTTTGGAACCCAGGAATCTGCTAATCATTTTCGTGTATTTTGGATGGACATTAGAGCTGTAGAGGACTAAAGATTTTTCGTAATTTACTGCTTGACCTGTGGCATAGCAGTAGTGATGGAGAATGTCTTTTACAAAATGGGTTTCAGCTAAAGAGACACGAGTAAAGAGCATGAGATCGTCAGCATATAGCAGATGGCTGATGGAAGGGGAACGTGTCTTGATTTTGATACCTTTGATAAGGCCATCATGTTCTGCACGAGTGAGAAGCCGGAAGAGGGCTTATGCTATTAGAATAAAGAGGCAATGGGAGAGAGGGGTCCCATTGTCTGATGCCCCTAGTAGGTTTGATGATAGAGAGAGAAGATCCATGAAGCAGAACTTGCAGGGAGGAAGTGGATATACATTGTTCGATCATTATCATTTGAATCCATCATGTAACAAAGCCTAATTGTTCAAGAATTTGGAGCAGAAAATACCATTTTACCCTATCACACGCTTTGGCCATGTCAATCTTAATAGTCATTCAACCTTCTTATTTTTTTCGGCAATGTTTCATTTGAAAAAATGTTTCATGTGTCAGGCTGACATTGTCCGCAATAGATCAACCTTGGAGGAAAGCTCCTTGGTAGGGGATATGATATTGTTCAAAAGCACGAATTGCCAAGTTTTTTTAAACGACCTTATAGATGGCATGGCAGAGTCCAATGGGTCAAAATTTATCAAGAGTGGCAGGATTAGGGACCTTAGGGATCAGGGCTATGAAAATCTCATTGAGTTTCGAGTCTAAACGCTAGGTTGTAAAAAAAAAAATTTAACCACCTCAATCACATCATGTTTTACTATTCCCAATAGTATTGGAAAAAGAAGGCATGAAAATTGTCAGACCCAGGGGCTTTGTGACTACCCATACCAAAAATAGTGGCTTGGATTTCCTCTTCGTTAGGGATAGTGAGGAGAATCCCATTGTCTTCTGTTGAAATGGAGGGTTCAAAAAGAGAAAGAATCCCAGGGCAAGGGTTGGGATTTGAAGTTTGGAAGATATCCTCAAAATAGAGTTAAAAACTAGGCCTAAAGAAGCTTGCAGTGCCACTTGATGGGGCCATCTTTGAGACGAAAAATAAGATTATGTTTCCTTCAACGATGAAAGAATTCAGTGTTCTTATCTCCTTCAACGAGCTAGGAAGAGCCTGATTAATTGCGCCAATTTTTTTTTCTCTCAAATAAAGTTTGAATAGTTGTCTTTCGGAACAGAGGTGGCTATGACATTTTCCTTAGAGGTTGTGTCATTTTGCAGTTTGTTCAAGGCCACTTAAGTGTTCGAAATACAGAGTTGAATGTTACGAAATTCCTTTTTATTCCATTTAGTCAGACAATATCTAAGTTTTTTGGTTTTCAGATGAAATTTTTGAGAGGGGAGATGATGGTGACGAGAGCCCTAGGAGTTAGTTATAAGTTGGTGACACTGGAGGTCCCTAGCCCACATGTGAAAAAACTGAAAAGGTTTAGGGCTCCTATTGACTTTAAACTTTAGAGACAAGTTGGAATGAGATGGCTCTGTGGTCCGAAGTCGATGGGTGAATTGTTCAAGCGATAGCCAAAGGGAAGCAATCCATCCAGTCAGTGGACACGATAATGCGATCAAATTTAGCTTAAATCTCATTCTTATCCTTACGATTGTTATTCCAGGTAAATTGAAAACCATTGAGAGAGAAGTCTATGAGATTGTGATTATCAATGAATGTGTGAAGATGCTTAAAGTTTGGGAGAGTAGGTTTGTTGCCCCCCAATTTGTCTTATGGTAATAAAATAGTGTTTAGGTCTCCAATGAGGAGACATGGTACAGTTTGGAGATCATATAGTGAGACAGACTATTTCAAAAGTGCAACCAAAGGGATGGGTTTGGTTTCCCATACACAAAAATGGCAGACCAAGTAGATTGAGCAAATTAATTATCAATGGTACAATTAAAATATTATTTGTAGGAAGAAATGAAAGTGAGATGATACCTTCTTTCCAAAAAAGGGCGAGACCATTTGATTGTCCGTTTGCTGATACTAAGACCATTTGATTGTCCGTTTGCTGATACTAAGACTCCATGCTTGAAGCCAAGTCTTTGGTGAATGTGTTCCATCGTAGTAGAAGTAGTTTTGGTTTCGGAAAGGAAGAAAATATCAAGATTGGATTTATGGGAGAGGGCCTTTAGATTTTGGAATGCGCATGGAGACGCTACGCCCCTTGCATTCCAGGATAAGATCATAGATACTTTGGGGACCCTTTACCGATGTTCGCCAAAGCTTTAGCATGTGGAGTGATATCTGAGGTTAGTGACTGAAGGAATCATTTGAATCAACTGGATGAACAATAATTGTAGGGTCATTGTGAGGGACATTCGTACTCGTCGTGCTCTGTAAGCCCCGTAAAGCAAAGGATATGGTCTAGGCGGGAGCATGATCTGATTTTCCTTGAATGGACAAGGTTGTATCTCGTTTATTTCTTCTCGAACTCAAATCTGGAACATGGCTCATGTTGGTGTGACCAGTCCTCGAATCAGAATGCAAAGGGTTCAGCTTGCGTTTCCCCAATCTAATGGCTTCATCCCTCTAGTTGCTATCTCTATGTCTAGTTATAATCACATTTCGTTGTCTCTTAGTAGGGGATAGAAGTAGAGTATGTGGGTTCATTTGGAGCATGGCTAGTGGAGAACTACTATAGGCTTCCATTAATTGTTCCATACATACCACTATGTCTGGTTCAGTGATCATTGCATGCTTCATTGTGTTTTGTGTGTCAATCTGAGCTGACTCTGTCTCAGATGATGGTAGCATAGCTCCTGAAAGATCTTGTTGATCTATAGGATGCATATGGTACAGTGGGTCCTCATTTTATATAGGTGGAATACAACTTTGATCTGCATTGTCCTTATAGGGAGCCAGTTGAGCTGATTTTGGTGTTGGCTGTTTGCACGGAAATTCAATTGAAGTTGGTGGGATAAGAGAAAAAGACTCAGGACCGAATGTGATGGGGATGTGAAAAAGGAAATTGGGATTGGGATGTAAGTATTTAAGTAGTTGGTCCAAGTTAGGATTCATGGTGTCTAACAATGATGTATAAAATTCTTGAGCTTGATTTGGGATTGGGTGTGCAAGTGATGGTAGAGGATGGTATGTGGAGATGGGAGTAGGGTTAAGGATGATGGGGGGGAGGATATTGGCAGAGAGTGACACCAATGGAGTGATGTGAGGAAGTTGGATTGATTGTTGATTTGCAGAGAAAATTTAATCAGGGAAAAGATGACTGGGGTGTACTGATTGAAATTGTAAGTGGTTGTATCCTCTGTGAATATGGATTGGACGCCGTTAAAACTGAGCAAACTTGACGGTGTGATGTTTTCCATCATAACCACCATTGTGACGACGTTAGGAACTGTCGTTAAACCGATCGTTAAGCTGACTGTTATTCCCGCCGTTAAACCTTCTATTAAAACGTCCGTTATATTTAACGGTGATGCCGTTATCTCCACATTTGATAAAAACTCATTTAAAACAAATGTTGAGTGAGGAGTTGTGATGTTCACATAATTATTACATAATATACCTCCTAATTTATATTTGTTAGTGTTTCGAATACTGTATTTTAGTTTAATTATTTTATTTTTGTAGGATTTGGAGTTTAAATGACAAAAGTGCATTAGCGTGGCGAATTTGGAAATTCATAGGCAAATTGATGAAATGAAGCGGGAGACACTCAAGCCAAAGATTAAGAGAACCAAAGAAATAAAATAAAAGAATTTAGCTTTGAAGTTTGGTGGAACAAAGAAGTTATATGGATGAACATAGCCAAACTCATTATTGATATAGAATTTAAAACAAAGAAATCCACCAATAGGGAGGATCCCTTTTGTTTACAATTAGGCATTGGGTTTTCAATTGGGCCAAATAAGGAGTTTTAGTTTAACAAAAGGAGTTTCAATTGGGCCCAATAAAGGTTTCCAATAAGGGTTTTCTTTTAACACAAAATATGGCAGCAGCTTTTTGTTTACAATTGGAGATTTGATTTCCAATTAGGGGTGGCAATTAGGAAGACTTTGTTTTCTTCTTAACAAGAAGAAACATGGCAGGAAGAGGAGTTTTGGCGCTGGAACAAAAACGCAGCAGCAGCAACAGAGGGGACAGCAGGCGATGACGCAGCAACGCTGTCCAGGATGCAGCAACAGCGATGACGCAACAACGTTGTCCAGAACACAGCACAGCGACGACGCAGCAGCGTAGCAGGGAGTGTGCAGGAGCAGGGAGTGCGTTGCTAATCCACCACGCGCCGCTATGCTGATGAAGCTCCACACCACTGTTGCTGTCATCACCTTCACCATGAGTCACTAAACTCCACGCAAGGCGAAGAGGTGAACTCCTAGATGTAACGCACTTAATTGGTATTTGATTCGCTTTATGCTTTCACAATGAATAATGATGTTTATGATTTTCATTTTTATTTAATATAGGAGTTTATGTTATTTTAGTGACAAAGATTTCATAAACTCGTAGATTATTATTCCGGTGGTTGTCTTTTTCTTCTCCATATAAGTTTAGTCACGTATTTCTTATGTGTGGAATTTTTAAGGATCAATTGATTTCGGTAGTTTAGTTATATGCGATCGTCTTTTATTACGTTATTGTCTCCAGATATATCGTAAATTTAGGACATCACATATGACCAGCCTTTGTGCTTTCTAGAAAAAAGTGAAATCTAAAATCCATTTACATTAGAATATATTGGTGCATTAAAGACTATTGTTTCGATTATGTTGTTTAGGATGTAAAACACGTAATTGAGTCATCATAGCGAATCAATACTAGTTGGCGTGTGAAATCTAGGAGGGATTCTTGAAACCTTGTGACTTTTTTAAACTTGATTTTTATTAAACCAAATTCAATTTCATATTTTAAAATTGCTAGAATTCCTAGCGTTGTTGCGTTGTCGCCTGCTATCCCCTCTGTTGCTGCTGCTGCGTTTTTGTTCCAGCGCCAAAACTCCTCTTCCTACCGTGTTTCTTCTTGTTAAGAAGAAAACAAAGTCCTCCTATTGGCCACCCCCAATTGGAAATCAAATCTCCAATTGTAAACAAAAGTTGCTGCCGTATTTTGTGTTAAAAAAATACCCTTATTGGGTCCAATTGAAACTCCTTTTATTAAACTAAAACTCCTTATTTGGCCCAATTGAAAACCCAATACCTAATTGTAAACAAAAGGGATCCTTCTGTTGGTGGATTTCTTTGTTTTAAATTTTATATCAATAATGGGTTTGGCTATGTTCATCCATATAACTTCTTTGTTCCACCAAACTTCAAAGCTAAATTCTTTTATTTTATTTCTTTGGTTCTCTTAATACTTTGGCTTGAGTGTCTCCCGTCAATTTGCCTATGAATTTCCAAATTCGCCACGCTAATGCACTTTTGCCATTTAAACTCCAAATCCTACAAAAATACAAAAATAAAATAATTAAAGTAAAATACACTATTCGAAACACTAACAAATATAAATTAGGAGGTATATTATGTAATAATTATGTGAACATCAAATACCCCCAAACCTACATTTTGCTAGTCCTCGAGGAAAACAAAATTAAGAATAAAATCCTAACTCACTTTCGTAGGAATCACGGTTGCACTTACCTTAACGTGCAACAAGGTTTTAAACCCCTAGATTACCTCTAGTGGACGAGTTATAGTCTCGTGAGGGTTTCCAGAAATGTTACCCCCAAACATTACTGACTCAATAAAACAAAATCTATTTCCTAAAAACATAATGGAAAAACATGAGCATTCTCCTTTATTTTCCTTAGAGTAATTTTCTAATTGCTTAAAATTCAAGAAAAACAACAAACTAAAAATGTCACAGTAGTATATCAATAGAGTACAATAATTTAATAGTATCTAAAGGTTAAATAAATTTCATAATCATTCTCAACTCGAAGTGTGTGTGTGAGGAGCCTTATCAACATAACTCTTCATCTCATAGTAAAGATGTGACGAGATAACCTTTAGAAATGACGCTTCGACTACAATTCTCTCATGTCACTCAGAAATAAAACATTCAGAGATTGGGCACTCGGTTTATATGTGAGGAAAAAAATATACTATGGAAAATGCAAACGTCTCACATATAATTATCATGAAAAACGAAATTTTTCAAAGAGTGAAATGAATATGATCTCATGGACAAGAATATTGATTACTTTAGATAATGTTGAATTAAACACCATAGTTCTTGCCTATTCAATCTCCACATCTACTGAACCAACTTTCACTTAAGATCAATTAGGTCTTCACTAGGTTGTAATGGGGCTTGGATTATGGCAAACAATAATGGATAAAAAGGATACAAAATTTTCTGAAAATGGCTACACCCTTGAATAAAAACATAGGGCATTGAAGAACAAATCAATGTTGTACACCATTAACTTTTTCTTCATTATTTTTTTTTCAACTTTTTTTTCTTACATGTTTTTCCCCGTTTATATAATCAAACACTTTTACTTTGAGGGTGCATGAAATATCTATTTTCAACTCTTTCTATTTGCCCATTCCATAAATATATCTCACCGTATACATTCTCAGAAAATTGGGTAATGATAAAATAATAGAGGTATTACTCATTGATTGGAGTAGGTATTGGGAATGGGGATAACAAAGAGAATGCTATATAAAGGCTCAAAGGGCTGCAAATGGATATTTATTATTAGGTAGGCTAAAAGGCTAAAAAAATGGTTTAAAGAAAGAAATGCCAATATCACTTCATAAGTTCTAGTTAGTACTAGGACATCTCAACTAAATAAAGCAAGAAGTTCTAGTGTAAAGATTCAATTTTTATGTCATTCTTAAAGCAATCAATAAGAAAATCAAGAATAATGAAATCATCAACGAAATAATGCAGACTCAAAAAAAATCAGAGTGTAATTAATAACCCTCAAGAAATAAAGAATGGCTCAAAATTCACAAGGGTTAAGTCTCCACTATTATTCTAAGGTTTTCTAGTTCAATATCTCATTAATCAACTTCAAATCATGTTGACTTGGCTTATAGTGCATGAATAGTCGAATTGAAAAGTCTCACGAAATACATCTAACATAAGGATAATATCAAATATCATGTTTTCTACTAATATAACTATGTGACACGTGTTAGTATGTGTTTTCTCAAAATTAAAGTTAACAAAAAATTTCTCTAAAATTAAAAAGATTCAAAATTTTTTTTTTTTTTTTAATTCACCAAGAGTTCAAATTTCGAATGCATTTTCATAAAGATTTTGCACAATTACCATAATCATCTAAATATTCAATGAAGATTGAGTAGAACACAAAAAATGACTCGGTTTAATTGTAAAATATGTTTTAAGCTTAAAGATTTTTGAAAATTGCACAAAAAAATCTAATAAACCACCATCGCCCCCACACCTAAACCAAACATTGTCCTCAATGTATAAAATAATAATCATGACAAATAAAGGAAAAAGAAAATAGGAGGGTTAGAGTGATATTACGATGATGAAGCTTTACCAATTTCAAATAGACAATGTCCTCACAGTCACCAAAATATAAAAAAATCATACCGACGGGAGAAAGGAACACATGGGATGAGGGACTCCGAGTGACTCCAGTAGCAACACCTAAAATAACCTGAAACACTAAAATAAAAACATATATAAAAGCAAAAACCTAAACTAAAAAAATAAATTAATTACCTAAACTAAAGATAGGGTGGAGACCATCAAATCAAGTAGACAGGGGCAACCAGAGAGATCTCCTTTGGCACCTCCATGGTACTTGAGTGACGGTGAATATGTGTTCATCAGAGAAGTCATCACGGATGGGTAGGCCATTGGCAGAGTCATTGAACTCCAGACGAGACAAGTGATCCGCCACAACATTCTCGACCCCCTTCTTATCCTTTATAGTTAGATCAAATTCCTGCAGAAGTAAAATCCACCTAATTAATCTTGCCTTAGTGTCCTTTTTAGAAAGAAGGAACTTAAGAGCCGCATGGTCATTAAAAACAGTGATAGGTGTACCAATCAAATAAGCACGAAATTTATCTAAAGCAAAAACTACAGATAGCAACTCTTTTTCAGTTGTCGAATAATTCTTTTGAGCATCATTAAGTGTTCAACTAGCATAGTAAACAACAAATGGCTTCCCTTCCCTTCGTTGTCCCAAGACTACCCCCACAGCATAGTTGCTTGCATCACACATTATCTCAAATGGTAAATTCCAATCCGGTGGCTGCATGATGGGGGCAGAGGTGAGCCTATCAATGAGTGTTCAGAAGGTGTCCTCACACTCTTTGTCCATTGAAACATGACGTCTTTGACCAGGAGGCTACATAATGGTCTAGAGATGGCAGAAAATTTTTGTATGAACCTCCTATAAAAACTCGCGTGCCCTAGAAATGATCTCACATCCTTGACACTTTTAGGTGTAGGTAATTTAGAAATCAGTTCAGTTTTAGCTTTATCAACCTCGATTCCTTTATCAGAAACTATGTGTCCCAGAACTATTCCATAAGAAACCATGAAATGACATTTTTCCCAATTAAGCACCAGACCCTTCTCTTCACATCTACTTAAAACAACCTTCAAGTGAAGTAAACATGAATCAAAGGAATCCCCAAAAACAATCAAATCATCCATGAATACTTCCATATATTTTTCAACCATGTCACTAAAAATACTCATCATGCATCTCTGAAAAGTAGTTGGTGCATTACACAAACCAAATGGCATACGCCGAAAAGCATAAGTACCAATAGGACATGTGAAAGTAGTCTTATCCTGATCCTCTAATGCAATCTCAATCTGATAATATCCTGAATACCCATCTAGAAAGCAATAGAAAGAATGACCAGCTACTCGCTCTAAGATTTGGTCTATGAATGGAAGTGGGAAGTGATCCTTGCGGGTGGCAGAATTAAGTTTCCTATAATCAATGCACATACGCCACCCTATCACTACCTTAGTAGGAACATGCACCCCCTCATCATTAGTCACCACTGTTATTCTAGATTTCTTGGGAACTACTTGAGTTGGACTAACCCACTTGCTATCAGAGATAGGATAAATGATGTCTGCATGTAACAATTTTAAGACTTCCTTTTTCACCACCTCTTTCACAGTAGGGTTAAGTCGTCTTTGAGGGTCTCTACGGGGGTTAACTCCTTCTTCTAAGTGAATCCTATGGGAACATATTAAGGGGCTAATACCTTTGATGTCAGCTATAGTCCAACCTAATGCAGATTTGTGCTCACGTAACATATTAATCAATTCTTCTTCTTGTGAGCTATCAAGCACGGAAGAGATAATAACAGGAAAGGTATCACCTGGTTCGAGGAACGCATGTTTAAGTCCCTCAGGCAGTGGAGCTAGGTCAACTTTCGGATTTTCCACGGTGGATGGTTGTGGTTTCTGTCTTTCCTTTGGCAACTCCTCAAAGCATAGTTGCCACTGTCGTCCTCCTTTATCTTTTAACCTCGAGACAACAGAAATATCAAAAGCATTGTCAGGATAAAGTGAATTCTCATAATCAGAAATAGAAAGAAGGTACTCTAAGGTTTCAGAATCTGCGCTCAGGAGCGCCTCTTCTGATATCAGCGTGTCTATCATGTAGGTATGATGACACTCATCATCATCACGTGGTTGCTTGCTAATATTGAATATGTTGACCTCCAGAGTCATGTTCCCAAAAGACAGCTTCATTAGACCATTCATGCAATTGATAAGAGAGTTAGCTGTGGCAAGAAAAGGTCTACCTAAAATAATCGAAACTATAGACTCCATATTAACCGCATAATGAGTATCTAAAATAAGAAAGTCGACGGGATAGTAAAACTTATCAATCTGCAGCAAGACATCCTCGATTATTCTTCTTGGCTTCTTAACCGATCTATCGACCAATTGTAGTACCACAGATGTGGGTTTAATCTCCCCTAGACCCATATGCAAGTAAATAGAATATGGCATCAGATTTACACTTGCCCCTAAATCCAACAAGGCTTGGCCGAACTCATGAGTCCCAATCTGGCAGGTGACTGTAGGACACCCTGGATCTTTGTACTTGGGTGGTGTCCTCTGCTCAATCACCGCACTTACCTATTCTGTCAAGAAGGCAGTCTTCTTGACATGATGTTTCCTCTTAATAGTGCATAGATCCTTGATGACCCTCGCATAAGTTGGTACCTGTTTAATCACATGCAGCAAAGGTAAGTTAATTTTAACCTGTTTCAAGTGTTCTAGAATCTCACCATGCATTTCCGATTTCTTTCCAGTAGGTTGTAGTGCTTGAGGAAAAGGAACTGGAATGTTCTTGTTGGGCTCATCCTCAGGGATGCTCTCCTTTGCACTTGGGGAGGTGCCTATAGTCGTGGACGAGCTTGATCCATCTAAAATCTTACAACTCGGAGTAGTGATGGCCTTAACCTCTTTGATATTCTGAGAGTTTGAAATAGAGGTTTGTGCCATAAGTTGGCCCTTCAGATTAGCTTTAGGCTGTGATGGAAATTGGCCCCGTTCTTGTACTGTTAATGAACTTGTCAGCTTGGTTATCTGGCTTTTGATCTCCTTGTTCTCTTCTGCCAACTGTGTCAATGCAACCTCAAATTTTTGATTAGTTTTACCTTGTGCCTCTATAAATGCATGCAATGTGTCTGATAAGGAACTTTTGTTAGATTGTGCATTGTATGGAGGTGCAGGGTATGACCTAGGTGGTTGTACCTGTGAGTGTGTATGCTGGTCTGTTTCGGACCTCCAGCCTAAGTTAGGGTGATCTCTCCAGCCAGAATTGTAAGTGTTAGAGAATGGTGAGTAAGGCTTCTTGTACATCCCTAAGACGTTACATTGTTCCTCATAAACCCCTTTCATCTCAGTCAAGGTCGGGCAATCCTGTGCTAAGTGTTCAACTCCTCCGCATATAAAACAAGTGTCCTGTAGCTCAACTCTGGCAACAGTATGTGTGGGCCTACCATCATTGGTCTTAAGTGCCTCTAACTCCCTAGTTACTCTATCCAATAGGGCTCTAAGGTTGTTCTCTTCCCTAAGTTGATAGACTCCAGCTGGGCGTGTTCTATCCGTGCTCTCAGTAGCACTTGGACCAGTCCAAGTGTGAGCATTTTCAGCCAAGTCATTCAGGTACTCAATGACCTCGTCGGGTTCCTTTTGCAAAAATTCTCCATTACACATCATCTCAACGAACTGACGCTCTCTACTGGTGAGCACCTCATAAAAATAATAGACTAAGCGCCAACTCTCATACCCATGGTGTGGACATGTATTCAAGAGATCCTTGAACCTCTCCCATGCTTGATATAATGTCTCGCTATTCTTTTGGGTGAAGGTAGAAATCTGTCTTATTAGACCGTTGGTTTTGTGGTGAGGAAAGTATTTATTAAAAAATGTTTGGGTCATCTCCTCCCACGAACCTATAGACCTTGGTCACAAAGAGTATAGCCAACTCTTCGATTTTTCCTTAAGGGAAAAAGGAAAAAGCCTTAGTCTAATCGAGTCTACAGCCTCAATTTTGTTGTGGAAAGTCACAACTTCCTCGATTTACCTAATGTGACATAAGGATTATCACTCTATAGGCCATGAAAAGTGGGTAATAATTGTATCATACCCGGCTTAAAATCTAGCTTTGGTGTACTTGGTGCAAACATGATATATGATGGAGTAGCAGTGCGCGTGGAGTGGAGATAGTCCTTTAGCGACCGAACATGGTCATCTTCGTGATTACTCATGGTGTTAGAATTAAAAGTAGGACTTAATTTGGTCTCAATGTGAATTTGTGGGTGTTCTAAATTTGGGACCCTAATTAGTCTCCCTAAGTGGTCTCTATTCCAACTCACACCCCCCCAATGTCTTTTTTGTTTTTTTGCAATTTTGTTTTATTAGAAATAAAATAAAAATTAAACTAGACCTAAAACCTAAAAATAGAATAAAATAAAATAAAACAATGAGCCAGAAAGATAATACCCGAAACCTCCCTTGTAGAATGACACTTGTTCCCCGGCAACAACGCCAAAATTTGATTACGCCCAAACAGTACACGCAGCCAATTGCAGTAAAGATTCGGGGTGTCGATCCCACGAGGAAAAGCGATCTACAAAACAAGGTCAAGGAAGAAAAACTACGCGAAACTAAATGTAAGAAATTCTAGCAATTTTAAAATATTAAATTGAATTTAGTTTAATAAAAATCAAGTTTAGAAAAGTCACAAGGTTCCAAGAATCCCTCCTAGATTTCACGCGCCAACTAGTATTGATTCGCTATGATGACTCAATTACGTGTTTCACATCCCAAACAACATAATCAAAAAAATAGTCTTTAATGCACCAATATATTCTAATGTAAATGGATTTTAGATTTCACTTTTTCTAGAAAGCACAAAGGTTGATCATATGTGATATCCTAAATTTACGATATATCCGGAGACAATAACGTAATAAAAGACGATCGCATATAACTAACCTACCAGAATCAATTGATCCTTAAAAATTCCACACATAAGAAAAACGTGACTAAACTTATATGGAGAAGGAAAAGACAACCACCGGAATAATAATCTACGAAGAAGTTTATGAAATATTTGTCACTAAAATAACATAAACTCATATATTAAATAAAAGTGAAAATCATAAACATCATTATTCATCGTGAAAGCATAAAGCGAATCAAATACCAATTAAGTGCGTTACATCTAGGAGTTCACCTCTTCGCCTTGCGTGGGGTTTAGTGACGCATGCTGAAGGTGATGACAACAACAGCGGTGTAGAGCTTCATCGGCATAGCGGAACATGGTGGATTAGCGACACACTCCCTGCTCCTGCGCACTCTCTGCTGATGTGTTCCCTGCTGCGTTCTGGATAGCGTTGCTGCGTCGTCGCCTGCTGTCCCCTCTGTTGCTGCTGCTGCTGCATTTTTGTTCCAAGTTGTTGACTCACTTAGATCCAGAGAGGGACGATGAGAGTCGGATCGCAGATCTCACGGCGAGAGAGGGAGTTTGGGTAGTGAGTGTATTGGGGAAACCCATTCCGGCCAAAGCTTGGTTGCACACTTATCCTAGACTCCTGTACGTGGCGGATTTGATAGTCCATGTTGAAGGGAAGGGCAAATATTGCTCCTCTAAGGCCGGCAATTAGATTTTAGAAAGAGTTGGTAGCGCTGGTGAAAAGGAGGCATGCGTTGCTAAAAGTGTGTATGACAATCTCAGACCAAAAATAGAAATTAAGGGCATCTTCATAACAAAATTTGAAGGTGAAGGTTCGTCCTCTGTTGATCCGAAAGTTTGTTTTCATTAAACATGAAAGAGGTTTGGAGGTGTTTAGCCACATCTTGAATCTGATGAAAGGAATGGAGATATCTGCCAGCATTGTAAGATCCACCTCCATGAGAATGCCAATACAGGTTGCTAGAATTTGCACATCCTTCAGATTAATTTTTTGCAATGAGAATTCATGAAAACAAATCCAACAAGGCTACTAAGAAATTGATGGTGTGATATTGTTCCACCCAAGGTTTGATCGACTCTAGCCAACAAAAAAAGATACAGGGGCCTGAGTTGATTGCTTTATCCATGTCATCTTGGTGAGTAAACTGGATTAGATAGTATGTACTTGTTGTATCATGCCTTCGATCAACCTGTTCCACATGAAAGGGGTGAGACAGTTCCCATTGGTTAGCCATTCGGTGAGCAAACACTACTTGCAAAGTTTTTGATAGTGGAAATACTTGGCCACCGCCCGGAGCTCCCTACTATCACTGTCAACCTCATTCTGAGTGTTAAAGGTAGGCACCGGAAGATAGAGATTGATAGCCAGTTGTTTTTCCAGGTCATAGATCAGAGTTTCATTATGGAAGGTTGCCTGATTGGGGGGATGGGGTATTGGGTGTGTGGATGATGGTGGTTCAGTAGTAGGAGGGGGTGTGGGGGTGCTATGAAATAGTTGAAGGGGGTTGAAATGAATGGGTGTGCGAATAAGGGGGTTGGGATGCATGGTATGATCGGGTAAATGATTGGTATAGGTGAATGATTTTGGCTAGAGGTGTCCATGAGTAAAGTTCTGTAACAATGGTGACCTTGAAAAAGGTATGTAAATGTACCAGAGAGTGAGGGCATATGGTGATGGTGTGATTGATGGTTTGAATGGGGGAGTTGATATACTGAAATTTGGTTACTGAAATTGTTCATGGTGGGTGTAAAGTTTGATTGATTACTCATTTTAATGAGTTGGGGCGATTTGATGGTTATTGATGGGAGTTCGAAGACTAGTTAAGGGAATAAATGATGAATGTGAAAGTGGTCAACGTCTAATTAAGGTGGGGAAATGATGAAGGTAGAGAGGATGGAGACGCACTTCGCCCGAGACCTGCACAAGACACAAAGAAAAAACAGTAAGCAAGCAAAGGGGCAACAATGATCACTCTTTGGATAATAGAAAGAAGGTAATAAAAGTGGGAACTTGCTACAACAAGGTAGTTGAAAGAAAGAAAGAAAGAAGAAGTATGGGTTGGAACAGGGGAGAAAAATGTAATTGAAAAAAGAGTTTGAGTTAACTGAAAATTGAAACTCAAGAAAAACTCTCAATAGATATTCTAAGTTGTACCCTCAATTTAGTATTGAATCACATAACCCAATGTTCACAAGTGTAAACAATCAAACTTCTTACAAATTATTATACAAAACATTTTGTTCCAGAATGAAACTAATGATGAAATTAATGGGCTAGTGCATTTTTAAGTTCATTCGTGATTGAAAAAAAGATAACACTAAGGAGTTGGTAAGACTTGTGGTTGAAAAATTTAATACGTTTACTTTTGGATCCTTGTTGTGACTATGGCTATCCACCATATGTGATTCCACCATATAGATTACTATAAGCTTATACATAACTCTACCATGTTGTAGACACCACTAGAAGATTGTACATAGCCACCTCATGCTTTGAGGAGGCATAATCTTAGATATAGTATATATAGGTGTCATGTTGGGAGAGCGTGATCTTCCCTATAAATAAGCCTCTCTTTGTAAGATTGTATATGGTTAAAAATACAAGATATAATAGAGTATAAAATCAACAGTGAATCAAAGGAACCCTTAGTTCCTTCTTCTTGTTATTACAGACGTTATCAGCACGAGACTTTAACCAACTGAGTACTACGATTGTTCTTCGATATATATCGTTTATTTGGTTTTCTCTCCCCAATCCGAGCAAATTGTATGTAAGTATTTCCTAACTAGAAATTAATTTCATATTGCATGAAATTTGAATAATGATCAATTTATGATTATTATTTCGTACAAAGATTTTGTTTACATTGTAATATGATACAACGTAAATTATTTGTCATTCCCTATCATAAGCTAAGTATTTTTATATCACCATAGGGCATCATTTTTTTTTTCTGATATTAAAGCTTGGAGATATTATACTTTAGTAATGTGACCCTTACCATTTTCTTATAATATTGTCTTAATTCTTTATCTATTACCTTTCAGTTATCATGGGTCCATGGGATGATTTTATATTTACTGAGGATGGCATTCGCATTAAAGATATGAAAGCTCGTGAGGAGGAAATCAATCGACAGTCACTTGAGCTTCTAGAAGAAGTGATCCATCAAGTGTTTAGTACATGGATATTTAGGGGACCAGAAACACATGAAAGTATTGTTCGTCATCATATAGTCTCCCATCTAGGTGTTGTCAACAAGGCTTTGGAGCGGATGTGTGATCGATATGAATTTAATACCATACTCGAACACATCCATCATGTGAATGATAACTTGATAAGGATAAATACAGAATCTTCGAGAGCGAATACACCTGTGCCATTAAGGCTAGATACAAGTGCCATTAAGGCTAGATACAACTGCACCTCCAATAGTAAATGTAACTCCACCTCAACCTTACCGATTGGAATATGATCCAACCACATCTCCTGGTTATTATGATGTTTATGGGATAAGAGTAGAAGATGTTGAAACAGGTAAAAAACTATATGGGATAAGAGTAGAAGATGTTGAAACAGGTACAAAACTATCTCCTGATGGTTCTTGTGAAGTTGATGGTCCACCTATTCATTGACTAATACATGGTGGATAATAGCTTAAAGTAGTGATGTAATAACCAATTTTAAAAACCATCGGGGTGTAACGAGGTTAATAGAGCATATGCTCTCTTGTAAGATATGAATTTTGATGTACATACTTGTATGATATGTATGATAGTGTATGATAAATTTTGGTGCATAATTTACTCCATCCATTTTAGTATGCTGATAGACACTTATTATAATAACCAAGCATATGTAAAATCTGAATCAAAAGTTTCATTATATATCTAATTCATGTATATCTATACATGTTTTCTTATAGATGTCGAATTTAGCAAAACTTGAGTTTCAAACTCTTGCTGTTAATGGTGGAAACTATATATCCTGACAACTTGATGCGAAACTTCATTTACAAGCTAAGAAATTAGGTGATAGTATTAAAGAAAGAAATCAAGTGCATGTAGAAGATAAAGCATATGCGCTAATTTTCTTGCATCACCATATTCATGATGATCTTAAAACTGTATATCTTATTTAAGAAGATATTTTAGTTTTATGGAAATCCCTCAAGGACAGATATGATCATCAGAAAGCAGTCATACTCCCTCTTGCTCAAAATGAATGGTTAAACTTAAGATTTCAAGATTTTAAGACGGTGTCAGAATATAACTCAGTAATGTTTAATATTGTTTCTCGTCTTAAGTTTTGTGGAGATATGCGACAAATGCTCAGGTGATTAAGAAAACATTATCCACATTTCATGCATCAAGTGTGTTCCTGCAGCAGCAATATCAAGAACGCCATTTTACTAATTATTCTGAATTAGTGACGTGTCTCCTTGTAACAGAAGAAAATGCCAAAGTTTTAATGAAAAATCATAATACACAACCATCTGGTTCTATGGAATTTCCATAAGCAAATGCTAACTATGTCTTTCATAGAGGTTGAGGCAGGGGTCGTGGCAGGAATACATACTCCAGAAGAGGTGGTAATTCCAAAAGAGGTAACCACAATGACTACTCTAATAAAGGTAATTACTCTGGCGGAAGTGGTTCTTCCAGAGGTAATTACTCCAACAGAGGTGGTTATCTTAGCAGAGGTAATCATACTACTTATCGCAAAGGGTCTAAAGCTCATGTTCGAAACAATAATAAAACTCTTGCAAATGACACTGAGACCTTTTCTAAAGATGATACTTGTCATCGATGTGGTAAACATGGACATTGGTCATGTGTCTGTCGTGCACCAAAAGATGTAGTAGAGAAATACCAAGCTTCCATTAAAACCACAAAAACTAATTTGATGCAATGGAAAGAGAATCACAATACAACTGAGCATCCGATCATTGTTACTCATCTGGACACTTCTGACTATTTTCAAGACGTTGACAAAATACCTATGTAATGTTGTGTTTTAATGCCATCATGTATATGTGTTTTGCTACTTGTAAAATATATATAAGATATGTACAGTTTATTTCATTTGATATACAACTTTTTATATATTTTTTCTTGGCTACCTATATATTTATTATTTAAAGGTATGGATCACGATATGCAAACATTAGACGATGATACATGTTTGATTGATAGTGCCACTACACACACAATACTAAAATGTCATAAAATTTTTGCATCACTAGACAAGAAAACACAACAGGTGTCTATGATATCTGACCTTGTGCAATTATCGAGGGCTCTGGTAAAGCCCACTTAGTGTTACCCAATGATACCCATTTATTTATCCCCCCATGCGTTATATGCAAGCAATTCTATAAGAAACTTGGTCAATTTTAAGGATATACGTTTGAATAGGTATCATATTGAAACAACTAATGAAGGAAACAACAAATATTTTTGCATCATATGTAGTATTGGAAGTCAGAAGCTCACACTAAAAAAAATCTCCTTTATTTCCTTGGGACTATATTGCACAACCATTGCAACTGTTGAATCACGTGTCATTTTAAGCTAGAAACTTAAAGCTCATCACGAACTCATTAACCCACACACTTTGCTTCTTTGGCATGATCGTTTGGGTCATCCTGGATCCACCATGTTGAAGAAAATTGAACTCTAATGGTCATCCTTTAACAAACACTCAACTCCACCTCCCTAGTAGATATTTATGCATTCCTTGTTCACAAGGTAAACTTATTACTAAACCCATATCGGCGTAAGATTGTTACTAAATCGCCATCTTTCTTACAATGAATACAAGGGGACATTTGTGGACCAATTCACCCTACCAGTGGACCTCTTAGATATTACATGATTTTAATAGATGTTTCCACTAGATGGTCCTATGTGTGTCTTTTTTCCACTCGTAATCTTGTTTTTGCCAAAATTTTAAATCAAATTATTAAACTTAGAGCCCAATTCCCAGACCATCGCATCCAATCTATTCGTCTTGATAATGCAACAGAGTTTATGTCACAAGTGTTTAATGATTTTTACTGCTCGTTTTGCCGACTGTCAGTTTGATGAGACCATACTCCCACCGTTAGGGGGAGATAAATACATTCTTATGAAAAGTGAATGGTGTGAATTATCGTGGAATACTTCCACTTTGTCTCATCTGGACCCTAAAACATCCCAATGTGATAATGAGATAAGGAGAATATTACATCTTCAGGATCAATTACCTGATGCATTTAATGATGTAGCTAAAGTAACAAAGTCGCATGTTCTAGCTATGAATGCACCTTCTCAAATTTGTATCCTGGAAAGACAAACTTTGAATAAGACAGCTAATGAATCTGTTCCACGCCATAAGTGTGGCAGACCTATAGGTTCAAAAGATTCAATTCCCCGAAAAAGATAAATTAGTAAAAATTCATGCCCTAATGCTCCCGAAGAAGCAATTCTCGAAACTCTTGTAGAAGATATACAAGCTCCAGAATAAGCTATGAATAAGGCTCCAAAAGTAGCATTACATAATGCTCCTGAAGAAGTTATGTTTGAAAAATCAAAATTTTCCATAATTCCATGAACGATTACTTATATCCCTGAAGTGATTCTAAAGGCCCTCGATGAGGCTCAAGTACTCGATAACAATGAGATTTCAATATATTCATGAGAAATGTGGAATTGCAATAAAATTGTCATCAATGACATATTTATATATATGGTAGCTACCGAACTATTAAAGGGCCATGATATTTATAATGATATTAAACCAAGTAGCATCTATGAATGTCGACAAAGAAATGATTGGCCAAAATGGAAAGATGTTATCCAAACAGAATTACATTCTCTTAAAAGACATGGTGTATTTGGACCTATGGTGCAAACACCTAAACATGCAAATCTTGTTGGTTTCAAATGGGTGTTTATAAGAAAAAGAAATGAGAAAAATGAAATTGTCAGATATAAGGCAAGACTCGTGGTGCAAGGATTTCTGCAGAAACTCGGTATTGATTTTGATGAAATATATTCCACAGTTATGGATATGACTACATTCCGATATTTAATAAGTCTTGTAGCTTATGAAAAACTTGATATGAGACTTCTGGATATAGTAACTACTTATTTATATAGGGATATAGACACATATATTGACATGAAAAATCCTGAAGGATTTATTTTGCCTGAGACAAAGTTCAGAAATACTCACTCGATAAAACTAAGACATGCCTTATATGGCTTAAAATAATCTGGTAGAATGTGGTATAACCGTCTTAGTGAGTATCTGTGTAAAGAAGGTTATATAAATAATCTCATTTGTCCATGTATTTTTATCAAGAAATCTATTATTGGTTTTGTTATAGCAACAATTTATGTTGATGATATAAACCTTATTGGATCCACTGAAGATGTTAACAATGTTGCTACCTATTTAAAGAAAGAATTTGAGATGAAAGACCTTGAAAAACAAAATTTTGTCTCGGCCTGCAGATCAAATGCAACAATAGTGGAATATTAGTCCATCAGTCACTATATACTGAAAAAATGTTAAAACGCTTTAATATGGACAAATCTCATCCACTTAAAATGCTTTAATATAGACAAATCTCATCTACTTAGCATGCCAATAGTTGTCCAATCTTTAATAAAGATATATATCGACCAAAGGAATAAAATGAGAAAATACTTGGTCCCGAAGCCATATTTAAGTGCAATTGGCGCATTGCTATATTTGGCGCAATGTACAAGACCTGATATAGCATTTTTGGTAAATTTATTAGCACGGTATAGTTTTGCACCTACACGTAGACATTGTAATGGAATTAAACAAATATTCAGATACCTTCGTGGGACAATTGATATTGGTTTGTTTTATTCCTGTGATTTATCTAACCATTCCTACATAGTTGGCTATGCAAATTTCGGCTATCTATCGGACCCTCATAAGGGTCGCTCACAGACAGATTATGTATTTAATAATTGCAATGCCATTATTTCTTGGCGATCTACTAAACAAACATTAGTGGCTACTTCCTCAAATCACTCTGAGATTATAGCTCTGGATGAAGCTAGCCGAGAATGTGTCTGCCTCAGATTGTTAATTCAGCACATAAGAAATAATTGTCAATTGCCCTCAGATATTGATCTACCAACTCCAATATATGAAGATAATGTTGCATGTATTGTTCAAATGCAAAAAGGGTTCATCAAAAGAGATCGAACGAAACATATTCCAGTAAAGTTTTTCTATCCACATGAGCTCCAGAAGAATCACGTGACTGAAATCAAACAAATTCGATCTAATGACAACCTTGTAGATCTCTTCACCAAAACACTTCCAAAGTCAACATTTCAGAAATTAGTTCATGGGATTGGTATGCGTCGGCTAAAGCATCAAGGTCATTGATACTTTAAGAGTTGTTATTAGTGGGAGAAGTAAACTCAACAAGGAGCGTCCAGAAGTGTGCTACATTAGCGCGTTGTACTCTTTTTCCTTCGAGGTGATTTTTTTTCCATTGGGGTTTTTCCTATCAAGGTTTTAATGAGACGACATTATGCACATCCACCATCTTCCTAAAGAATGTTGTACTCTTCCAAATTTTTTCCACTGAGTTTTGGCAAGGTTTTAACGAAACAACATAATGGTGAATATCCAAGGGGGAGTGTTGTGACTATGGTTATCCAACGTATGTGACTCCACCATATAGATTACTAGAAGTTTGTACATAACTCTACCATGTTGTAGAGACCACTAGAAGCTTTTACATAGCCACCTCATGTTTGAGGTGGCATAATCTTAGATATAGTATATCTAGGTGTCATGTTGGAAGAGCATGATCTTCCCTATAAATAAACTTCTCTTTGTAAGATTGTGTATGGTTAAAAATACAAGATATAATAGAGTATAAAATCAACAGTGAATCAAAGGAACCCTTAGTATTTTGATCAACTTGAGAATCAGTCTCGATCGAGCACATAAGTTGGTCGAAAGTCAGGAACACTATCTCGTTTTCATTGCGAAACAGATTTGCGTGACTTTAGTTAAATGATCATAACTTGCTCATTTTAAAACATTTTCAAGTGATTCAAGCTGTGTTGATTAGATAACTAAGAATACTACAATATTGGTGTTGATGAGGTTGAGAATCAGTCTTAATTGAGGGTTTAAATTGGTCGAAAGTTACCCTGTTTTGCGTTTATTCGTTTTGAGTTTGGGTTTAAGGGTTTTGACTTTGAGAGGATTTTGAGAGTTTTCGAGGGAGAGGAAGGAGATTTGTAAGAGATTTGAGTGTGGGAGAGAGATTTGCAAGAGATTTTGAATGGGGGAGGGAGGAACCATTGTCGATTTAAATGGTGAAGGTCGGGGTGGATTTGGGCAAATCCATCCTCGCCCCGGCGGAGATTGCGGAACCCCAAATCTGCCCCGGATATCCGTTTATACAAATTTTTAAAACCCATCCCCGCTCCAGACGGATTGGCGGATATCCGCTCTGCCCCGAATAATCGGGAAAAAAAACAATGTTGTCAATTGTAGAGACATTTAACGAAACAAACTTAGGCAACTCAAATTCAAACACTTAAGTTTAAAAAAAATGAGGATGTTCATATTTGTATAACAAGTTGAAAAAATCTCCACTTCAGAATTTAATGTTCAAACAGGTTTTCAGAGCAACATTTTGCTTTTCACTTAAGAGTGATTACTTCAATTTATTCCCATTTTTTAGAATAAAATAGTGAGATCTAAAATCACTATGAATTAAGAAGTCCAAATCTGGACAAAATCGCTATGAAATAAGAAATCCAAATCTGGACATACAGACTATGAAATAAGAAGTCCAAATCTGGACATACAGATCTAAAATCACCATAAACCAGACGATGACACCGACGACTCCTTCCCATGGATCGGTCGCTCTCTGTCTTTTGAGAAGATCAAAGGAGGAAAAGGAGATGCCAGTGAGTATCGTTGATGGATTTTCGAGGAAATTTGAGCAGAGAGAGGGGCGAATAGGCTGAGATCTGAGATTTGAGCCGCGAGAGAGGGGCAAATGGACTTAGATCTGAGATTAAAGCAGAGAAATAGTGGTGAAAGGACTGAGATCTGAGCAGAAGAGGACTCACCTGAAACCTTTAGAACATGGGAGAAGACGGTAGTGGATGGTGGAGGAGACGGAGACGGAGTGGCTGGTGGTGGAGGCAGAGATGACTGGCTGTTGCATGCCAGTGAGGAGACGGGGGTGGCTAGTGTCTGGTGGTGATGGAGGCGGAGATGACTAAGTGGAGGAGACGGGGGTGGCGGTGGCTTTCTCACTGAAGAAAAAGATGACTGGGTGGAGGAAACGGGGGTGGCGGTGGCTTTCTCAATGAAGAAGATGACTGGGTGGAGGAGACAGGGGTGACAGTGGCTTTCTCACTGAAGAAGAAGAGAAGAAATGAGGGAGAGAGGAAGAAAAATGAAAGGAAGAAATGGAAAAAATGCTTAGGGTTAGTCTTGTTTTGTTTTTAAAGGATCAAAGGTATTTCTATAATTTCGATACTTAAACGGATATCCGTGGGGCGGATATGGCTATATCCGTATCCGCCCCGAATATTTGATGGATGTTGTTTGGATATTCGTATCCGCCTCAAAATTCGTTTAAACATATCCAAAACCACCCCAAACGGATTGGGTGGGGCGGATATCCGTGAAAATCCGCCCCACTTTCATCCCTAGGTGAAGGAAAAAAAATGTATGGTTTTTGTTTATATAGATGGTGTGAGAAAGAAAGTAGGTGGTGTGAAAGAGTAGAATGGTGTGAAAGAGTAGAATGGTGTGAGAGAGAGGAAATGATGGTGTGGTGTAGTCACCAGCTTTGGAAAAAACAAGGACAGATCTGGAAATTTCGCACCGCACCGCCGCGGTTTTTATTTCTCTTTTTCTATCTTGGCCAACACTTGAAGAACATCTTCTTCTCGTCGCACAGACCATTCTCTCTCTTTCTCTTTGGCGGGAGAATCTAGAGTCTGATAAACCCTAATTTCCACCTTGAATTTGGTTCAAAACCCCTCTTTTCTTTTGTTTGTCTTGTGAGAATTTGCAGGAGAAGAAGACATGGAAGAAGCTCGGCCGGTTTGCGCAGAAGAAGCTTTGAATCTGCTCAACTGCGTGACTGAATCGCCTTACCAAGAGGAGAAATGTCTCCGGCTCTTGAACACCTTGCGAGAGTGCGTTATCAACAGGGTACTTTCTTTACCCCAGACTTTGGATTTCCCTTTGTTCATTATATTTGGTGTATTAATTTTTGTGGACTTTGGGTATACCAACTTAGGAGTCAAGCAAATGATAGTATAAAGAATGCGAAGCTTGATAGCATGATTAGATGATAGATTAACCTATTTATTCAACTATATTGGATGAATTGGAGTTTAGTTTGAGGGTAGATTTCACTTTATCTATGGGGAAGGAATTGTTTTTTCCATACTAAGGAATATAATGTAGTGGAATGATGGAGTTGAGGAAGATACATGGGCACTCCAATTGGGTCGCCGTACATGGCAAATGTCATGATGGTACCTGTTTGAAACTTAAATAAAAAAAATGAAAGACAAAAAAATAAATTATTGTCAATTTGATTGTTGTTCACATGCAATCCATACGTGCCACCCAGAAACTCTACAAATTAAGGTTTTGATGGCCGAAGATGGTGGTGGTGGCATGCTGGCACGGACCTAACTTCATGAGGGATTAGGGTATTGGTTGTAGTTGGTGGTGGTGGCTGAATAGGACGAAGAGATGTTGATTAAATAAATTTTTTTGGGTACTAAACATGAAACTGAAAATGTTTGTAGGTACCATCCAAAACTTTTCTATTATTTATTTATTTTTAATTTTGGTAGGTCAAATACAAAATCGATAGTCTAGGGTTCCTCTCACACATCTTTTGCGCTTATGTATTTAATTATCAAAGATGATCTTGTAATGAATAGAATTGGACGAATTGAAGATGAATGTTGACAAATGATTTATGATATTGAATGATAAAGTAATAAATATTGCTTTACGTAGTGTCAGTTGTGCTGTTTTTTCGAGAGGCTCACCTGTTTCCTAGGATAGAATTTTATCAGAATTTGTTCTCTATAATCCTTAGTTTCCTTGAATTATTGTTGCACATTTTATAATAGACTTCCTCAGTTTTCAATACTATCTTACCATTTTGTTAGTGTTGCTAGGAGGGATAAGCTTTGTTTGCGTTGGCTTGAGGTTTCTTATGGAAAACTGGCATACGAAAAAAGGGCAAGAAGGAAAAGTTACCTCTATTTTAGAGGTCATGTGTGTGTGTGGTGGTGGTGGTGTGGGGGGGGGGGGAGGAATGGGATATTTTAGAGGTCTTATTTGTGTGTGGCTTGAGAGGGAATGAACCTATCTTCTATTCAGCAAAGGAGTTACTAAGCAAAGCTTTAGGAAGCTGAAAATGGTTGGACATAAGTACGATGCTGTTTTGGTGAAGGATATTTGAGAAGTTATTAGGAGTTTGTTGGAACCTAGCAAGAAGATGGTAAGGTTAGTGTATTAGGTGGAATGTAAGAAAGAAGGGACATCACGTTTAAGTGTGAAAGCCTTTGACTTTTCACCTAACATGAAGGTTACCTAGGCATCATTCCAGATGCTATTGGATCATGCACCTAAACCTTGTGATTGACCCCTATAGTTAGCCACGATTTTGAGTGTCATGCAATACTTGCGATGCGTAATTAGAGGCTGATGTATCGATAAAAAAAAGAAGTAATCATATGTACTTGCCCCATCAGGACTTTTTTATTTTTTTTGAAGTAACCTGAGATATGGAGATTGGGCAAACTGTTAACTAGAAGCTCATTTTCATTAATCCAGTTGATGGTGCATTAAGATGTAATCATACTTCATGAAGTAATTCCTTACATAGAGAGTCGAAACTTTCCGGTAATTATTATTATTATTATTATTATTATTATTATTATTATTATTATTATTATTTGTTTTTGTATTTTTTATTTATTTATAAGCAAGTCACAATTACTTTCATGGAAAAAGAAAAGAAGTTGCTCGTTCTCCGAGTGAGTAACTTATGGAAAAGGAAACAAAATATATACAAAGAGGAGAGCATTACCAAGTGGCAATGCTATTAAAGATCTCAATGCATCATGTGCTGTTGAAATCAGCTACAACAGCTGTCCCATTAACACAATTCTAATGACTTGGAGAAATATGTACCCAAATAAGAGACCCCCAATTCAACACAAAAATCTTGAAACTAAGTTTCTTTTAAGTGAAAATGTGCGAAGCATAAAGGAGAAGCTAATATGTCAATGATAACACCATTTGAAGCCGGATAACTTTTGAAGTGAAAATTTTGCTTGTTCCTTCTTTCTCCCAACCAACTTTAGAAGGCAAAGGGCCTTTTATGGGTTAAACTAATTTAGGTTGAGAAAGAAACAAAATTCTTGCTCTCCTTTCCACAACTCTCCACATAATTTTCTCCAACTGCATCAGAATTTTGTTGTCTTGCGTGTTCGGTTTTTACTAGGAAGCAAAAGAAATTTGACCGACATTGGTGGTTCCTTTGGGAAAGTGTCATTAAAGCAATATTCTAGTTAAACTTTCATGGAATCTTGGTTTTCTCTGGTAAGTTTCTATTCTTTCTACATATTTGGGTTTTAGGTTTCATTCAAATGTGCCCAAGAAGAAAGGGGTGGTTTAAGAAACTCTAATTAGGACCACCATGTTAATGGAAATCGACGGGTATGATGCTAGGTTGAAGTTAAAGTGGAAGTTGCCCGAAAATAATATTGGGAAGGATTACAAGGACAACACCTTTTTTTTAAAATTTATTTATCCCTTAACCCTTCCCACCCCAGATGCCGCCGGCCGGGTTCGACCCTGTGACCTAGTGATACCATCCGCCACTGCTCAACCACTAAGTCATCACACCTTTGGCACAAGGACAACACCTTGAAGTATGATCATTACTTGAAAACAATTATCGTTTATATCTTATGTATGCTTGGATATACGCTAGTACTCATATGCGTCTTATCTGATGATACACGATGTATTACAATGCTTGTATCTCAAACTAGAGGTCTTGATGCGGATATATGATTTGCGGTTTCATAACCTTGCCTGCCTGCGCGGGCTATTAATGGCACTTTGCCATAAGATGGATTTGGTTAACTTAATAGGCCGACAAATGCCATCCTTTAGAATCTTGCATCTCTAGATTGTTGATTAAAGTAAAATGCTAAGAGGATAGTGAAAAATACTTTGAGCTTGGGATTAATGGAATTTGTGTTATAATAGGAGACGAGGAAGGCTGTTATTAAATTTCATTTGCTAGTTGTCAAAGATTACTAGAACATATCCATTATTGGATTTTATTCCAGAGTAGGATAGCTTGAGATGACTATCCTGGAAGCACAGATATTGTAGGCCATAAAATAGCATCTTGGATGTGGGAATAAAGCATTGTGCGCAGATGGTTACTCATTCAGATTTTTTTTCAATCATGGGAAAATATTATTTGCACATGTAGTGATTTTCCAGAGAGCTCATATGTTGAGCAGAGTCTGTCAAGATTTATTTCAAGATGTCACTAAGTGGCTTTTAATTGTCCAAGTTGGTGGTGTAGTGGGAAAGAGCCATGAAACAAGTTATTGATGAAATTGCAATAGGCAATGGAAGCATTGAAGAGAGAGAGAGAGAGAGATCCTAGGGATGGTCTACAGAGTGGACTTCAAAAGGCTTATGATGGAATTTCCGGAGTGTGTCCCTGGTTGTTTGGTTTTTGATTCTATAGGGAGTGTTCTGTTAGAACACACGTGTTATTGGTGGAATCTTCTGTTTTTTTTGCCAGTGATTGATGAGTTTTCTTAGAGATTTGTGGGGGTTTTCTTCAAATGCCTTTTCCTCTTATTCTAGGCTTTGGTCAAGATCAGCAAGAGGGCCAACCGTACTGAAAGGTCCTTTTTCTTGAAGGATAAGGCAAGAATTTTGTAAGTTGCAATTTCTGGATGATGTAGTAACATGCATAAAGAACAAGCTAAATTATAGATGCTCATACTCAGGGTTGTCAGCTTGCTTCAGATAATTCTAGACTAAGATTAATGTGGCATATTTCATGCAGTGAGGTGTGTGAGATTGTGGTTGCTTCTTAAAAAATTGGTTTTTTGCTTGTTGCATGTCTATGCTATTACTTGGGGTTTATATGAGAGTACATTGTCCAAACCAAAACTAGTTGAAAGTTGAGACTATAACTGAAATGGATATCAGGGAGCTAGCCAATTGGAAAATTCAATTTCGTCAAAAGGAGGCAAAGTCTTTTTTTTAAACTGCCTTCTCCGATCTCAAGAACTTTCTTGAGATGATAGTAAATGACCTTAGAGCTTCACGATCAATGAGGAGAATGTGGGAGTTGCAGTTTTGGGGTCAAGAAGAATGTTCATGTTGGAAGATAAAACTATGGCCTCATTTAGTAATTGAATCATCTCTTCTAGATCGTCATGATCCAAACAGAAGAGCATGTCAGAGTTCAGACTGATCATTTAGTTAGCACTCTTTTTTGATAATCCTGTTTCTCTCCCTTTACCTATATTGATTTTTTATGGGACAGGATTTGGTGATCAATCAATAATTTGGGGAACCAAGAATTGAGGCATTTCATGGATCTTTCGTTTGTGGGACCTGCATGCTATCTCCTGCCTGAAGACAAGAAGTTGACACGATGACTATTCTGGAATGACTCATGACCATCTTTAGTATAGATCATATAGACACACTACAAGTTCCAAAAATGTACAGTTTTCACTAGAACAATAGAAATGGGAATGCATGTAGGAAGATTACCCTGAGTAATTGAGCAAGAAGGGTTACTTGAAGTAATTTGGGAATTTGATTTCATTCGAATGGAAACTAGGAAAGAAGAGCAACAACAATAGAGATTTAATTTTGTCACTTGTACTTTACAACAGGTGTTAGGTTAGGCCTAACAATAGAGATGTTAATCATGCTTGCTTTTTTATGCAAATTCAACTCAATCCTTTTTACATCTTTGTAGTTGAATTTTTTTTTTTTTTTGGTGTGCAGAAAGTTAAGAAGTTCTCACTAGCTGAACAGAACCAGCCAGAAACAAGTACAAACACCAAAGAGAAGCAGGAAGAAAACCCTGCAAAGAAATAAAACTTCGTATTTCGTAATTAGCGTTTTGGGGTCGGTTCCAGCGCATCTTGATGTGCTTTGGCAGTGTTCTTAATTTGCGTTTAAACCTTTTGGAACACTTGGGTTAGAATGAGGTTGATTATCAAACTGAGATAGAAAATGAAACAAAAATAAGAAAGACAAATTATAACGATTCAACATTTTTAGGTTCACTCTCTCTTTTTTGTTAGTAGACAAGAATTTTTGTAGTAGAGAACTTTTATTTTACAGATCTTTAGATTGTAAAATGCATTCTATCTTTCAAAAGCCTGGATTGGGCAGGTTTTACTCCTGGAAAAGAAATATAAATGCATTTTGCTGTTGTTTGGTTGGATTGCCCTCACACTTATTGTGAATGCTAGAGTCTAGTACTTGTTCACTTATTCACACTTTCGGGAGATGCCAGTGCTAAATTGAAATGCACCATTGTCAGTTTCCTTTTTGCTGGCGTGCCGCGTGCTTGTTGGTATTGCGGCTGACAGAACAATCTCAAACCTCTGCCTTTTTTTTACGAGGATATTTATAAGAAAGATGCATACAGAAGCGGTCACAACAACTTACAAGAAAGGGTAATGGGCATTTTCCGACTAAAAAGCATGTGTGAGCATAGAAACCTCCTTCTCATTTCTTGCTTATCTTGTTGAAACATTCTTCATTTTGTAACTTAGCTTATGGGTTGGGCAGCTGGGTATAAGACCACTAGTATCAATTGAATTCCATATGGCAATTGTATATAATTGTTTACAACATCAACACCCAACCAAAATAAATGTTTAATCGTGTTTTGAGGACTATAAAATCATTTTCTTGGTCTTCATTTCGTAGGATGGAATTATCTAATTCATTAAACTTCATGGTTATTTCATGTGTTGCAAGAGACTTGATCTCCAAGGCATCTAGATGTAAAATATCGGTGAGAATTCTCCATCTGAGAAAGGAAAGCAAGTGCAATATATAATTCCTCTTCTTCTTCCATGCCATCTTTCAAGTCTTCTTTATTTTCCATTTTGTTTACACATGGAAAAGTCTAAGCTTCTTTGAGAAAAATTCTTCGAACTTTATTAGTTAAATTTTGTGGAAGCCAACATTGATATAAAGTTATGGAAGTCTCCCGTATCTAGTCTTCCTTAAATAATGTACCAATATATACACTTTCTAATTTTGCAGTCACTGGTTATGGAACTAAACTTACCTATTTACACTTTCTAATTTTATGCAGTTTCCTTAAATAATGTACCAATATATAAAAATAAAATAAGATGATGGTCTCATCAAAATACTTCGATGATGATCAGTCTTGAAGAAGAAGCAAATCATGAAAACTACAAGGAAAAAATTTGTTCTACATGACATATTTTGTTGACATCATACATTCCTTGGCTTTCTTGCAATACAAATGAGAGACTTATCCATTTAAAGATTCATAAAATCTTTTGATCACGTGGTATAAAACTTGTCATCGAGAGCATTACTCTCAGATGGTAATTGGCCTAATCTCGAACACACATTCATTGTAAAAATCAATGCAAAATACATCTTAAATCCATTTAAATGAGAGACTTATCTACTAAAATGGCACAATCTAAGTTTACAAGAAAACCTGGTCCGGAAGCATTGATTTGTGCTTGAAAATGTGGTTTACACGTGATCAGATCAACTCTACTCCACTCCAACTTCTCCAAATCTATGGAGAGAATGGTAGAATAGTCCAATCACGTGCAAACCACCCTTCCAAACACAAATCAGTGGTAATTCTCAAGATGCAATGTGATTTCCACAATGTGCAAAATTTCCAATCTTGAAGATTTATTACATTATGAAAGCATAGAATTTCATTCTATTTTGGTTGGTGTGCAAGTTCCAACTTTGTCAATTAGGCTCATGCTACGTCTCCAAAACTTAGCCACCTCTTCGATAACATGCCACATGTCACCTCCAGAATGTTCCATAATTTTTAGTTTAAAAAAATAGAGTTAATAAATTGAGGTCCTCAAATACTTTAGTGCTCTCCTCCTTCCTATACCCGTGGAAAATAAACGTTTGTAAGCTTTCGTCCGCACAGAAGAAAAAAAAAAAAGGAAGCATTTTTTCCCTTACAAAGCCAACAAGTCTCTCTGTTTCTCCCTAAATTGGCGCTTTGAGTTGAATTCAACACCGATTCTCTCCCAAGCACTAGAGAAAGAAAACCATAGAAACCCACCCCTTCTGTTCTCGTGTTATATATAGATTCCTCTCTCTCTCATTCTCTTTTTCACTCTTTGTTTCTCTCATAAGACCCACAAAGGAGGTTCCTTGTGTTCTCTCTTGTTTATTCTTTGTTTGTCAAGTGGGGGTGTGGGGTTTCTAATTTCGAGCAAATAAGGAAACCCTTTTATTATTATTGATTTCTAACCTAATATAACTCCGCAATTGATTGAGTTTTCAAGATTTTGGGAAGAAAAAAACGTATTTGTTTGCGCCTTTTGATCCAGTTTGGTCGATTGGGTTTTTTGGGGATGGTATGTTCATCAAGGTCATCTCTTAATAATTCATGGATGAGTGCCGCCGCGGCTTCTTCTTCGTCTAGAGTTGATTTCAATGGAGGTGGCTCTTCTTCGGAGGAAGGAGGGAGGTTGGCGGCGGAGGAGGGAAGAGAGGCTTCTCTTCCTCAACAACAACAGCAAGTCCAACAACTCCAACTCGCCAATGTCTCTGATTTTCAATTGGGTTTTGTGGAAAGAGCTGTTTCTGCTGCTGGTGCTGCTGTTCTCTCTGCAATCCTAGTGAACCCTCTCGATGTTGTCAAGGTATTGTTTTTCTTTTCTTTTCTTTTCTTTCTTGAATATTGAGTTATTTGATAGTGTATGTGTGTTTTAGTGTAGCAGAACCAGTCATTTAGTTATTCTAAAAAAATGTCACTTTTTTTATGTGGTTTATGTTGAATAATTTATTTGCATTCATGAAATTGCTAGCTTTGATTGAAAGTTTTTTTTTTTAATATTTGATAAATGGTGTTTTATCTCGAAATCTATATTACTGATCAATGATCATGATCAAAATCAATTTTTCGAACATTTGGGGTTGGAAAAAATACTTTGGATTAACATAGAATCTAATACTGTGAATTGCAATCAAGCTCGAGATGTTGAAACCAGTGTTCATGTCCTATGGTGTTAATTTATTTTTAAATCTTTTTTTCAGACAAGGTTGCAAGCACAAGCTGCTGGAGCACCTTACTCAGATTTTTGGCGCAATTTTAGTGGACGAATGTCATCTCATAAGGTATGCTTTTGAATCTCCCACATTTTTTTTTCATGATTTCAAGTGTTTGTGTATGATTCCTCCTCTGAAGTGTTCTGGTAACGAGGAACCCCGTGTCTCTATACTTTTACGTGTCTTTGGAACTCTTGTAGCATTTTCTACACATTTGACGACGCCAACCGTGTCCAAGCAAGTGTCGTTATAGTTTTCGCATAGTTATGTGGTGCTTATGAATCGTTTTAGGAGTGACCCTTTTTTGGAATTTTCTTTTTCCATTAAAATGAACATTATCGCGCTTACTGAAAGTTTTCTTACAAATTCTTCATGCAAGTAATTATGTTCACTTATTGTACAAATTTAGTCGGTGCCAAATGTCATTAGCAAATATATAAGGTCTAGTATGCAGCGTTGTTAAAATCGTAAGAATTGTATGATTTGAGTCGCGACTCTAATCAGATCGTACCCCATATGATTCGGATTACAACATTGAATCATCCAAATCATACTAGTCGATATGAGTCGTATCATGAATCGCCGATTTTTCTGAGTCACAAGAGTCAATCGACATGAAAATCAAACCTATTTTATTGAAAAATATGCTTTTTAGGGCTTTCATCGAGTGGAACATAGTAGCATCCTAGCAGGTGACAACAAAGAAAAGAATAGTGAAGGAGGAAGAAGAAGAAAGTGAGAGAATGGATGGAAGGGGCGTACCTCTTTTTCTCGTTTCTCTATTACAGTACGACGGCGGTGGTTGTGTTTCATTAAGATGAAACCCTTAACTTTTAGGGTTTTCTTTTTAGGGCTGAAAAGCTAATGGGTCTTGGGCCTCTCGGGTAATATGTGTGAACTTTAAAATATTTGGCCCAAGTTTCAAAAACTCAATAGGGTTTTCAAGTTGGGTCCAAGTTTTAATATAAGTTGGGTCCATGGTTTTTGGTTGGGCTTCTTAATGAAAATGTTTATTTTAAATACTTGTTGACTAATAACTTAAAATTAATTATAACTTAAAATAAATAACTTAATATTAATTAAAAATTAAATAAAATTGAATTCCAACTTGAATCGTATAATGTACGATTTGAATCTCGATTCGAAAATTTAAAAGGCCTTTACGATTTTGAATTCGATTTATGTTTTTTAACCTTGCTAGCATGTATTGCAAACCTATGGTTGGTGGTTATGAGAGTGTCAACAAGATGGATGAGCAAATTTTTGTCTGGAAGGTCAAATGACTTACGAAAGAGTACCCTTTTATCTCTCTCCATTACCTGAATATTGGATATCCTTCTTCAAGGCTCTTATATATGTCATTTGGGAACTTGTTGAAATGAATGGGTACGTTTATGGGACAAGATGGCTTGTGAGAGGAAGTACACTATATGTGAGCATGGATCAAAGTATTGTTATTGATAGGATATATTGGCTCTTGAAAAAGGAAAATATGTGGGGGCTATTTCGTCTAATATGGGGGGTATATCCAGATATATCATGGATATTTTTGATATATTCTCCTAAAAAATGGATATATGTCCCGATATATTGCAAATATTTTAAACCATGGGTAAGGTGGATCTGGGATTAGAAACATTTGGTCGAGGAGAATAGCATTCAGAACAGTGTCACAATTTCTATATAGGAGGGTGAGTCTTATGGCTCCAATGGTGTGGGATAGGAGGGGGGGATTTCAAGGTCTATATCGACTAACATGTTGAAGCAACACTCGTGTCACATTGATTTATATTTGTTTATTTATTTATTTATTTTCAATTGCCAAAACTTTCATCCCTATGTGCTCAATATATTTATGAAAAACTTTGTATAGTACTAGCAGATTTTGGTTCTTTTAACCAACCACGATGGAATTTTCTAAGCAAGATTGTAATTTCCAAGTAATCATCCAATCTTTTGACACGACAGTGGTGCATCCTTTATGATGATTAAAGTTGGCTTTAGGCTCCTCAACTAATATCTCTCCACCACTATTTCAAGATATATCTTTACATCAATAGAAGAAACTGCCCAATGCACAATGAAAAAATTCCAAGTACTTGCCTTTGAGAGCTAATAGCCTAATGCACAATGAAAAAAATTCTAACTGCTTGCCTTAGATTATATCCAATGATTCAGAGCTATCAATAGCTATCAAAATCTTACGATATGGACAATACAATACACAACACTTATCATACCTAAGCTTCAATACATAGTATTTTACTACACACTAATATAAGATGATTTATATATATATATTTATAGAATTGAATTGAAGTAACGGAATAATTCAAAATAACAACAATAAAATAAATAGAAATAACTAATAAACAAAATAAATTTTATTCCATCAAAAATCAAATTACAGTGATTAACCTACGCTCATATTTATAACTAATCTTACTTCTAAAACAAACTCTAAACCTAACAGGAAACAATGTCCTAATAATACTCGAATTTTTAATATGCCTAAAAAATAATTATTGCTAATATTACTAAATATTCAAATTACATCAATATTTAATTTTACACCATATCTTAGATACACGAAATGTTACGAGGCACATATCTTAAGTTTAGATTTCTGATGCACAATAAGATATCGTTTTGATACTATGATCTTATATAACCAAGATAGCCATGATAAGTCTGTTGTTGTCTTTCTTGTCATTAAATACTTGATCGTTACTAGAACAGGAATAAGAAACATGTTTGTTTCTATTTTTGCTTTCTAGTAATGATTTCACCTTGGTTCTATGACCTTAGTCAATGGCAATGGTTTAGAAAGTCCAAGGATACATTAACTTCTGAAATGATGTCTTGATTTATGTTTTGGTGCCCATATTAGCTAGTCAACCTCAGGTTTAAGGGCTCTCAACCTGTATTCCATAGGGAAATGGGTATGGGCTAGACTTCACCATGCCCTTGCTTAGGAACAATAAGATTTTCAAAAATGTATCAAAAGATGTATATAGCTTATGGGTAGACATTAAGATTCCTATGTGGGTTTGGGGTTAAAATTGGGGCATATTTAGAGACACCCAATTCTCCTCCTGTATGTTTGATTGGGGAGAGATCTTGAGAGACGCATATAATTAATTTTGAATGTATACTTTTGCATTTTGACTATATGAATACAATACTTTTGTTTTGCTGACAAAAAAATAAAACTAAATAATTAGGCTCTTTTTTGCTCCTTTCTATCTCTTGTGAAACAAAATTGATGTTTTGAACACAAGAAAGAAGGTTATGACTAATGGGATTTTCTCATCCTTCCACACACCTCTTAGGAATGTGCCATACACAGTCTGGTTTTAACTTAGAAATGTACTATTGGCTAGTTAGTCTCCTTAGGTCAAGGTTGCTAATGAGGAAGTATCCAAAACTAGTTGCTAACTAGAAATTTTATAAATAAGAGAAAGTATGAAAACTAATTGCTAATTACAAATTTTATAAAGAAGATAAAGTATTGAAGATGGTCAAAAGGAAGAACTATATTGAAACGGTTTCTTGCAAAACAATGGGAAACCCAGGATTTTTAACTATAACAAAAAAAAAATCCAACATCAGATAAGAGTACAAATATCCATCTTCTATCTAATTTTTTCTTCCCTATATATATGGGTAGGCCATTAATATGAGTATCACCTTTATCTAAAATTATATAAGTAGGCCATTAATGAGGTTAGGAAAAAATAAAATAAAAAACCCATTATTTTACTTTTTTAAATATATTGCCAGAGACTGATTAATTAGTGAGTTTTAGTAAACGATTAATTGGTACTCTTAGCGAGAAATGGCTGATCATTCGGCCTAACGTTTGTTTATAATGGTTAACTAAAAAATATTAAATCTCTACTAGCTAGAAGCGATCAATCAAGGAATTGATTACCTATTTAATGACACATTTATTGCTCAATCAGAGTACGACTCACAATATGACTCTTGAAGGCCCTGAATGTCAACTCCAACACTTATGTAAGCTTAAGACATCTGGGACCAAAACTAGAGGAGCACCTTTTAAATGTTTTTATTTTTATTTTAAATTATTGATTGGGATAGGCTTATCCTACGAAAACTATGTTATTACATCAGTGATTAATCGGTGATTAATTCCCAATTAATCTCTTCTCACTAGTAGAGCGTTACGATTTTTGAATTAATCGTTTGAATATTCCTTGGCCAATTAATCGGCGATTTCTTGTTGATTTATCAATTAATTGGTTCATAATAATGTGTTAGAAACAAATGAGAATAAATTTATTATTATTTTATTATTTTATTATTATTATTATTATTATTATTATTATTATTAAAACAAAATTGCCTTAACCCCATTATTACCTACCCATAAGGCAATACCAAGAGTGAATGAAGAGGCGGGAGAGAAGACAAAAGAACGACCAAAAGAATAACAAGCATAACTAAAGAATATGAAGTAGCACCTTTTTCTAACATTCAATTCTTAATTTTGTTATAATTTACTTTAAGTTGTGACAAGTGATGTTTACTACTTCAACACATTGAATTTTTTTCTTGAAGTAACATATTAGGATAAAGAAAATATATTTATATAATATAAGCCGATTAATTCTGATATCGCTCCTTAATTGATTAGGGTCTGATTAGCAATTTAACTACATAGTAGGACAATACTGTCCTTTTATCATTGTTAGTCGGTCTTTTGTATTATATGAACCTTGTTTGCCTATTCAATAGACACTTTGCCATTTATAATAAAAGAAAAAAAAAAAAAAAAAGAGGACATGTATGATTTGACCAGGTGAAGTTCCAAAATGAGCTTATGGCAAATTTGCTTAACAGATAATATATGAAAAATTAACGACATATAATTGTTTGATTAGTGAGTCAAATATGATCAAAATAAAGGTTAATTTCAGCTAGAGCACATTTAGGCTCATATACATTCCCAGGCTACCTGAGCAGAATCTGAAATGTCTGTATCCTGGTATATCATGTGATTGAAATAAGATATATTTTTCTAATTTGGAAAAACTTGGTAAACCCATATGCCACTTTGTTTTGCTCAACATAATAATCAAAGGAAAAACAGTAAAAATAATTTTTTGTATCTGTAATCCTCCTACTTTAAATCAAATAGTATAAAACTCGATTTCAAACTTTAATGTGAGATTTACCTAGTTTTTTTGGCAAGTAACTTGTATACATCTTCATATCTTACTTCTCTGTGCATTGCTTCCTGGATTACTCTGTCAGTTTGTTGTAAGATCTGCCAATTTTCAAATCTTAGGCTGTTATGTTCTTTCCACGTGTAGTGGTTCCTGTACTAAATTGGCATTTTGAATCTTTATATTCAGATATTTCCAGATTTGAGATGTTCTCCATCATGTAACCGAGCTGGGAGTCTTGGCTTAATGTCTGTCTGTCCTCCTGATTGCTTTCACTATAAAGGCACACTGGATGTTTTTAACAAAATTGTTCGACAGGTTAGCTCATTTTCTCAGTTACTCATAGACAGACCATTGGCATGTTTTCCAGTAAAAAGAAAGAAATACATTTGTTAGCAATTCCTTAATGTTTAAATTACACCTTCCAGTTGCTTCATGTATTTGTAGTCATTACAACGGTTTAAATGGATAGGTGTCAAATTTTTTGGTTATTGCAAACTTGCTAGGCATGCCCTTTCTAGCACATAAAAGCATATTCCACCGACTATGTTAAAAACTGAGCTGTAATAACAAATGTAATGTTTCGTGGTCAAGGGACGCAACTTCTACCACTAGGCAGAAATAGTAAAACAAGGCAAATGAAAATGTTACTCATGGAACAAGGTGAAACATGCATGATAATGTCAATGCAAGGACTCCATAATAGACGTACAGAGGGCTACTTAGGGATATAGAATAATCCACCAGTTAAAAACCAAATCTTTACAAGGATTTTGCATAGCTCAAGCTGAAAGGTACTAAACCAGACAGATGCCATGTGCTGGTGTCAGTTTCAGTTAAATCTTAAAGATAGAGATGCATTGGGAGTTTTCATTCCAATATTGTCTGAAATCCCTATCCTGAGATTTTCTAACTCAGAAGTAGCTAAAAACACATCCCAAATCTCCCTTGCAACTCCTCAAGTTAGAAAGAAGGTGATCTAGCAGCTCGTTTTATGTTCAGATGATTACCAACCAGGTATATATTGGTACTTAATGGGAATTGAGATATTCAAAGAATTACCAACCAGACATCTCACTCCATAAAATCTTTGTGTAGGCTGTGTTACCTTCCCTCTAAACCTTTCAAGGTCACATCTGAGTAAAGCTCTGGCCGTTTCCTTGATATTTTTTACCCACTTCACCATTATTTGGCAACATATTGTTTCTCTATAAAAGCAGGTATTTTACTTTGACCCTTCATCCAAACCCACCCGTTGCAAGTCAAAAGTACCTTCCCTCTAAACGTATGTTTATGAAACTCAAAATAATTGGAAAGAAATAAAATACAAGCCTGATGACTCATTGACGATGCCCTTTGGATATTTTTTTTGGCTGGTTTACTCATTAGGAGATACATTTCGCAGGAAGGATTCACAAGGTTGTGGAGAGGCACCAATGCAGGCTTGGCTCTGGCTGTACCTACTGTAAGTTCTGTTTCTTTTAGTTGGCCAGATCTTGAAATTTTCAGAAATTTTAGATTGTAAATTTTTTAGAGGACATTTTTTTCCCTATATATTTTAACTAGTTTTGCTTAATATCCTATGCAAACTACAATGCCAATCAGGTCGGGATATACTTACCTTGTTACGACATATTCCGCAATCGGATCGAGGAACTCACCAACAAGGATGCTCCCTACTTGACACCATATGTTCCATTAGTTGCTGGGTCACTGGCGCGTTCATTAGCTTGCATTTCCTGCTACCCAATTGAACTTGCAAGGACCCGCATGCAGGTATTAAATCTTCTAGGTTTCTATTTTCATTCATCCATTTCTTCTCTCTCATAAAAGTAAGCATATGCTACAGTAGCCAAGTGTAGAGTCATCAGCTTAGTTTAGATATCATTAGAGAAGTTAGTTTTCATTTTTGAGTTACCATAATTTTATTCCTTGAACGTAAGGAATTTTTATGTGGATACTGTAAATCATCGTTGTCAGATAGGACATGTATAAATGTGGCTGAAGTAGCTATTGTTGGAGTCATGTCTCATTATTATTTAATCATAGGACTCTTTTAACAATATATATAGGATTGGGTGACAACCATTCATTTGACAACTTCTCTGCCAACAAATCCTAACCTTAGACATCAAAAGATATAACGGATGTTAGTAATCTAAAGAAATATCTTAAACTCTCTCAATTTTTTGAAAAAAGAAAGTAGAGAACTTCACAGCAATGCTCAAACATCTTCCACAAAATCTTTGTTCATTAACACCATTATCGATTTCATCTTCTCTTTCATCGTATGGTGAGAGATTGTCTTTTGCAATTCCACCCAGAAAAAATGCAAATTAATTCCATCTACATCTGAACATCCAATGATTGTATTGTCCTGAGACTTGAATTTCTATCATGAACGTGAACTGTAACAATTTCAAAGCTCACCAGTATAAAATAAAAAAAATAATAATAATAATAAAATAAGTATTTTATCTGGAAAATGGAGGGAACTAGTTGAAGTTCAAGAAATGTCTGAAGAAAGCTTCAGTTTGTTCATTCCTATTCTTTTTCATTTACAAAATAAAAACATTGAAGACCTCCCATATGGCAGCCCGTGTTCTTAGAGAAATACAAACCAACTGTTTTAATGGTGGTCTACGTTATTGAACAAAGCTTTTCTAGATGATTTAAGGAGATGAAGATTGCCGTGAAGTGAAGTTTTCTACTTTTTCAAAGACCAAGAGACAGTTTGATAGAGATTGTAGGAGAGAGTAATTGAGATAAAAATGGAAATGGTAGAGTTTTTTAGATTTGATTGTGGATATAACTACTAATCACTTTATATGGTTACGACTAATCACTTGAAAAGTGATCTTTTGATGTCCTAGGTTAAAGATTTGTTCGCAAATGAAAGTTGTCAAATAAATGGTTGTCACCCTGTGTGTGTGTGTGTGTTTACCAATTTAGGGCAGGAAGACAAAAAAATGCTGTGTTTTTTTCTAAGAATTTGTTAGAAAGGCCTTTTATATTGATCAAGTGGATTCTGTACATTACTTCATAAAAGTTATTCACTTGTTCTAACTTGATAATTTTTCTGGATGGTGTTTCTTTTCTCCTAAATTTCAATTCTTTGTTTCGAAATGCTGCAGAACTTTGCTGTCAAATAAATTTTTCATAACAACACAGCATCTTTATTGTTTACATCAGGCATTTAAAGGGACCAAATCAGGTGTGAAGCCTCCCGGAGTGTGGAAAACTCTAGGAGAGGCCCTCTCTCCTCTTAGGGGCACAAATAACCTTCCGAACTGTAAGTTACCATTTGTTTATTGTCTCAGGTTCTTAATTCATTCAAAGTATTTGTTATTCTCAATTGATAAAGACCATCTAAACATAATATGGGATAGGATAATAGTTTAAAATCGTTAAAATTTGAGGTGTTCAGATGTTAAATGTCTTTATTCATGTGTCCACATGAATAGACATTTGTGGTATGTATACATATGCTCATGTTTTACCTTATACATCTTTTTTATGAAACAGACCCTTAGTATAGATATCCCTTGATTTTATCTCCCTCCCCCAAGCATTCCAAACCTTCGATATATTGATAAGAAATTTTGTCTCCTTTCTCATCATATCTTTTTCGCATACACCTCTCTTAATATAGCTTTGTGTTATAGTTTACTCACTTTTCTTTTTCTGAGTGAGAGAGAGAGAGAGACTAAAACATTTTGATGGTTTAATTACTTGGCTTTGATGTACCTTGTCAATTTCTTGCGTGTGCTTTCTTGACATTGCTTATTCCTATTTTGGCATAGATATTTGCTTCTTTTATTTGACCCCAGAATTCTGTCAGTTTCACTTTACAGTTGCATTTTCAGCTTGTCTCATTCTTGACTTATTTTCTTGTGACCAGTGCAAAGCTACCGCCTCTTGTGGACAGGCGTTGGAGCACAACTTGCTCGCGATGTTCCATTCTCTGCCATTTGTTGGTCAACCCTTGAGCCAGTGAGTTCTAATTCTCTATAACACATGATGACTCAACATGTGTCTTCTATACATTTTCAATTCATATCCAACTCTTGACATATCTCCTTGAAAACAGATAAGGAGGAGCCTTCTTAGTATGATAGGTGATGAAGCCAATGCGGTAACTACCCTTGGAGCGAATTTCTCAGCAGGTTTTGTTGCTGGAAGTCTTGCTGCTGGGTTGACATGTCCTCTAGATGTTGCTAAAACACGAAGGCAGATAGAGGTTGGTTTCATGCTTACAATCCATTCCTGATGTCCTTTTTTATGTCAATCTCCTTTCTGCAAATCATTACTTACCGGTTACCATCCATTTCTCATGATCATTAAATATATTAAGTTTCCGTCTATATATGTACCTGTGTGTTGAACTAAGAAAGCGAAATAGGGAACGGATTTAATAATTCACTTAAGATATAGTCATTGGTCATTATATAGAGGTCGAGTTAATCCTTTTTGATGGACTGACCATGAAATTGGATTTGTTGATTTTCAGAAGGATCCAGCCAGAGCGTTGAATATGAACACAAGACTGACATTAGCAGAGATTTGGAGGTGTGTTTTCCCTGCATTATCCTGTATATTGTGAACACTCTTTGATTTACTTAAAGGAAAGCTATATTCAGTGAAGATAACTCTGTCCTGTTTACTTTAGAGACATTTTTATGAGGAACAAGTGCACCGCTTTGACTGTTTACTATACCAATGGATGACTCATCTTATGCTATTTTGGTTGCAACAGGGATGGAGGAGTGAGAGGACTCTTCACAGGGTTTGGTCCTCGCGTAGCTCGTGCTGGTCCATCAGTTGGTATTGTAGTCTCCTTTTATGAGGTTGTAAAGTATATTCTTCATCAAAGACACATAAATTCATGATACTGACGACAAAGGAATCTAGTTTGTTTTATTTCTCGACAACCACCATTGCATAAGAGCAGTGGAGCATAAGAAATTATCGCACTCGAAGGGACTGGCTCTTATGATGCTCGGAAGCTTCTGATACATCTGTGGGTCTTTTGCCAGAACTCTTCATGGAATCTTTTATTTTTTTCGCTGACCACCAGTTCAATTTTGGCTGTAAAGTTTCTGGTATACTTTTAGAAATGGTTTTTTCTCCTTTTGAGTAAATAAACTAATCTTCTGCTCTTGATGGATTTTTATTTGCTTTATTACTAGACTAAGTGCTAGGCTTTGATATAAGTAACTCGGGCAATTATAGATTAAGCAAAGGTGGAAAATCACCATTTATGGATTGTTATGGATTTAGTTGCTTTATTACTATGCCTTTGGTTTTGTTCTGTTCTGTTCTGCAATGCATTTGTGTTGGCTAAGTGACGAGCCTTTAATTTAGTTGTGAATTTGTGATGGCCTTCCTAAAGGCTGTTACTACTACCACTTCCTCTTTTGAGCACCTCCATTATTTTATTTTGTGATGGCCTTCCTAAAGGACAAATTAATGAAGAGTTTTGTGAACACAACGTAGGACTTCACTGATATACTCAAAGGAGAGTTCTAATTCCATGCAAACAACATACTGGGCTCTTTAAATAGTTGTACATCAACTAAGGAAAACAAATGGCAGCCCATGATTTTACAGGTCCTATAATCATGGTAGTGGACTAAATCAAAAACAGAAAACAAACTTGCTCCTCAAGTATAGGAGGATTATTAGTGATTCATAGAATACAGGAATCCTAACAAACAACTTTGACAACTTCAACATTTCCTCCCTTAAACTGAACATCAATGATATTTAATTTATTCCAGGGTATTTGCGAACACCCATTAATTCTCGCAGCTTCAGAAACATTTTAAGCTTTAATGGTTTCGTCATGATGTCTGCAACCTGCTCCTGAGTAGAGCACTGCACCAGTTCCACTATTCCATCTTTGACAAGTTCTCGAAGAAAATAAAATCGCACGGTCTGTGTTTGTTGCCACCATGCATGATTGGGTTCTTTGAGAGTTTAATGGCCGAAACATTATCACAATAAACCATTGTTGGACAAGAAGGCCTTATGTGCAAACTTCTCAAAATTCTCCTTAACCATGGCAGCCCATGATTTTACAGGTCCTATAATCATGGTAGTGGACTAAATCAAAAACAGAAAACAAACTTGCTCCTCAAGTATAGGAGGATTATTAGTGATTCATAGAATACAGGAATCCTAACAAACAACTTTGACAACTTCAACATTTCCTCCCTTAAACTGAACATCAATGATATTTAATTTATTCCAGGGTATTTGCGAACACCCATTAATTCTCGCAGCTTCAGAAACATTTTAAGCTTTAATGGTTTCGTCATGATGTCTGCAACCTGCTCCTGAGTAGAGCACTGCACCAGTTCCACTATTCCATCTTTGACAAGTTCTCGAAGAAAATAAAATCGCACGGTCTGTGTTTGTTGCCACCATGCATGATTGGGTTCTTTGAGAGTTTAATGGCCGAAACATTATCACAATAAACCATTGTTGGACAAGAAGGCCTTATGTGCAAACTTCTCAAAATTCTCCTTAACCATACCACTTGACATGCATTTGAAGCTGCAGCAATGAATTTTGTTTCAATAGTGGAGAGAGTAACCACTGGTTGCTTCTTCGAGGACCATGAAACTGCTCCTGAATTCATCATAAAGACATAACCCGAAGTACTCTTCCTGTCATCTTGATCACCAGCATAGTCATTGTCCGTGTAACCAACAAGCTCTTCGCATCCTCCCTTCTTGTAAAGCACCCCAAACTCAACAGTACATTTTATGTATCTTAAAATCCTTTTAGCTGCCAATAGATGAGTTTCAGTAGGATGTTCCATATACCTGCTGATTAAACTTACAACAAACATAAGATCGGGTCGTGTGGCTGTGAGGTACATGAGACTCCCCACCATTTGCTTGTAGAGAGTGCTATCGATTCTTGCTCCTCCTTCATCATGAGTGAGCTTAAACCCAGGCACCACAGGATTATGTATTAGAGTTGCTTTGATTCATACGAAACCTTTCTAGCACCTCATGAGCATATTTCCTCTGACTAATGAATATACCATCATTTGCCTGTACTACTTCAATGCCGAGGAAATACCTCATTTTCCCGAGATCAGTCATATCAAACTCTACCATCATGGATCTTTTAAATTGCTCAAACAACATCTCATCATTCCCAGTAAATATAAGGTCATCAACATAAAGACATGCAATCAAAATTTTACCTTCACTTGCAGTCTTCATGAATAATGTATGCTCATGAGGACACTTGGTAAAACCTTCCTTGATGAAATATGATTCTATGCGACTGTACCAAGCTCGTGGAGCTTGCTTGAGTCCGTATAGTGCCTTCTTGAGACGATACACCTTGGATTCACTTCCCTTCTTTTCATAACCAGGTGGTTGTGCAACATATACTTCCTCATTAATCTCCCCATGTAGGAAAGCAGACTTGACGTCGAGTTGATAAATCTTCCAACTCTTTTGAGCAACAATAGAGATAACCATTCGAATTGTATCCAATCGAGCCACAGGTGCAAACACTTCAGAAAAATCCACTCCATACTGTTGATTATATCCCTTAGCAACAAGCCGAGCCTTGTACTTGTCCACCTCTCTATTTTCATTCAGTTTTGTCTTAAAAACCCATTTTACTCCAATGGTTTTTCCTCCTAAAGGTAGATCAGTTAAATCCCATGTATCATTCTTCTCTATGGCCTCCATTTCTCTATCCATTGCATGTCTCCACTGCTCACTCTTCATGCCAAGTTCACATCTTCATCAGATAAGCCTTCACCAGTGTCATAATCTCTCATCCAAATTGGTGCCCTTCAAATTCGACCTTCTTGAGTTGCACTGCCTTCATTTACAACATCTCCATCTGCTTCTGATTCATTAGTCCCCATATCTTCATTGGCTTCAAATCCCTCTCCTTCTCATTCATCTTCTATGATTGTCTCTTCATCAATTTCCCACTCGAGGTCAGCTAAGCTAGATTGCTCATGACTGTTATCCCACCTCCATTGTTGATCTTCTTCAAACACCACATCTCGACTTACAATGACTTTCTGAGAAATGGAATCAAACAGTCTATAAGCTTTGGACTCTTTGGGCTTCGATTCAGCACATGGACTACCCAGATCACTGCTTCTGGCCAAAAGGTCTCTGGAATTTGCTTTTCTGACAGTATGCATCGAACCATATTCACGATGGTTCGATTTTTCCTTTCAGTGACGCCGTTCTGCTGAGGAGTGTAGGCAGTCGTCAACTATCTCTGAATGCCATGAGTATTGCAAAAATGTGTGAACTCATTTGATGTGAATTCACCTCCTCGATCTGTCCTCAAGCCTCTGATGAATGCTCATGTTTCCTTCTCTACTTTAGCCTTGTAGATTTTGAACATGGCAAAAGCTTCTGATTTCTCCACTAGAAAATAAACCCAAGTTTTTCTGTTGTAGTCATTGATGAAAGTGATGAGATATCGCTTCTTGCTGTTCGAGCTTGGATTGATTGGGCCACATAGGTCAGCATGGATTAATTGTAGTTTTTGGGAAGCTCTCCACGCACTTTCCCTTGGAAAGGGGTCATGATGTTGCTTTCCTACAAGACAATCGTCACACATTATCTGTGAGTCTTTGACTTTTGGCAGTCCCTCAACCATTCCCTTTTGTTGGAGTTCTTTCAGCCCAGTCCAACTTAAGTGTGCAAACCTACAATGCCAACGATGTACTTGATCTGTGATTGTCATGGAGAGACAATTTTGTCTCTTTAATGAGCAGCTAGCAACCAGGGCAAACATCCTATTGTGTGCCATCTCAATATCGAGCATTAAACCTTTCTTAGAATGAAAGATCTTACACCTTCCTTGTTGTATGAGCACTGCAAGGCCCTTCTCTTGTAGTTGACCGATACTCAGCAGATTGTTCTTCAGTTCTGGGACAAAGAAGACTCATGTAATCACAAGCACAATCCCATGCACCTCCATTCACACCTTGCCCTTGCCTTGTACACTGAGGCCGAAATTATTTCCCAGCTTCACTGATTCTCGAAAATCCTCATCCATTTCGATGAATGCTTCTCTTCTGCCACACATATGGTTGCTACAACCAGAATCGAGAAACCACGTGAACTCCATCTCAGCTTCCTCGACATCCACCTGCGCCATTAGCACCATTTCTTCCTTTGTTTCCACGAAGTGAGCGTTAGAGTCACTAGGTTTTTTAGGGCACTCCCATGCAAAATGCCCTAGGTCATGAAAATTGTAGCATTCTAGGGTAGATTTGTCAAGCCCAAATCTACCCCTCCCTCTTCCTCTTCCACAATAAGAGCCACGACCACCACTTCTTCCTCCCTGTTGGACTCCAGTAGTGACTTGGAGAGCTTGTTCATCCACGACATGCCTGCTAATTCTTTGTTCATGCACTGGAAGGCTGCTCTAAAGTTCATCAATGGATAAGGCATCCAAGTCATGCGACTCCTCAATCGAACAGACAACATAATCAAATTTTGACGTCATAGACCTCAAGATTTTTTCAATGATCACCCCATCTTCCATTTTTTCTCCGTGAAGTCTCATCTTATTTGCTATGATGAGCGTCCTCCCAAAATACTCATTAACAGTTTCCCCAATCTTCATATGCAGTACCTCAAATTCCTTTCGAAGTGCCAGCAGTTGAGCACGCTTCACACGTGTCGTTCCCTAATACTTCTGCTTCAAGGAATCCCATATGTCCTTTGTAGTATCCTTCTTCAAAATCGTTTCCAGAATGGAACGATCAATCGCCTGGAACAGATAGTTCTTGGCCTTCAAATCTTTCAAGCGTTGCTCCTTCAATGCCTTCTTCTGCGAATCACTCGCTTCAGCTTCCTCTGCTTCAGGGATTCCTGTCTCCACCAAATGCCAATATTCCTTGGAACGCAGAAAGTTCTCCATGAGCATACTCCAGTGATCATAGTGGCCATCTAACCTCGGAATGGCCGATTGCACAAAACTGTTCTCAGATGTCATGCTTCTCTCACGCTAGAAATTTGTCTGCAAGCTTGAGTCAAGCCCCGTGAGGGAGCTCTGATACCAAATGTGAAATAGGGACAAATTAATGAAGAGTTTTTATGAACACAACGTAGGACTTCACTAATATACTCAAAGGAGAGTTCTAATTCCATGCAAACAACATACTCGGCTCTTTAAATAGTCGTACATCAACTAAGGAAAACAAATAGCAGCCCATGATTTTACAGGTCCTATAATCATGGTAGTGGACTAAATCAAAAACAGAAAACAAACTTGCTCCTCAAGTATAGGAGGATTATTAGCACGACTAAGAGTGATTCCTAGAATACAGGAATCCTAACAAACAGCTTTGACAACTTCAACAGTTTCTACTTCTAACTAGCACCACCATATTAAAGTGGTTTCACCCCCCCCCCCCCCCTTTGGCCATTTCTTGGTCTGATTCCCGTGAGACTTGTGAATAGAATTTGCAACACATCGAAGCTCTACTCAACTCTGGTCGATCAAGCTATTTAGCCCCATTTTGACCTCTCCCGTCGACTCTCGACTTCTCTCTTCTTCACGTTCTCAAAATGTCTCTTCAAATTTTTTTTGGAGGTTGAAAGATTTAGGGATGATGATTTGGAGGGGGGGGGGGGGGGGGGGGGGGGGGGGGGGGGGGGTCTCATAATCTCCATAGGTCATTGCTAAGGTTTTAAAGGCCTCGAAGGCCTATACTTAATTTTTTTTTAACTTATAATGAGTTTTTATATTAAAATGGCAAAAATGTGAAACCACAAACAAACAACTAAGAAAACCAATTTTTATTTTTTGGAAAAACCTCAAAATCCTGCGACATTGACCCTTTATCTCGAAGATTTTGAAAAAAGTCATGCTATATTGATTTTTGAACTTTGAAACTTAAAATTAGTGCCTTCCTTCAAGTTGTAGATTGCCAATGCAAATTAAACTAACACCACCAATATTTAGCACTAAATAACCTTCAATTGATGAGGAGAAGAAACCCTTGTTTTGGGTATAAATATATCAACATTTTGGGTTCTAGATGAGTGCAAACAACGGGATGGAGTATTGGGAGAAAGAGGAGGAGACGGGGTGGTGGTTTAATAGGAACTCAATGAAGTTTAATGGAGAAAAAGTTCAAATGGGAGAAAAGAGGGAGCGGTGAGAGAGGATCCTGTTTGATGGGAGGAAGGAATGGGTAACAGTAGCATTCCTCAACAGGTGATGGTGTTCCAAAGAAAAGTGGTGGTGCTCTCTCAACGGGTGACTTTTGAAAAACGAAGTGGTGGTTGCACATAGCAACAAACCTTCCTAATGTGGTACTTTCATCCAACTTGTTGGAACAAAAACAACAATTCATAACCAATGATGCACGAACACGACACGGCAACTCGGCAGTTTTCAAAAAATTAGGACTCGGCGACACAACGAAACAATCAAACTTTACTTTTTATTAATTTTTATTTTTTTATAACTCATATGAACATAAACAACTTAAAGCTTAAAATGGTTTAAATTTTTTACTTTTGAAGCTGGAAGAGGTGAGCTTAACAAGAGAGATAGAAAAATTTACAGAGATGCTCGGATAGTCAAAATTTATTGGGGAGTGTATCTAATTTACAAATTGTTTCAAAATAATGTGTAATTGTGTATCTAAGAGCAAATTAGTCATCAGAAACAGATAAATCAAATTAAAGATAAATTATATAGCAAAATACCCTTTTTGTGTGTATTGTATCTAATTTAGAGCGAGGGAATAAACGACTTTGATGACGCCTGATGTATCATCAAATGAAATGTCTGTCAAGAACCCTCAGATTGAGTATGGCGTAAAGAGGTGCTCTAATTGAAGCAACCCCTCTTTCCTACTGAAGGAATCGAAGAATTGGCGATTGCAATTGAGTGTAGTAGAAATTGTGTTTCTTCAAGAACTACTTTCGAAAACCAGCAAAGAAAAATAGGAAGAAAAAAAAACCAAGAAAAATAGGAAAAAAACACTGGTCGTGTCGGAGCCGTGTCGGGGTTGTGTCGAAGCTGAGTCGGGGTCATGTCAGTCTCAGTCAACGTATCTTGACTGTTGATCGCGTGTCGGATGCAAATCCGTGTCCGACACGTATCCGACTCTTGAAACGGGGGTTTTCCGAAGAGTCCGTGCATCCTTGTTGATAACTCATCCAAATCAGCATTGATCGACCTTGTTGAGGGTTAGCATTGATCCTTACCAATAGTTGCCAAAGGTGTACCAATTAGTTGATAGAGGTGTGATGGATGGAATCACAAGTCATGGATTCGAACTCAGCCGGCAGCATGGGGTGGGGAGGGTTAAGGGTAAAAAAAATACCCAATAGTCCTGAGAGAATTTCAATAATAGAACTCAACAAGTCACATTGTAAAAAAAAAATTACCGAATAGAAACTGAAAAACAAACAATTGTTTCTAAAAAAGACCACCAATACTAAGATCCAAGATAGAGATGAGGTCAAGCAGTGGGATGCTGATTTTGTTCAGATTGATTAGGCTCTACCTTGTTTGATCTTATTTTTGCTCTAAATTGAAACCTTTTTAAGTTAAGGTACACCCTCCAGGTCTTGCGCGAGAGTTTGGGGTTACATAAGGCTGCAGTAATCTGAAACCCATTGTAAACTATATAAGCCTCACCTTCTCCACCCTATTTGAAATTCTACCAGCCAACCTCTATCATGTTCTACATCATTGTTAGTCTTCAACATCTTGCAAGTATTCATCATAAACTCGGTGAATGGTGTTTTCATCTAATGAAGAATAAAATGGCACAATAGAAGAAATAATGAATTATAACCTTCAAAATGAGCCTAAAATTTTGACAAATAAAGTTTTAAAAAAAAACACTGAGAAAATTATGGAATATAGTTTTTAAAACATAATCTCAGGTGTTGATAAAATATTGAGAAAGATCGTGGTTTATAACCATTGAAATTGAAGCCCAAATATTGATAAAACAACACTTTTTAAAATCATGGATTATAACCTTTGAATTGAACCTCAAATGTTGATAAAACAAAATTGAAAAAATCATAAATGGTGAACTTTGAAATTCAACCTAGAATGTTGATGAAAATCCCGTTTAAACTGTTGATTATAACATTTGAAATTGAGTCTCAAATTTTATAAAAATAACACCAACCATAATCATGGAATATAACTTTCAATTTCATTCTCAAGTAAAGATAAATAATTTTATATTTTAAAGTTTTTCAATATCATGGATTATTATGCTAATGTTATGATAGCTCAAAGGTTAGAGTTTGGCGGATGGTACCACTAAATCATGAGATCAAATCCAGCTTGCGACATCTTTATCAGTTTATGATGTGTTGATTGATCTTTAATGGGTTCTGAAATCCTATAAAAACCTTGCTTGCCTTGTAGTGCAGGTTTTGGTTGAAGGCTGGAAGTTTGCAAATCCTGATTTGCCATCATTCCTTTAGTCTGATCTTACTTTGCCTGAATGGAGTGTGATTGCACATTGCGCCTCTAGGTTGAATACTATATGCACATCTTGGACTGTGTTGTGTTATGTGAAAATTTCTTTGACATTTGATCTTTGCCTTGTTAAACCAAAGATAAGAGCCTCAGAGCTGTTACAATTGCTTTATCTAAACCAAATACAAACCTTCCAAAAGCATTCTGATCTTATTATGCCTTACTCGTCTTTCTAGTCTCTCTTTTTAGCAGGGCGCAAAAGTAATGCTTTACTTGCGGTGACAAACATGTTGCTTGCTTTCCATATGAAGTTAACATTCTGTGGCACCAGCCCTTCAAAAATTCAATATCTTCTGTGACAGAACATGAATTTTTTTTTTTTTTGCTAAACTCTGTAAAAATTGTGCCAAAAAATAAACTCTACAGGCACTAAGATTGAAACTCCTGTTGATAGGGTTGAAAACCGAGCTGGTTGTTCGATTTATCACCTAAATCGTGAACCGAACTAATTTTGATTGGTTTCAAACTGAACCCCATTAACATAACCAAACCAAAACTGAATCGATTCTAATTTTTGCAAACCTTAACCGAATCATCTAAAACCGAACCGAGCGACTATTTTAAACATATTTTATTTTTATATAAAATATATATTATTTATTATATATATTAGGTCGATTCAGTTTTGTCGGTTAAAATCAAATAGAAATCGAAAACCGAACTGACCACTTTGGTTTTAAATTTTTAAAAACCGAATCAATCGGTTCAGTTGTGATCGGTTCGATCGATTTAATCGATTTTTTGTTCAACCCTACCTGCCGAGCCACAAACATAATCCTTAATTCCAGCATCTCGTATTGTAAGATACCAGAAGAGCTTCACGCACCAACTGTGCATCTGTCAGCTGTGGTCTCTAGCTAGAGGTGAAATTCTAGAGAGCGAGGGAGGCCCCCACCGCCCACCCTCATCGGGATGAGTGAGGGTGCGCATCCCAAGGAAGTCGGCGGTTGGGGGCTTCCCTCGCTACCTAGAATTTCACCTCTAGCTCTGATGGACCTGACAAGTTTTGGCTCTCCTATTTCATTTTATTCAAGGAAAGCATACCAATAAAAACTATGAATCAGCACAAATCAAGATTGCAAGAAATACTAGTTGACTTTTGATTTTTTTTTTTTTTTTTTTTTTTTTTCTGAAAGCCTTATAAATGCAGCTGATTTCAAGTACTGTTTTAGTGTTTCGGATGCTGTCAAACAACGGATTGTGATCTATGATTCACACGATTGAATAAGCATAATTGTTGTCCAGTTTGGTGCATTAACAACATTATTTTCATTAAGGATCTCTAAGTAAATTTGTTCCACACAGTGACCTGATGTCACAAGAAACATCGACACAAGCATCATGATAAGATGTCGACTAAAGAACAAACATTAGACTCATGGAGTGGCACTGGGAATAGATAGTAATACTATTGTTTTCCACCTTCATATAACAGCTTGGACCTTTTAACTGTCTAGTTACGCCAACATTATTTGTCAAGTTGATACCGAAAGGATCCCTAAATGGCCTTTAATCTTCTCCCATTTCAAGGGATAAGTCATCTAACATCAAGTCTACACATTCTATGTTTGGTGACATGCGAGGTGGGGTTCAATACGGTTCTGAGTTCCCCACCTTGGCATGTGTGTGGGGGAACCCTGTTTCCAACAAGGTTTCTCAGAAGATGTGGCTGGTTGGTAGCAACCAGCAAAGGTAACCAACAAGCAGATAAGCAAGAAAACCACAAAGAAGAAACACCCATAATGAATGAAATGAAGTCTGAAATTAATAGAATCTCAAAACTTCAACACACTTGCAGTTGCAAATAGAATCCAGAGGCAAAAGAAAAAATGAAACATTTAAAAAGAATCTACGACTGATAGAAACTCTTAACCCACAATCCAACTAAACTCCCTACTAAACACCACAAATGGCAGAATAGAAACAAACCAATCCATAGTTGAACCTAGTACTATGGACACCACCAATTTCTCAACACACAACGTTCCCCTAACTCCTTTTATCATCTCGACCGCCAGTCATGATAATCATCTGTTCAGAATAGGCTGTAGGAAGAAGCGTCCAAAGGATGGATGAGGTAAGTTAGCACTAGAGCCAGCAGCATTAGAACATATGCAATTCCTTGGTCAATCGACGTCCCTGAACAATCAATCAAATATATATAATCAATAAGTAAGCTTGTCTCCAACTAAACTAAAAACGGCAAACACTAAAAACCAAGAAGAAGACTTCACTGAAATTTCCCATTTGACTAAACTATTGATGTAAAATGAATTGACACGATCTTAAACAAAGACATAGACAACAAACATGATAAAACCAATAGCGCCATCCACTATTGATAACAACATCAATAAAACCTAGCAGCCATGGACAAGCATGGATCAACAGCTGTTAAAGTGAGGGAGAAATATCTCTAGTTTTAAATTAAACTAGAAGGATTTGAAGTAGAAAAATTTAGATATTCCTAGACATTAGTCAATTGGACATTAGAACTAGAGGCAGAATTATAATTTCATCCACTTTTGAATAAGAACTTAAAAGATAAAGAGATTCATGAATTGGAGAGTTTTTTATCACAATGTACATGTCAAGATAATGCGAAAGTTGCCGCACATTCATTCTCTGGATTCCGTCAATGCTTTAAGAACCATCAACTTGATATTAAAAAAAAAAAAAAACTAAACAAAGATGGATTAAACGTAACGAAACACACAAAACTAGTACAGAAAGCCTAGCAAGTTGAACATCTATCCTCATTGAAACTCAACTCTGTTTCAATAACCAAAAAGCAGATTATCTTCTTCTTCTTTTTTCTTTTTTAAAATTTTTTATTATTGCTTTTTTAACAATCCCTCAAAGCAGATCTAAAAAGACAGCGATCAAAAACAAGAAAAGAATCACAGATTTTTTTTATTTTTTTTTTATTCTTTTTCTAACATATCTACAGGGCTACATCAAATCTCTGCTAGGGAAAATTACTAAAAATTGAAAACCCTAAAACACCTACTAAGTGACATTTAAACAAGAAAAAAAAAAAAAAAAAAAAAAAAAAAAAGGAAGAAGATTAGTAGTGAGGATGGAGATTTACCATCACTAGTAGGAGCAGGAGCGGGAGCCATGGTTTGAGCCTGTACGGCAGGCAATATAATGCTGAATAGCAACGCAGCCATCAATCCAAACGATACCCTTGTCATCGCCATTCTCTCTATTCTTTCTTTACCCAAACCCCCTAAACAATCAACTCAGAAACTCGTTAGATCTATTTCTTCTCTCTTTATCTGTGTTTCTCTCACACAAACACAAACACAAACACGGAGACACTCTCTCTCTTCAAAATGGGATGGGAGAGAAGAGAGAGAGGTGAAGGAGGAAGGGCAGTTTGTATTTGAAGAGAGTTTTTGGGTATTCTTGTGACGATGAAATGTTAAATTACTCGATTTATACTCGGAGACGTTTACGTGGGCCCAATGACAGAGCAGGGCAGTGTTGTTATTGTTGTTTCTTGCTGGGTCCTACCTCTTATTTTGTTCTCTCTCTTTTATATCAACACCCATGTGAGAAGGGTCCCACTATTCTTGCCCTTTGTTTGCGCCAGTCTGTCTGTTTGGACGTCGTCAGATGCAAATGTGGTCCTACGTGGCCTTTTGGGCAAGAAATGTGATTTTTAGAAAATTTTAAAATTTTCACAAAATATTTTTTTTCTTTTTTAGAGATACTGAAAAAAATTTCAAAATTTGAATTACTTTTATTTCTTTCATTAGATCAATCATAATTTTCATACATTTCAACCCGCTATAATTTTAGATTAGTTTTAGAATTTTGTTATATAAATGATTTTTATGCAATATTAAATTTAAATGACTGTATCAACCATGGGAATTCCTTATATACTCTGTAAGAGTTTAAAATACTTAAACTTCAAAATTATGTTGAGTGAGGTTAGGGAACCAAGATGATGTGGCACCATTAATTGAATTTTTTACAACTTCAAAATACATATAAACTCTGAATTATGTTGGATTTTTGTGTTCCTCTGTTGTAGAGGTAGATGCCACTGGGCTGGGGCCAGGCTTGGTGAAATTTACCGACTACAAAGTGGTTCTCATCCTACTTACATTCTCACATTTTGTTAAAAAAAGAAGAAAAAAATTCATAATACGACCAAAAATGTTGTCTCCTAAAATCCAATCCATCCCCTGAATCCCTTTTATTAGTCTCTTGAAGGACGCATGTATAATGCACCACTCTATTTTCTAGCTCGGTTTTAATGCACAAAGCAAAATCCTAGTATTTTTCACAGTTCAAGTCGTAGTATTTGGATGACCACTTGAACATTGGAGATGCTCTAGTGGTAAAACCCTATTTTCTTCATTTGTTCTTCTTCTTATGTTTTTCGTCATCTATTTTTTTCATTTTCATCACATTCTAGAGGCTCCCTCACACACGACACTAGGGGCCTAATTCTTTGTTCATTGCAGATTGTGTCCGGCTAAATCTTTATAAGAACTTTTAACCAACCAAAACTTATATGCTTCGAAGGATTGTTTCAATATAGGAAAGGAGTAAATGAAAGGAATTTAAAGCCGCCTATAAAAGGAATAGTTTGTATAATGTAGTGTCAGATCTTCTGACAAATGGTTCTCAACAAAAATATGTAAATCGTTAGGTAAAATATTTCATTATGTTGTTGCTTTTGAATAATGATTACTAAGCCTTAGGTCTCGAGATGCATTATCTAACAATGGTGGACCATGATTAACTGGCTAAATTGTCCATGATTCTGTACAGATACTAATCAAGGTCGAAAAACTGCAATACTGAAATTATATATGAAAATTATGAATCAATGGTCCCACACTAATTATATGGTATTCGTTTTTCCCGTTACAAGTCTACATTCCTTGAAACGTTGAAACCATGTGCGACCTCTTTAGTTGGTGGCTCACTGGGGGACCGCTTGAAATTTGAAACGCCCATTCTAGGGAGCTGAGGGCCACCCTCCTCAAGATGCCTACTCAATTTGAAAACATTTAAAGAACATGACAAAGTATTATGAACGGCTAATAGAGATAACCTGTTTTAGAATCACAGGTGAAAAAGATGACTCTAGTTTAGAGATACGAGCACATCGAAAATGAAACACTAATTATTAATGTCAGCACAAAAGACTCGACGGGATCAAGGAGATACAAAAAAAAACACCAGAACATAATGTAAATCCGAAATTCTTCCTGGCCTGGGAAAACCAGCAAGGTTGCTGCCTGGGGGGCAAAAATACACTTCCCCCCCCCCCCCCCCTTTAACAACCTTTTTGGAAAAAGTGTTTAAAGAGGGAGGCAAAAGTGTATTTTTGCCCCTCAGGCAGGGGGACCCAGGCCCTGTAGAATTACTCTTTTGCCCCCCCCCCCTCCCCCCAAAACACTTTTGGAAAAGGTTTTAAAGAGGGGGAGGGCAAAAATGTAAAATTCGCCCCCGGCAGCAATGCCCAGGCTGCCTAGAATTGGTCGTAAATATAAGACATTACAGGATTAAACAATTTCGCTTTTATACTCATCATCAACCTCGTGTATTTTACAGTGTTCTAAAAAGCGGCCTGGGCGGCCGCCTAGGCGCTAGTAGGTAGATAAACGCCTCGACTAATTGCTGGGCGGAGGGAAAAATCGGACAGGGCGCCTAAGCGGGTCTGGGCGGGTCTGGGCGGATCTGGGCAGACCTAGGCGGGCTGGGCTTTTTTTTTTTTTTTGCTGGTTGCAAATAACTAATAATTAGAAATAAGTTAATAACCAAAATCCCAAAACCAACCAATCGACCATTACGAAATTTTAGGTTTTGCTTTTGGCCTTTTGCAAACAAAACAGATAGAAGAAAAGGGGAAGAAGGAGAAGAAGAAGAAGAAGAAGAAGAAGAAGGGGAAGAAGGGGAAGACGAAGAAGAGGAAGACGAAGAAGAGGAACCAATCGACCTTTTTGCTTCTCTGCTGCTGCGCTGCAAGCCTGCAAGCGAAGCATTTCGCTGATTCGCTCCACTTTTGGTAGGTAATAACAGTTTGTTTTCCATTTAATTTTGTTCTTTGCACTTTAATCAGTATTTCACCCTTCATGGACACTGAATTTTTTCAGAAACTTCATATGAACCTCGAAATTTTTTTTAGGTTTTGCAAACAAAACACTGAAAACAGAGAGAAGAAAAGGGGGAGAAGGAGAAGAAGAAGGAGAAGAAGAAGAAGGGGAAGAAGGGGAAGACGAAGAAGAGGAAGTTGAGGAACCATTCGACCATTTTGGTTTCCCATCGAAATTTTTTTGCTTCTCTGAATCTCTGCTGCAAGCCTGCAAGCGAAGAATTTCGCTCCACTTTTGGTAGGTAATAATATCAATATAACTTCTCATCTTCTTTCTTACCTTCACATTTACGGTGGATGCTCACTGTACAGCTGCCGAGTTTATTTCATGAGGTTTATTACTTATTTTACAACTTCTGTTTTGGCTTGTTATGTATTATACATTGTTTCTTCTTCAGAATCATTTTTAAACCGGTCAACCAACAGAAAACAAAAAAGAACAAAAAGAAGAAAATAATTGGTTCAGATGATTGATCCTCAGAGCAGTTTCTTCTTATTGTTCCCAACTGATTTTTGCATATCACACACATTGTAAACTCTATGAGGAAATGAGAATTCATATTAAACAGAAAAATCAAGAAATGCATGCAGTTAACTCTATCCCATATTCTGATATCAGACATGTTTGATAAAAATAATTGATGTGTTGTTGTTTGACAACTAAATGTTAAAGTTTTGCATATTTAAGTACTGACTATGCATGTCATAACTATATAGCCAACGGAGTGAATCACTACTAATGTCCCTAATGATGTTGTGGTGTTCCCTGAAATTTCACAATGATCAATAAGCTAGAGGAATGTTGGACACTCCTTAAAATGCCATGCTAGATCAAAATAATTGATATCAGACATGCTAGATCAAAATAATTGATGTAATTTTATTTGAAAACTGAAAATTACTTCCAATGTCGCTAGTGATGTTGTGGTGTTACCTAAACTTAACAAAATTTGACATGTCAGATTCTGGTAGTTCAATGTGGAGTGATTGTTATGACTAATATCTTTCAGAATGAATTGTCAAGAGTATGTCGAGTACTGGATAAACAACTGTACATAAGAGTCTCATTTCCTTTTGTACTCAGCTTGCATAACGATTAAAAGATAAATGGATGTGAAAGGTCTCCACCTAGCTCTTGTTTTGATTATGATTACATTCATGCTACTCTAACAACAAGCAGCAAATTTAACTATATAGATATGCTGATTTTTGAAGTATAGGGCAACATGCTGCCTATAATCCAAGTTGTAGCCTGTATACACTATATAGATATGCTGATTTTTGAAGTATATGCTCATATTATGCTGCCTGTAATGCTTCCATTTATCCCTTCTAGTTCTAGGTTAGCTATGCTGATTTTTTAAGTAGTTTTGAATGGAAATAATTAATGTTTCTGCTGATGAAGCCTCATAGTATAATACATAGCATGAATCTTCAGATAGTGATCTCGCTGATCTTCCTGGTAAATATTTCTTATTAATTGGAACAGATTATTATATTTCAGTGCATATTGTTTGGAGTGGAGTTTATTTTGTCACAAATCATAATTTCAGACTAGACAAGTATTAATGGTTGTTTAAGTTTTTAGACAATAAGGTTTCATACTTTGAATCAGTATGTATGGAGGTTTGAATATGTTTTATGGTGTTGGCTTTCACACACCCTTTCTTTCAAAGGGACGTTCTTTGATTCATTGTATGCCAAATAGGAATCAATAATTTGGGGGCCTTAATGCCTTTAAGGTCTTCTATTTTTTGTATTCGTTTAATAGTTTTTCGTCAATGAAATTTTACCTTTAAATTTGACATTGGAGGAATGTCTAACTCGTTTTCTATTTATGTTAGGCCTTTCAAAATTAACCACAGATGAAAAGCTTCGAGATGCATTTTCTCCCTTTGGACAACTTGTTGAAGGTAGCAGAACTAGGTTTTGTCTATTTCTACTTTCACTGACATTTCTGTTTATCACATAATTATTTTTTGCATATTGTTTTGCAGCGAAAGTTGTAGTTGATAGAGCATCTAGGAGATCAAAGGGTTTTGGTTTCGTTAGATATGCAACCATAGTAGCTCCTATTCCAGGCCGCTTTTTAGAACACAGGTTGGTACCATCAACTCATCAAGTATGTAATTCTTTTTTCTCTCTAATGATCTAATCTCTAAGAAACTCTATGTTATGCAACTTATGCTATTATAAATTTTAATGTAAGCTTAATTTTTCATGTTTATAAATTTTTCATATGTATTCTGGCATTAAATTGGAAGTAATTGATAAAATATTAATGTATTATGCTAAATTTTTGTAAATTATGAAAATTATAATATAAAATCTAAAACCGCCTAGGCCCCTAGGCGCCCGCCTAGGCCCCTAGGCGCTAGGCACCTGCTGGCCGCCCGCCCACCGCCTAGCGATTTTTAGAACACTACGCAACAAAAGAAATCTGTCAAAAAGGTAAACAAACGAATAATTTTAGAGAGGGAAATCAGCATAATCACACAGCCTAGTAAATAATTTACTGCCCAGATGTGCTGCAGGTGTCAATAGCACCATGGATTGGAATGTGATTCCCACTAATGCTGAAAAGTTTAGAAATAATAGTCCTGTTGGATTAGAAAAGAGACCTTTACAGATTAGAGTGCAGTAAATGATTAGATCAAAAGTGATGGAATAAAGTTGTATATTAGGTGTCTAATGTAAGGTGTACTGTTCGGCCCACTACCAGGAAAAACAGACCCTTGAAGGTTGAGGCAAGTAGGAAAACCTCACAATCAATGACTTTTTTTGCAATATGCGACTTACTAGAAAAGTTTGTGTGCGCTATGCAATGTAGTAATGGAACTTACTTCAAACTGTTCACAATGCTAGTTTTGGATCAACAGCTCCGGTGCTATTGCCTTCTCCAGTGAGAGCACTGTTTGGATCCTGCATTCCAAGTTGATAATCAGTGAACACCAAAAGGGAATCAAGAACTGATGAGTCAAGGACATACCTCCATTCCCCATTTAATATAATCTGGTGACTCGCATGCTTTGTATTCATCGACCAAACTCTCTATAATTTCTCGGGATTCATCAAACTCCGAAAGATCATTATCCTACTCATGATTGATAAGTACATTAAAATGAGAGCAGTCAGGAGTCAAATCAGCAGTTCATGTTATGATAAAATTTGGTGCACAATCAACATATCATATATGAAAGAAAAGATTGTAAAATGAATTAGTTGGTTAATGATTAGGCTGCAACTAAGAGACCGATTCAAAACGAAACAAATGTATTTTGGAACCCTGAGATGATTGTAAAGCCTGGGAAAGAATTCTCAGTTTTCAAATTTTAAGCTGTCCTTGGGAATCAATGTTCTAACACCACCTCCATTTGGACTATTTTCACAGGGCAGTAACATCTTATATGATTTCCAACAATTATACAACTCAAATCAAGGGGCATCAAGAACATATGATCAGGGTCCCCGTCAATCTTTAGTATATTCAACTAATCTAGAGCATAAGTAAACAATGCACAATATTATACTTACTGCAAACATAGGGAACTTCCGATAATTGTCAAGGAAAGCTTGCTTCTTTCGCAGTTTTTCATACTGGCTCAAACACTTGCTGAAAAGGTGTCTTATGCTAGTATGACTTGCAAGCATAAGACCACTAACCTGATGAAAGAGTATGTACAGTAAGTACCATCTATATAAGAAGTTCAATTGATCCCAATGGCAACGAGGCCAAAAAAAAAAACCAACATATGGAATTCAGGATGGATAGAAAATTCCAGATAGGCTGTGGAATAATTGAAATTTGATAAAAACTAACAATGAAAAAGGAAAACAAGTTGAGAAAAAAAAAATCACAAGAAAAACTCTTACTCTATGTGCAGTTTGAACATAAGGAGATTTCCTAGACAATGCAACCTGAAAAAGGAAAGGGAGTTTAGATTTTAAAGCACAAACAAAACTAATGCAGACAGCAACAAGAGTTATATCCCCATCGTAAAAGAATACCTGAATGCTTGCAGGGCCCCATTCAATGAAATTTACAAGCTTTCTTTCACGTATTCTTTGCAAACTTTCGTGAACCTGTTTTGAATACAGAAGAAGCATTAACTAGCAACATTCTAATAATTGATGATACTAATATAGATTAAAAGATTAAAAAACTGTAGAAGGTTTTAGCAACTGTGTCAGGGGTTTGGCGCTGCAAGTCCTTTGAGAATTGACTAAAAAATTCTTAAAAAAGAAAGTTACAATAAACCAAAATATAACCAACGGGTACATCTAGACCCTCATAAAGAACATGAGTTTAGGTAAAAGATTGTAAAGAAACTTTCATCTATGGAATAAATAAATTTTAAGCTGTCTTTCAAATTTCTAACTCTCCATCACGTCATGCCCAGGCAAAGGCAGGTTTCAACTGCCTACGAAAACTGAAAATCCACCTCTCCATCGTTTCAGGATCCAACATATCTAAACCGATGCCAGGAACACGGTTTATGGAACTAAGAACGACTCTTAAACCTTGAACTAATAAAGAAGGTTTAGGCATATCAAAGGAGGATCCATTGTGATTTTTTTAAGAAAATGTCAAATACACGTGTGAAATACAACGTAACAATTCTTCAGAGCCCCATCAATAGAAGGTTGTATAGATTTGAAGACGCGACCCTTGGCTCCTATACCATAGAAACAGGTTTAATGGAATCTGGCGGACTTTGTTGCTTGAGTGGATGCTATTCATTTGAAAAAAATGGAAAGTCAAAACTCAAAACACTTTTTATATGGATTCCTCCCTTGTGATTTTGGTAATCTGGAAAGGAAACATTAGAAATAGATGGAAGGATTAGAGATGGTAACTGACGGGTGTTAAAAACCAGCCTTTATCGCACAGACTCGTTCTTTTCTATATGAGAAACTGACTCCCCCCCCCCTCTCTCTCCTCCCCCACACAATGAAAGATGGACTCACAGTTACAAAAAGAGCATTCTCGCATAAGCTGAAAATGAAAATTCCTTATTCTTTACTTGTAAGATGGACTCACAGTTACAATTTGAAAAGAATAAAAAGAAGCAGGGGCTGGGGGCTTCTTATATTAACCTCTAAGAAAGAATTACCTGAGTAGGATCTACTTCTCCCTGAATGATATTCAAAATCGATATGTACTTTGCCTGACTAGCTTCCTTTGTTCGTGCATAAGAGGAAACCATGATATTCTTTGTCTGCAAAACATGGATAGTCATAAGCATGTCTATATGTACATGACATAAACTTTATGGAAACTTTTCAAAAAGCACCATGATCTTGCCTGCAGTAGTCTTCTCATGACATCTAGCACTGTAGTCTTACGAATCACATTAGCCTGCAAATAACAGATATGCACATCAGTGTTCTCCAACAGTCATGCACTAGAAAGTAGAAACATGAATTGCTGAACCTAAAATTCTCTATTGCTTAACGTACGTTTTGCAATAACATGAAACATCAAAAGCAAGTGCTGAAAGCATGACGCATTCTGACACATGCAACTTCAAGACTGTAGAATGAAGAAAGAAAAAAATAGCACCCACTTGAAGTATGAGACTGCTTTTCAGTTTTGATAGTCCTAATTATGATAATAAAACCCATTTTTTATGATAATTTGACATACAAAAATTTTCAAAATAAATAGATAATACATGTTAGCAATGAAGAAAGGCATGCAAGATTCAACAAAAATCAGGAGATACAAAAGATTACTGAAGTTGAATATAATTATCCCAGCATAATTTTCTCTTTAAAGAAAGAATATACATTTTCAACTTTGTCTAACCTGGCGCTCAACAGTGAGTGGAGTATATCCTGTCATTAGAAAATGACATCTTGGAGTCGGGATCAAAGATGCAAGAAGGCCAACCAAGTCATTGTTCATATACCCTGGATAGCGCAAGGTGGTTGTGCTTGCAGACATTACAGTAGAAACCAAGGAATTTGTTTGTGCAAAAGTAGGATTTGATAAATGAAGACGTTCAACAGCAATCCTATTCAGAGCAGTATTGTCAAGAACAACAACACAGTCAGCGTTTAAAGTTAGCCGCTTGAGTGTCAATAGTGAATTGTAAGGTTGTACTACAACATCACTCGTTTCCATCTGGTTAGGAAAAACACTGTATGTTTGAACAAGTTTTTTGCTGTAGCGGTCATTCAGGGTCTCCAATAAATAAGAACCCATTCCTGCACTATAGCAAGTGGCAAGAATGTTAAGGACAGCCAAAGTTTTCATGAGAAGACGGTGAAACAAGATTTGTGAATAATCCATAGTGTTTTGACAACATCATTGTATTATCGATTATAACCACACAAAATATAGGTCATATCAAAACTATCACAAAAGCACTATATAGAACATATGGTAACAAGTGGATCAAAAGCTATGAGATACCATGTTAGACATCATACTATGGATACAGATCTAGTGTGTTGATCAATCATAAGCGATAAATTTTTCCTACCTACACCATGATTATAAGGTTAACAGTCTGCGAGCCACATTCTGTTATTTTTCTGATATGATGAATCAAGCCAAACTTCAAGTGTAAGGGTTAACATAAACGATAAACTTTTTTCTACCTACACTTGAAGTGTGGCAAAGAAGCTCTCTTATCATTTTCATAATATCTGTGGCATGATAAGGGTGATTATTTGAGCCAGAGCACAAGGATAGCAGATATGGACCTATTTTGCAGCTATAATTCATGTCGGACACTTTTCAACACCCACATACTTCATGCACATGGCACTAGTACTTGTATCAGATACAACATGAACACTTACTAACAAATATTTCCTTAATATCATGTAAGTACAATTTTTGTTATTTCAATATGCAAAATTGTACTATAACAACCATTTATTCATCTCAATTCATTTATGAAAAATCTGAACAGTCTATTATATATGTGCTATAGATACTATGAGGTTAAGATATCCGTGACTATATCATTTTTCTAATTTTTCTAAAAATTCGATTTTGCATCTTCATGCAATGTCTCTTAAAACGCATCATAGTTTCAGAGTGTTAGACAGGGGGGTAAGAATTTGAAGTTCAAGGTTTAGGAAGCCAATGTAGGTAAATAATGAAGCACAATTGAAATTATCTTATGTGTACATGGTCCCCCACCAAATGAAGACCTTATTTGTGGGCTTGCAAATCAATTAAAGGTCGCACTTTCCAAAAAGATATAAAAACTTGCCAACCCAATGTAATAACTCGCCATTTGATTGATTAATTGGTGTAAAAATTATGAACGTGTTTCGTAAAGAAGGTACTTTCCCAAACCACATTCATATGTGCATATGCATTTATCTTGTTATTGCTATTATCCTTTTCAATAGAAATTACATCACACCCAATCTGGGTTAGAAAGCTTTGTCCAAGAGTTTAGCATTTCAACGATCGTATGTGAATGCCACAAGACAATGTTCTTGCAGCTTAATGAAATTGAACTCTGCCAATTGAAATTCAAATAATTCTCAATCTCTAAGTTAGATCTCGCCCTATGCAGTAAAACGGATAACGGTCCAGGAGCGTTATAGGTTATAACAGAATATTTTGTTAAATATATTTTTAAGATCCCCACAAAGTATTGATGTATTATAGAGATAAAAAAAATAAATCATGTTCATAACATTAAATTCAAAAACATCAAAACATTAACAAAAAAAATCTTTCCTTCGTATGAGAGTGTGATCGACTATTCGTCTTCTTCCCTTTATTTTTCTCTTGTTCTCTGTCAACCGGCGAGGTTTGGTTCTCTGTCGATAGCGACGGCGAGCTCTGGTTCTTCTTCTTTGATCGAGAATGAAATGGGTGATTTTTTTTATATTGGAACAAAAAGTTAAAACAACGTTATTAAAAAAAATGTTATCTCAATAACGGCCATATAACGGCGTTATATCGGAGCCGTGATACAAAAACGTGATAATCTCCTAACGTAACGATTCATCCCCGTTACAATGTTGTTTTAACTGCACAAATCTCGCCCATGCTACGCAGAAAAACAACTCCAATATGTGCAGATCTCCTAGTATGTTTAAAGATCACATTATCAGAATATACTTGGAGTAGTTTTCATATGCATTTGTGATTATTGCTCCAGGTTGAGGTGTGCAATGCCTTTAACCATTGAATCTTAATACACCTTCAAAACATCATTTTCTTATGAAGGAAACATTAATTCAGGAAGCTGTGGTTATACATAACAAATCTCAACAAGAACCCATCCAACATAGATAAAAGCGCTAAAGCAATTTACCATGGACTAAGGTGCATCAGTGATAATAACTATAAAATAAAAATAAATAAATAAACAGATTCGATGTTGGATACCTATCTGATTGGGAATACATGTATGTAATAACCAAAGTACAAGGAAAAAGGAGTAAGATCAAGTTTGTAAATAACAAGAGAGTAACCTGAGCCAGTTCCACCAGCAATTGAATGGCAAAGAACAAAACCTTCAAGACTATCACTTCCATCTGCTTCTCTGTCAACCATGTCCATTATATCCTCTTGAACTTGCTCTCCCTGATTAAGGATTGGTAATGTCAAAAAAGTAAAGAGATAATGCCACAATATCTTGGGGCATAGAGAAATATAAAACATCTGAAATTGACAAACATAAGAAACCCAAGGGAAAGAAAAGGGGATCTAAATTGTTTCAATCTTTATCAAAGTTGTTACTAGCACTATAATACTAAAACAAGAAACTTATAATAAAATGAAAATCATTTTCTCTTTATGATAGAACTAAAAAAGAATTGAAATAAACAAAGAGAATTGAAATAAAAAACTATGATAAACCCTAATTGCAAAACAAATAATAAATAAATATTATTTTCAATCAATCAGCCAAATAACAATGAATTGGCAAGCTAACTAACCTTAACCTAATTGGCTAACAATGCCCTAACTAATATTATGGGCTTTACTTAATAGGCCCATTTACAATTAACTATTAAGCTAATATCATACTATACCCGCTTACATCAACCTCCCCGGATTGAAATAGCTCGTCCTCGAGCTTGAAGTTGAAGAAATCTGATGAAAGCAAGCAATCGCTAACAGAACACTATACGAAATGCACGCAAAGTACTCAACCATGAATTTTGCCACGATACGCACTTGCTAAAAAGAGAGGAACCAACTCATAAATGGAGCAAGGTGACTCAAAGAACCAAAAGTTGCAATAAGCCTACTGAGAAGAATGCACATAAGCTCGTGCCACAAAATATTTCATATCGTCACTTACTGTGTCTGTCGTTGTAGGAATATCCTATGTTTGCTCAAAAATGGGAAAAAAATAGCAGAAGTCAAATGGCCCATATTTCAAAAATCGAGTATTGTGATTGTGCCCTTAAATTCCTCAAAAAGCTGGAGGGATTGACAAACAGTATGGCTCATCCGTCTTTGTGTGCCTTTGTTCAAGTTCATATGTCTCCAATATTTTTTTAAGCTCTCTAATCATATCGTCAATTCTCTTGATCATGTGCTAGTTCAACTCTGCCGCTCTTGCTTCTGCTCTCTCCTTTCACTTAAATCTCTATGAAACTTCCAATTGTCTGTCAACTTGTATCACATTAGAGGTGATAGTGAGGTGTATGTCATTGGTCATTGGGGGTGGTGTAGGAAACTGATTCAGATTAGGGATAATGAGGGACATAGGTGGTTTATGGATAGTAAAATTGGTTGTGGGCTATGCAGTAAGTGCGGATAACAGACCCTTCGCAGTTCAAGACTGATTTAAGACTAAGCGGATTAATCAAAGATTAATCGGATTTAATCGGTCTACTTTTTCAAAGTATATATTTTTATACCCTCACTAATGTAAGTTATAATAAATAACATATCTTGACAATAAATATTAATAAGACAAGTATTGTAGAGCAACAAAAGTCATATCAATTTATAAAGCAAATTATGTAATCATGTCCAAAACATCACATTGTATAGCAACAGCCACCACCGCCCAACATGACGACAACCACCACCCAACAGAACAATCTCGATTTATCACCGATTTTTTAGTGACACCGATTGATCGGCGATCGCTAAACCCAACCACTAAATACCTAGTTCGGATCGATCTACCCTGATTTACACTAAATCGGCGATTAATTGTCGCATAAATAACCCAGGTTGTGGGTATTAGACATCACGGGTATTAGACTTGACTTGAGCTTGGGTTGTATGGATATTGGTATTGGGACTGAGAATAGTACTGGATGGGTGCTCTCATAAGAACTGAGGTGTAAACAGCCTAATGGGACCACGATTAACTAACAAAACAAGCCAAGGACCTAAGTGAAATATGATTCAAGGGCATGTATGAAAATAAGAGAAAATATCTTATTCTCCCACACGACTGCAACACACAAGGGGGGATAGCTATTTTTCACGAACAGAACAGGGAGTTTGGGGGCTACGGCTAGGACTTGCGACGACACAGCGATGGGGAGATGATTCCGAAAGCAGGCGAGGGACAGCGTGGGTGATGGTGGTTGTGCTGGCCGAAAGTGAAGACGGGGTAGGTGGATCAAATGGTGACGGCAGGGCAACTCTGGTGATTTCCAACAGATCTGAAGGTGTAGATGTTGATAATGTCTGGATTGAGTCTGATGGCAGGTATGTTCAACTCGAACTTTGAATACTTCAATTGTTTTTTGTTTTCTATTTTTTCTTCTTTTTCTTTTAGCAACGTCTCTTCAAACTAGGGGTGGGCAAAAACCGATTTAAATTCGGTTAACCGACCGAACCGATTTTTAAATTCGGTTCGGTAACCGAACCGAAATATGAGTAAAAAGAAAATATTTTAAACCGAACCGAACCGATTATAAACGGTTCGAAATCGGTTTACGGTTTTGAACCGACCGATTTATAACCGAACCGACCGATTAATTAGATATATATAAATAACTAAATAACAAGTAGGTGTCAATACTTGATTAGTGCAACAAATGCATTGCAGTACACCCTGTTGCACTAAATCACCCATTCTCTCAAAGTTTTCAATTTTGGGCTAAAAATTGGGTCTATAAAAAAATTGGGCCTGTAAAAAAATTGGACATGTTTTAATGAAAGTCTTTCAAATGCTAGAGCCTGAAATTTTGGTCCAACCGAACCGAACCGATCCGAAATTCGGTTCAACCGAATTCATCGGTTTACAAATACAAAATTCAGTTTCGATTTGGGTTTTTGACAAACCGAATGAAATCGGTTCGAAATCGGTTTGGGGCTCAAAACCGAACCGAACCGACATTGCCCACCCCTACTTCAAACAGTCCATCTTCTTCCTTCAAAACTCTTTCCAAACAATCAATAAAATATTTTGGCTCTGATACCAATTGATAGAACTAAACAAGAATTGAAATAAACAAAGCAAGAATTGAAATATGCTCAACTCTAATTGGAAAACAAATAAGAAAATAAATATTCTTTTCAATCAATCAACCAAAGAGCAATAAACAATGTTTTCCCTTATTCATAAATTATTATATCCCTAACTTCTTTAGCAAACTAACTAGCCTAACCTTAAATAGCTAATAACGCCCTAACTACTATTATGGGCTTTACTTAATAGCTCCAAATACAATTAATACTATTAAACTAATACCATACTAATACAATACCCGCTTACATCACTTTCTAAATGTCATCCAATGGGGCATGGTCAATTCAACAAGAGAAGAGGTATTGCTTTGGCGTGATTTTGCCGTTTGCTATAACTAAAATTGTAACTGTATCATTAACTTTTACATGATTTATTCCCCTTTAACAAGAAAATGTTGTTTGGTTGGAGTAGTTATTCGATATTTGCTATTCCAGTGTCATGCTCCCATTATTGAGTAGCATGTCCCATTATTGAGTAGCATGTGTTTGTTTAGACTTTAGATTAGTGATTGTGCCGAAAAATACCTCTATTTCACCATTTGTAATAACCTAAGCTAACATCATTGTTTTGGTAAGTCTGCAATATCGTGCACCTCAAATAATACAAGTATATTGCATGCATGCCAAGTTCAAACATCCAAGAATTTGAATATTTTGGTCTTACACCTTTCCATAAATCATGTAGGAACAAATTTATTCATGATGAAGTACTTTTAACTGTATACCTTGCAATTTAGCCACTAGGTTACTACTTCCAAACGGAGATCCTCTCGTGAAACAAAAGGGCGATGATCCCAAATGCCTTATAATTGCTCTCATGAAGAGCCCGAGGTGGGACATCCATTTTTATGAATATTTCACCATTGCACTACATGAGCCTATGGCCTCAATTAGAAGCATGGTTCAAACTATGTCTACTGCCAGATTGCACCTTACTTGACCTGCAACTGGCTGAGCCACCTGCATTTTCTCCTGCTTGCTTTAAAGTTTTAATTTAACATGAATACCCACCCTAAGATGTTTGGCGATATTATATTACTATTATTATTTATTACATATCACTAACGTGTGCCTATTTTAACATTATCTTACATACTTAGGCTAATCATCCATGTTAGTGGAATTCCTTATGCAAAGATAGCCTTTACATCTTAATACAAGTATCTCAAAAAAAAAATTTAATTAATTAATTAAATATAAAAAAATAAAAATAAAAATAAAATAAAATAACATGACCATACATTCAGTTGCATATAAGTACAGTTCAACAGCCTATGGCTATGAGCTATCTTAGCATAGAACTCACAAGCCACAATGTTCCAACATTCATATTGATAATCAAAATGATTTAAAGAAAAATCATTACGTGCAAACGAGCATCAAACCTGATGATAGCCACTGGCCCAATTATTTCCAGCACCGCCTCCATGATCTGCGACAAATATATTTTCGTGATTGTACAAATTACGATATTCACTATTTTGAATACCATTGATCACTCTAGGCTCCAAATCCAATAATAAAGCTCGCGGTATGTAGTGCTGATCATCAGCTTGATAGAAAAAGACATCCTTCCTATCACCCCCCTGCAATGTCACAAATTAGAGAATTAATGTCAACACTACTAAAAGGACTAAGAAGAGGCATAAAATCCATGGAGAAGACAAAACATAGCATGGATTTTAATTATTTTGTGCTTCTCACATCTTTCCAACTACTAGAAATCAGTCTAGATTTGGTTTTCAATTCTTCAAACATTTGGTGGGCACAGATTTGTTGAGGAACCTTGTCAGTCCCAACACTGAACTCTCATTTTGTTTGAACTCTGGCACCAACCTATTCTAGAGACTCAAAAATTTTCTTCTTACAACAGTCTCAATATCTAGAAGATTTATAGGAATCTCTTTCTCTTGTTTGCAAAGGCTCTCGTTCATGTTCACTTCTATCATCAAAGTTTTAGGTTCCAAAGTGCAGTTTGTTCCAACAAATCAACATGGCATATCATTTGCACCAAGTTGATAATCTTGGAAACTGAAGCTCATCGAATCCTCCCATCACCACCCCCCCCCCCCCCCCCCCCCCCCCCCCGCCCGAAAACAAGTAAAGCTCTAATATGAAATGATGAATCTGTAAACAGAATAATCCACTTCAGGAAAATTAACCAGATACACTCCATTTCATTGCAGCCAAATATTCTCATTTCCTCATATACATTCTTACTGAAACTGCCATAATCTCACCTCTTCTCATCTCCTATTTTTATTGAAATCCCCAAAATCTCACATTTGATCTCTGAATATGGTACTTACTAGAACCATTCCAAAATTTTAAAGAACAACCAATTCTAATTCCGACCTAAAATCACCGATTCTTCAAATTACTATTTTGCTTCATAAACCCACTTAAACCACTAACCTAGAGTTCTCTTAAACACACAACACTTCACTTCATCCATAAATCTCAACTTCAATTCCACTCAACCAATATCCAAATCTCAAACTCATAAGCTAACCTAACCTAGCATTTCAACAGACACAAAACCATATAATCAACAAAACAAACTCAAAACACGCAATCGAATCACAAAACATCGATATCACAGTTATGTAAGTGGAAAATGAAGAAATCAAAACCTGAGTGGCGAAATCTTCGAGAATCCCATCTTTGCTGATGCCGTGCTCGAGGCAGAGCTGCTTCCAGAACTCCATGCCAATCTGGTTCCCGCATTGCCCCACTTGCAGAGTGATGATCTCTCGCGGCATTGTGAAGGGAGAATGGAAATTAGGGTTTTTTTTTTTTTTTTTTTTTTTTGGTGACGAAGAGTTGAAGTGATAGGGGTTTCCCCAAAAAAAAAAGAGAGGGAAATTTAATAATGAATGAAACGAAGTCGCGCTTGTCACTCGTAGTCTTGTTCCACTCCATAAAAACTAAAGGTAGCGACTACTTCACATCATTGTTTGTGTTTTCTCATACAATTCTACTCTTCGACACCACCATACTTTTTCACACCACTTATATAAACAAAATACCAACTTTTTTCCCTCCCCATTCAAATCAAAACCCGATTTCTCCCTCCCCCATTCAAAAATTTCCCCTCTCACATTTAAATCTCTTGCAAATCTCCTCCCCCTCCCTAAAAAATCTCTCAAAATTCCCTAAAAATCTAAACTCTCAAAATCTCCAAAATGCAACAACTCAAAAATGCCACCTCTCAAACACAAAACGCCACCTCTCTTGCGACTCCAACTCTTCTGTAAGTGAGTCATCCATTCTATTTTTCAGTTTAGGATTTTGTTTGGATTCTAAGTGAGCCCTCCATTGTTTGCTTTTGTGCATTTGTGTATTTATTTCGATCTTTAAAGTAGAATTGTATATTTGTTACTTTTTTTGTGAATTAATCATTTAGTTCATCTCTTGGTAACGAAAGTAATTGCGAACGCGAATTAGTGGTCACTTGTAACACCCCTAAATTTCATAAAACTAATTTATTTTATTTTTAATAAAATAAAATAGAGTTACATTTAATGGAATTGAATTTTCAAAATTCTAGGGTTTTAATTTTGTGAAGTTAAAGGTCGGGTGCTCTCAAAATTTTAGTGGGGGCGAATAGCCACCCACACTATATAAAGAAAAACCCTTCCTTCTTTCTTCTCTGGTGCAATAGGAAGAGTTGGTCTTCCTCATTTTTCTTCTTCGATGGCGGCGCTGGGAATGGTGGTGTTGTTTGGTCTGCTTGGTAGCAGACAGGCAATCGAAGGAGGAGGAGGTGATCACCTTAGCAGCGAAGTGATGCAGCAGCAAACTTCCTTTTTGGCTAATTTGGCGAAATCGGGAGTCGGTTGCTAGGGTTTTCGATGTGATCGGTCGTCTATTATGGGTGCATTAGCTTCGAATCGAAAGCGGGGAGAGAATATTTTCAGCTTGAACGGTTTCTATTCGCAATCGCCTTATCGAACTGATCTTCGAATTGCGAAGAAACCCAGAGTTTCGTCCATGAATTTGAGCCCATAGGATCTCTCCTCTTTATCAAATTTGTCGCCCAATCCGTTTTCAACACACAATACAGTCTCGAGGATTCGACAGTATCTGAAGCCCACCTAGGGTTTGAGAAGAGAAGTTCATGCCCCTGTTAGACACTGTCAGTTTAGTAAACCTTCTAATGAAATGAGGATTTTGTTTTCTCGAGTAGAGCAGGCGAAAAACTTAGCCTTTGCGACGTTTCGGTGGGCGAGGTTGAGAAGAAGTGGCGGATTGGTTACTGGAGACTGTGTTTATTCTTTGAGAGATAATTGTGTGACGCAGGCAGAGTCCGCGAGGACGCCCGCTTATTTGATTTCAGATGAGGATTTTTGTGAGGATGTGGTTGGGAGGCCACATGCCGTGGTGATGGATGGAGAGACTGAATCAGTGAGTTTTCTTATTCCCTGTATCTTGCAATCCTTGTTTCTTGAGTAAATTAGTGATTTTTTGAGGATTTAATGATGGGGTTTGTGAGTTTTGTTGTGAGGATGTGTGGTTATGATTTGGATTTTGGTTTGGTGGTGTGATGACCTGTATTTGTGTGTTTTTGATGATTTTGGATTGTGGGTTTGGTTTGATTTTGGATGAATTGAGAGAAAACGTGTACTTGGAGGTCACAAGTTCACCCTATCTTTTCTGTTTTTGGTTACTAGTTTTCAGTAAAATTATTTTTCTCAACCCAACACAACCTTAATTGATAGAAACTATTTTTTTGAACATGAGACATTATAGCATGACAAAACTAGGAATTTCCTATCCTTGCTGGAGTCTTCCGAACAAAATGTACTAATATGAAGGATAGCTAACAATGTTTGAAATCATACTCATGCTATACAACTTGATTCACTGGTTTTGGTTCTTCTGTGGTTAAATTGTTATTTATTGGGTGAACACTGGAATTTGGTGGAAAAGCTAGAGTTATCATTTATATGGTGTTATTATCAATAAGAATGTATGATTGGATTCTTAGGCTTGGATTGGATTCTTAGGCTTGTTTATATTGCTTGATTTAAATCTCATTTCAAAGGTTTTGGGTGTAAGGTGTAAGTGAAACTCTTAGCCCTTCATCTCTTTGGATGAGCAATTCAGTGGGGATATGTTCATCATTATTCTAATTGGTTTGATAGATGTTAAGTATGATTGGATATTCTAAACTCTTAGTCCTTCATCTTTTAGCCATTGTCATATTTTATCCTTGATTGGATACTCATGATTGAAAGAATTGAATAAACATATCTAATTGGATCATCATAAGAAATATATATTCAGAACTTAGATATCAGTTTTGTGTGTTCAACATGGTGAACGACAAGTGAGGTGGATCGAGTCTTAACATATGCAAATGTAGAAAATCAGATCACATAATTAAAGGTATTCCATTTTAGTTGTGAAAGTGATCCTTATTCATGTCGTTGAGGGAGTTATGGGGTTGTTTGATTTATGTGATGGCAGCATGTGTGGAAGTAACCTATTTGAAGTTGTATTAGGGAGAGAAAGAGGTTGATGATAGGAAACATTGAAGGATTGAATTGAATCCATACTGTTATGAAGAATTTTCTTGTTAACATTGGAAGAGGGATTATCTTAGGGTTGGTCATTTTAATTGGTGTATACTGTATGTATATTGCTTGTATGGAAATGACGGGTTTCATTTCAGGTAATCCATTATGAGATTTTAGGCATGTTTGATAATAAGGTTGCCTTATTCGTGGTGTTTTGTGTCGCAAACGCGTGATCTTTACTATTGTGATCTGTTTGATGTATGAGTTTCTCCTACCTTGCTGGGTTCATGTTTTGGGTATTTGCATGATTCTACGAAGTTACATTTGTATGTTTGTGACTTAAATTTGATTGTTATGTAGATTGCGTTGTTGAAAAGAATTTATTTCTTGTATTAAATGGGTTTTGATCTCCGCCCTATTACAAAAAGTTTGTATATGAAAATGCTATGTTTTTTCCCAAAAATGTGGGTGGATACGATTGTGAATCGATTGATGAATGACAGAATGTCATTGTAGAGGAATTCTGAAATATCAAAAATAAAAGACATTGGTAAACTTTGACTCGTGAAAATTTAAATCACCTGGAATTGTATCACTTAGAACTACCACACCTCTTTTGTTTATTATTTCCTCTCTTACTAGAGAAACTAAATGACCAGCGGGTCGTCTTGCGGAGTTGGGGCGCCCATTTCTTACTAGAGAAACTAAAATAACCTTCGGGTTAGTCTTGCGGAAATGAGGTGAATTGTTATGCCTAAGATAGGCTTTGATATTTATCCGTAAAAAATGTGACGTGAGTTTATGCGCATTGATAGCCTAAGAATGGCTTTTGGTACTCATATAGTTAGAAGTATCCGCGATACATGCCTGTATGTGATGTCCCCACTTAGGCATGGATGACGGAGAAGTCCTCCTTTATATGAGAGAGGCATACGGGCATGTATGTTCGGCACGGAGGTGGTGCCAATGTGGTATCGTCTAAGTGATCAATCCGTTAAAAAGATGAATCAAATTCAAATAAAAACGAATAAATGACGTTTATATTGTTTTTAATCCTTTTCATGCAGGATGGCAAGTCCACTAATATTTTTGCAGGTCAGACTTGCCATAGTCAACTTTTCCAGCGTAAGTACAAGTACATGCATGTTTACTTATTAGGATGATGATATGATTGCCTCGTTGAGGAACTAAATTCTTGGAACTGTGTTTTCTTGCATCACACTTTTGACTCGTTGAGGAACTACCTGTTGGTGTGTTTGTGTATTGTTTGTGTTTAGCTTGATGTTTATCACGTGCGATTTTATTGATTTTGGGATGAAGATTTCTCACACCAGCTTTATTGCTGACCCAAGTGAGCTTTTGCTTCTTGGGTATATTCCTTTGGGAATGTAGCCGATTAGTTTTCCAGGTTTAGAGACTTTTGAGCAGCGTTATTGGAGTTTCGCTAGTGGGGCTAGCGACGTCAGAATTTTCCTGGTTAGAGTTTTATTATAAATTTTAGTTTGTTATATTTTCTAAACTATGTTTTAATCGTTGCTGCTAAATGTTTCCATTGTTACTGGATTTCACATCCCGAGTTTTGGGGAAACGGATAATCCTACGTGCATTTTGGGATTTTTGTTTTCTTTGAAAATCGGGGCGTGACATCACTAGGGCTCCAAATTGGTATTTCTTATTAGAATGTAGGGAAATGAGATATATAATGTTGTTTTACATTCAAATTGGCTAAAGTATTGCTTAAAAATTAGTAGAATTTATTGTACAAAAAAATTGACTTGAAGTATTTGTTTCCTTTTATTTGAAGGCTTATTATATCTTATGTTGGTGGGGATGATCGAGGTGATAGTGATCAAAGACGACCCATGACAGTGTCTCACCAAAAATAGAGAGAAGAAAAGGGTAAATAATAGGTATAAAATGAAAAAAAATATATGGAAAAAATAGGGACAAATAAGTGAAGAAAAATATGAAAGAGGGACAAATGAGGATTCAAATAGATGCTAAAAAAACATGTAGACAAGTAATTGTATCGCAAAGTCAACCCCAATCAGAAGGGAAAATAGGTTGGAGTGGTGCGGTTGTTGGACATGAAGATGAGGAGTTAGAGAAAAGTGAGAACGTGGCTGTGGATGAAGAGGAAGCAGAGGATGATGAATAAACAATTGTAGATGAGGGTAAAAAAAAAAAAAGATGCTAGACGGGATTCTTATTCTGGTGGTCTTGTGGATTGTTCCACATTAGAAGATTACCATGGACATATTTCTCGTGCCATTTGGGATGGTGAGCAGGTAAGTTAATATTTTTAGTTGGTTAAATTATATAAGTGTGTTATTTTTATATATTTGGACATTGAATTACTTAATGTATATGTTTCTTGTATTTAGGAACGAGACGCATTGCGATGTCGGCATCAATATAGGAACTTATTAGATTGGAATTTGAAATATGAGCCGAGAGAAGTAAGAGAATGATCTACAATAGTGGTTTGTATCCCTTGATTAAATATTGTAAAGATCGTCTTGATAAGGTGACCATTTGTGCTTTCGTGGAGCGTTGGCAACCTGAGACCAACACTTTCCACCTACCTTTTGGAGAGATGAGCATCACCCTGGACGATGTCTACCGTATAACTCATTTGCCGATTGTTGGTAGGCCGGTTAGAATGTCGATGAAGATGATAGTAGATGAATGTGTTACATTATCAATGGATGGTTTGGGTATTGAAAATAAAGAAGCAAATGTCCATGTCAAGAAGAATGGCATATCTGTGGAAATGAAATTTATTCAGGACCACTGTTGTAGACAAGCTACGGAAACTGATTCTCTTCAAATGAAAGAATAAGTGTATAGGGGTGACTTGTTGTTTATTCTGATCATGACTATATTTGCTAATAAAAGTGGAATAAATGTTCATATTGAATATTTGAAGATGCTGGTGAAGGTGGATGATGTTAACAAGTATGCATATGGCGTAAGAGCTTTGGCATTCTTGTTTCGTCAATTGGGCGGCGCTAGCATAGAGGGAACAAAGCAAATTTCTGAATATTTGCCTCTCTTAGAGGTATGTTTTGAATTTTTTATTTTGTTAATTTTTTATGTTATTTTCGTTTATAGGCATGGATATGTGATCACTTTAGACTTTGGGGTAATGCAAGATTAAAGTGGGGTGCTAGAATCCCCACCATGGCTAAGTGGGAACCCCCACAAATTGTAGGGGGTTGGGATGAACAAATAATCACTCTTAGAGAGCATCTCGGTGACATGTCTCCTGAATAGGTAAAATGCGTCTTTAAGTTCAATAATTTTTTTTGTATGTGTCATATATTAATATGTTTTAATTATTATAATTCGCAGGTCCTTTGGGACTCTTACGTAGAACCAAGGGAAACACTCTCCTTCATGGCATCACATGGTTCACAAGATTTTTGTTATGCCTCAAAGAAGAACTCTATCACCCCGGTAGAGTTATAAGACAAATGGGAAAGGTATAAGTCATCCCAATTCTTCCAATCCAAGCCAAAATGAAGAATAGAACTCGATCTGGCAAGCACTATTCCGTGAAGTACGGGGTTTTGTCTTTGTTCGCTGAAAGGTGACATTATCATGTCGTGCCAACTAACAAACAATGTGCCCTCGTGAAGCTTCTATGGGACTGTAGGGAGGATTACTTGGATTGGTTTCACCACATTGGTCATCCCTTCGTACAACCACCGAACAAGAGGAGAAGTCTTCCCCTAAGAAGACATTTGTTTCTTTCAAACAAAAGGGTAATTACAAACATTTTACACTTATGTAATATCAAAATTTTACATGGTTTGCACTAACATCTAATGTTTCCCTGCAGAAGATTGTCATTGTTCAGACTCGTAAGTTGATCAATGCCTCTATTGAAGAAAGAGGGAATGTCGACAGGGTTACGTTGCTCGCCCGCCAAAATAGAATACGAGATTTCCTAGAAGAAATGTCTATGCTCGTTAATCTTCAGAAATATTTGTTAAGAAATATTGATTGTTCCATTTTGTAAACTTCAGAAATATTTTTTAACAAACTATAAGTCTTTACTTATCTTCGATATTGATTGTTCTATTTGTTACGAAGCTTTCATATTTTAAGATTGCTACAATGAATTGAATGCGAGGCTATTGTTGTAATAAAGTAACAAATAATGCGACAATGACAAAATTTGCTAAAAAAATTGCAAAGGATTAGTTTAGTTCGAAAATAATGTTAGAAAACAAAGCGACAATGCCACTTGTATGAAATTCACACAAAGGATTAATTTAGGTTTGATGCGAAAATGCAAATAAGGTCAGAAAACAAAGATTTAAAAAAAAAATTTAAGAAAAAATTTCTTGTTCGCCTGGACCAATGCAGACTTTTTGAAAAAGTCTGCATTGCTCACTGCGAACGGGAAAAAATTCTGCCATTTTTTTCTGAAAGTTTTTTTTTTTGTGAAACTTAGTTTTTTGAAATTTATTCGCATTGTTGCATCAAACCTAAACTCGAACCATGCAAGTTTTCCGAACTAATTATTTATATGAATTCCATACAAGTCGCATTGTCGCATCAAACTATATTTTTCTATAAAAAAAAATTCTTATTTCGCATTGTCGCATCAAACTAATCATTTTTCTCATTATGCATTGTCGCATCAAAAATAAACAAAAACTCAAACTAAATAGAGTCAAATTTCATATAATATATTAACAAAAACTCGAACCATACAAGTTTTCGTAAATTAAAAAAAAAAACGGTGACTTTTCTAATAAAACAATGGTTTCTATGTCACAAAAATTTTACATTTGCCATTTATATATTTTTCATCACAATAATGGTTAGCAAAATAGAATATGTGTATCAGTCCAATATGGTCACGACCTCGTTCGACTTCTTGACATTCTTCTGATTATTCTCGTTGAACTTCTTCACCATTATCGCACCAATACCGAGCTGGACATCAAAACTACTCTTCAATGAGATTGCCAAAGGAAACATGCGTCACGCCCAAGTTGATACTATAGGAGGCAATAGTGGTTTCGGTTGCATATGAAGGAAGATAAGTGACTGCTCTGCGCCAAATGTGCCATGAAACAAACACATCCTTCGCCAAAACTATGGTGCTAGTAAACATATGGAAAACATGTCGTGCTTTGGTTCCCATAACAAACAAATATACATCGGTAATGGTTCTCTGCGAGCTCTAACATATTGGGGTCCATAAACCAATTTTCCCTGTCTATCTGCACCTGACCTTTTGAAATTAGCAAAGCATCATTGACAACCTTAACCCTTGACTTGTGCCACATTGCAACCCACAACTTTTCATTACTTTCAAGCTCTATCAATAAGTATTTCCGTACCTATTTCCAATCGCTTTCGTCGTCATAATATAGAAATTTGGCTATGCATTGAAAACCCCACAATTTCCATCGCCTGGAACGTTCTCAATGTTGTAAATATAATCCCGTATCCAAGACGGAATCTGCCTCATCAATCTATTGTTACGAATTTTCGGCTTTTCCTTTTTGTTTGACAACTTCTTACTTTTGCCTTTCATTTCTTCTTGTGACATGGCGTATTCCTTTTTGTGGACCTCTCGTGCTTAGCCAACTTCTTGTTTTTAGGTCTTCCCTTTTCCAGCCACAAATGTTAATGGTTCAATCATTACACTGTCACCCAGAGAACTCAACTCTATAAGCTTCCTCTTCATCACCAACTTCTGATCATGAGTTGAATCATTAAAACTATTCATAAGGGCGTCGACCACTGGGTCTATAATCACATCCCCACATTCACGAACAGGTGATGTGCCAAGTTGAAGGCAATACTTGTCTATGGTGCGTACCTGAAATTTGTCCTGTTAAAGTTAGATAACCTGTAAGTTCACGAGCGCAAGGTAATCCATGAGTGGTTCGAAGCATACAACCACACTTGACAGGGTTAATGCCCACATTTTCACACCTCCGAATTTCTAAATTGATCAAATCAATAGCCTTGTACCCCACCAACCCATGAAGTAAGTCAAATAAACTGAACATGTGGTCAGTGTTCACCTTCGTCATACTATGTTGAAATGACGATCTTATCTCTACAAGTTGGATTTCGATCATATCATGCATCTTTGTCTAGACATTCAGGAATGTACCTTGTGAATTTTTCAACGAGTGCTTCAACTTCGAGTGTTGATATGCCATTTGCACAATAATCTCATTGCCTTTGGAAAAACTCGCTCAATAGCCTTGATCAAACTCAATTCTCTATCAGTCACAAACACTCTTGGCAAGTTGTCTGGCTCTAAAATTCCTGCAAGTTTTTTCAATGCCCAAGTGTGTGACTCTTCATTCTCAGAACACATAAAACAAAATGAAACATTGAAGGTATTTTCGGTCGACGTCACACCAACAATCTCAAACAACGACATCCTATAATGATTCGTTTTATATGTGCAATCCATTAGCATTACTTGTAGAAAACACTTTGCTAACTAAATAAATTTATGATGCGCCCAAAAAAGGTTGATGACTATATTCCCCTATCAACAATATGCCACTCTATGTACTTGTGCTCCCTCAACAACTCTAGAGTATGTTGCAAAGGCGTCATGCCTATTTGTTGGAGTAGGTTTATCCGACAAATTACATTATAAATATGCTTCAAATTCGAGATATTATTCTGATACATCTCTTTCAACCGAGACAAGATGTGACGAGGGTTCACATCGGACTTCGCCATATTTTGAACATAAATCATCTCATCTTCATTTAATTTTTCAACAAACGAATGACCAACAAGTGACTCTGATCGAGGATGATTGTGGGTTCCACATGTCACTTGCAACATTCAATGGCCATTTTCAGTGGGATCCCTCTCAACTGAAATTTGCATCCACACTTTATTGTACTACTTGATCGAACAAAATTCTTTAACCTTTTATCGAGTTTCTCTCCCCTTTCACAACCAAAATGGATCATTCCCTTCTGTCTTTGATTAGCAGGTTCCGATTTAGTGATAATAACAATTATGTTATTATCCCTATCGATGCCTTAGACCCAAGCTATCAACACAGACCTTGATGAGAATACCTAAAAAAAATTAAAAAACTTATTAATAACAACAACATATTTATAACAATGGAAAATGGTGAAAACAAAAACACACAAACTTTCTTACCCCGTCCGTAACAAATAAGTGACTATCATTGATTACCACTGCCAATGTTCTTTCTTCATTGTTATTGTCACCACTTCCATCAACATTATCATCATCATTCTGCATAATGATTCATTTTATAATTAGTTTCATATATTAATTAAAATTTTAATTTACTTAACAACAAAATGACGGTTACCTCAAAATGGTTTGTCTCTGGTTCTCATCATCGTTAAAAGGCATCTCCATACTAATTACATCCATTAGAAATGTCTATGCACCAATGCCTCATATAATAATCAATCAATTGTTTTGAAAAAGGAATTTAGATGCAAATTAGATAAAAAAATTTGTATGCAAATTACCTCCATTGAAATGGATTGTTCTTGCTATTTAAATTGATCATCTTCTTCACTATCATGTTCACCCTTAAAATCTTTATTTCTAACATCATCAACTTCATTAAACTCTTTCATTTTCATTTAATGAAATCAAATAAGTTATTTCAAGTGAAATGCAACTGAGGAGGGAGCGGATGTGAAGGAGGATGAGGAGACCAAGGGTTTTTGTTATTTCTCGTTGCGATTTTGGAGTTTTTTGGAAGATGAAGAGGATGAGGTCGAGGACGACGAAGCTCGCAAGGAAGTGGAGTTTGGTCGTCGAGTTTGGGACGACACGCAACAAGGAGTGCGAGAAATCAGGGGAGGGAGAGGATTTGCGTTTTTGCATTTTTTTTGGCGTTTGCATTTTTTTCGATTTGATTTTTGGTTTGTTTTTAGGTTTTGCATATTTATTGGTGGTGTGAGTAAGAAAAAAATGCAATGGTGGTGTGAGAAAGCGCTTATAGTGGTGTGGAATAGTCGCTGCCAAACCTAAAACAACCGTGCAAAAAAATGTTTCATAGGGCTGCAGTGCATTTTGTTGTGTTTTTTTTAATATCCGGTTTAGTATATCGTGTGGCAGAGAAGACTCTCTGAGCAAGTGACTAAAGAAAAAGGTTGTGATGAGAAATTTTTTGCAAGGAAGGGACATATAATTTATTTGGAGTATTGCAAAATTGACTTTCTTATTTTACACAAGTTCAATGTGTTTTGATTTTTTGTTTTCATGAAAAATCGTTAAAATATTGAGACATAGTGGAAGACGGGAGAGAAAGGGGGGAATGACGGAATGAGCATAGAATTGCGACCTTCCACCATATATCTTCTCATGGAAAAGAAAAAAAAGAAAAAACTTTCTAGGGAGAGAATTTTTTTTGACTTCCTTTGACTTTCAAAAGCAACATTTGACTTTCCAAAGCAAAATATTTCACTTTCACAAAGAATAAAATAAACTTACTTTACTTTATAAAAACGGGCTTTACTTTATTAACGGGTTTTCCCATAGTTTTTACTAGGGTGGGCATTTCAGACCGAAAGCCCGGACCGAACCGGACCGGTTCGGATCGATTTTTTATCTGTTATTCAATAGTCGGTCTTACAACTCGGCCTGACCCGATATTTCAAGTCCGGTCCTCGGTTCCCATTTCTAAAACCCGTCGGGTAACGGGCCTGACCCGGGTAATATAAAACCTAAAAAAAATTAGGGTTTTATACTCCCAAATCCACTCTGCCCAATTCCCACTCTTCTTCTGCCTCCCATCCGACTCATCCTCCTCCTCTGCTACTCCTCCTCCTCTGCTACTCCCCCCTCTGCTGTTGTTATCAATCAGGAGTCAGGACCATCAGGTAACTCCATTCTCCAAACTCTCATCTTCTTCTTCATTGTTGTTGCAACAATCCAAGTGTGTTGGTTCTATTATAGCAAATCTCATGAACCGATCAACCACTCATCTCCATCACCATCAAAATCCTGTTAAAGAGATTCAATCATCCCCAGCGAAGATGGAGCGGTCTTTCATCATGATCAAGCCCGATGGCGTTCAAAGAGGCCTTGTTGGTGAGATCATCAGCATATTTGAGAAGAAAGATTTCATCTTGAAAGGGTTGAAGTTGATCACCGTGGGTCAAGTTTTTGATGAGAAACACTATGCAGATTCGTCTGCAAAGCCTTTCTTCAATGGATTGGTGGAGTACATCATCTCTGGACCTGTTGTTGCTATGGTTTGGGAAGGAAAGAACATAGTTGTTACCGGCTGAAATATCATTGGAGCTACCAACCCAGCTGACTCTGCTCCTGGTACCATCCATGGTGACTTCGCTGTTGAGATTGGGAGGAACATCATTCATGGAAGTGATTCAGTGGAAAGCGCCCAAAAGGAGATTGCATTGTGATTCCCTGATGGTCAACTCACTCACTTCATGAATCTTTACTCTAGACTCTGCATTATGGCTTAATTTAACTATGTTCAGCACTTGCTTTGACCACAAAAAACTACAATTGAAATGATCCTCTGCATAGTTCTTTACAATACAATTCCAGGATGCACTGGAGGCTATATATTAGAATTACATGAGTTGCCCTTATTATACCACTCGATCTTCATGAAATTCAAACCATGGCACAACTCCAATATATAGTATAACGGTTATACCACTCAATTTATCAAATTAAGCAATTAGGGCTTTATCAAATTCAGTTTAGGCTTTGCACTTAGGACCGAGACCGGCCTGAAATTCGGTTAACCGGGACCTTGGTTAACCGGTCAACTCGGTCCGGTTTCGGGCCTCATAAACACAGGCTTAAATTTTTCGAGCCGATTTTCGATTTTTACATTTTGGGCCGGTTACCCGGACCTGCCCAGCCCTAGTTTTTACTTTGAATTTAATGACTCTCTCTCTCTTTTATCTTATTCTCTCAAGTTAAACATTGTCAACTCAAATCACCTTCCCTCCCCAAACTCTCTGATGATTTCTTTGGGTTTTATCATCTCCTTCTTATGTGTTGAGAAAATTTTTTCAGAGAGACAGATCTGAAAGAGGAGGGAAGTAGTATATACGAAGACCCAAAGAGAAGAAGACGAAACAAAAGAGGTTTTGAAATTTTTTGAGCACAAATGAAATGAAAACATAGTTTGTTTTAATGTGAAGAAAGAAATAGGTGATGGGTTGCCTGAACCACCCAACTATGTCATTCTCTCCCACTCTATGGATGCTATAATTTTTTTCTTCTTTAGTTAAATAGCAAATATATAACAAACCGACTAAACTGACAAACCAATCTGAAACCGAATCATGTGGTTCGGTTGGGTTTATGAAAGCTTCAGTTCAGTTTAAAATTTTTGAAACCAAAAATTTCGGTTCATTTTGTAGTTTCTTAAATAGAACTGTCGGTTCGGTTTTCAACCCTAAGAGAGTTCAATCTTTCTGTGCCAAAAATTTAAAATTATGATCACAAGACTTCAATATTAAAAATATCACACAAATAGAGGTTTTGATGCTAAAAGTAGCATCAAAGAGGTAGGTTAATACTATTTTACATAAGAAACAGAGTTTACAGAGCACATAACTCCTAACGCCAACCCTATAGTTTTTACTTGCTAAATACTGAGCAAAGTTATTACAACAATATAAGTAGAATTAATACATCAAAATACCAATAGATTATCAAACTCGACAGCCATCACTGGAAGCCTCATTCAGAAGCTAACATATTATGTTGTCAGCACGGTAAGCAGAGTCATTCATTCTGAGAAGGCCAAAGAAAGGCGCCCATGGCAAAGCGTCTCTTGTAATCAACATCACCAATCACTGGCAATCCATATTCCATCAGAAGGCGGTCGAGTTGCCATTCAGGCATGTTTTCGTAGTCCGACTTCTTGAACCTTGGGTAGTGCAGAGGCATCTGAAAGCCTCCGCAGTTACCATTCACTTGCGTTCTCGGCACATTGTAGGTGTTGTTCAGACAACCTTCTGCTTCACCCATCTGGTCTTTGTTAAGTTACACTCTGAATGAAGACCCACACCTAGTTGTGGTTTTATATGGGAAAGGAAGGGAAGGGAATTAATGGTATTGAGAGGGATGGACCAGGTTGGTGTTCTTGGATTCTCGAGTCACAGACACGTTCAACCACATTCTTGATTGATCTTCCATTCTCTACACCTTTCTTTCATCTTACCACATTAATGCAGATGAAGGGTACCCTTCATTCTTCTGTATATATCCAAATCCATTATTGAAATCGACATGGGCCACGCAGCTCGAAGCTTTGATAGGCTTACCTTCCTACACCAAATGAATATACATGTTCTTCATGTGGTTCAGGTTCTTCCAGCTATAGGAATTTATTGCAGAACACTTCGACTATAGTCTACTTGTGGCTTGAAGCATTTCAGTTGCACCAACTAAGAATTCACCATTACTTCCAAGCTAACCTGAGCGAGAGGGCAGCTGACTTGTTCATGGTGTGATATCAACCTCGAAACCAAATTGACAACGACAAGGCACATCCGTGTTCAACTCGTCTTCGCTCAGCTGTGGTGCTCTAGACTCCAGAGTTAGGATGCTACTTGGGTTTCTTTTCAATTGGAACAGGTCCATATCATCTCTGTCTAGATTTAATCCCCTATTAATGGTGTCAGCTGAACTATCAAACCTGCAGGACCCAGCTGAAAATACAAAATAAATAAGGATTGATGGAAGATATGGCAGTAACGTTTCCAAGATCAAATATCTCCTGGCAACACAACTAACTTCTTATAGAAGGAATGAAAGAACCGTTGACATGAGAAAATTACACAATTCTGTTGAACCCTTACAGTGCTCTCAACATTGAAAAAATACAAACTTAACATTTGCTACTTTTACACGAGACGGAGCAATGTTCAGTTTTTATCAAAAAATCCAGCAACAACAATACATGAACGCTGAAATAACTTTATAATGGTCAAGTAGACTGGGAAGCTTTTCCAAACTAACTGATCAATGGAGTGTGATGGTGCTCTCAAGTTAATGTCGAAACTGATTCTTCGAGCATATAATAAGCTATGCTAAGCAAAACTTGTCTTAGTTTCTCACTAACGAGCTGATTTGCAGCTAGTCATCTTCAAAATGGATCTAAAGATTGTACAACAAACCTGGTACAACAGTATGGCGTGTCTGTTTTCAAGGATCTCCGTTCAAAATCGTGAATGTTTGTGATCTCTTATATACTGGCCATATTATCTTTACCCATTTACCACGATCCATCTGTGGAAAGGATAAAGACGAGCCATTCAGATGAATCAAACAGGTGGAGCTTTAAAAGTGTGACAGCTTACTTCAGGAATCTGCTGATCGATCAACACGAACTTCATCAAGACCTTTACAGGGTTCTTTCCCTGCCATGGGTAAATCTACAAGCATTCTTGCAGGAGCAAAATACATGTGCAGCGACATCATGCAAATAACAATTCCCAAGAAAAGCTGAATATGAAAAGAAAAGAATACACAAGATCAACAATGTCAAATAAAAATGCTAAGGGAGAAAAACTTCAAGCATAAAAGTCAGTGAATGCAAGATTACCTGCAGGGTGGGCTTGAAGTCGAAGAGGTGAATAGATAAAACCATAGTCAGTAACATGGCCATTGAAGTGGAGTACACCTGAAAGTGGCAAAATAGAGTATGTATGAGTGAGAATACATAGCATGCTGCTGCTTAAGATTGTGAAATAGTAGCACCATTGCCTATTTGACTCTGTAAAAAGTTCTTTCTCTTGCATTGGTTATGGTTGGAACCTCGTTTTCTTACCCCTAGGTTGAAACCGCTGGGTGGCCTTTCAGTATGTCTGAATTCAGAGAAGTAACAACAATTCAATCCCAGGACCACAACACACTAGGATGATCATAATACTCTTTCTTATATTGAAAAACCGGTGAGCGCGGAGGCAAACAAGATTTTCCACTAGTTACAAGTTGAGTTGGGATAGTTTACACCCAAATCTTTAACGATGGACATCAATGCAGTCATTTTAACAAAATGCATTGTATGGATGATAGATGATCATTGGGTCGTATGGGCTTTGCGACCTCTATTCAACAGGCCCATGACAGTTGGTATCAAAGCCAACCTGCCCGTGTCCGATGACACAAGACAAAGTACCCGCAGAGAGAGAGGAGTGTGTATTTGTGTCCCCCGTGGTAGGATGGATGGGTTGGTGGGATGCAACGATTCTTATTGAGTTGTTACAAGGGCATTGCAAGAATCAGGTGGGGGAGAAAATAAGGAGTTTAGTCTCGCAGCATCAGATGAGTGATGGGGTGATCATTGGGTTATATGGGCTTTAGGACTAGGGGGGCTTCCAATCTCGCAATCCCGATCGCGTCCCGTCCCGATTTTTTCCGGGTTCTATTGGAATTGATCAATCACATCCCGATCCCGTCCCAATCTAAAGTGGGATGGGATCGGGGTGGATATTTTCAATCTCGCCCATCCGTGTCCCTTATTCTGACCCGACCCTCCATGCATAGAAGGTTCAGGTCTTAACTGAGAGGTGGACCCTTGACGAGTTCCACTTCTCCAGGATCTTGTCTTGGTTGTATGAGATTCGCACCTCATGCAATTAATTTTGATCTCTACTTTAATCACTGGTCTGATTTTTATTCAATTACAACTCAATTGACATGGGGCTTTGTCCAATGTGAGAACCCCTTCCAGGAAGGCGAATATCATTTGAAAACCACTTCCTTTGCGAAAAGTATCATTTTGCAATCTCACACTCCTATAAATTGGTTTTTACTTGCACACCATCTTTGTTCAAGAATAACAAGCTAATACAATCAAAAACCCACTTTTAATATCCTTTATATTTATTCATTCAAAATCTCAAATTCAAATAGATAATCTCTTAATATACCCTCATACTTTTCTACATATTTTGGTGGGACCGTTCTATTTTGGCTTCAACTCACAAACAAATGTAAGAGTGTTATATAACTAAAATAATGATACCACATTGTTATATCTTTGCGATAATAAAATGAATAGTTATTTTTAATTTGGGTATCTGATAACAAAATGAATTTGTACTCTTAATTTGGATATTTAGTCGCCTTGGAATAAAAAGTTTCACTCTTATTTTCTGATATAAAGTTTTAACAAATTTTTCTTTATGATCTTTGAACCATGCTCATCCCGTCCTGAACCCGTTTGAAATGGGACAAGGTCAGAATGAGGTCTATCCCATCCCGAAGATAAAGCAACAGAATGAGGTCCATCCCGTCCTATGCCCACCCCTATTTAGGACCTCCACTTAACAACCCAGTCTTTTGGGTTAGAACCCAAGCTAGTGACAACGTTCTGCAGTTAACACATACATATATGTATATTAGCGAAAAAATTAGATATTAGAAGCCTTAATGAAATTCTCCCAATCGGCATATACAACAAACCAGTCCATTAAAATTGGATGGTGAGATAGCCAAACCCCATAACGTGATCAAAACCTCGTTTCAGAAAATTTTGTTTTTCCATCATGTCAAACCGCCCAACACAAAGCAAAAAGGATCATTTTCCACACATTGTTGCTTCTAGTTGAAAATATGCAACGGGATCTTCCAACATTTCAACATCTCCTCTTCAACATTTAGGTTGTCGTTAACCCATATTCCACCCACAAAACCCTTTCATTTCTCTCCTTTTCCACATCTTTCCTAAAATGTTGAGCACCTTCATTTTTCTCTCTCCTTTCCTTGTATTTCGATAAAGTTGTAAAAACATAAATCAAGATTAAAGTTTGCAAGAGTGATGTTGTTTATAGATCAAACTTTTCTTTTGATAAAGTTATTCTTTCTGAAATGAATCAAAAGATGTTGGTCTTTCTAGATTTTATGGCGCAACAAACACCCATTTCATAATCATGAAGTCAGTTCATATATAGCAGTGTTCTAAAAATCGGCCTAGGCGATAGAAAAACGCTCAGATTAATGGCTGGACGGGTTTTGGGCAGGGTCTAGGCAGGTGTGACTGGGATCTAAGCGGCCTAGGCGGGGTCTGGGCGAGTTTTTTTTTTTTTTTTAATAAGGTTGATTGTGTTCTTATTTTATTTTTCTTTCCTCTTTTTTATAAATAAACAATTTTATTATTTTTTATTCAGTATATCTCTAAATGTAGCAAATGATGATTACTTAATGGAATTCTCAAAGGATCTGTCGGTACCAATTTTAGTAATGTAGATTTTATCAAACATGACTGAGGTTATTCATGCAATTTGAAGAAAAATAAAAGAGTAGGTTTAGATATTTGTCAACAAATTCAACTTTGTATAAAGTACCCATCATGACCAACTTCAGTCATTTGAGTTTTAATAAATTTTGTTCATGATTGTTAATTTTTCATGTTTTTAAATTTTGCATATGTATCTTGGCATTAAATTGGATGTAATTGATAAAGTATTATGGTTAACTTTTGTAAATTATTAAAGTTATAATACAAAACCTAAGACCGCCTACGCCCCTGGGCGCTAGGCACCTGCTCATCGCTCGTCCACCGTCTAACACTTTTTAGAACACTGATATATAGATTAGTATGAATATGTAAGAGATTACGAATTAAACAATTTTGTAATGGCTAAGAAACTGAGAAGACAAGAAAAGAGATGCACAGAGAACTCGGGTCTTTGAGAAGAAAATTCTATTGTGATTCCTCAATAAAACCATAGCCACGAACTCGTGTGTAGTAAGTTTTCAAATCAGTTGACAAAAGAAGTCGAGAGCAGAACATAAAGTGGGATGAGAAGAGGGAGTGTTTGAGAAAAATTGCATAGCTTTTAGTTGATATCCTTTATCATCCTTTGATTACACAAAGGCTCGTAATTATAGTGGATTTTTTTTAAGTCGTGGCAAGTGTTTCACCCAACTCTGGCCCTTTCAAGTTTGGCAGAAAGATGTTCTCATCACACGACCTATGTATTAAATTGATGATTAATCCCCAATTAATCTCCTCGCTAGTAAAGCGTTATGATTTTATTAATCGTTTGAATAATCCTTGGCCGAGTAATCGGTGATTTTTGTTGATTAACCGATTAACACTTTCCAATTTCACCATTAATTGGTCCACGACAATACCATGTGTGAAGAAGCTAGAGAGAAATAAAGATGATATATATTACAAATCAGGATGGTGTTTGGGGTTGGAGATAAAAGACGACTGAGATTTACCTAAATACAAGAATCTAACGGATCGTATAGAACTTAAAGCAACAAGAGTGCACGGGTTCGATTCCCATACCCAACATTTTGATATTTATTTATTTTTCTTCAATTGTTGATGGTGGTGATTAGGCATGTAAGTATGAAGGACGAAAACTTAAGGGTGATCATGTTTTGACAAATTTTTTACTTTTACCGTGCCAATGACACGGGAAATACCCTAGTATATTACAAATTAGGATGGTGTTTGAGGTTGGAGATAAAAGACGGTTGATATTTATCCAAATATAAGAATCTAATGAATCACATGAAACTTAAAGCTCCAAGAGTGCATGGGTTCGATTCTCATACTCAACAATTTGATACTTATTTATCTTGATATTTAAAGTAGACTAAACTCTACTTATCATGTTAAACTTTTGTCGTGCCAACGACACAGGGAATACCCTAGTCTATATTACAAATTAGAATGATGTTCGAGGTTGGAGATAAAATAAGGCTGAGATTTACCCAAATATAAGAATCTAATGGTTGAGACTTAAATTTAGCATTTATGTCTTACCTTTAATCAATCCCCAATAAGAGTGCATGGGTTCGATTCTCATACCAAACATTTTGATATTTATTTATTTTTCTTCAATTGTTAATGGTAGTGATTAGGCATGTAAGTACGAAGGATGAAAACTTAAGGGTGATCAATAATGGGGTGTCGATGCTAGAAAAATAAAGTAGAATAAACTCTATTTATCTATGTTAAACTGTTTAACGTGCCAATGGCACGAAGAATACCCTCGTATATATATAAATGAAGAGACGAGAGAAGAACAACCAAAGGAATAACATTAACAAGTAAAACTACATGGAGTCATGACACTAAATTCTTAATTTTGTTAGAATTTGCCTTAAATTGTGACAAATGATGTCTAATACTTCAATACACATTAAACATGTTTTCTTGAAGTAAACATATTACTTAGAAGGATAAAGAAAATATATTTACAAAATCTAGGCCAATTAATTCCAGTTAATCTCATATCGTTCCTTACCGATTAAGGATTTAACTACATAGCGTGTGACTACTTTCAGTATCAGATAGGGTTTTATGTAACTAACTAGGAATAATTTCATAAACAAGATCTTCTTGGATAACAGATATGTAATATACTATCACAAGTCCAACATACAATGTCAACATGTAGGTTTTAATTTTATGATATTGACCTGATTTTATATCACGATGTAGGTCCATTCCTAGAGATCAGTAGAAGTCAACCTAATGCATTTCCTTGTTGGAAAAGTGGTAAATGGTCAAGTTGGAACTCCTGGATGATAACTCAGAAAATAGTGAATAATATGTTGTTACTACAGGATAAAAATATACCTTCACGATATTATCAGCAAACTTCATTAACCAAGAAACCAACAACCCGGTGGATCCCAGATTCAATACCACCATCCAAGTTGTCAAAGTGTATCCATAGAAAAGGTGTTGCCACCATGGTCCTTTTTCAAATCCACCTCTAAAATCATCAAGGAGAAGCTTTGCAATGTTGAAGATCGCACCAAATCTGAAACGAGTGTTTCCATTGTCGTGAATCAGTATATTTGCTTCCAGAAGACACATAGCATTTAGTTAAAGCGCCTCCAAAGGAGTGGGGATTTGGGCTAGTTTAGAAGATTTTTAGCAATACTTTCAGCCTTCATACTTCCATTAGTTTTCCAGAAGTAGAAATGCAGGGTTGTGACTTGTGAGTACGAGTACATGATAAAAATGTTTAGATTTATATCTCTGGAAAACACTTGCACTTTGCTCTATCTACCTGTACCAAAGTTTGTGTTTTCCAGGAAGCATAAACCCTACACTATACTCGAACCCACCAACATTGCATTTTCATTTCTAGAAAACAAAATGGAAGTACGAAGATTGAAATAGTTTTTTTGTCCGGTCAATGAAGACGGGCAGGACCGATTAGATGAATAGATGTAGATCTAGATACAACCCAATACTAAATTTCCTAACCCGGCCCAAATCCTCCATCCTTGTATCATTGCTTATAAATCATTGCGCAAGAATTATTACGTTTATATTCAATAGTAAGGATACCTACGTATATAGCTGTACGTTTTGCCAATATAAGCTGTCATTGTTTTTCTTCATCAAAAACTCTGTATAAACACCAGCTAATGCAGAAAGACAGGCCGATAGGATGCCAAGCATGTATCCCTGAATTGGTGCTGAGAAAACTGAATCGCATCTAGTTGCTCCACAACCTTTGACCTGCATCAACAATATACATATATAGATATAACACGGCGTTAATAGAAGCTTTAAAAATAAGGAATTATTCTTCTTGTGACCTGACTCGTGGTTGTTCCAACAGCTAACAAAACAATTGCCATCCACTGAAGATTTGTCAGCTTTCTCCTTAAGAAAAGCCTAAAACAACAAAGAAGAATATTTAGACTTTAAAACACAGAGGTCCAACCATGCAGCATGCAAAGTAAAATTTTATTGGGTGAATACAAAGACAATAATTTAGGACGTACTAAATTATTCTAATCCACAATCAAGTGCTGCACCTGAATAGTATGCCGGTAGTAACAATCTTCAGATTACCCATAATCTGATAGGTGGATGTATCCACATAAGTCAGGGTAGCGAACTGAACATTGTTATGGATTAAGTATATCACGGAAGGAATAGGAAATAAACGCACGCTTCTCCATTCTGTCGTCATCTTGGGAGGAGTTGATGACCGATGCTCCCTCCAAAGAAGAACACTAGATACCAACAGCTGCAATATAACAAAAACAGGATACAGTATGAAACAAACCCAGAAACGAACAAACGGTTAATTAACTTAAGAGCAATAACACTGCAACAATGATCAAAATTTAATTTGAGACATTGCCAGGTGTCACAAAAAGTTTAACAATTCTATATGTTCAGGTAATTAAATCTATAAGAATCTATCACTAAAAAGTCCAGTGCACCTGACCAATTAGTACTATAGTAGGGAGAAGTACCTTGAAAACTTCAGCAAGAAATGGGACAGTTGCATAATCGTACATGTATCCCCCATGACTTTGAGAGAGAGTTGTCAAAATCCCCTGTCATATAAACAACAGAATTATGTATATGCCACTTCTTGCTAAAGTCGAAAATATGAAATCTTCACACTTCTTATATTCATGCTACCAGTATGAGATGAAACAAAATTGTTGTCATACAATATCACTGCTTGATCAAAGAAAAAGGAGAATGCAATTCTAAGAAGAAGCCAATTGGACTACAGAGCAAATAGGACGAGATGTAGTTGATGATATGCAATTAAATTTTGATCATTGCTCTAAATGCATATGTTGACAAAAAAATCCAACAGTTAGACCAGGATGCTGAGAGAGCCATCAGTGAGAGATTGTGAATTAAGACCTTTTCAACCTAAACCCCTTTTGTCCGCAGGGAAAATATGGAGAGAAAAATATATGGTTAAATGGTCAAAGAATAACATGATTAGCTATTAATCTTACTTTACAATATAGTGAAATGAATCACTTCCATTGAAAATGGCAAGTTCACAATATCCTACAAGGGACAAGTTTAAATTTTGAAAAATGGTTTTTTTTTTTTTTTTTTTTTTTTCTGGTTGATGAGAAACAGGAGATGCGCTATCCCCAAGTATGACAGAACACACTCAATAGTGTGCCTAACCCATAACATAGAATCCATCAAGATTCCTCACAAACCGATCCCCTTGGTATTCAACTTTTACAATTGTTGAAACTGGATTTTAGGACAACACGAAGGGGTAGTGAGTGTCATCTGAACTTTAGGGCTTCTGAGTTCATTTTTCATAAGATTCATATATTGATAACTAGAGCAAAAATAAAGAAGGTACCCATAGACTATTTGAGGAGATAAAAGACAAAAAATAAATAAACAGAATAACCACTACAACAAGGGTATAAATGAAGGTTGCGGGACTTTTGCAAGAAAAAGTAGGTTCTTCCGATAGATCACATGTTCCTCAAAGTGAACCTCTAAACTCAACAAACATTCTAACCATGAAACCAACAAACTTTTGATGTCAACTTACATCGATTCACCTTCACTCAATCCCCTGAAGGTTCAGACATATCCCGCACCAAACAACAAGTGATATGAGTGAGATGCCAAAGTTTTAGCTCCCCAACCTCACAAGGCATCATCCAACACACCCTCATTTCCGCAAGAAAGACATTCAAAATGGATACAGCATAAGGGCGGTGAAGCCAATCAATTAATTCATTATCGGCTAATTCATCTACTCATGCTCTTTCAAAGTTAGATTCTAGCTCCATATGTGACAGAAAACTGGATGTATGACGAATGCGTACGAAGGAGAATATCCTTTAGCGGGTAGCTCCTTCTCGTATTAGAATTTGGGTTTACTCTTTTCATACACAGATGGCTAATTGCATTGTATTGGTAAAAAAAAAACAAGACGAAGAAGAGCTTAAGTCCTTGAAATTGTGAGTCAAATTTATTGGTAGTTTCTTGTTTCTAGCTTCCACAAAACAATTCTAATGTAACATAGAAGGAAACAATACACACTTTCAATGCTTCTCTGGTCTAAAAAATTGAGAATCGGTTGATTATCTCTTTATTCAGTGCTCGTTCTTTAGGACTTCCTTTCTTATTGACTCCTACGTGGGTTGGGTAACGTCATGTAACTATGTAAGGCAACGGATTCGCCTTCTCTCACAATTGGCTCTATTTCCTCCAAAGGTGAAAATCTCCAACACCTCATTCTATTTGCAATCATATAGAGCAGAGCATTGGAGCACAAACAAATATTTGATGGGACCTAAGATGGATTCAAGGTATAATCTTGGATATCAAAAGCTTGCTTTTTTGTTGGTGTCATGTGTTTGTGAACTTTAAGGGAGCTGATCTTGAGGATTATACAGTAAATTTGACCAACCCACTCTAGGTGATTTTGTTCTTTCTTTTAGTCAGCTTTGTGTTTCCTTTCGTACTTGTAGGCAATATCAACCATCTTTTTATCCTCTTTTTTTTTTTCCTTTTCAGCTATGTAATGACACTATTTTTACAAAAATAAAAATAAAAATTGTCGACATGTATCGTGTCGGGTACTCGTGTCAACACTCACAGATACTATGCTTAGATATCAAGTTTTCACATATCTTTGAAAGGTTTTGGTTCTATACTAATGTAACAATCATATTATGGCAAGTTGGTACTACATGAATAGCAATATTGACCTCTAAGTGAATGAATATGAGTAATAGTTCAAAACTTATTGCCGAAAAGCAAATCATACTAAGATGTACAAGAATGTCACCTAGTATATATGTTTTTCTCACCAACGTGACACTTTGTATCCTTGTCGGGCACCAATATTTGTATCCTTGTCATTATTACATAGCTTTTTAGCACTAAATAAATTAACTACAAAGAAAAGAAAAAAATTCTCAACTAAGCAAAGTGAGTTACCGAGTTTTGTCCTCGCTGAGAAATTACAAGGCTCCTGTCATTGACTTAAGAAACGCCTTTGGGTGGTTTTCGATGAAACACAACATTTGGTGACCAATTACAAGAGGAAATAAAATCAATAATCTCATTCGAGGAGGAATCCCTACTTTGCGAAGCAAAAAAGATAAATGAAGTTGAAAACTACGACACACTATAAAGATCGGGAATTCACTAGAGGCAAAAATCAAGGGTCTAAATAATGGAGGCTAAAATCTTGTACTTATTTCTGCGAGATAAACATGATGTAGAGAGTAAATCAAAACAACCTTGTAGTTGTTGTGAAATTGTGGGTTCACATTTATTTATTTTTCTTTCTAGGAATAAAGCAAAAAATATCAATTAAATATAGAAGAGGAAATACCGTAAGTGAAGTTTGAAGGTGCCTACACATGAAGCGATAGAAAAGGGGGAAAATCTCCAAAAAAATAAACACATCCAAGTTCCTAAATGGCAATACCAAAACAAAAAATCAACATAATCAATATTTTGTAACAAAACACACTATATAGAAATAAAAGTTTTATTCCCCTAGAAGCATTGACAGGAAGTTGTATTTTTCTAATACTTCTAATACTGCACAGAAAGAAAACACGCGTCCATTTTTTAATAAGAAAAACAAGAAGAATTCATTAATATGAAAAGCTAGCAGTCTGAGGTGAAAAACTCATAAAGAAAGCTAGAAAAGAAAGCTGGTAGTTTGAGGTGAAAAACATGTGACCTTATTATGTCTTGGTTTTTAACGATATTTTATGATAACATTTTTTGAAAGAGCAGACTGAAGCTTTTATAATCAATCGCAAAACTCGCCTTAAACCCTCCAATTTACAGTTACTAACTAAGACACAAACATGGGTGCCGGGTTCCAACATCAGTATAAAGTTTCATACACTATAATCATATGTGAATCCTATTAAAGAGTGTACATGAACATCTGACACGTCCAATTTCATATGGCATCCAACAAGAAGAATCACTACATATGTGTCGTTTTTTCCTCTTTAATTGTATTAATTTAAAATCTACTATCAAGACGGCCTATTAGCAAGTAATTTTTTTTCTTAGTCGAACCCCAACCCCAAAAGTGTTTGTGTGTTTGTCATTTTTGTAAGAGTAAAAAATAATATAAACAAGGAACGAACAATACAAGTCATTATATCACCAAATAGAGCTGATCAAACATAAAAGAATCAGATGAGACATCCTTGATGCACTTCCACGAATTGCCCCACCTCCAACGAGCTCTTTAATGAGCAAAACCAACTAAGCATAAGATTGCATCTCTTCTTCTCCTCCTCCTATCTATATTCCTCTTTTTCTTCTCTTCTTCTCTTCTCCCTCTACAAATCCACTCCTATTTCTTTCCGTAAGCTCTCTCCATACCGGGTTACTCTAGTACATATCTTTCAATCATATATACATCCTTGAACTCAAAAATGGCAAATGACAGTCTACTTATTCATAATTTCCTTGTTATTAATCTCAGACAGTATCTAATCGTCGAAGGTAACTACATGAACAACATCGAAAAACTAAAATATTCACATTTTCTAATAACTAGGTTTTTTAGCATTCAGCTAGCAATTGTGATCCCCACAGCACATCACATCACACCTACATTTCCATATTTTCTACTTATACCGAATTGTATCTATGGAATCGTATTCGACGGACTCAAAACTAAAAACAAGAGCAGAAATAACTGAATTAGTATCTAGGTCAATTTTGAACCCTAATTTCAATAAAATGTTGAATTCAGTATATAAAAAAGGAGAATGTAACACAAAAAGAGATTGATCTAAGACAAAGTTAATGATCAGAGAAATAGGAAAGAAGCAATAGATCTTGAGAGAGATTGAGGTGAAAATTAGGGTTTCGTTTGAACCTGAGAACTAGTGAGGACGGTAAGAAGCGCAGCAACGAAGTACCACTTCATCGCAATTGTTTAGTGAGTGTGAGACTGAGATGGGGATGAACATGGACACGTCTTCTGTTTGTAATTTTGCACTTCGATGGGCTTCAACGCTTCTCCATGGGCTTGGGCTCAATACTTATATCCATTGACGAGAGCATTCCAATGAGCAAGGTTAAAAAGCTAATTTTGGATTTTATTCCAGTTTCTAAGGTTAAAATTTGTCAGAAAAAAAAAGGGTATGGACAAATTACATTTGGACAGAGCTACGCACACAAGGTTGTTTCGCTTGCATTACCAAATAGCTATTTTTAAGATGTCAAACTGTAAAATGTTGATACTATTACTCACGCGCACAAGATAGCTTATCTGTTAAGGAAGGGGATGGAAAACCTTATCCTCAAGATGCTTAAGTAATTGATTGATGTCCACCGAGAACACGAGTTTAAGCTTGTGCACCAAAAAACCATATTGACAAACAATTCACTTAGTCAGTTAAACTCTTAGCTTAATCTCCATTGATCCATCTTTTAGCTTGTTTGAAGAGTTTAAGGAAGTTTTATTTCCTTGTGATGATGATGTAGTGAATGATGAAGAAACAATAGGGGCAAACTAGTCATAGCATTTTGGGTTTCAATCATGGTTGTTTCCTGCTTGATTTGGGGCGATCTTGGTTGTTCATTGGGCGGCGGCTGCGACAGCGGCAAAGGGGATCCTCCCTTGGTTGGCCATGGAGGAGGAGTGCAACCTCAGTCAGTATGTTCCTTTGCTCAGGTTCTTTGAAACATTCACAAGGCGGAAACTATTGAGGGTTCCGTTGATGGCACCAGCTTTAGGAAGGAAGGATCTTCTGGCATCGTTTTTATAGGTACGGACGAAGGTAATGGCGCAAATTTCATGAAAAAACATGTGATAATTTTGAAGTTTTCGAGCTTTAGGCCGACTTTGGAATCGATACGGGATGCGATTCATAGAACTTGGGGGATTACAGGCGACTTTTCAATGGCTATTCTAGATCCCAGGCATGTTTCTATCTGACTGCAATTAGAAGAAGAGGTGAAAAAGGTACTTTCCCGTGATTCTTTTTTAATTCGTGGTGTGTGTTTCAAGGCATTCATATTGCATACAGAGTTTAGCCTACGGGAAGATCCTGTGATAGTCCCATTGTGGGTTGAACTTCCCTCCGCTTCAAATCTTTCACCATCTGTTTTAAAAGGCTATATGAAATTCCTTTGGTGTGTATTTGCGGATGGATGACAGCACTAGATGATTGACTAGGCCTACAGTTGCCCGTGTGTGTGTGTGTGTGGAGAGGGATTTAATTGAGAATCTCTCCACAAGAATTTGGATTGATAGGGTAGAAAATAAAGGATTCTGGCAACAGATTGTGTTTCCAGGTTTTAAATACTGCGAGGTGTGTTCGTTAATAGGCCATGATGTGTCAGTTTGTCGTAGGAAGCTTGAGACACTCCAGAATCACAATAAACAGGCAGGCAAAGGGATTGTAGAACCTCAAGGGAAAATAGACTTGAATGATCAAATGAACAATGAGAGTGCTCAAGTTCAGAAGCAAGTATACATGCCAGTGGCAAAAGCGAACACGGAAAAAGGAAGGTGATTCCACCAAGGAGAATAAAATTTCAGCAGAGACAACGGATAAAGCGGAAGCTAGTGGCACGAAAAATCTTTTGGGAAAGGAAGTGTTGAATTAATAAGGTTTACCAACGAACAAAAATCCTTTGGCAAGTCAGATTGAAAATAAAAATAAAAGTTTGGAGTTGGCGAACCCATTTGCTGCATTGGCTGAAAAGGAAGTTGAACCCTTGGATGCTAACGATATAGGAAACAAAAACGATGGAAATCGGGGTGCTTCGATCAAGCATGACGAATGTGGACAGTTAAATACGGCGATGGATGGGGTGAAATTGGTTAAGCAACTGCTGCCAGTGGACTTGGTGGTGGCAGTGGCCTCTTCCGGGTTGGGATGGAAAAAAAATTTGGATGAGGCATGGTATTCGAATGGAACTATCATATTAGTGGCACATGACAAACATGATCCAGAGACTAGCACCGCGGCTCAATCTGAGAGAACCACTCAGGATAATCAAGAGAATTTGGATCATGCTACAGTGACTGTGGGAAATGACACAGAAAATAACGTGGTAACTGTGCCGATAGAGTCAGAACGTCATAGACTCATAATGCTAGACGGATATCCATGAAGAGGTGGCGGATTCTTTTGAACAAACGGGACAGGTTGGTACACATCATGTTGCTGTGAGAGGAAAAGAAACAGAAGTTGCACCCCTAATGGTTCATATGGAGGTGGCAACTAAACAGTAGGCATCGACGCCTAGTGTTGTTCGATTTCATTCGAAGCGTGGCATTTTCTGTGATTTTGATATCATTTGGGGAAAACGAACAAGATATTGATATAAATAAGTCAGATGTAAACAAAGGGAGAGAGAACACTATCAAGTCAATAACATTGTTAGGTTTAAAGGAAGATTACACTTTTTTTTTAATTACATATTCAAAAATAAAAAATTGAGAACAGGAAATACGCTGTGTCAAGAACACTATGAGGTCTCTGAAGAGGAACAGGAGCCAGGCCTGTCAAGTGAAGATATTGCAAGATAATCGGGTGCTAAGATTTTTCCAAACGCATGCACCAAAGACTTCAAGTTTGGTCCTCGCAGATCCTCTAGAACTAAGAAACGTAACAATAAGTGCAGAGATTGATCCATGGGAATTGCGGGGCTGGTCTATATGGATAAAAATCATACAACATATATTCCCAATTGACAAAAATTTTTGCGAATCAAAATGCTAACGATGATTGGTTGCATAATTTTTGTTGGAAGAGAACATGTATATGCCCTGTATTCCACTCTGGTTCTTATGGCAGATTTTTGTGTGTTTGAGCAGGCCTTAAGGTCTTGAAGGGTAGTGAAAATTTTTCAGTGTGGTTTTGGTAGTGCAGGCTTCGATTGATAGCCTTTGTGCTATGTTAGTTTTCACTAGGACTGGGCAATTTAGACCGAAAAATCGGAAATCAGACCGATCGGGCTGGTTCGATCCGGTTTCTTAAATATTAATTTAATTGTCAGTCCCAAAACTCGAACCGGACCAAATTTTCAGTTCGGGCCTCGGTTTCAGATCCCATAACCCATCGGTTAACCAGCCCGACCCGATTATTTTAAAAACCAGTTAAATTTTTCTTTGTTTCTCAAAGATTTGCTGACGCAGGAAGAGAAATTGAAACCAAAGCATCTGCTTGGTCATACTGTTTGACACCAAAGCAAATTGAAACCAAAGCATCTGCTGATGCAGGAGGAGAGATTGACATTTTTTCTTTGTTTCTCAGAGATTTGCTTTGATATTTATTGATGAAGATGGAGTCGATGATGCAGCAGCTGCTCGGTCATACTCTTCCATGAGATTTGCAACATCTTCATCACAAGTGATTGAAACCAAAGCATCCAGATCTTCTTGAGGTAATTGACACCGCAACACACTGATGACCCATACAATTCACCCAGTTTCAACAGGAAATCTGTGTAATCAAATCAAGAATCAAGTTTACAACTCTAAAATGATTTTCACAACAAACAAGAATAAATAAATCCTTAATGAATGAATGAACGAACTTGTAAATGAGAGGGAACGATCGATGGAGACGAAGATCTGGAAAATGGGATGAACAAATGGGCTTGGGCTAAAAACTGGGATGTAAAATGACCGAGACCGACCCGGCCCGGCTCGAGCATTCGGTTAATCGACCTCATTCGGTTCGGGCTCGGGCCCAAAATTTTCAACTTTTGAATGATCGGTCAGGTCTTCGATTATGGCTTTTCGGGCCGGTTACCCAGACCTGCCCAACCCTAGTTTTCATAGTGTTAATTTTCATTTTTCGAATGTTTTGATTCGGGTAAAGTCGTAACACACCCCCGAACAGACTGTAAATCATTTTTATATTGAATAAAGGTTTGGTTTAATAAAAGATAAAAAAAATTAAATAAAAAAATAAAAAGATTTTTTAGTGCGTAAGGATTTTTCAAAAAAAAAAAAAAAAAAAAACGGTCTTGTGTGTGGTAGCTTTTTTCAACCCATTGTCCATTGAAATACAACATATCCTAAACCTTAAATTTATCATTTAAAAAAAAGACAGTCTTGTGTGTGTAAACTTTGTTCAACCCATTGTCCATTGAAATGCAACCTACTCTAAACCTTAAATTTATCCAGACTTTTGAGTGTGAGATCAACAATCCCCAATTCTAGAAAGTCAGGCCCCCAGCGCCAGGGGGGCTCTTTATGACTGTGTTTGTGTTTGATTAGTGGATTTATGAGGATCTCTAGGATGATGGAGGGTATTGAGGCTCCCTGGCGTGCCTGGCCTGGCTCTCTAGACGAACTGGATCAACAATTCTACACGGCTAGGATTGTTGGCCAAGAGATGCTCCCATGCATGTGCTTTGAGGAGAGAGAATGTAAATTGTAAAAAGAAGTTTTGGGGGGAGAGAAACTTAACACTAACAGAAAGTTAACCCTAACACTCATTCTCTCCTCATCTCCCCCAAAACATAGCAAGAACCAATTCAACGGATTGTGAGATGATCATCATTGTGCAGTTTCCTAAATTGAATGCAAAGAGCAAGAATTATGTCAAGGGATTCATAAGAAGTACTAGAGAGGACTCAAACCCTTTTTACTTTGAGCAATTAACATTTATTTCTGCATTTTTATCCACTAAAGCTGTTGTGGAGTCCATCTGGAGAATGGATTTGGAGATCACCATGGTTCTAATCAATAACACATTGATCTGTTTGTTTGTGGTGATGCAACTCTTTTACATTAAGAAACGTCCTGATGATGCTCATCATTCTTACTCTTGGACACATGATCCCAATGAATTAGCAGCATTGGATGGTTGCTCGTTGTATTTACATAAATTGAAAGCAAAGTCTGAGCTCCAAGGATGAACAATGTTGTTTATGTTTTGGGGTATTGGGGGAGAAGAACAATGTTGTTTCTGTTTTGGGGGTATTGGGGAAAAGAAGAGTTACACGTTGGGGATATAAGGGGGTATTGGGGAGAAGAAGAGTTAACTCTAATGTTGTTAATGTTATCTGGGGTTAATGATTTCCAATCTCTCTCCCTCGCGCGTGCATGGGAGCAGCCCCTGGCCAACAATCATGGTTGTGTAGATGCGGTTGTGTGAGATTGAGCAATCCACTGGAAATGCTCTAACACATAGTCCTTCAAGTTTAATTAGTTTCTAGAGTTGTTATACGGTGCTTGGTCCGGAGTGCTTGTTTTGTGCCTGGATGGTACCAGGCACATGCATTACTGACGTGGCAGTGAAAACTTCTTTGGAAAATTAGGGCTCAAAATAAATAAATCACACAAGCGCCAAAAAAAGAAATCACTCTTTCTCCAAGTCGTCGTCGTCCTCCTCCTTCTCACCTTGCAGGTTACAGCCAAAAAATCGCATGTTACACTCATTTTCCTCCTCCAACAGAGCCTCATTCTCCTCCCGTTTGGAGAACTCACCCCCACTCTTGTTCCTCCTTCAATAGAACTCAACATTAACATGTGTCTGGTACCATCCAGGCACAGTAGAATTTTTGTAGTTTTTATAATGTTACTTGGATGTGCCTACCATTGCAAAAAGCCCGATATGTACCGAAAACAAATTTTTATGTTCAATAATAATTAGAGATACAAACAATCCTATTTTACTAGTGTTTTATGTGTTTTTGAATTTTACCATGTTTTCCGAAAAAATAAAATCTTCTCCTCAACTTAATCCATTTGAATTTGAAGATAAGATTACCTATCAAAATACCCTTAAAAACATCCATTCCATGGACATACAAAACTAAAAACAAAATCACCATCAGAAAATTTTAAATTGCAGAGGTCTACAATTAGAAGATAGTGTTTTGGAAACAAAAACTTTCTCAAATTTAATCTTATATTGGTGAGATGCTTTGGGTCCTTTCAACCTTAAAAACACTCGAGTGTAGTGTCATGAATCATGATGCCCATAATTCTTTAAACACCTCAACTATAGTCTTCTTAATAAACAAGATAAATTTCAAACTCTTGTACCTAAATAATCAAGATCTTGACCCACCACAAACTTATCTTAAACTTCGAGTTCAAGAAAGTCGATTCTTGTGGGTGTGTTTTCTTTGAATAAATGATGACTAAACTTGAATAATTAAGTAGACTGAGTCACCAAAAGACTTTTTTTTTTCCTTCCTTTGGGGAGATAATGCTCATCAACTCAGAAATTTTATAACTTTGGACGACTCATAAATGGAATTTCTATTTGATAGACGGCATTTGAGGTGAAAAGGGTTAAAGGATTAAAAAAAAAACAATCGTGAGCCTCACGCCTTAATTATTCTATCCATTGCAAGGACATGTACATGACAAATGGCATATTCTTATTATAATAAGTTGAGATAGTCCACCACCTTCCACCATTTTTAATAAAACAAAAATTGGAATCAAGGGTAAATCCATTTTTAATAATTAATTAGTTTGTTCAATTTGCATTTTGTGAATTTTCAAGGAACGCGGCAAACAATTAGTTAGTGTTTTTTTTAGATAGTTTTGAAAGAAGATTAGAACTGTAACAAAGAGGCATTTGTGTCAAGTTGAGATAATAAAACCAAACAGATAAATAGATTCAACCAGATAATAGAAAATTGAAGGTTATGATCCATCATGCAAAATGCTAGAAATCAATGTGTCATTAGTGAGCTGTGAGTTGTGATTTGTAAGGACAAACTACATCATCCCCATTCCAAGTTTCCAACTCATATAGGTGTAGCTATTGTGGGTGAAAGATTTAGCATCCTGCAAATGGTGACATCCGGCAAAGTGCAGAGATAATTTTGGGGATGTAAATAGGTTGTTAAGATACTTTTTAAGAGTATATTTTTGGTGAAGAAGAGAAAATGTATCAAAGGAAGACAATGGACTTATACTAGAAGAGGAGGAAAATAGAAATGTGTTCCAACTTATGAAGCGTTATAGAGTACCTCTAATTAATGAGGGAACCGTGTAATTCTTGTGTCTCGTCTCATTGATTAATATTTTACAATTTCTCACATATTTATCATGTTGTTACATATTTAGCACGTCAAAATCCCACTCCACAACTACGATCACCAAGACCGCCTTCACTAATTTGAGATCCACTCTCAAAATTTGTGATGGTGCCAAAAAAATACTAGAGTTATGAAGATTCTCTCAACTCCAAACCATTCGTCGAGCGACAAGTCACCCAAACCTATATTGCGAGCCAAAATAGTGGGATTAACCATACTTAATACGAAAATACTAGGAAATCAAGTTTTTGCAATCAGGGTATCGTTGCGTGATCTTGAAGGATTGATAAAATCCTCAAATTATTTATATGTATCTCGAGATTGTAAAAAAACTTCCTTTGATGATATCATCCTGGTTGCAAAACCTAGTTCCCTAGCCTCTTGCATATTTGTGCCCCAATCTCGTGCTACAAAATCATCCAGGTGCGAATCGAAGAAAAAAAAGGAAAAATACAATTTGTTTGACTGACAACAAGAGTGACAGGCTTAAATCTTCTCTTGATGACCTAAATGATCTTAGCCACTTTTATTAACCCAAATATATACCAGTTAATATTGGTCATCGGCCGAACCGTTTTGACTAAGGGGGGAACCGTCACTTACGCGTGGTGAAAAGTCATCATTTACAGCGACCCCATTCGAATATTTTTTTTTTTTTAAAAAAAAAAAATTAAAGAAAGCGAGGCACCCGAAAGCCGCGGGAACACTTTATAAAGACATCCAAATAAAACGGAAATTTTCAACCTTCCAAAGAAACCAATACAAGACATTTGTTTGGTCAGTTTTTGCTAAGCAAATATTCTTCTTCGAATTCTCCGTTTTCTTTCAGTTTCTGCATCTTTGCATCATTTGGGGCTGTTTTTCGAGTTTGATGCAACCACCCCTTTGATCTGATTGGCTTAATTTTGTGCTTTTCACAAGATTTTGATCTGATCCTGTGTTATTTCCAATACACAGTTCTCCGTTTTTTTTAGAATTATTCTTGTTCTTTGAGAATTCGCGAAGAACATTCCATTTTGGTCGAGTTTTGATTATTGAATTTGCCTTAGTTTGGTGAAATCTGTGTTTTTGTAAGATACCCATTGTTTGGGTTGCGAAGAATGGATCAATTTAGGCAAATTGGGAAGGTTTTGGGGAGCATGAAGGCTCTCATGGTGTTCAAGGAGGAAATCAAGATCAATCAGAAGCAGTGTTGTTTGCTGGTTGAGATTTTCGGGGTCGCTTTTGAATGCGTGGCTGAGGCTATTAAGGAGAACTTGAAGTTTGAAGAAAGGCATAAGAAGTGGACTAGGCTTGAATACCCGTTGAAAGAGCTTCATCGGCTTTTCAAAGAAGCAGATTTATATGTTCATCAATGCTTGGAGATAAAGGATTGGTGGGCAAAGGTGATATTGTTGTCGAAAAACACTGATTGTGTTGACTACCATATTCATAATTTGCTATGTTGCATGCCGATTGTTATGGAGGTGATTGAAATGGCTGGAGAGACGGCTGGTTGTGACGATGATGATGTGCAAAGGAAGAGGTTCATTTATTCGAGGAAGTATGATAGGGAATGGAAGCACCCGAAGCTCTTCCAATTGAAATTCGGGAAGCAGTACTTGGTTTCTGAGGAAATCTGTAATCGCCTTAATAGAGTTTGGCGGGAGGATTGGTGGAGCCTTCTTCAATCCATTAGCGAAAAGAGGAACTCAGGGTCTCTAACAAAGAACGAACAGCGTCTAGTAGAGATTCTGTCGAACAACATGAATGAATTGGCATCCTCCTCAAATTGTAGGCTCTTCCCGAGCTCGATCTTGATTGGATCAAAGGACTACCAAGTTAGAAGACGGTTAGGGAATGGAAGCCAATATAAGGAGATTCAATGGTTGGGAGAAAGCTTTGCAGTAAGGCATTTTTTGGGCGAGATTGAACCATTACTTCCTGACATCTCTCTGGTCTCATCCCTAGCTCACCCAAATGTAGCACACTTTCTGTGTGGGTTCTGCGACGAGGAGAAGAAAGAATGCTTTCTGGTTATGGAGCTGATGAAACAGGATCTTAATAACTACATCAAGGAAAGCTGTGGTCCGAGGAAACAACGGCCCCCTTGCTCTCTCACCGTAGCAGTGGACATAATGCTTCAGATTGCAAGAGGGATGGAATATCTTCATTCTCGAAAATTTTACCATGGAGACCTAAACCCTTCTAACATCCTTGTCAGGACAAGGAATTCTTCCTCAGAGGGGTATTTGCATGTGAAAATCTCTGGGTTTAATATGCCCTCGGCTAAGAACTTTAACAGATCACTTTCGAATTCAAATGGGACACAGAATTTCATTTGGCATGCCCCTGAAGTCCTACTAGAGCAAGAACAGCCAGGAAGTGTATTTTCTAAGCATACTGAAAAGGCCGATGTTTACAGCTTTGGGATGATTTGTTTTGAGCTTCTGACAGGAAAAGTTCCGTTCGATGATAGTCATCTTCAAGGAGACAAAATGAGTAGGAACATAAGGGCGGGGGAGAGACCACTTTTCCCATTTCAATCGCCAAAATATCTCGTAAACTTGACAAAGAAATGTTGGCAAACTGAACCAGCACAACGCCCGAGCTTTGCTTCCATCTGTAGGGTCCTACGCTACATCAAAAAGTTCTTTGTCATGAACCCTGATCACAGCCAACCTGACGGACCATCCCCATCCATAGACTACTGGGACTTGGAGATGGCACATTCAAAGACGTTCTCTACATGGGAGAGTGAAGATTTAACACAAGTTTCACAAATCCCGTTCCACATGTTCGCTTATAAAATCTTGGAGAAGGAGAAGATAAATGTGAACCTTAGAGAGAAAAGCTCAGAATCAGGAAGTGATGGAGGCGCTTCAGTATGTGAGGATGAAAATGCAGGTGTAGTGGAGGATCCATTTCCGACCTCGGTTGAGAAGAAACCCTTAGTCCCGGAACATACTATAAAGCGAACCATGTCAGCAAAAAAGGCTTCAGATATGAAAACCAATAAACCAGGTAAGACCTTGTTACATGTATAAAGTGTTCATCACAAGAAAGTTTTTAAAAATGAATCCTGAACATTTGCCTCTCAAAGCGAGAACTACGGGAACTTCTTCATTATCTCTAGCAGCAATCGTTTCTAGATCTTTCATTAGAGCAAATACCAATGAAGATCGCAAATAGTAATGTTCTTTCTTGTGCATTTTTTATCTGGTTTTGCAGTGACACCAAGAGGACGATTGGTAAGACCCCCGCAACTATCATGTGGTGGCAGTTTAAGGATGAAATCTGAAAGCCAACTTGTGGTAGAGAGCCCGAACAGAAGGAGAAGATCAGGTCATGCATCAGATTCAGAATTACCATAAGAGTCTTGATACAGCAATACTTGCAACAACACTTGCCTTCAATACAAAAACTGTCAGAACTTGGTTCCTAATGGTAATGCACCAACATTACAAACTTCAGATTTTGTATCTTCTGTAGTTTTAGAGTGAGGATGTAGAATGTTTCAAGTTTGATTTCAAATAGCTATATTTTCTGTCGAATAGGGTTTCTGTACTATAAATTCACAGTCAATATATGAAATCGGTGATTTTTTTTTGACACTATTGCTTTGCACGGTTTTGAGAGTTCTCTGAAGAATCACAGTGGTCTTCCTACAAGTCACCACTCACCCAAGTATCATTTTTCATTCACATGGACTCAAGCTTGCGCTTGCAATGTTTCAGAACATTAGACAACATAGGACAATTTAAAGGATGGGTAAAACCATTACATTAAAATGTAACATATGGTTGTATTTCTGTGTAAGTCGATCCTTGGAATATTCGTAACTTTTAACAATATTGTACAAAGGTACACTTCAATTGTGGTCGTATTCATGAAACCACTAAAACAATGATGAAACAGGTATCCTCAATCTTACATATAACATTCCTTATTGAATTGTGCATCTCCTCTTTATCAAAACTTGAAAGAACGCCTCAAACTCTGGCAGGCTGTACAGTTCCAAGGGCCACATGTTGTCATGGAAAATCTTGAATTCACAAAGACATTTGAAGTCGTAACACTGGAGGTTGTGTATTATGAAGTTCGCCCTGCTATTTGTGTCAGAATTGAATACCCCATTTCGAGATAAGGATTGATTTGTGTAAATATTCTGGTATCCTGATATCTTACTTCACACAGTTGGGTTCGAAAAGCTAAGTCAGACACAAGATGCAAATGACAGCTATTTAACTATCAGGTATTCTTCGGTAGCACGGCATGTTATACCACCATTGGAATTTGCAATATCAATCATCGGATTTTACACCATGGAAGAATCTAAGTGAAGAACCTCCTTAACAGAACATGGAGAAGACCTTTACACCATCTGTAACACTTTTATGCTCCCACTGGAATTTGCAACTACAATCATGTCTGATTTCCCTTTCCAACAAACACTTGAGACAAATTGCCCGTTGTCATCACCAGTCTCTTTCCCAGAAACAGGATCAATGGAACCAAATTTGTGAGAAGTGACAGCCATAGGAAATGATTTGTAATAAGCATAAACCTGAGGAGAATTGACAGAGTTAGGCGTGAGAGATACTTCTGAAATTGCAGTGGTTCGGTGAAATTTTTGCTATCATTTATGTGTTGAAAGTTTCACAGAGATTTCGAATGGAATCATCTCATGGTTTGTCCTAGAACGATAAATGGATGCTACATAATAGGTGTTCTCAGCTCTGAGTGCTTGCAACTATACGAATTTGGTCAAAGAATATTTATATTTAATTTCAAAAATAAACATGGAGAAGTAAATTTTGAGACAGAAGTACCTCGTTGCTTTCTGAACCACATGCTATATAACCATCAGAAACAGACAACCCGACAAAATTCTGAGGAAGTAAGGTAAACAGTAAGAAAAATAAGCACTTAAAACAGATACTTGAATCAGTAGCATCTAATAATAGAAACAAACCTTTTCATTTGAATGGCCTCTATAGGTTAAGCTGCAAGCATCAATGGATAACCCACTAGAACTGGTTTTATTGAGATCCCACAGCTTTAGGGTGTTGTCAGTAGATGCAGAAACAAGTGTCTCTGGATCTATGAATTTCACATAGCTAACAGCTTTCCCATGTCCAGTTAATGTACACCATGGATGCCTTGTATTCCGAAGATCATAGCAGTGAGTCTTGTAATCGGCAGATCCGAAGGCCAAGAAGTGAGTGGACTCAGCAGAAAACTGAACACAGCAGACATTGGCAGTATTCTGTATTGTGCTGGTACACTTTTTCTGCACAAACAATTGCATGCATCTCATAATATGCACCAACAAAGGAACTTCAGATTTCTATCTTTCGTAGTTTTAGAGGGAGGTGTAGAAAGTTTGCTTGCAGATAGCTTTATCTTTGTTACGCTGATCGGTTTTTTTGTACTATACATTCACAATTAAATATGTTTTTTCTTCTTTTCTTCAATCAAACTTAACCTCAAACCCTTTTGCTAAGTGGAATCTGTAAGGATCTCCATGTGGTTCCACTTTCAATTTCAATTATCAACCATTTCCTGAGATCAAATTAACCCTGGTGATGAGTACACAAAATACAAATTGTGCCATTCCATTCCACGAAGGTTCTATACAGTTTAGTTCCATTCTATCACATCCAGGGAAGTAGTCTCATCAAATCCTCTGATGGTTTGGAGTTCAGTGCTTTACAGTGTTGGTCATTGGCTTTGAAGATCATGAGCCGAAGTTTAAAACTTCAAGAATTTTTGAAAGACTGTAAAAAGATGAATCAGGTTCAGGTGGAAGCCAAGCATAAACAGTATACGAAAATAAGTCATGCTTCAAAGAAACATAACACATGCATATAAGGATGAGAGCGCCAATAAGTCAGCGAGCATGTACGTCATGGAAGTGGCCCTTGGAAATTAATTGGTGGTCTTGGGTAAGTAGTGCCTGAGACATCTTTGTATTACTCCCCCTAAGAAGGAGAATCAGGAAGTTTCCATTTGTAAGATTCTCGACATTATTCCACAAAGATATTATATCATTCATTATGAGAGGGTGCAAGAGAAGAAAAAAAAGTGCATACCTCATTAATAGTCCATAATTTTACAGTAAAATCATCACTTCCACTGGCAAATTTTGTCGGATCGACAGGAGAAAAATCAACAGACCAAGCTCTCTTTGTATGATCTTTGTACTGAGAAAACCCTTGACCAGTGTTGGCATCCCATAGCTGCATTAATTATCAGTAAAGAAGGATATCACCAAGAGAAAATTACCATTATGCATTGTTATATATAGATGCAGGCTACACAAGTTATTAGAAAAACAAAAATAAAAAATAAAAAATTATGGATCTACTAACTTTTAAGTTTTTCATCCCGGTTTGACCCATTTGTAAATTGTCCCATGTTGGGCTCATAAACTTTCAATTTACCCCATTTGGTGGGCTGAACTTTTTGGAATATGGTCATGTCTCCAATCCATGATGACAGTGCAATGCCTGGAAATCTGAGATCAGAGGAGTCTGCCGGGGATGGGTGGCTTGGAAACTTCTTTTTTTTTTTTTTTCTATCAAGGAAAAAATTCAGAATTCATATTACCACTTCAGTGAGGGTTGAGAAGGATTGAAAATGTTTATTTCATGATCACTCCAAATGTTTTTTTTTTTTTTTTTTTCACATTCTAATGCTTTATTAAAACCATGAATGTTTGCCAAACGTGGGGGTCTCTCCATCACCTTGTTCATCTATGGTTTGGCTTAAAGAGATTGAATCCTCCATAAATAAGGAAAAAAAATGCTTCTATTCCAGTAATAGACATTGGAGGCAGCAATGGATTTCAAGTTTTTTGGAGAATAAAGCCTTGGCACATTTTTAGGGGAATAAGAAAAGTGATTAATAACATTTTGGTATTCATTTGGTGCAGAACACTTAGATTCCATGCACAGACATTAAGAAAGTTTTGGTTATATAAAATTTGTAATTTTCCAAATTCCACAAAGTGGAGGTATGGTAAACAACTAAAATACATGGTTACAAACAAAATCTCCTTGGAGAACAGACAAGCTTGGTTTTGGATATATTAAGGTGGGGTTTCGATTGGTATTAGCAATTTAGCACCATATACTGTTTACTAACTAACTAAGTTGGCACCTTCGACAGAGAAGTTCACTGCTATAAAACAGAGTGTTTTAAATTTCAACTGACACTGCTAGATCACTTTAGCATATGAGAGTTGACTAAAGTGACATCTACTTCGTAAAAAATTTAGGTGGGATGCAGGCAGTATGATACTATGAACATATGTCGATGAACACAAATGACCCAACTATTCATCTTCAATAAATACAATGCACAAAAACATACCTGAACCACACCATCATAATCAGTCGAGGCCAAATAGTTTTTTATGTAGTTGTTCCAGGAAACGCAGCTGATCTTATATTTATTGCTCATCTCAACAACTGGGTAATGAATATCAATAGAATCATCCAAGAGACCCTGGAACTCAAAGATTTTAATCTTCTTTGATACCCCAGCAGCAGCAAAGTAGTCCTCGTCACAGTCAAAACTCAAAGAACAAATTACATTGGCAGAGCTGAGGAAGTCCCCATTTCTTAATGTCCCACGTAATTCAAATTTACTATAACGAGCATACTTGCATAAACCATCAAAGAAACATCCTAGGCGGTCATTATGTCTCTGGTTTGCGTTCTGCCCCTCATTCTCATTAGGTACCAGAAGACGTCTATCTCGGTTTTTTAATATATTTATATCCGAGCGACCCGTGCCATCAGTACCTGGATGCTGGATTTGAGATCTCGTTGAAAAGTAAGCATTTTCAAGTTGATTCATGTTCTTATTTAACCTGGATTGACTTGTCCTTGCGACATGGTTCATCCTAGAGAGTGTGTTTGAGTGTGAAGATTCTATTGGACTGTTTGGAAAATGTTTCCAAGAAATAACCCCTGTAGTTCTTAGTAAGTGCCCTTTCTCAACTTCTTCGATATCTGCCTCTAGGCATCCAATGTCTTCAACTAGTTTAGATGCCTGCTTATGCTTGTGTTCCTTCAAAGATATAAGAAAATGCAGCAATAACTCTGATTCAACATCATCTTCATCAATGGGTGATAAAAGTTTGTCTTCAGGACACTCTTGAGATTTATATATTAGATCAGACTGTAAAATCTCCCTGTCATATATCATATAAAACATATTTCGTCAATGAGTTTCTTCTGGACCATTAAAAGTAGATGTCATAGTTAAACACAAAAGAAAGTTTCAAAGGCAATAATAAAGAAAAGAATCTTCAAAGTTGATGAAGCTGTGTCATATGAATATCTAAAAGTATAACATGAAGTATTTGTCGTGCTCTGACCAATAAAATCATTAGCTTAGAAGTCATTCAAATATCTTTCTTTCTTATACCACAAAAATTCAAATTTTCATTTAGATTGAAAGTGGAATAGACCCATGGAAAACACCATTATGGTCCAACCTAAACATGCTGATGTGAAACACTTTTTTATTTCCATTTCTGTTAGTTTCTACCAGGTGGTCACCTTATTGAAACCAAGTAGAAGGAAAGTAACTCCATAAGATGCATTGAGCTGGAATCTGCTGTAGGTCTATCACTTCAGTTCTATATAAAGTGACATTACTACACATGAAACAAACAAGATAGATAGAAGAAGTATTGGACCAATACCTAGTGGATGGACGTGAAGAAGGTTCCGGGTGAAGCAGCCACAGACAGAAACCAGCCTCCTTAGGATACTCAGAGAGAAAAACTGGAGAAAGAATCCGATGCCGAAGATCCAACAATGCTGCAGTATGCATTTCCCAAGACTCAAAGCAGCAAAACAACTGAAAGAAGTATGACATAATGGTGAAAAGTAAGTATCTTATACCCATAATCTATTAGACAGTAAGCAATGAATGAAATGAGAGACAGAATGAGAGGGAATTTTTTTTTTAATATAGATATTGGCTCATTAGGGAAAAAAACATTTTGACTGCTCATTTAGGACCCCCTTAATTTTATATCATTTGAGATCCGTTAGAACTGAAAATTTGAGGAAAACTAAAGACCTAACATCAGACAGCTCGTTTTGACATGTGTGCCTCGGCATATGCATTAAAATGTGAAAATGAGATTTTATCTATCCTAATCACTACGTGAGTGAGAGCCACCTTGGTGAAAGGTTTTGTCATAAAATCCAATGGAAATTTTTAATAAAATCAATGTATTTCGCAAGCTATAATTTCACTTTCTATGTAACTTAAAATTTAGAACTCACAAATCACTCAAAATTTGTTATTTTCTTCATGGATACTCGAGAAAATTTTCTCTGCAACTCGAAGTGTCTGAAAGGCGTGTCATCACAAGTTTAGTATCGCTGAAGATAGAGCAATTTGTTATTTTCCCAACTTATTTAAGAAATATACACAATTATTAATTAAAAGGATAACTTGATTTATACTTTTGCATATATATATATATATATATATATATATATATATATATATATATATATATATATATATATATATATCAGTGTTCTAAAAATCGGCCTAGGCGGTAGAAAAACGCCCAGATTAACGGCTAGGCGGGGTCTAGGCGAGGTTTTTTATTTTTATTTTTAATAAGGCTTATTGTGTTCTATTTTATTTTTCTTTTCTCTTTTTTAGAAATAAACAATTTAATTATTTTTTATTCAGTATATGTCTAAATGTAGCAAATGATGATTACTTAATGGAATTCTCAAAGGATCTGCCGGTATCAATTTTAGTAATGTAGATTTTATTAAACATGACTGAGGTTATTCATGCAATTTGAAGAAAAATAAAAGTGTAGGTTTGGATATTTGTCCACAAATTCAACTTTGTATAAAGTACCCATCATGACCAACTTCAGTCATTTGAGTTTTAATAAATTTGGTTCATGATTGTTAATTTTTCATGTTTTTAAATTTTGCATATGTATCTTAGCATTAAATTAGATGTAATTGATAAGTTATTATGCTTAACTTTTGTAAATTATTAAAGTTATAATACAAAACCTAAGACCGCCTAGGCCCCTGGGCGCTAGGCACCTGCTCGCCGCCCGCCCACCGCCTAGCGCTTTTTAGAACACTGATATATATATGTGTGTGTAATTAAAAATAAATAGCTCAAAGTTTAATTCCATTAATTAAAATATAAGTTATTGACTAGTTCTTGCTTGACTAACCCCAGTCAAACTCCATTATTTGATTCTTGGAGTACAATCCATTTACTTTATCGGATGCGAGAATCAATTGAACCCTTCCATTTTTTTATGCCTGGAGTGTGGATGCCCTAACTAACAATATAAGAGAACTTTGTACTTGAAGACATGTGGTATATAGTGGAAGAATGAAGAACGTCAAAAAGTGACATATGGGGAAAATAAAGACAATGTCACTTATCTCAAATTTTGTGAAAACGTGATTTTTGAAGTATAAAAATGGATCATCAATTTTGTAGAAAATTACATTGATTATAGTAATCAAATGCATCTCCTCTAGAATGGGCTCATCTTTCACTATTTACACTTCAAGAATACATAATCATACAGTTACCTATAAAATTGCAGTCTATCCGGTCTCCCAATAAACTAGTGACTACAAGCTCAAGTATGAACAAGCAACGTTAATGTTAGAAAGCATATCGACAATATACAAACAGATCATCAACAACACATATAACTCATAAATTGGATACATAAAATCTGCTAAAATAATGTGCACCTCAAATAGAAGAATCCCGAGGTGGTAGATGTCTGACGAAAAAGTGGGTTGCCTCCCATTCAGCTCCTCTGGGCTAATATACCACTTCTCTTCCAACTGAACATTGACTGGTATCAGCTGATTTTGAGCTGGAGCAGATATAGGCAGGATGCTAGACTTGCTTTGGTGCTTATTTTGTGATCCAGTATTGCATATATCATCACTTTCAGACTTATAGCCACATTCAGCAATGGTTTCCAATTGTTGTCTAGCAAAATGTGCATCATGACTGAGTTTCTGCTGCTTTGAAACCAAGTTGTAAGGATGTGAATCCTCTCCCAAAAATCCCTTCCCACTTGGAATATACGGAGAGAGGGAAACATTTGTATTTCTTACATTCTCTGTCAACTCTTTCACACCAAACGTGCCGGCATATTTAACTTGATTAGAAGATAACAACTTGAAAGAAGAGGGCCTTACATCCTGCATGAGAACTTGCTGAGAGTGTGCAAGATCCACAAGATCCAAAATCTGCCTAAATATATGCAGACTCTCGGCTTTATTTACTGTACGGCCCATTTTAAGCCATTCCCTCAAGTTTACTCCATCCTGAACTGAACCAGGACCAGCCATACCAGCATTGTGCAAAGATGGATGATTGACTTCTGTATCTAAGTTCGGCAATGGCTCAGAAACTCCCGTATTGGCATAAGCAGCCTTTTCATTATTATGCTCCATACCATTTCTTTCTGGATTCCTACACGCGATTCCCTTCCTCTTCAAGCTATTCTTCACAAAAAACTGAGAAAATCCAGATGTCGACATAAGCTTTGTCCGATTCCCACTTGAAGATCTAGACCTGTTATCATTATTACTGATCGACTGCCTGAATGACTGACTACGATCTTGATTCGGTTGCTTACTAGCATGCCTTTCAATCCACATTTCGGGAGGAATTGTGTTCCCCACCTCCCTCCCTCCACCATACGACATCACAGGCTCCTTCTCCTTAGAAACATTTTGCAAACGTGAATTCCAATTCCCTAAACCACCTCCGAGCTGATACAAATGCTGCCATTGCCCATTCCTATTCTGCATTCCTTCTCTACCACTATTAGAACTACCAACTACAACTAAATTCGATCTATTGTCAGTCGTCAATGTCAACTCCTCCACCATATCACTCCCATCATTCATATCACTCGCACTCGAAGAGGGCTCCACACGCCTATTCTCACTTTTCCCCACTATAGCATCCAAAAACCCTAGCGGCGACTCCTCCACCCACTCTGCCCCCGGTATGAAAATCTCTTGCCTATTCGAACTACTCGGTTTCGGCGAGGGCACACTCTCTTTCCCCCTAATCTCAGCAATCTCCACCCCATCAATTGCCTCCTCCCCAGCTCCTTCCATCACCCCATGATTTCACTCAACCACACATCCTCACCCACACAACCCCGTTTCACCCATCACTTCCAATACTTCACCAATCGATTCAAGTTGCAAACTTTTGAAAACCCATTCAACTGAAATCTGAAATAAACAAGTAAAACACCAAAAATGAACAAACAAGCCCTAACCCTCAACTAAATGCACATAAAACTCCAAACATTCCACTGAATTAAACCAAAATTTCATCTATTTTCATCAAATTTGAATCTAAAACAACCAAAATTTCACAAATATCCAAGAAAACTTACAAATTAAGGGACCCCAAATCACCAAAAGTTGAGATAAGAAACTCTACAACGCATCAAGAAAAGAGAGGTCAGGAAAAAGGGTTACCTTAAATGGAAACTTTTTTTTTAATATCTCTACTTCTCCACCATTCCTTTTCAGTCTTCTTTTCTTCAGATATTAGAAGAGAAGTTCAACATCGACCAAAAAAGCTTAAAAAAGCGCCAATGGACTTCGAATTGACTCGATGATCCTCGAGACACGCGTCAGCAGAGATATTTGAGAGGGGCGGGCATCCTGTACCAATATTTTTGGATTTTTTTGGGATTGATCAAACTCATCCCGATTCCGTCCCGTCCCAATCTAGAGTGGGATGAGATCGGGATGAAGATTTTCAATCCCTCCCATCACGTCCCGAACCTATTTAATATTAATTTTAATACTTATTAACTCAAAATTTTGTGTGTCAAATTAAGTGTGGTACATAAAGTTTTGAAGATTTGTGTGAAATTAACATAAAAAATAATTGTATTATAGTTTAAAACAATAACACTTTCATAGATAACTTCTTAATATGCATAATGATAGAAAATACTATAATATTCTTGAATTGATGATGTAAATATGAATATAAATAGAAACTTACAAAAAAAAAGACCTAGCATATTGTAGAACAAATAAGTAGACCTAATGAGAAGGTTGATAATATAGTAATTATAAGAATATACGTTTAAATATGAACATCATAATAACTTAGTAATTGCACAAAAATCCAACCATGTTCATCTCGTCCCGTCCTGAACCCGTTTAGGAAGGGGACGAGGTCGAGATGAGGTCTATCCTATCTCGAAGATAAAACAACGGGATGGGATTGGGATGAGTCCATTCCGTCCCATGCCCACCCTTATTTGAGACCAATTTTTCTAGAAAACCAGGCCCGCACAGCCATGTCGGCGTTAGGCCAGCCCAATACCATCCATCATCCTAGAGATTGGGTCATTTCCAGCATCTTTAGGATGATGGATGGTAATGGGCTAGGCTGGCGCGGGCCCGACTATGCGGATCTGGCTCTCTAGATTTTTTTTATTTGAGACACTTGAAATTAGAGACGGGCTTTCGTTTTTGTGAGGTACTAACGTCAAATACGTGTGTAAACACAGAGCATGTTTTTTAAATCCCCTTAACATCCCACACCCCAATGCGGGCAACAGGGTTTAACCTTGGATTTGTGATATCATTTGTCATAAATCTACTAATTGAGTTGGTATCCCATTGGCCTTAGCACAAAGTATTATTTGATAAAGGCTGCAGACAACCATAACAAAGGGTCATTGTTGTTGTTATAATGAAAATTACTATTGTGAAAAAAAATGTATTTAAATTATTCGGGATATGATAAAAGTATGAAAGAGAGAGTTGGCTTATTTGCGAGGATGATATCATTGTCTGCGAAATTGAGATTGAAACTCGGAAAATCGTCAATCTTTTTATTATAAATACTTTCACTTATCTCCTACATCGTATAAGCGTCGACCTAAGTAATTCAATTTATTAAAAGTCTTACATCATTTAAATAAATGTTCAATTGAGTGCTTTTACTTCTCAATATGCACCTATTATTTCGGTTTTGTGGTCCTCAACATGATATGTATTTTTATTTAAAAAGATTAGAAGATTGGTATTATGGAATATGGGTTGACTATAACTCCCACTTTTCGCATTTGCATTCACATTTTTTTATTTGAAGAAATGTAAAATTTCTTAAAATAAAATTCATCTCACAAATATCTTTGTTTGTCAAATCTTTTGAAGAATTGAAGCCCTTATAACAACATCTCGACAGGTAATAAACATCTAATAATTTATACAGACGTGATTGGGCACTATCACAAGTTATCGTCAGCAACTCTTCTTAGATTACTGTAACCTGTTATCAAAAGCTTCGAATTTTTTCCATGATGAAAATTATATTGAACGGAAAAATTATACTTAGCATTTTATGAGTACTCGAAGTGTCAACTTTGAGATGATGAGGTTGCATGTGAAGATGTAAAAGGTGTGGCCACGCTCCGCAAAAAAAAAAAAAAAAAGTGAGCTAGGATGGAAATTAATAAATATTTCATGTATATACTTTTCGATATAACTTGCTTTTTATAGATGATTAAGTATTTCAGTATTTTTCTGGATTATTTTTCTAATTTTGTATGACTCACAAACTTAACTAATGACTCAAACAAAACCAACATTGAAAGGTATATCATGTAGTTATTTAGTTTATCATTAGTACTAATCTAAGATCGGAACAAATATATATAATACTTGATGTATAGCTTAGGTGATGTAATCATAGCTTAAATGATGTTCCATATTAAAATATTTTATGTTTGAACCTTTTATATATCCGGCTTTGAGATTAAGATAAGTTTCGATAATTTCATTGTAACTTACTACATTTTTTTTTATTAATTCCCTCTGTGGAATTGTTCATTTATGTTTATTGTGCAACTTTATACGCATTGCACATATTTCATAAATTTTTATTTTCTTTTTCCCATGCCTCTAGCCAAACAATCTCTACAAATCTTTCATATTTCAATTCTATAAGTTATGTGTTTCAAACACATTATTGTCATCTGGTTACGTGGATTTTATGGTTGCGTTTCGTTAAATATTAAGAAATAAGGGCGGTTGTAATTTTTTTTTTTTTTAAATATGAGAAGTTGAATGTTTGTGCCAATGGTCTCAAGTAGCAAAAATGTTCATTTTTTTCACTTTTTTCATTTAAGTAAATTTTTTAATTACACGTTGAAGGGATATGTAAACTTTAAAAAAAAAAAAAAATTTAATTATGATTTTGTTTAAGCTCACGCACCGGGCGTTAATAACATATTGAGCTAAATCCCCATAGGCATACCGTGAGATTTTTCAACGTAGTAAAAGCCCTGAGAGACATTGTGAAAGATAAGCCGTGATGAAAATAATTAACATCGTATGGTAGTGCCAACAACACAGGTATACCCTAGTCTATATTACAAATCAAAACGGTGTTTCACTATTTGGGAGATAAAAGACGGTTGAGATTTATCCAACATGAAGATCTAATGGTTGGGACTTAAAGTTAGTCTTTATATTTACCTTCAGTCAATCCCCCAATAAGGGTGCATAGGTTCGATTCTCATACCCAATATTTTTATATTTATTTTATTTATTTTTCTTCAAATGTTGATGGTGGTGATTAGACTTGTAAGTATATTTATTTATTTATCCTACTCAAACATTTAACATGTGGAGTAATGTTATAATATGGTAGATTGTCAAAATTCCTAAAAAAAAATGTGATTAATTTAGTTTAAACTGCCATTACAGAAATATCAAATATTTGCGGTTGAGATAATGCCGCAATGGATATTAAAAAGATAAATGTCCCGATAGATATTAAAAAATATATTTAATGGTAATGGTACATGTGTTGAAACCTTGGGGTATGATTAGTGACACATGTCTTGAATGACAATATATATTTATTATATAATTTTTTTGTGGTAACATCTATAATAATTAATTCCTTCTGTGGAACAGTTCATATATGTATATCACGCAACTTTACACGCATTGCACATCTTGCACGACACTTTATTTTTCTTTTCCCATGCCTGTAGCATAATAATCTCTACAAAATTTTCTTATTTCTAATCTATAAGTTACATGTTTCAAACACATTATTGTCATATGGTAATAAGGATGATTGTAAGATTTTCTCAAAAAAATATGAAAAGTTGAATGGTCGTGCCAACAGTCTCAAATAGCGAAAAAAAGTTCATTTTTTTCACTTTTTTTCATTTACATAGATTTTTTTAATTACATGTTGAAGGGATAAGTAAGTTTTTTATTTTTTTTTTATGGTTTTGTTTAAGCCCACATACCAGGTGCTAATAGCATATTGAGCTAAAATTTTCAGAGGTATAACAAGAAATTTTTCAACACAGTAAAAGCCCTGAGAGGCACTGCGAAAGATAAGTCGCGATGAAAATATTTAACATCGTAAGGTAGTGTAAGGTAGTGCCAACGACATGGGGAATACCCTAGTTATATATACAAAACAGTATGGTGTTTGGGGTGGGAGATAAAATATGGCTGAGATTTAATCAAATATATGAATTTAACGGATCATATAGAACTTAAAACACCAAGAATTCATGGGTTCGATTCTCATACCCAATATTTTTATATTTATTTATTTTTCTTTGTCGATGGTGGTGATTAGGCATGTAAGTATTTTGACAAGTTTTAAACTTTTATCGTGCCAACGGTATAGGGAATACCCTAGTTATTATGTATACAAAACAGGATGGTGTTTGAGGTGGGAGATAAAAGACGGTCGAGATTTACCCAAATATAAGAATCTGACGTATCATATAAAATTAAAAATACCAAGAGTGCATGGGTTCGATTCTCATACCCAACATTTTGATATTTATTTATTTAATTTTCTTCAATTGTTGATGGTGGTGATTAGGCATATAAGTGTGAAGGATGAAAACTTAAGGGTTATCATGTTTTGACAAATTTTAAATTTTTATCGTGCCAATGGCACGGCGAATTCCCTAGTCTTCTATTATACAAATCAGGATGGTGCTTGAGGTTGGAGATAAAAGACAGTTGACATTTACCCAATATATGAATCTAATGGATCGTATAAAACTTAAAGCAGCAAGAGTGCATGAGTTCGATTCTCATACCCAACATTTTAATATTTATTTATTTTTCCTCAATTGTTGATGATGGTGATTAGGCATGTGAGTATGAAAGATAAAAACTTAATGGTGATCATGTTTTGACAAGTTTTAAATTTTTATCGTGCCAACGGCACGGAGAATACCCTAGTCTTATATTACAAATCAGAATGGTGTTTGAGGTTGGAGATAAAAGACGACTGAGATTTACCCAAATGTATTAATCTAACGGATCATATGGAACTTAAAGCACCAACAATGCATAGGTTCGATACTCATACCCAACATTTTGATATTTATTTATCTTGATATTTAAACTTTATCATGTTATTTTGATACTTAAACTTTAAATCTTGATATTTTGATATTTATTTATCTTGATAAACTCTATTTATCATGTTAAACTTTTATTGTGCCACCAAAAAATATCCTAGTATTATATATTACAATTCAAATTGGTGTTTTATTATTCGTTACTGACTGGGACAAACGTCAAATCATAAGGATTGGAGATAGAAGATGGCTAAGATTTAAAGTTGGAAAATTCGTTGAGGGTTGAGATTTATTTCCTATAATGGCATGTTTGTAAACAAAAAACATGTAGAAGGGCAAAGAAAATGAAAAAATTGTGAAAAATGTTTGTGGAATTTACATTTGGAGGAGAGACAAAGTATTGTGTTTTTTTTACAATAAAAATTATCATAACTATCTAAGTAGTTGTCAGATTTTTGTAAACTTGGTATTTATGAAAAACAATTTTGAAGATCTTTCAAACAAAACTAATGATTAATACAAACACTAAAATTTTCAAATATGTATTTTATTATTAAAAATATATAATGTATTTCACGCAGTTAGTATTTTTCAGTATTTTTGAAAGAAATGAGATGAACCGATCATACAAGGAAAATAAAATGAAACAACGTCTTAATGGACATTTAAATAAAAAACCCGAACTTTATGTTTTGGCCAATTCAAAGTTTATGGGAGAACTCACTATCGACCTTTGAAATTTATTTTTCCCAACTGATTCAAATTTTGACTGAGTATAACTATAAAATTTATAGTATATATTTTTACCTGAGAATAGGCTCACACTTCAAAATTGATTGAAGGAAAAAGTGGGGATGGTGGGGGGTAGTCAATACATGATACTTAGCATACACAAAAAATGTGTGGAGTGCCAATGGCATGAGGATTTGATAGCCTTATAAATGATACATTTTAAGCCACTAAATCTATATTTGTTATGTCCCACTATCTATTAAAAATATTTCATTATGTGTATTTTATGTATTTTGTAGAAAATCAAGCACTAATCTCAAATCATACACAAAGTGGCACAATAAGGCTAAGTTCAACAACTAAAAAACGCGTTGGAAGTTCACACATGCATTGTCATAGATTAAATATCTTCAAGCCCAAGACCCATGAAGTCAAGCCCACAAAGTATTATCATCTACGGATCTCGAGGTACTTGAAGATTTGGACATTCGTATGAAAATTTCATCATAGCCAAAAATCTCTACAAACTCCACTATCCATTCTCACATTTGTACTCCATCACTTTTACACTCTACCTTATTTCACATTTGCTACAAATACTAGAGACAGTAGTCTAATTCCGTCTCTAATTAAAAGATTCGAGATAGCAAAATACTGTCACTAATGTTTTTGGTAGCTGACCAAGACCATCATCATAAAAATTGTGCTTGTGACGGGACAACCGTGGCTAAATTCAGAATAAACCGTAGCTAATTCAAACATTTGGGGCGGCATATTAGTTGTCGCTAAGTTTTACAAATAAAAACTGGTTGTTACGGTATAAGTCATCCCCACTACAAAAAAAAAGATTAATAGCTACAAATACTAGAGACGACAATCTGATTCTTTCTCTAATTAAAAGATTTGAGACAGCAAAACACCATCACTAATGCTTTTGGTCGTTGACCAATGTCATAATCATAAAAACTGTGCTTGTGACGGGAAAACTGTGGTTAAATTCAGAAAAACCGTAGCTAATTCAAACATTTGGGACGGCATATTAGTTGTCGCTAAGTTTTACAAATAAAAACTGGTTGCTACGGTATAAGCCGGCCCTAATGAATTTTTTTGAAAAAAATAATATATACACAAAACAAGAAACTTTGGGCGCGAATAGGTTTGGGAGCCACGTGTCACCCAAACCCCAGCAGATAGATTTGGGGTTTTTGGGAGAGAGAAGAAATCGGTGAGGAGCGTAACCCTAGAAGATTCACTATGAAAGGAGAAAGAAAGAGATCGAAGGAGAAACCGAGATACAGAGAGAGATCGAGGGAGAGAGACCACACAGGGGAGAGAAGAAGAACAAAAAATATAGAAAGATGAGAAGCAGACCATCTTGGACAAAGGTGGAACTGGATTAGCCGTCCCTTCCCTCTCCCATACTTTCTAGGGCTTGTTCTATTCAGTCAATCCAATCTCGTTCTATTGCTTGCAATTTTGATCTCTTTCTCTCTGTGTGTATCTAATGGGAAGGAGAAAGGAACGTCGCCTGGCAGCTCAAAGCGCGGCTGGTCCATCACTTCCATAGTTCCACTATTGAAGCTTGAAGAAACCCTTTCTCCCAAGGTTCTCCTCCTCCTTTCTTCTGATGTTTGGCTTGAAAATTTGGTCGAATTTTCCGCCTATCTAAAAGCTTTCTATAAGCGAATCGTCTCCATTGATGACTGCAAGTTTGTCTTCCACAACATTCATATTTTTCAACAACTCTCATTCTTCTTCATCTAGGGCTACACACCCATCAAAACTCAATCGACTCATTCAGCAAGGTAACAACTTCGATTTGGTTTATTTTCGGTTTTCAAATTTTTTTATTCATTCTCATTTTCACTTGATTGATTCAACAAATTTTGAGAGGAAACACCAATCGATGATTCTATTGATTACACGAGGAGAACCCAATTAACTGATTCAAGTAAGGTATTTCGTATTTCTAAATTCTAATTCTGTTATTTCCCTTATTAGCTTTCATTGTCTCCTTCTTTTTATTGTTTTTTTTGTTAATGCTTCCCATGTGTAGTTTGTATATTTAACACATTTGAATGTTTCTGCCGCTTTGCAGGTAACGAAGTTGGGTATGAACTGTCCGTCAACCTTAAGGTAAGTTCCGGTGCTGCTCTGGACTCTATCTTGGTATAGTGATAAAATAACAAAGGTTTAAACTATTGGTTGTTTAAACTTCAGAAAATATTAGGCGAGTCCATGCTACCAGCCCAAGTTCCTGATCTGCGGTGTAGGGTAAGTTTCAGACCACTTATTATCTATCTAAAAGAAATCATGTTAGGAGCAAATGTTACCGAATGTTTTCTTTCTTTTGAATTTAGAGTCAACATCAGAAGCATACAAGTCTACATGTTAATGCAGAGTTACAACTCCGTACTTGTCTATTATTAGGTAAATAACAATATAGCATACAACTTTTATTTAAACTTTTAAACATCGAGTAATGTGAATGTTAGAGATTCATATATTATAGGTAAGCAAGAAAATCATACTTATTTATGAGCACTTAATTTGTTCTTCATCATCATTGGTTAAATTTGAGCACATATTAACCAACTACTGTATAATATAACAAAAAATAAAACCTTTCTAAGTGATAAAGAACAAGTTCAAGTCCAGTAACAAGCCATTTTGTTTACTGCACGGATAAAATTTATCATTTCTTCTGATGTTGTACTGGTTAAACATGATTGTGTTGTTTGAAACCCCAGCGGGGTTCGCCCTGTTTAAAGTGTTGGATGAAGGGAAGCTCTCCAAAGTTGAGGTAATTACATGTCTTATTCGCTTTTAAAGGTTCTCTTTGGTTAGATTTGTATTTCATCTTATTGAATTTGTTGTAGGAGTTTGCAACGCCTGAATCTGCTAGAAAGGTTAGATTTGAGCTTTATATGATAGTTTTTTGTGATATTTTGATATCATTGTTCTTATGCAATCTGACTCCATAAGAATTTTTTTGTTGTTATTTGTGTGAATGGAGAGATGTATGTAGGACTTCACCATGTGTAAACCATTTGTCCAAGGCTGACTCCTGTGGTCATAAATTTGTGGTTTTGATATCAAAGAGTGAAGGATCCTGTGATCATGCACTTGTGCTTTTTATCCAAGGCTGACTTCTGATTTATCTCATTGTTCATTGAAACAACTATCTGGTGAATATGTGGGTACTTGTTTGGATCTTTCCTTAAGCTTCTCCAGTGAAGAAACTATTGGATTCAAGTTGATTTATGCTTAGTTTAGTAGTTGAGAGGTAATTGCATGGTTTATTTGTTTTTTTTTTTTGGTACTTGTAAGTGATGCATGTATAAAAACTGACTTGAATTTTGAAAGATTTTGTATTTGATTCAACTCTCTTCGGTAGAATATAGAAACATTTTTTTATGGATGTCACTTCTTATGTGACATCATTTACAATGAAAATTAATATAATTGTGTTCAAGTTTGAAATGTTTTTTCTGAATGACAAAAAAAAAAAGGCAATGAAAAATCTGAAAATTAATAGAAAGAATTAATTCCATTAAAAAAATGAATTTTCATTAGTAATTTTTTAGCTACAACAAGTTAGTGTTAGCAATGGCAAATGTCGTCTCTATTTTGGCCAACTTAGCGACGGTCAGAAACTGTTGCAAGATAGCCACGGCAAGTATCGTCTCTATTTTGTCAATTAGTGACAGCCTTAGCCGTCTCAAAAATTTTAAAAATTGTCGCCAGTACTGTTGTCTCAAATAAAACCTTGGAATTCAAATTGGTTTAACGACAAAGTTTTTGCAACTTAGCGACGGTTATAAACCGTTGCTAGATAGTCACGGATTAGTACACCGTTGCTATTATACTGGAGTTACAATTCATATAGCTACGGTATTGCAATAGTCGTTGAGCTGTTGCTGATTCATTTCAGCTACGCATTTTTGATACTTAGCAACGGTAAAACGCTGTTGCTGAATTTACTTTTTTTGTAGTGTGACTTTTATACTCTTTCATATATTTACTTCATCACTTTTACACTCCACCTTATTTCACTCCAACACTCTTCCTTATTCCACTCCAACACTCCACCTTCTACTTTCCACCCCATTATCTCTAAACATAAGTCTCATCATTTTTCATCTATAAATACCCTATACATGGAGTGATGAAGATACTTGAAAAGACTTTGGAAAGACTTTGAAGAGAAAAATAGTTGAAGTAGTTGTAATTTAGAGAGAAATAAGTGAAGTTTGGCCTAGAGTTTACCATGTTTGGTTAACATCCCACCTTAGGTTATTTTAGATTAGTTATTTTCATTTTCATGTATTAGAGAATCACGAGTAGTTAGATTGGTCTTGTAATTTGGTTGTGCCATGAATCTATGAGGTAAGTTAGATGTTTAGTGTTTCATTATATGAATTCGACTCATGTTTTCTTCTTCTACTTCTTAAACTCAAGATTAGATAAGTTTCTATCATTGCATTTTCTTTAACAAACTCCTACTTATAATATTTACATATTATTAGTCTAAGTTTCATTTTGATTTTGTTAGATATTTGATGTTTCATTTAAGTATTGATTCCTTGTATGCTTTTCAATCCACATTTGCTTATTAGATTACTAATATAATTAAAACTTGAAATCAATTTGCTCATAAAGCCATATTTTTCATCCTAAGGTGAGATAAGAATCTACCTTAGGATGTGTTAATGAATTTGAAATGATTAATCTAAGAGTGACCTAAAGGTGTTATCTACCCATGATGGTAAACTCAAAGCCCTAACTCTCACATTTAAGTTTTACTTGACATTTATATTTCAAACACTTCACCAATTACTTCTTTTTTAACTAGGTTCCTATTTTGGTTGGACACCGTATTCGGTTCCTATTTTGGTTTGGTTTTTCTACGGGTAAAGTCGTAATGTACCCCCGTTTCGATTGTAAATCATTTTTTTTGATAAGTAATAAAGGTTTGGTATCCCATAGTTGCCCCTCCCCACTGGAGGTTTAATTTAAAAAAAAAAAAAAAACTAGGTTAAGTTTCAAAAGAGATTTGCAAATTAGTTTTCCAAATTTTAGAACTCTCCTTGTGGGATTTGACTCATACTTGTCGTTATCTAACTCAATAGATAACCGTGCACTTGCGGTAATATTTGAAATCGATCAAGAATATCTTAATATCTTACAAAATTTCATTTCACTTTGATTTTGTTTATATCTTTTCTGTTTATATCTTTTCAATACTGGTTATCTATTTTTTTATACACAAAACAAAAATATATGATTTTCAATAAAATATATAAAGTGTTTTTTCGTACATGGTTGAGTATTTGGTGTAGTCTTGATTATTTTCCTCATCTAGTAAAAGTTTTTATGACTTGCAAATTCAACTAATGACTCGAACAAAATGGACATGGAAAGGTGTATCATGTATTTGTTTAGTTTGCCAAAGGTGTGATGGCTCAGTGGTTGAGTAGCGGTGGATAGTATCACTAGGTCATAGGGTCGATCCCAGTCGGCAATATTTCGGGTGGGAGGGGTTAAGGGAAGAAAAAAATGTATTTGTTTAGTTTAGGTCCCTACTTTTTTACACAACCACATTTTTTATAACCTACTTTATTACACCATCACATTTTTAACATACTTTATTTTACTACCATTAACCATCCCCTCCCCCTTTTTTTTTTTTTCCTTCCTCCTCTCTTCCTCTAATCTTTTCACTTTTCTTCTCTTTTTTTCCACCGTTGGCGGCACCAACCTGCCTCTACCTCCTTCTTCTTTTCATCTATCCTTCTTCTCCTCTGTTTTTTCCCCGTCCTCGAGCAAATTTCTTGCGGGGAACATAGATACAGGAAGATAAGAGAATATCTCTACCACTATGACTCCACTTCCCCAAAATGAATAGTAAATGGGTGTCTTCAACCTGATAATCTAAATGCCTAAAATGCCCTTTCATTTCCTTACTTTTTACAAAAAAAATGGTAATTGAAAAGTCAAAAGGGTTTAAAAGTCAAAAGGAAATAAGGAACAAATAAGACAAACCCAACACCTCTTTCTTCCTTATTTTACAATATAATCCATCATGCCCCTACCAAAGTCTATAATTTACAATATAACCTAGAAAAATAAAAAAATTTGCTGGGTTTAATTCAATCATTTACGAATATGCCCTTCGATTAGGTAAAACTCAAATATACCCCTAAAGATAACTATTGGGCCTAGGCTCTAATTTTAGCAAACCATTATAGAAATTTTTTTTTTATATATTTGTTTCATATCTCTACCACTATAATTCAACTTCCCCAAAATGAATAGTAAATGGGTGTCTTCAACCTGATATTTTGAATGCCTAAAATGCCTTTTCATTTCCTTACTTTTTATAATAAAAAAACAAATGGTAATTGAAATGTGTGCGAGCAACTTAATAATTTGTACAATTTTTTAAACTTATAAATCATTTTTAATTTCATTGACAATCACTATCCAAAGTCTCTAATTTTTAATTTGCAGTTATCAATTTCCTTTCTTTTTTTTTTCTTTTTTTTATTTGCACTTATCGATTATTGATTTCTAAAAATTAAAAACCCAAAAATTACACACATGTAGAGCACGTCGACATACTATCTAAACTATATAATGCAAGTTCCCCTTAGGAACAATAAATGTGCATCTTTGTCCTGATTTTGCCCTCCCAACTTTATCATATTTACAATAAGAAACAATTGTTGGGTGAATAGTGATAGGGGCATTTTTGTCATTTTAAATTACACATATGTATCATTTTACCCTACTAAATTCATATTATTTACGATCAAAACCCTCCTCAAATATTGTTAATTATACCTAAGCCCCTAACATAAAGCCCTTAATTATTTGTAAACTATACATAGACTCTTAAAATTATAAATAATTATTTTATTTAAATTTTCAATTATATTTTTTTTTATAATTTTTACTTATTATTAATAGGTTGTAATAATAAATATTCACGCACATAGAGCGCGTCGACACGCTAATAATAATAATAATAATAATAATAATAATAACAATAATAATAATAATAATAATAATAATAATAATAATAATAATAATAATAATAATAATAATAATAATAATAATAATAATAACTATAACTATAACTATAACTATAACTATAATAATAATAATAATAATAATAATAATAATAATAATAAATAAATAAATAAATAAATAAATAAATAAATTAGAGGAGAATAAGAGATGATAAGGAGAGAAGAGGTGCGACTGGCTAGCGGGCGAGCGAGGTGCACTGGTGGTGTTATTTCCTGAGAGAGAAGATAGGTGGTAGTGGATTTTTTGTTTATATTTGTTGTGTCCTTCAGTAAATGGTGGCGTGTTTCAGAAATGTGGTGGTATGCTTGAGCAAGTACAGGTAGTAATGTTAGTCAGCAGAAATGGTGGTATCAAAAAGTCGTTGCGTTACTTTGTTATCTTTGATAAAATCTAATATATAATACTTGATGTAATCATAGCTTAGGTAGTGCACCATATTAAAATAGTTATATTTGAAGCTTGTATCACATTTTAAGATTAAGATAAGTACTTTTTGAGATTAATATACATTTTGATAATATCATTGTAACTTACAACTTCTATTTTTTATTAAAACCCTAAATATCTTACAGAGTCCATCAATAAACGTCACTTTGATTTTTTTCATGTCTTATATTTGTTATTTATTTTTTTAATCCAGAAAACAAAATAGCTGACACTCTAAAAATATATATAATTCATAACGTAGATCATTTATTTAGGTGAACGTAATTATTATAAAATCATCCTTACAATTCAAAGAGGTATTTTACTGTTCACAAACACTGAAGACAATATGTATGGTCTATGTGGCACCTAAATTTTCTTTATGTTTGTGGCAACATCTTAAGTGAAATTTTGCCTCACGATGGTTTCCTCAAAGTTGTCTCTCTTCAAAACTCCCTTCCCTCTCAAACTCTTTCCATCCCTCATGAATAATCACCTCTATCTGAGACTCCCTTCTTTTTCCAGGTTTGGTATCTATTCTTTTTTTTCTTCCCCACAACAGTTGTTCGTGCTCAAGCAAAAACACCCTCATATCCACCTCTTGAGTGGTTCTCACCAAGTCGTTTTCAAATCTCAAACTTTCTCTTTAAGTCTCTGCAAATCTCCAACTTTATCGCTATTCAAATCTCTTGCGTTCTCGATCTCACCATCACTATCAACTACCCATTCTTTTCTTAAACCATTCAATATTGTTTTAGAGTTTGTCAGTTTCACAATTTTTTATTTATTTATTTTGAATTTTTAAAGGATAATACGTGTGTTGAAGTAATGTCATTATTGTTCAACTTCTCTCTCTTGAGTTTTTTTTTTTTTTTTTTTCATTTTGACTTGCAACAACTTTTTGCTTTGATATCACACAAATTCTAATGTCATCCGACGAAGACAATATGTGAGTGTGTGATTGTGTCATCGGCACAGGTAATACACTAGTCTAAATAACAAATCAGAATGGTATTTGAGATTGGAAATAAAAGACTAAATAACAAATCAGAATGGTATTTGAGGTTGGAGATAAATGACGGTAAGAATTGATAGTAGGAGAAGATGTTATCAACAATGACATGTTTGTAAATAAGTTGAAAGTAAAAGGGTAAAGAAAATTAACAAAAAGTGAAAAAGTTGGTGGAATGCATATGTGGTGGAGAAATAAATTTTTTGTGTGTTTTCAAAATGCATTGTAGTAAACCTGATATCGTCATAACTGTATACTTAGCTGTCAGATTTTGGTAAACCTAGTGTTATTGAAATGCAATTTTGGAGATCTTTCTAATGGATCCAATCATTAATACAAACGCTTAAAGTTTTAAAACCAATCATTAGTACAAATGCTTAAAGCTTTAAAACAAATCATAGTTGTGTTTGGGAATGGAGATAAAAAAAAAAAACGGTTATGATTGAAAGTTTCAGAAGATATTGATGAAGGAGATTCATTATATCAACGATAGGATGTTTGTAAATAAGTTGTAAGTGGAAGAGCAATGAAAATGAACACAAAGGTGAAAAAGTTTGTGAAATGCATATGTGCGGAGAGAGAAAATTTGTATTTTTTAAATGAAAATTGCCATAACTATCTACTTAGTTAACTTGGTATGGTTGAAATGCATTTTAAAATTTTTTTCAATGAAACCAATCATTAATATAAACGCTTAAAATTGTAAAATAGCGTGGGGCTGAAAATAAAAGACGGGTAAGATTGAAAGTTGCGGAAGATGTTGATGGTGAGGATTCATTATTAAAAATGAATGTTTGTAAATAAGTTGCAAATAGGATGTTAAAGGAAATGAACAAAAAGGTGAAAAAGTCTGTGGAATGCAAGTGGCGGAGAGAAAAAATTTGTTTTTTTAAATGAAAATTGTCATAGTTATCTACTTAGTTGTCGAATTTTAGTAAATTTTGTATAGTTGAAATGAATTTTTGAACATCTTTTCAATGAAACTCATCATTAATACAAACGTTTAAAGCTTTAAAACAAATCAGATGTTTGAGGTTGGAAATAAAAGACAGTTAGGATTGAAAGTTATAGAAGATGTTGATGGTGAAAATTCATTATCAACAATGGCATGTTTGTAAATAAGTTGCAAGTAATATGACAAAGTAAATGAACAAAAATGTGAAAAAGTTTGTGGAATGCATATGTGGCGGAAAGAGAAATTTTGTGTTTTTTAAATAAAATAAAAATCGTCATAACTATCTACTTAGTTGTCATATTTCAGTAAATTTTGTATAGTTGAAATGCAATTTTGACATTCTTTTATAATAAAATCAATTATTAATACAAACGTTTAAAGTTTTAAATATGCATTTCACACCGTACGCATTTTTCCAAAAATAATAACTGTGATTTATTCACATCGTAAGTGTTTTCAATATTAAGGCACATTCATATTTTGGAAAATTAAAGTTGGGGAGGATTGATTGTGGTAGTTTTAAAATATGTTTTTTCATAATTGTTTAAAATTTTAATCTAGTTTGATCTATTGTCACAAGCCACCTTTTATCGTGCCAGCAGCACAGGAAATACACTAATCTATGTAACAAATCAGATTGGTGTTTGAGGTTTGAGATAAAAAAAACAACTAAGATTTACCTAATCATAAGAATTTAATAGATCACAAAGAGAAAGGTTGGAGAAAACAGTTTTTTAACTTTTATGTCTGAACCAAATCTAACCATCACACATTTAAAGGCTCAGATTGAATATGAGTGCCAAAGGCACAGAGAATACTCTAGTGTATATAACAAATCAGAATGGTGTTCTAGGTTTGGGATAAAAGTCGGCTAATGTTTGCCCAAACATAAAGATCTAACACATTCACGAAATAGAAAAGCACTCCAACGTTACCACGTTTAGAAAAAATCGACAATTATGTAGATTGTTTTAGCAATTTAATTTTGAGAAAAAATACAAATTTTATTTTCTATGCCACGTGTACATTCAACACATTCGTTTTACATTCAACCATTACAAAAAATGAATCTCAACTCTCAACATCTTCCTTAACTCTCAATCCTAGTCCTCTTTTATTTCAAAATCATTATGAATAGTAAAACACCTAGCTAATTTGTAAGATCGACTAGTATAATACCCGTGCCGTTGGCACTCCCACAAAGTACACAATTTTTTTTTGCTAAATGTGCCACCATCCTCAGTTTTTCCATCAATCACTTTTGAAGTACACGCCTAATTTAAGGTAAAATATATATTATAAACTTTAAGGCTATATTCACTTAAAATTTGGATCAGTTAGGGAAAAATTAAACGTCGAGAGCAAATTCTCTCCAAACTTTGAATTCGCAAAAATTTTAAGTTTAGGATTTTGTTTAAATGTACATTAAGATGTCAAACTCATTTTTTTCCTGGTATGATATTGAAATATACTATCGAGTTTTATAAAATTACAATATATATTTTTAAAATTTCAGCACTCATATTGATAAGATAATTGGTTTTGTTAGAATTCGAGTTTTTTTGTTTAAATATACTTTGAAAAACCTTTTTCATTCCTCTAAAAAAATATAAAAATATTAACGGCTGAAATGCATTAGAAGTTTTATAATAATAAAATATATATTTTTAAATTTTAGCTTTTGTATTGATAATTGGTTTTGCTGGAAAGATTTTAAAAAATGCATTTCAACGATATCAAGTTTACAAAAATTCGACAATTATGATAATTTTCATTTTGAGAAAAAAAAAATCACACACAACAATTTCTCTCTCCGCCACATGTACATTCTACTGATTTTTTTCAAAATTTTTCATTTTATTCTCCCTTCTGCATATTTTATATTTACAAACTATCATCATAGAAAATAAATCTTAATCTACAATACATTTTTCAACTTTCAATCTTAGCCATCTTTTATCTCAAGTCCATATAATTTGATGTTTGTTCCAATCAGCAATGAATAGTAAAACACAACTCTTAATTGTAAGATAGATTGTATATTTAGCAATGTTGATCCTTCAGGTTTGTTTCATGATTGAATATATTTTATTTTAAGAATGAATGTGTATGTAGAGAAATTTATCTGTAATCACTGCTTGGAAAAGTTGAGAAATTCTAAAGAGGTTGATTATGCTAAGAAGTGGGACAAACACACTATTGATTGTCACGCGTCTTCTGGTAATAAACCAAAAGTCGATTTGTTATACCAAACGTATTCTAACATTTTCTGTATTGATGTGTGTATAAAAGTTGAGTTTTTATTTTGAACTATGTATTTAAGTAATTTGAGACTTGATTTGTTTTACTGATTTGAGAATAATATTTTTTGTCTAGCCCTAGTACCATGTTTGAGCTAGTCACTCTATCGAAGAAGGCAAACGGAGAAGAAAATTGATAGAAGATTCGACTATCAACAGTAAGACATGAGTGAGTTTGTAATATAGGTGCACTTGTTGAGTTCTTGAGTTAGTGAATAAATAATACACTTCAACTCTATAACTTTGATCTGATTTGTATATGACTAGAGTATTCCCCGTGCTATTGGCATATATATTTGCTAAATATCATGTACTAAACACCCCCACTACCATCAGGGACGGAGCCACATGGGGGCAAGTGCCCCCACTGACTTCAAAATTTTTTTTTTAATTTTTTTGGCCACCCTTGCCGACGAATCTGTCCTGCCCCACTCTTTTCTCTCTATCTGTTCCCCCTCTCTGCTCTGCCCCTCTGTTCTCATTTGCTTCCTCTATCTGTTTACTACAACATCAACAATTACCTCTTTTTGCTTGACTTAATTGTTTTTCTCACCATTGCCATCAACAACCAGCAACCACAACTTCTTTCCTTATTTGAGGAAGAAGTTTTAAAAAAAAATGTATTTTCTCGATGAATTCATATGTCGAGATCTAGTTTTGTATTTTATTCATAGGATTTTTCTGGATATACATGAAAATTTTAATCCATTAAATTCTTTCTCGAGATACAAACAATTAAATTTTTTCTCAAGATACATGTTTGTATCTCGAGGTTCATCTGTGGGTTATTGTTTGAAGGATATTTTGGTAATCAACGTGAGTATTTTGACAGTCAATGCACGTTGATTGCTAGTCCTGGGGGAGATTGTAATAGTGTTCAATGATAGGGTAACCTATAATTAGCTATTTATGATAGGTGGCAAATTGCAATAACCCAATTTTTTTGTCCACATCTAATTTTACATTTGAAATTAATTTTTACCAATTAATTTTATATACCAATTTGATTTGTCTCCTATATATTTATCTTTTGTGCTCCTACAAAGTAGCTTGTTGGATTCATTTTCTTCCCCGTAGAGTAGATGGAGTTTTGTTTAGCAATTGATGTTTTGTATAGTTATTTATGTATTGTTCAAATTAAATTTTTTTGTTAAAGTAATTAATTACTATTTTATCATTAATTAATTATGACTCATTACTCCGCCCCCTTCAACATAAATTTTGGCTTCGTCACTGACTACCATCCCCACTTTCGCCTTCAATCAGTTTTGAAATGCAAGCCTATGTTAAGGTAAAAATATTAATACTATAAACTTTAGGTTTAAAATATGTCAAATATTGAATCAGTTAGGGGAAATTTTTTTTAATGCCGAGAGTGAGTTATCTTCCAAACTTTAAATTCGCCAAAACAGGAAGTTTAAGGTTTTGTTTAAAATGTGCATTAAAATGCCCGACTCTTTTTTTCCTGGTATGGTCGGTCTGACTCATTTTTTGTAAAATACTAACAACGTGAAATTCATTAGATATTTCGTTAAAAGTAAAATATATAATTTTTGAATTTTTAACGCTTGTACTGATCAATAGTTTTTTGGAATGCGTGTTTTTTTATTTGAACATGGCTTGAGAAGCCATTTTCATTAATTTGAAAAAATCGAAAATACTCTCGGCGTAAAATGCATTAGACGGTTTTTAATAATAAAATATATATTCAAAATTAATTGTTTGTGATCTTGGGTTTTGTTGGAAAAATCTTCAAAAATAAATTTCAATGATACCAAAATTTGACAACTACGTAAATAGTTATTATAATTGTCATTTTGAAAAAAAAAACTATATTTTCTCTCTACGCCACATGTGATTCCACCAGCTTTCTCCACAAATTTTCATTCTATTTGCCCTTCTAAAAGTTATATATTTACAAACATGTCATCATAAGAAATGAATCTCAACCCTTAACAAATTTCAATCCTAGTTATCTTTTATCTTCAATTCTTTATTTGTCTTTAAAACACCTAGCAGATTTGTAAGATAGACTAAAATATTTCCCGTGCCATTGGCATCATATATATATATATATATATATATATATATATATATATATATATATATATATATATATATATATATATATATATATATATACATATTTGCTAAATATCGTTTACTAAACTTGTTTTTTACTAAATATCATGTACTAAACACCCCCGCCGCCATCCACACTTTCGCACTCAATCAGTTTTGATATGCAAGCATAAGCTAAGGTATGTATATATATATACACTATATACTTTACATTTGGACTCAGTCAAATGTTGAATCAGTCTAGGAAAAAAATTTAAATGCCGAGAGTGAGTTATCTTCCAAACTTTAAATTCGCCAAAACACAAAGTTTAGGATTTTGCTTTAAATGTGCATTAAAATGCCCAACTCATTTTTTTCCTGGTATGATCGGCCAATTTCATTGCTTTGAAAAATACAAACAACGTGAAATTCATTAGATATCTTTTAATAGTAAACTATATAACTTTTGAATTTTTTTCGTTGTTATAAATCATTGATTTGTTGGAATGCGAGTTCTTTGTTTGAATATGGCTTGAGAATCCATTTTCATTCATTTGAGAAAATTGTAAGTACTCACGGTGTGAAATGCATTAGACGGTTTTTACTAATATATATATTAGTTTTTGTGTAGATCATCGGTTTTGTTGAAAAGATCTTCTAGTAACAACTGATTCAACCAACTTTCTTTACAAATTTTCAATTCTATTTGCCATTCTACAAGTTTTATATTTACAAACATGCTATCATATGAAATTTCAACCATCAACAACTTTCAATCCAAGCCATCTTTTATTTGCAATCATTTGTTTGTCCGAATTAGCAATGAACAATAAAAACACTTTGCTGATTTGTAAGAATTATTTTATATTTAACAATGTTGAAGCTTTAGGTTTGTCTCGTAATTGGATACTGTATTTTATCAAAATTGAGATATATGTAGAAAAAAATTTATTTTATCACTGCTTGGAAAAACTGAGAAGTTTTAAAGAGTTTAATTATGCTAAGAGGTGGGGTAGACATACTATTATTAGGCACAAGTCATATGCAAGAAACCAACAGTCGATTTGTTATGCCAAACGTGTTATAACATCTTATGTAATGATGTCGTTTAGTGAGTATATAACTGGTAAGTTTTATTTTGAATTATTCATTTAAGCAATTTGAAACTTGATTTATTTTACCGATGTGTGGATTTTTCTTTGGGTACCAGATTTGGCCCATTCCTGGTACCAGATTTGAGTTAGTCACTCTATCCAATTAGGCAAATCGAAATGAAAATTGATAGAAGATTTGATTATTAACAATAGGAGATGAGAGACTTCATGATGTTGGTGGACTTTTTTAGTGCTCGAGTTATTGATGTATAGTACACTTCAACTCAATATTCGTGATCTGATTTTTATAGGACTAGAGTATTTCCTGTGTCATTAACATTATATATATGTCCTAAACCCCCACCACCAAGCCTATTTTCGCCTTCAATTAGTTTTGAAATGAAAGCTTATGCTAAAGTAAAAAATATAATATACTATAAACTTATTGTTTAGACTCGGTCAAAATTTGAATCAGTTAGGGAAATTTTTTTTAATTGCCAAGAGTGAGTTCTCCCCAAACTTTGAATTCACCAAAACATAAAATTTATGGATTTTCTGTCTAATTGTTTTGAAAAATACTAACGACATGAAATTCATTAGACATTTCTAATAGTAAAATATATAATTTTTAGCACTTATATTGATTATTAGTTTGTTGAATGCGAGTCTATGTTTGACTATGATTTGAAAAACCATTTTTCATTCATTTGAAAAAAATTGAAAATACTCATGGCGTAAAATGCATTATACGTTTTTTAATAATAAAATATTTTAAAATTAAGTGTTTGTATAGATCATTGGTTTTGTTTGGAAAAATATTCAAAAATGAATTTCAATGATACCAAGCTTACCAAAATTCGATAACTACATGTTAGTTATGATAATAGTTATTTTGACAAAAAAAACATAATACTTTCTCCCTACACCACATGTCATTCTATTCACTTTTTCAACAAATTTTCATTCTATTTGCCTTTTTACAATTTTTATATTTACAAACATGCCATCATAGGAAATGAATTTTAGCCATCAACAACTTTCAATCCTATTCATCTTTTATCTCCAATCATTTCTTTGTCCCAGTTAGAAATGAACAGTAAAACACCTAGCCTACTTGTAATATATAATTGTATATTTAGCAATGTTGATGTTTAAGGTCTTTCTCATGATTGGATACTGTATTTTATTTTAAGAATAAAAGTATATGTAGAGAGAAATTTTGTATTTCTTATGATTGGATACTTTATTTATTTTTAGAATAAAAGTATATGTAGATAAATTTGTCTCTTTTTATTACTGTTTGAAAAGGATGAGAAGTTATAAAGAGTTTGATTATGTGAAGAGGTAGGGTAGACATACTATTGACTGCCACAAGTCGTTTAGCAATAAACCAATAGTCGATTTGTTATCTCAAAGTTCTAACATCTTATATGATGACGTCGGCCCAAACGTGTTATAATATTTTCTGTGATAATGTCGGCCAACAAGTATATAGCTGGTATGCTTTATTTTGAATTATGCATTTAATTAATTTGAAACTTAATTTATTTTACTAATGTATAAAATTTTATTTGTTCCAGCCAGTTACCAGATTTGAGCTAGTTAATCTATTAAGGGAAATGGAAATGAGTATTGATAGAAGATTTAACTATTAACAGTATTACATGAAAGATTTTGTGATATAGGTGAACTTTTTTAATGCTTGATTTAGTGAATAGTTACATGATACACGGTACACTTCAATTAAATATTTGTGACCTGATTTGTATAGGGAATAGGGTATTTCCCGTTCTATTAACATTATATATATATATATATATATATATATATATTTGCTAAATATCATTTCCTGAACACTCCCACTACCATCCCACTTTCGCATTCAATTAGTTTTGAAATGAAAGCCTATGCGAAGGTAAAAGTATATTTACTATAAACTTTAGGTCTATACTCGGTCAAAATTTGGATTAATCAGGGGAATTTTTTTAGGGTTATTTGTATTACCCCTATAATATACGCCTTATTCAGCTTTGCCCCAAATTATTATTTGTATTGCACTTTTCCCCTAAGACTAGTAGTTAACGTGCCTTGACCGTATGTTTTCAAAACAGATTACCAAAATACCCCTGAGAAATCAAAGGCTGGGATTGAATCTTTCTTATCTCGAATATCTCATCTCGAGGAAATTTCTAAGGCCAACTGAAATCGTAATCGTATCTCGAGAAAAATTCAATAGTTGATTTTAATAAATCTTGCATCTTAAACAACTTATCTCGAATAAAATCTAATGGTCTAAATTTAACCGTACACACGTCTCTAGGTAAATCTAAGGTTCCAAATTTAATTGTGTGCGAATCTCGAGGAAATCTAACAATTCAACATGCATCTCGAAAAAAATCTAATGCTCCAGCATGCATTTCGAGGAAAATCTGACGGTTCAAATTTATTCGTGCCCGCATCTCGATGAAATCTGACGTCTGAATAAATTGCCCCCATATAATAAATTACTGGCAATAACTTAACCTCATAAAATAAATTTGAATTTAATTTTGCCCCCTGAAACAGAAAAAATGAGAGATGATGAAGATAACCTGCAACTCAAGTTTAACTTCAAAACTTGGCAAAATTTTCTACTCCAAATATTTAATCAATAAAATTTTGATTATCTTCCTCCTCCTCCCCCCCTTCTCTACCTCCCCTTATTCCTCCTCTATCTCGCAGCCTCATGACCACCTCCTTGTTCATCCTCCATCCTTTTCCTCATTCCTCCACTTCCACTTCATTCATCCTATGTTTCACAAACCTTATAATAAAGTTCGGGCCTCATTCCTCCTCCTCCCTCCTCATTTCTTCCCCTTCATCTCCCAGGTCTGTTTTGTTTCAGAGGGAAAAATTAAATTCAAATTTATTTCAGGGGACAAAATTAAATTTAAATTTATTTAAAACATCAGGTTTCCTTGAGATGCGTGCACAAATAAACTTGAAACGATTGTTTTCTCGAGATGTGTGCTGGACAGACATATTTCCTTGAGATGTGTGTTGGATCATTAGAGTTTCCTCAAAATGCGCACACAATTAAATTTGGCCCGTTAGATTTACCAAGAGATGTGTGTACGATTAAATTTGGACTGTTAGATTTTCCTCGAGATAAGTTGTTTACGATTGAATTTTTTTAAAATCAACTGTTTGAGATACATAAGATTCAATCTCAGACTTTGATTTCCTCGAGATACGATTATAATTTCAATTGGGCCTTCGAATTTCCTCGAGGTGAGATGTTTGAGATACATAAGATTCAATCTCAGACTTTGATTTCTTAGGGGTATTTTGGCAATCTGCTTTGAAAACAAATGGTCAAGACACGTGGAAAGTGTAATACAAATAATAATTGGGGAAAACTGAATAAGACAAGTATTATAGGGGGGAAATGCAAATAACTATTTTTATAATTGCGAGAGTGAGTTCTACCCCAAACTTTGAATTAGCCAAAACAAAAACTTTAAATGTGCATTAAAATATCTGACTCATTGTTTTTCCTGGTATTATTGGATCGTCTATTTTTTTTTGCAAAATACTAACGACGTGAAATTAATTAGACATTTTTAATAGTAATATTTAATTTTTTAAGTTATTAGCACTTGTATTGATCATTAGTTTGTGGGAATGCAAATTTTTTTATTTGAATATGGCTTGAGAAGTCCTTTTTCATTTATTTGAAAACATTGAAAATACTCATGCCATAAATGCATTAGACAATTTTTAATAACAATAAATATTTTTTAAATTAATTGTTTGTATGAATCATGGATTTTGTTGGAAAAATCTTTAAAACTGAATTTCAATGATACCAAGCTTACCAACATTCGACAACTATGTAAATGGTGCCATTTTGAAAAGAAAAAAAAACACAATACTTTTTTCTCTACGACACATGCGATTCCACCAACTTTATTTACAAAATTTCATTTTATTTGCCTTTCTACAAGTTTTATATTAACAAACATGCCATCATAGAAAATGAAATTGAAACCTCAACAACTTTCAATCATAACCATATTTTATTTCCAATATTTTGTTATCCCAATCAACAATGAATAGTAAAACATCTAACTAATTTGTAAGATAGATAATATATTTTGTTTTGTTGATGCTACAATTTTGTCTCATAATTAGATACTGTATTTTATTTTCAGAAAAGATGTGTATGTAGAGAAATTTGTCTTTTATCACAATTTGGAAAAGTTGAGAAGTTATAAAGAGAGTTTAATTATGCTATGAGGTAGGGCAGACAATCTATTGATTGCCACAAGTCGTCTGGTAAAAAACAAGAGTCGATTTGTTATGCCAAATGTATTTTAACATTTTCTGATGTCAGCCAGTGAGTATATAAGTGGTAAGTTTTATTTTGAACTATGCATTCAAGGAATTTGAAACTTGATTTATTTTACGGAAAAAGCACTAACATCAAAAGAAAGATCAAGTCCACTAACTCAAGCACTGAGCAAGTCCACCAACATCACGACTTTCTCATTGGTTTTGTTGAAAAAATATTAAAAAATAAATTTCAACGATATTAAGTTTACTAAAATCAGACGGATACGTAGATAGTTATGATAATTGTTATTTTGAAAAGAAAAAAAAGGAAATACAATACTTATTCTCTCCGCCACATTTAATTCCAACTACATTTTTCACAAATTTTATTCTATTTGCCCTTGTATATGTTTTATATTTACAAACATGTTTATCATAGGAAATGAATCTTAATCCTCAACACATTTTCCAACTTTCAATCTTATCCATTTTTTTATCTCGAATCCTTATAATTTGGTGTTTGTCACAGTCATCAATGAATAGTAAAATGTTAATCTGAATTGTAAGATATAATTGTATATTTAGCAATGTTGATGCTTCAAGTCTGTCTTATATATGGATACTGTATTTTATTTTCAAAATGGAGGTGTATATAGATAAATTGTATTTTTTCTGAAAAAGTTGAGAAGTTCTAAAAAGTTTGATTATGCTAAGACGTGGGGCAGACATATATTGTTTGCCACAAGTCATTTAGCAAGAAACCAAGAGTCAATTTGTTATGCCAAACATGTTATAACATGTCGGCTAACGAGTATATAAGTGATAAACTTTATTTTGAACTATGCATTTAAGTACTTGGAAACTTTATTTGTTTTACTGTCGTGTAAATTTTTCTTTGGTCCAACCCTGGTACCAGATTTAAGCTAGTCATTCTATCGAAGAAGGCAAATGAAAATGAAAATTGATAGAAGATTTGACTATCAACAGTAGAACATGAGAGAGTTCGTGATGTGGGTGGACTTATTTAGTGCTTGAGTTAGTGAATAGTTACATAGTACACTTCAATTCAATATATGTGATATGATTAGTATAGGACTAGGACATTCCCGTGCCATAGACATTACATATATATGATTTGACTAAATACCCCCGCCACTATCTCCACTTTCTTCTTTAATTAATTTGAAATGAAAGCCTATACTAAAGTAAAAATATATATACTATAAATTTTAGGTTTAGACCAAGTCAAAAGTTGAATCAGTGAGGGAAAATTTTGTTATTACCGAGAGTGAGTTCTCCACGAAACTTTGAATTCGCCAAAACATAAAGTCGAGGGGTTTGCTTTAAATGTGCATTAAAATGTCAGACTCATTTTTTTCTAGTATGATCGGTTCGTCTCATTGCTTTGAAAAATACTAACGATGTGAAATTGGTTAGACATTTTTTAATAGTAAAAAATATATATATATATATAATTTTTTAGCGCTTGTATTGATAATTGATTTGTTGGAATGCAAGTTCTTTGTTTGAATATTTGAGATGAATTAATTTTTATTGTAAAAAAATATGAATTTGAATTTCGCAAAATGAAAAGAAAAAAAAGAAGAGTAAAATACCATTTTGTCCTTATAATATTCCAGATTTGATAGTTCTAATTTCATATTGAATCCTTCTAGCCGGCCTGGGTCTGGCGCCTGATTTTCACGCCTGACCGACTTTTTTACACTTTTGCCCCTCTATCTTTAAACACTCTTTAAATATAACCACAATAAAGGAGGGGCAAAAGGGTAATTACGCTCGGCCAGGCGTGAAAACCAGAGGCCAAACCTAGGCCGGCTAGAATTTTTGTTTCAGATTGCTTTGAGTGGGACTAGGGCAGCACAGAGCACCACATGAAAACCACAACAGATAATTGAATCAAAGTCGTTAGATCAAGATAGTTAATGGTTGAGATTGGTCCGTATGTAAGGAAAGGTGGTCGTGGTAATCTTCACATCATGTGTCCCTTAAAAGGACCACATGTTGGAAAAGGTGTTGAACATCCATTGGTGTACTTCATGCCACGTCACGCGTGGGTTTGAAGACCAGCACACAGTACAAGCAGCCTCCACAGGTGGTGGAAGAGATCAAACCAGTGAGGATGGTTGGTGTCAAAATTGTTTGACACCGGCTCTGAGAGCATCCACCATCGATTGATCCGTTCGATCCTACCTCATGTAGCAACGAATCTATTAGTTAACAATGTCTCAAATCGGAAAGGACTCACTGTAGTTGATTGCATAATATAACTTCCGGACGTCTTCAATAAGACTCAAATGCGTTCAATGTTGTGTTCATAAGGTGCATGTTCACACTTAAGAATTTCATTCATACAATGTTTGAGTAAATCTGTACCATATAATGTCAGCTCCCCTTAAGAACAATATCCATTTGAATTTCGTCATAATTTTTAGAATATTCCAAATGTCCTTCCAACTCTATCATATTTACAAAAATAACAAATAGTTAAGTAAATAGTGGTCAGGGATATTTTTATCATTTTAAACCCTTCCAAATTTAGATTATTTACGATAAAAAACCTTGCATCTTTTAAATATTATTAAGTATACATAAGCTCTTAAATTATAAATAATTATTTTATTTAAAATTTCAATAATAATTTTTATTGTAATTAAATAAAAAAATTTATTAAATATTCGCGTACATAAACCGCATGGATAGGGATGGCAATGGGGCGGATTGGGGCATATTTGAGCAAATCCATCCCCGATCCGACAGGAATAACGGATCTTCAAATCCGCCCCGCCAATCCATTTACGGTTTGCAATTTTTTTATTGGTTTGCAATTTTGTTACTGGATTGCCGGATCTCCGCCCTAATTTGGTTATTACTCTTCCTAATTTGCTAACCCTTGTTATCCATTTAACTACAGTAAACTTCATACAAAAATTACAACAAAATTACAAAAATTTCAAAGAATCCATACAAAATTACAACAAACCATACAAAAATTACAACAAAATTTTACAAAATTACAAAGAATCTAAAGAATCCGTAACACAAAATTTTGGTTAGATCAGTAACACAAAATAGAATCCATACAAAAATTACAACAAACCATACAAAAAATTACAAAAAAAAAAAAAAAAAAAACTCGCTCTGAAGCAGATCTGATTACAAAAAAAAAAAAAAAAAAAAAAAACTCTGAAGAATCTCAGATCTAGGGAAAGGCGGGGAAGGGAGGCGGCCGGGATGGGTGTGAGAGAGAAGAAGGGACGACCCTTCGGCCTCTGCCATCGCTGAGAGAGAAGAAGGGAGGGTCGGACTCCGCCTTCGCTGTGAGAGAAAAGAAGGGACGCCTGAGAGAAGCGCTGAGAGAGAAGAAGGGAGGGTCGGCTCGGCCTTCGCCTTCGCTGTGAGAAGAGAAGAAGCCAAGGTCGGGCTTCGCCTTCGCCTTTGCTGTGAGGAGAATGAATTAAGTGTGTGAGAGGTCGAGAGGGTGTGAGAGACTTAGGGTTTAATCGTTTATATAGGGGGAAGGGTATTTTTGTAAATTTACCGAATAAACGGATATCCGTGCGTATCCGCCCCAAGATTCAGGGATCCTTTACCAAATCCGTCCCAAGATTCAGGGATCCTTTACCAAATCCGCCCCAAACGGGACGAGTGGGACGAATATCCGAAAAAATCCACCCCACTGCCATCCCTACGCATGGACACCCCACAATTGACCTTTTACTGCTTTTGTTTATAGCGAAATAAAGAAAGTTTTTGCAATTGAACATTTCCAAACACTTCCACAAATATCTAGAGAACCGATCTTTTGGTTGAATTGAAAGAAAATATACGTTCTCCTTATAAATTAATACATAAATCATTGGTCGTTGTCAGGGGTTATCCCGTTAAAAACTCAATTGAATAAACCCTAACCATTGCATTAACAAAATGAATTTTTCGCTACATGTGTAACTGGAAAATGACACGTGACTTCGAATACTTACATTAATTTCCCGATTGTAAATAAACAAAGAATTTATGTCAAAAAAGTAAAATAACCACCTGATAATTATGCCGGCCATGATCTCGATAATGAACGCAAAGATTTAGAGGCCCCAAGCATACTGATGGCTCACAGTTTCTATTTTCTAATTACCTAAGCCTCCCAAATGAACTTGAAACCAGTGGTAGGAAAGTTGCCACAACTGTTGGCCATTGAAAAACAAGTCCATTGCTTGAAACTAACTCAAACTTGCCAATTTAATTACCTCCTCACAATCTATAAAAAAAATTTCTTTCTCTAATCCAACTCTTCTTTTCAGGCCTATCCAATGGTGGACAATGGGTTAGTCTGAATCAAAATGGCTTAGAATATTAGAAACTCCTTTAAAAAAATCTCAATATGTTGAAGTCATCAACTTCTTTTTCTTTTTCTTCCTGTAGTTCATCTATTTGTATCCATTAAACATGTCGAAGGAGATCGAAGAAGGAAAGCAAGATCACGAGGTGTTGGAGATGGAAGAGAAAAAAGATATAATTGATGGTGATGAAGGTGGTGGTGGTGAGACAAGCACAAGTCAAGATACAGATTTTCTTGTTAAGTTGAACTTTTTAATGGTTCTTTGGGCTTCTACGACGTCATCGGATGAAGAAGATGAAGAAGAGAAGAAGAAGAAGAACGTTGTGAAAAAGAAGGAATTAAAGAAAGCTGTGTTTAGAGAGAAGATTAGTAGCAGAGGAAGGTCTGAGTTTCAAAATACAGTCCAGCCCCAGAAAAGAGTCAGAGATATAAGGTATGTTGTTGTTCTTGATTTTTATTTTTAATTTTCTTTCTAAATATCAGACTTCCATTTTGCTGGATTTAGTTTTGCCTGTTTTAGATGGTAGCATTGCACTAATTAAGTATTCTAAGTTATAGAAAAAAAAAATACATGAAATTAATATGATCTTTGTCCGCTTGGATTTTTTTCATAGATTATGGAAAATTGTGTTGAGTGTCTGTTTCCTAGGATCAATTACAAACACTAATCTCCACGAACATTCCTCGAAAATGTCACTCTGATCGTACGTATGAACAGTGTACAGTACCATACATATGTACAGTACTTATGAGTAGTGTCGTCTTCCAAGGAATACTACTGTAAGCTCCGATGAAGAATATCACTCCGGCTGAACCCGCTCCGATACCAAATTGTTGAGTATTCCAGCTTCCAGGAACAATTACAAACACTAATCTTACTTTACAATGACAATATTACAACAATACAATACATAAACACATAAATCTCTTACACATACAAATAGCTCATCACTGAGTTTCTCCTCACAATGATCCAAGGCTCACAAGCCTGGATGCCTCAACATCAACAATTTTTTCCCTATTTATAGTCTCACAATGGAGGTAGAGGAAGGTTCTAGATAACCTCAATATTTGACCCTCTAAATTTCTCCAACATTCTCCACTCTTCTTCTTCTAGAGAATTCTTCCTTCTTCTTCTCCATTTTCTCAATTTCTGTAGAGAATTCTTGAAACACCAATCAAGTTGGTGTTGCTAATCTCAACATTCCCCCTCAACACCAACTTGTTCATTTTTATCTTCTCACTCACCATCAATTTGTCGGTCTTCACGTTCACACGCTATTTTCACATTCACACTACCTTCTTGTTCACACATTGCATTCTTCCAATATCACGATCCACCAACTTCTCGACCAATTGATTCACGGACACGATCTGCACACATCATCAATTTCGTGTGCTCTCTTGGCACACAGACTCATGACTTCGTGCTTATTTGGCGCTTTCACATAATAACGTGCTCTCTAGCACCTCCACACACAACGTGTTCTCCGACACAACCACACAACGTGCTCTATGGCACAATCACACAACGTGCTCCATGACACTACGAGACATCGTTTGTCACTTTGATTACGCCACATAACCATTTTCTACGGTATAGTGGCAAAACTCCAACGTCCCGTCTCACAACGCGACCCTACGATCCCTTGTCGTAGCCTACGTCGCCTTCATTACCCTGCCTACCAGTCCACTCACGGGGACCCACTACGTCTATGTACACGGACACACTGTCGGTGCTTGGCGTGACACCTCAAATATGGCTTCACTTGTCCATGACCAATCGGCTTCACAATCTCCACGAACATCTCCTCGAAAATGTCACTCTGATCGTACGTATGAACAGTGTACAGTACCGTACATATGTACAGTACTTATGAGTAGTGTCGTCTTTCAAGGAATACTACTGTAAGCTCCGATGAAGAATACCACTCCGGTTGAACCCGTTCCGATACCAAATTGTTGAGTATTTCAGCCCCAGGAACAATTACAAACACTAATCTTACTTTACAATGACAATATTACAACAATACAATACATAAACACATAAATATCTTACACATACAAATAGCTCATCACTGAGCTTCTCCTCACAATGATCCAAGGCTCACAAGCCTGGATGCCTCAACGTCAACAATTTTTTCCCTATTTATAGTCTCACAATGGAGGTAGAGGAAGGTTCTAGATAACCTCAATATTTGACCCTCTAAATTTCTTCAACATTTTCCACTCTTCTTCTTCTAGAGAATTCTTCCTTCATCTTCTCTTCTTCTCCATTTTCTCAATTTCTCTAGAGAATTCTTGAAACACCAATCAAGTTGGTGTTGCTAATCTCAACATTCCCCCTCAACACCAACTTGTTCATCTTTATCTTCTCACTCGACATCAATTTGTCGGTCTTCACGTTCACACGCTATTTTCACATTCACACTACCTTCTTGTTCACACATTGCATTCTTCCAATATCACGATCCACCAACATCTCGACCAATTGATTCACGGACACGATCTGCACACATCATCAACTTCGTGTGCTCTCTTGGCACACAGACTCATGACTTCGTGCTTTTTTGGCCCTTTCACATAATAACGTGCTCTCTAGCACCTCCACACACAGCGTGCTCTCTGACACAACCACACAACGTGCTCTATGGCACAATCACACAACGTGCTCCATGACACTACGAGACATCGTTTGTCACTTTGATTACGCCGCATAACCATTTTCTACGATATGGTGGCAAAACTCCAACGTCCCGTCTCACAACACGACCCTACGATCCCTTGTCGTAGCCTACGTCGCCTTCATCACCCTGCCTACCAGTCCACTCACGGGGACCCACTACGTCTATGTACACGGACACACTGTCGGCGCTTGGCGTGACACCTCAAATATAGCTTCATTTGTCCATGACCAATCGGCTTCACAATCTCCACGAACATCTCCTCGAAAATGTCACTCTGATCGTACGTATGAACAATGTACATTACCGTACATATGTACAATACTTATGAGTAGTGTCGTCTTCCAAGGAATACTACTGTAAGCTCCGATGAAGAATACCACTCCGGCTGAACCCGCGCCGATACCAAATTGTTGAGTATTCCAGTTCCCAGGAACAATTACAAACACTAATCTTACTTTACAATGACAATATTATAACAATACAATACATAAACACATAAATCTCTTACACATACAAATAGCGCATCACTGAGCTTCTCCTCACAATGATCCAAGGCTCACAAGCCTGGATGCCTCAATGTCAACAATTGTTTCCCTATTTATAGTCTCACAATGGAGGTAGAGGAAGGTTCTAGATAACCTCAATATTTGACCCTCTAAATTTCTCCAACATTCTCCACTCTTTTTCTTCTAGAGAATTCTTCCTTCATCTTCTCTTCTTCTCCATTTTCTCAATTTCTCTAGAGAATTCTTGAAACACCAATCAAGTTGGTGTTGCTAATCTCAACAAATTGTTCTCTCTTTTTTCGTTGTTGTTTTAATATTTTTACAAAAAAAAAAAATTCTTTTGAAACAATAATAAGACTCAACTTAAGAAGATATGATTCATCTTGTACATTACAAAAGAGGAAGTCAGGGGAGAAACATAGAAATATTTGGCTAGTGTGATAACATTGAAACATAGAACCTTCTGATAGTTCAATGGAAGTTGTGTTGATGGGAAAAAAAGTTGACAATTAACTTCAGTTTAATTGGTTTTGATATTTGTATTTTTCAAGTTCATTAACTTAAAAGGTTCCACGTTTTAATCCTTTTATTGTTTCAGGCATTCAAGAAAATTTTGAAGTATGAAGATTTTCTCTAGCTATGAACAGTCAGATTCAAAGGGTCGCGGCTTGCCTAGTATCAGGCATTCAAGAAAAATGTGAGAGTATGAAGGATTTTATAGTATCCATTAACGGTGAATTCTAAGGCTCCCTGACGACATCAATCTCCTTCAATACGATACCAACACCCAAGTTTTGCTTCTGCCTTTATTTTTTACTTTTTAGCTAAAATATAAGAAAATGAGATGAGGGAGAGCTTATGATAAATGCAGATCAGTTTATAATGTACACAATATCTATATAAATAGTGAAAGATATAAAGTTTTCAAAGTCTAGCATACTTGGAAATAAATTGTAAGCATATTTTCTTTCGCATTTCTATTACGATTGTAAGCAGATTTTCTCTTCAATAAGTGTACAGAATAAGCACATTTATGAGGAGTAAAATGGTTTATATAGTACAATAGATAGCCAACTCACGAAGATCACGAAGAATTCCTTAAATTTTATGAAAAGCTAGGCAAATAAACACTTACATTCTATTGCAAACCCTTATTGATACTGCTAGCAATGAGAAACTAAAACAAAGGTCAACTTCGGACATAGGCAGGGATCATATGTGATAAATATTATGAACATACGCTTTTAACTTTATCCTCATTCTCCTAAATATGACGAGATATATTATGACTGCCCTAATTCACTCTTTTCTCCCTTCCCTATTGCCGACAAAAATAGTAAGATCTTCAATGTGTTCTAATGGTTAAATCTCTTCAGTCTGATATTCTCATCTCGACTCCAAGAATATCCTTGACGGATTCGTACGTCACAAATGCAATCGCTATGGATGGAACCACCTGAACAAAATGCCTCCATATTAGATAAACAGAAATCATAAATAACATTTATATATAAAATCAGTTCTCAAGTTTTAATGCAGGGGCAGGTAACAGAGATCTCTATAGGGCCATCAGGGCACAGTCGAGATAACAGCAGTTACGATTAATGTCAACCATCCAATGTCAACTGTTGTCAAAAGTTGTTTTGAAGAAACCTCACAGCTACGGTGGAAATCATATTTTCCTATCAAATTATGAAGAAAATGAAATAGAAAGGATATATGTCCACTCAAGTTGGTGTGGTGTTCTTTATCTTTCAAGAAAGAACATATGCATTAGAACTTTCACAAAAGCATAACAGTGGGTTTCAGTAATAAACTAATAATTTACTGACCTTCACAGAATTTGGTACCAAACCCTTGTACAAGGCTCCAAAACCCTCATTTCGAACAGTTTTCCTGAATGCATCAATCATGCCGTTATATTCAAGTGCTACCTTCCTTCCATCACCTGTAACGACTGAGGAGGCATTGCTCCAGCCTGTCATCTGCATCCTTCGCCGTATGACATCGAGGGGGTAGGCAACTGTCTGCCCTACAGTTCCTGCAGCAGCTCCACAGGCAAGCCTTGTCGGTACGCTCAACTCATTATTGTCAGAAACTAGTCCTAATGGTTTAGCCTGCACCAACCACTCCTTCAGGGATTCGTAGACAGCAAAGTTCAGGCCAACATAAGGGACCTGAAAGTACCAACCCGGGTGAGCCATGAACTCCACACAGCAATAAAAAAATCATCACTTTGAAATGAATTCCAAGTCAAAAGAATCGCAGAAAGTGAGTAAAATCATCATCTCCATTACAGCTTTCCCAACTGAAACATTCCCTCGAGCACAATTTTGGTAAAAAGTAAACTAAGAGTTCCAAAGAAAATTCAGTCAAATAAGCTTTCAATTAACAGGAGCTGTCAAGCTAGAAATCTCAATTCAGCAATCACATCACTCCATCAAAAGATTTTTAATCCCTGTTTGATTTTATCATAAAGTTTTTAGGATTCTTGGACAAAAGTAAACTCCATAACAAGAATTTACTGAACTTTCAGGTAAATTACAAATGGATGTAAATCACTTTGCACAGTCCATTTTAAAGGGCCGAGAATAAATGGCTATCTTTGGCTCTTCCCGATGCCACTCGCATTATTCAAACAAGTGAAGCCTTCAAAACTGCAACTAGTGGAGAAAATGGCACAAATAGACAAAAGATGAGAAGCAAGTGTAGAGAAAAGTTTAGACACGAACCATGCCACGGTATAAAATGGACACAATTTGAAATCATGAATAGTGGAGTTCAGCTGACAAGATTTACAATCCCTTTTTTCTGGAGATGATTGAATTTGACGTTTGCAAGAATACTTTGTCGATTGGGAGAGATGCTAAGTGGTGGACTAAAGCGGCAGTGAGTAACTGACATGAAATAGTTCTTTCATAGAGGAAAGCCGATGTGGTTTTCATTATTGTGGTTCCGAAATAAAAGGTTAGGTTAGGTACTCTTTACAAAAAGGGAACAGTAAAATAAATAAAAAATTTCAGACTTACAACTCCTATGACAGAAGGAAGCCAGCCTTTATAAAGGGCCCGAAACCCTTCTTCTCGGAGAACAGTTGATAGCGCATGGAACATCCCTCGGTACTGATAAGGGGATTTATCAGTCTGTAACAAAGCAAATTGAAAGGAACATTAATCCAATGAAAGGTACAAGAGAAGGTTGCACGTATTGAAATGTCTAAACTTGAAACAAATCACGACAAGTGTAAAATCACATACACAACCAGAGATAAATGGTAAACATACCTGGACAGTTAGCCTGCCTCGCACCATGTCCATTGGGTAAGTAGCTGACATTGCAATAATTCCAGCACATGCTCCAGCTCCAAGACGCAACAGAGGAGAGAGAGTTGCATCCTCTGAATAAAAGATAACACGAAAGAAACTCAGTTTTCTCAATCCTTTTTGTTATGACAAACTCTGGCTGAATCTTAACCACATTCATCATATGACAGTGAAAAAATCTGAATCATTCCTAAAAGAGAGATTGGCCTAAAAGGCTAAAACTGACAAACCCTGATTGAAATTGAGGTCTAGCCTGAGAAGGAGGTATTTGGGTAGCAACACACTCATCAAGAGAGTTTAAAGAATGACCAAATACCAAAGGTTAAGTCAAATCCGTACAAGGATGGAAAAAATGTGGTTAGAAAGTTCAAAGTCAAGGTCCTTAGAAAGTTCATGGAAAAAATGGAAATTCAAGCTTGATTTACAGCTGTATATAAGGAAAATGTGGTGCTTAAATCTATGTAGATGTATAATAACTCTAGTGAAATGCACTGGACGAGTTCTGGTTTAAGATAAGTTCTTCCCACCCTTAATAACAGCTGCCCCTTTTTTCTATGATATGTTCAATCTTTTGATTAAGAAATCCTTCTCCTTCCAAGATAATTTACCCAATCAAATCTCCATATCAACCCCCCAGTTGAGTTCAGAAAGACTACACTCTCCACAATCTGAGCACAAATTTTCACATTGCACTTTCTTCTTTTACGAGAAAGCATGGTTTGAAGGATTGCTGGTAATGTCTCTCACAAGTGTTACTAGCCAAGCTAGCACTTTGCAACTTTTTGACAAGAATATTACTTGTTGGGATGCATCTCAAAACAGTTGCATTGAATGATGTGTACATCTATATATATGTATGGAGACTCAGCACCCTATGAGCTGCTCAACATCAAGGAGAATATGTGTGATCTGTTCCTACTTTAGGAGGTGCACATGCATCTACTAATTTTATTTTGTTTTAAAAAGATAAAATATCACTGCAAACCCAAACGATTACAACGAGAACCCCCAATAGGCCAAGGCAGAGACTAATTAAATTTGTCACCGAATGATCTTTTGATTTGTTTGTGATCAAGAAAAGATCAAGCAGGCATGATACCCAATTTGACAGGCATAACCCAAATATTGCATACTCAATTCTGGGCAAAATTGGCCTGGCTGGCTCATGAAATACAATTCAAGTGTTGCACGGGACACTTGCCAACAAGAGGGAGCATGACATAGTATCTACGGTAGCTGGATAGCCCCTAGTATTTGTTACAAAAATACCTCCGTAGCTCTCATATTTTCCATCAAGAAAGATCATTCTCCCACCCAAGATGTCTATCAAAATCCAAATTCAAGATAAGTGTATCACGTATCGAACATACATTGCAGTAGGCAATAAAGGAGCAAACGGTCTCTTGAGTTCTTTACCTTCATTTCATCCTGACTCTCTAGATTCCTCTAATTAAACACACCACCTACAAAATTTTAAAGACAAACACATCATACAAGAGGAGAGAGAAGCTAGCAGGGATTGAAACTCTCCAACTACGTTGAATGTTGTACAATGCATCACCCGTCCACCTCTACACCGTCAAACACCTTTAGGTTCCTTAATAGCCGAATCGGCCAACAGCTAGCATATGGAATGAATCCCGCCACGAGTTTGAGAATCCCCCTTTGGCCATGCTGCCGTCATGGCTCTAAAGGCTCCATTTTCTTCAAAGCGGCTCACCCCAATCTTAGATCGCCTCAAGGCCATACATTAGTAAAGAAAACCACACTAAACTCTCCATCTTGGAGAGCCTCATTTCTCCAAGACTCTTGTGGCAGACCTTGGCGCCTCGCCCCTGACACAACTAGCCCTTAGAATGGGACAATGTGACACATATTCACCACTTGAGTACCTCAGTATAAGTCGACCTAATTCTAAAGTAACTTCTTACTTCCTCTCACAAGTGGCCAACCTCTTCCTAAAACCGACAAGTCCTTAGACCTAGGTTTTTGCCTCCAAGGGTAGTCCAATTGAGGTAAATGGTTGGGAAGGCCACCACCCCACACCATCTCGATAGGACAATACCGCAAGTCTCCAATGGAAGATCCTGACTAACTAATGGCATACAATGAGCTTACAAAGGACTTCCGTATCCCATATTCCAATTCCATCATCGCCCTTCATCATTGGCAAAAATATTTGTATAAGATCTCTGTTAGATGCATAACATCATCCATCTTCCAATCATACTAGACTCTTTATAAGAAGATTTGCACCACATCAGATCATTTTCATTGCCAGACCACTGCACATTTTCTTCTAGTGCAAAACTCAAACTCTATCATCCAGTAAATATGCACACAAACGTATATAGAAAGGAAAAAATGGCATCAGAGATTAGTGTGCATGACACATGTGCACAATCTGATGCATGTCCATATTTGTGACACTGAAAAAGTAGTACACGTAAAAATGAGATCACGATAAAGACGGATCATACCATTGCCAGGTTGTTGTCGATAAAGCCACAATATGCCCCTGGTAAAATTTATCAAGGATAGTGAGCAAAACGAAGGAAATATCTTAAAGGCAAAAAGGAAAAAATGAGATGCATGTAAGAAAACAAAGTAACTTAGTATCTGCATCACAGATCAAATGCTACAAAGGTAAATAATTTACTTGTGCTCATTGAAGACTATATTACATATTATAGTAAACATCCAAAATGGATCGACAATATATATGATTAAAAGGAATAAAACCTGGAAGCTTCTTCGTAGCTGAAGAACTTGACAGCAGAGTTTGGGACAATACGTGCGCAATTAGTACCATTGCCTTTAAATAGTCCACGGAAACCCTCAGTTCTCCATATATACTTTAAGCCTTGAATTGTTCCATTATACTTGATATTGTGGGGATTTTGAACCTGCAGGTGCAACATCCAAGGATGGGCATCATATTCCGCAGAGAAACATTTTAAAGCAAATAACATAATAATTAAAGGTACAATAGTAGGCTATAAAGGATATATTCCAACTTCTTTTGAAATTGAGAAGTGTCAGCACAAGTAAAAACGGTATGGGAAAATGTGATGAGGATAATCTCAACGACAAGGCATTGTCAAGTCCAATGTAAAAGTTAAATGAGAAGATTTGTTCTCGCACCTATAAATGACATCAATTTCAAGTAAAGGAGATTCTGTTGACTGAAATTTTTGTACTCTAGTTGCTTAATAGTTTGCCCCTACCAAACTTAGTGCTTGGATTGATTTCCCCGAATTTGACCAAGAGCAGGAGCAAACTAACAAATAATAAGAAGTGTTCGATAGACCAAGTAAATGTGCAAGATGACAGAACAAAACTTCTAAAGCTGCCCACAGATACATATGAAAGACATCTTTGGGGGCATTTACTGTTATAAAGCATGTATAATCTTCCTAGGAAGATGCCATTGGAGATGCTTGTTAAAGAGGTCATTTTTTTCATGAAAACTTAACTCTCAGAATTTCAGCAGTCACACCTAACATGTCATTCTAGTTTACCAAGAGGTAGCACATTTTGACTTTGCATCCAACAAAAGATAGGTAAGTCAGGAAACATAAAATCCAAACATAAATATAAAAGCTGCTCCCTATAAGTATGATACCACTGGAAGTAAAAACTAAAATATGTGTGGTCTAACCCAATTGTGCGATGAGCTTCTATCTCATTAACCTCAAAGGGGGATTCTAGTCATCTATCCTTGATTCACCAGTTTGTCTAATTGTTTCAGTTTACATTAACCCACAACGAAGGTCTTATCAAAATGGACAAGATTGTAATGCTTTGCATCAGATTGGTAGGTAGCTCCCTTTTGTACAGGGTTTATGTTCTATAAATAAATCCCTGGTTTGCATGCATTTAGGTTAAGTCTGCATTGGTAATATGTTAATAGGGGTAAGGCTCATCCCGTCGCGTCCATGTACCTATTGATATATGGCCTCTTAATATACTGGTCGGACCACCCCCCCCCCCCCCCCAAAAAAAAAAAAAAAATTCTCTGAAAGAGTGCAACCAAAAATATTTGTGGATTGATACAATGAAGAGACCAAAAAAAGAATGGTAAATCCTACCTGAAGCAAAATCTTCAACCGTTCTAATGGAGCAACAGCAGTACGTGACCTGCAACAGATGAAAATAGATTAGCATAGACCAAACAAGATAGCAATATATTTTAATTGAAAGCAACAATTAAAATTAATAACTACAGCTCAAACAGGCAGCACTTCAAATTTAAAAAATTACAGAGAAAACAGATTGCATATCAACAATGCATTAGATCAAACCTAAAAAATAAGCACTTTAACAAGAAAGGGCAGTATTAAAGGGATGAAACACAAGTTTTGTATTTTTATGACATTTCAAGATGTAAACCTGATTGTACATTTGTGCCTTTAGCTTATAGATCCCCTCAATATGATACACAGTTTTCACTTCCTTAATTGGAATTACTTATTTCATAAACAAACATCATGATTACAATGAGTCTTTCCATGACTATAAACCTTCTTAACCAACTTGTCTGATGGGTATGGACTTCCTCAAGAGCCTTTTATCGAAAAATGCAATGAAAATTTCAAAGAGCCTCTTCAATAGGTGACACTTGAGAAGTCCGTACCTTCTTCCAAAACACTGGTACATACAAGTCTAGAAATTTTCAGTAGTCTTGCTCTTGCACAATAACGCGAATTGAAAAAATATACTGCCACACTTTTTCTTCTCTTCTGGCACTCAAAAACAAAACCCTCAACAATCATGATACAAATCCAGCAACTTCTTCACACTTTATCAAACTGACGAATTTTTTTTTTTTTTTCTATTTGATCAGAAAAACAAAGTAATTGCATCGATTAGGTGTAAAAGCGGCGAATTTTATATTAACAAATATTATGCTTTATCTATAAAATGAAAAAGAAAAATATCAACTCAATATCTTCAACAACTCAATCAGCAACTCGTGTATCTAGATTCAATAGTTCAACCTCTTATTCAAGAAGAAAAGTAAACAGTGATTTCCAAAAACCTTAAGTAGGGTTTAAGCCAATAAATAAATAAATAACGATATTAACTAGAAATTAAAGACGAACAAGTAACTGATGACATATTGATTAAAAGTACACACGCATCATGAAGATCAAAAGCAAAAGCAAGCCCTAGTTTCGTCCAAACAAACAGATGACAATACCGAAGACAAGATAAACAAACAATCGATTGAATCAAAATCAAGAAACAGAAGCAGTGTTAGTGAAACTGACACTCCACCAGCGACGCCACCGGCAACGAGAGACTTGCAGATGCTGAGGATGGCGTGTCCGGGAGCCTTGACTCCTTCTCTGGCAAGCTTCGCCTCTTCCGCCAGATTGACAATCGTCGAGACCGCTGAATCACCACCCGTTCTCTTCACGTCCTCTGAAGCCATTCAAATGATTTTGAATTCAAATTAGAGAAACTGATTAAAAACAGAGTGAGGTTTTGAGTGATCGATCGATCGATTATCGCAGAGACGAAACCTGCATTTCTCTGCAAGTTAACCTTTAGTTAGAGGAGAAGCTTTTTAGAGAGAGAGAGAGGGGAGTGATAAAATGCGCTGGGGGTGATGACGGCTTGGTGGTTTCTAGTGATGAGTTTGAGAAACGGAAACCTAATCTGATGGTTTGACGACGTTTTGGTAGTTGTGGTGGTGGAGGTGCTACTACTAATTTGGTGGGTGTCATTTGTAATACAAATGAGAAATCCACTTATTGTGGCGGTGCCCTTACTAATTAAGTGGGTGGAGTTTGCAATCCAAATAAGTGAATGTGATTTATAGAAATACGTAGAAATTTCACCGAATATTTTTTACTATAAAGTTCTTTTGAAATCCGAAATATGTCAAAAAAAATTTTGAGAAAAGAAATAATATTTTATCACTGTATGTTTTAACATGCTATGATGTTATTTTAGTATAAAAATTTGTTATGTGATTGATTCTTATATAATATTTAGTTTGTATGACACTACGAATAGTGTGAGATTTTTTATATAGTATTTAAGAAATTAAAATACATAATTTATATTGTTAAATTTGAAATCACTAGCAAAATTTTTACATTTTTCTACACAAAACGAAATGTTTCACAAAATATTTCTTAAAATCAGGGGTCTAAAATTAACTCGAAAAATAAAATCACAATCCTTGATTACTAATCATTATCTATTTATTTTGTAAACTATCAATAACGATCAATTAGTTGGAGGACCAAACCATGCACAAACACTTGTTCACCAAACAAAACATATGATGTTGTGGTTTGGTAATACTGATGCTTGGAGAAACATCACAACACCAAACTATTTTGGAGTTTGGAGGCATGTTATTGCATAAATAGTAACATTTTCGAGGGGACAAGATGAGCCGAAATGGTTAAAATTATGAAAACATGGTTAAAATTATGAAAACAAGCATAGTAAAGTGAATCGCAATACAATATTTGATAAATAAATAGAGAAAAAAATTATTTGACAGTAATAGAATTTTCAAACGTCATGGATAGAAATGATAAATATTTTAGTCTGTTTCAGCTTGAATTGTTTCTTATAAAATTCATTAATGTTATTTCTGTTTGTTTTTCTTTACAAATTGTATTGATTTCAAAAAAAAAAAAAAAAAAACAATAAGCTTTATAGAGATGGCCGCTTAGAGACTTGAAATTTAGCTATTTTTTATTAATTTTTTCTATGCTTAAAACATTAGAAAACAAGAAGAATACACCAGCTCTAAAGACAAGAATAATAGTCGACCTAACTTATCTTTATGGTTATTTAAATAGATTTTTGTTTCCAAATTTTGTGTGTTTTATACGCCTTTATCAATCTACCATTCCATTATAAGGCCCTGTCAATGATTCGACAATTGAAAAATAATATATCTATATGCTCTAAAAATGAAAGCATTAGGAAATCAATCACTTTCTCACCTGCAATTCCTCAACTTGATCTTTGAAAACTATAGTAAACATGATGAGTTGTTCTAGGCGGTGAGGAAACCAGCGAGGAAACGGGCGAGGGAGGGGGATTTGACCCCCCCCATCTCCCTCGAGATTCACACTAGCACATATCTCGAGGGGGATGGAGGGTCACACCCCCCTCCCTCGCCCATTTCCTCACTGGTTTCCTCGCCATTTAGAATCACCGGAATAAGATACATAGATTTATACAAGAATATAATTAGATTAGTTATTTTTTGGTATATTTTGAATAAGAAAAATAGATAATCAATGGATTAAAAGGGTTTTGGGGTCATGGTCACAAGCATCATGGAAAAAGACACTCACATTATAGGATAAGGTTATTCATTTCTGGCTTCCGCATAAATTATTTGAGGACAAAATTTGGTTTCATATTTGTTATATATATTTTTGTCGCTACTTTTGTTCTATATATACATATTCATAATCAAAGGAATCCGTAAACCTACCAAGCTAATTTCAACCATTTTGAAAACTTTAAATAATGAATTTTATTGCAGAATAAGAGCAATTCGAGTCAAAACATACAAAAAATTTGTATACCTTATACATAGCTAATTTTTAGATAACTTTACAAGCATATCAAACCTAGGGCCAATGTGACTGGGGATCGGAAAATTCCCTCCCCACACTTGTAGTATTCTTGTGCTTCAGTAATTTAGACTTTGAAGTGTATTCACATGTACACCCTGAAGTGTATTCACATGTACACCCTGAAAAGTTCAACCAGTTGTTATCGACATTTAGTCAGTGGTTATCATAAGTTGTACCATCAGGTCTTGATTCCAAGAATTTGCCTCAGGAAAATGAACAAATTATTCATCTGATGTTACCCTTTACAATATCTATGAAAACTTGTAGCAAAGCGTTGTTCATTTTAAGGATAAGTTATAAAAATGGTTGTGATATATAATGTAACACAAAGTCTAAAATTTTGCCAATTAATTTGTTTTTATGCAATTTAAGTATCCTTATGTGCTCCATTGATTGTTCTTCATTTTCTTCACCTAACTATATGCATGAATACATTTCCCTCGAAGGGGGAGTGGAGGAAGAAAATCTCATATATAATTTATAACATAAAAATCGTTAAATATGAGGTTTTGAGTGATCCATCCATCGATTGATTACCGCAGAGACGAAGTCCGCATTTCTCTGCAAGTGAAGCTTTTTAGAAAGAGAGAGAGGAGTGCTAAAATGCGCTGGGGGTGATGACGGCTTGGTGGTTTGTAGTGATGAGTTTGAGAAATTGAAACCTAATCTAATGGTTTGACGTTGCGACTTTTCTAGAGAGTCAGGCTAGGCGAGGCAGGCCTCGCCCATTACCATCTTAAGGATGATGGACAGTATTGGGCCAGGCCTGGCTCTCTAGAAAAGTTCTTGACGTCATTTTGGTAGTTGTGGTTAGGGCTGGACAGGTCCAGGTAATCGGCCCGAAAATTCAAAATCGAAGACTGGACCGATCATTCAAAAGTTGAAAATTTTTAGCCCGAGTCCGAACCGAATGAGGCCGGTTAACTGGACCTCGGTTAACCGAATGCTCGAGCCGGGTCGGTCTCGGTCATTTTACATCCCAATTTTCAGCCCAAACCCATTTGTTCATCCCATTTTACATCTTCCACTCCACTCTCTCATATCAAATCCACTCCACTCTCACACACACTCTACTTTGTGGTGGATCTGGAAGCGGAGGTGGAAAAGCAACTGTTGAAGGAGGTGGAGAAGGTGGGGGCGCTGGAGGATGAGGAGATGAAGGAGCAGAGAGGCCAACCACGCTTAGATCTCGGCGATGTAACCAAATCACAAATCTTACAAAGAATATCTCTTGTTGATTTGATCAACACATGCTACAAAATCCCTTCATGGATCTACTAATAAAAACTAGAAATATTGTCCATACCTTTGAGGTACTTCACAACAGGCTCAAGATCTACTAAAATTTACCATATTCTTCTTCACACTGCAGCCAAGGACCAGTGGGTAGTTATTGATGTTGTTGATCGTAAGCCCAAGTGTATGAAGGAAGTCCACATGTTCTCTCATGACATCAACTGTTATAGGAAGCTCCAGTCCTCCGAGCTCATCCAGAACACTACCAAGGCTCCTCAAGAACTTGTAAACCTTGGCCCCAGTTAATAGCATTACTTAATGGAAGATTATTCAACTGGTGAATATGGAAGGTGATAATGGATAGCTCCGAAACCCTAGCCGCTAGAGATCGATTTGGGAATGAATATAAAACCCTAGAGTTTATTTAGTTTTTATAATATTCGAGTCGGGCCGATTAACCGTAAGGTTTTGGGATGTTGAACCGAGGATCGAATCGCGAATTTCGGTCCGGGCCGGTTTCAGGACCGAATATTAAAATAACATTATAAAAACCGGTCCGAATCGATCCGATCGGTTCGATTTTCGGTTTCGTCCGGGTTATCGGTCTGAAATGCCCACCCCTAGTTGTGGTGGTGGTGGTGGTGGTGCTACTACTAATTTGGAGGATGTCATTTATAATACAAATGAGAAATCCACTTATTGTGGTGGTGCCTTTACTAATTAAGTGGGTGTGATTTGTAATTCAAATAAGCGAATGTGATTTCTCGACACATGTAGAAATTTCACCGAATATTTCTTATTTTGAAGTTACTGAAATCTCTTTCTAAATTCGAAATATGTCGAAATTTTCTTGAAAAAAATATATTTTTTTAATCTCTGTATGTTTTAACATGTTATAATGTTATTTTAATATAAAAAAATTTGTTATGTGATTGATTCTTATGTATTAGTTTGTATGACACTACGAGTCGTGTGGGATTTTTTATGTAGTATTTAAGGAATTAAAATGCATAATTTATATTGGTAAATTTGAAATCACGAGCGAAAATTTTACATTTTTTTCTACACAAAACGAAATGTTTCACGAAATATTTCTTAAAATCAGAGGTCCAAAATTAACTCGAAAAAAAAAATCACAATCCTTGATTACTAAAATTATCTATTTATTTTGTAAACTATCAACAAAGATAAATTAGTTGGGGGATCAAACTATACACAAACACTTGTTCACCAAACAAAACATTTTTGATGTTGGGGTTTGGTGATACTGATACTGATACTGATGCTTAGAGAAACATCACAATTCACACCAAGAAATTTAGCTATTTTTTATTAATTTTTTCTATGCTTAAAAAATTAGAAAACAAGAAAAATACATCAGCTCTAAAGACAAGAATAATAGTCTACCTAACTTACCTTTATGGTTATTTAAATAGATTTTTGTTTCAAAATTTTGTATGTTTTATAGGCCTTTATCAATCTACCCTTCCATTATAAGGCCTTATCAATGATTCGACAATTGAAAAATAATATATCTATATGCCCTAAAAATGCAAACATTAGGAAATCAATCACTTTATCACCTACGATTCCTCAACTTGATCTTTGAAAACTATAGTAAACATGATGAGAATAAGATACATGGATTTATATAAGAATATAATTAGATTAGTTATTTTTTGGTATATTTAGAATGGGCTTGTCTAATTGGTGAGGAAACGGGCGAGCCCTCCCTCCCCCTCAACATCGTTTCCTCGCCAATTAGAATTCCCCATTTAGAATACCAAAAATAAATAATCAATGGATTAAAAGGGTTTTTGGGTCATGGTCACAAGCATCCATTGAAAAAGACACTCACATTATAGGATAAGGTTATTCATTGCTGGCTTCCGTATAGGATACATGTACACCCTAAAAAGTTCAACCAGTTGTTATCGACATGCAGTCAGTGGTTATCATAAGTTGTACCATCAATTCTTGATTCCAAGAATTTGCCTCAACAAATTATTCATCTGATGTTACCCTTTACAATATCTATGAAAACTTGTAGCAAAGAAGAGTCATTTTAAGGATAAGTTGGTTGATAAGGATGGTTGTGATATATAGGCTTCGCTTGTTACATGGTAAAAGAATGTATAATGCAAATTTTACAACGATTACATAAAGTAGGGTGTTTGATTGACTTTACGAAAAACAATTATTAGAATTATAATTCAGGATCTCCACATCTCTTACCTATAAAATTTTGCAAAACTTTACGGGACAAAATTTCTCGCATTACTTTGCAAAACTCTCATCATCTCTTCTAACTCAAATTCTACTCCCAAGTCCTTAGTAAACACCCCAAGCACAACCATATTTGCAACTACTGTCATCACCACCTCTACGACCACTATACCATAACCATCACAACCACTATGATAGCCGCCACCACCACTGCCATTGCCACCGCCACTATTACCATTACCATAGCATAATCACCACAACCAACACCACCATTGCTACTACCACCATAACAACGCCATCACCTCCACCGCCACCTCCACGATTGCCACAACCGCCACCAACTTCACTAATACCACCATAACCATCATTGTCGCTGCCACCACCCCCACAACTATAGCGTAATCACCACCACCTTTACCACTATCACCGTTGCAACTACCATCACCACCACAACCATGACTGCCGCCACTCCCACTCTACCATTATATTCACCGAACCACCATAACCACCAACATTTTAACAATCACGTCATTGCCACTACCACCATCGTCATCGCCCACATTCACAATCACCATCACCACAATCACCGCCACCAAGACCATACCACAATTACAACTACTACCATCATCACCTCCACCCACAATCATTTGTCCTCTGATTTGCATCAATTTTTTTTAATTACTACCAAACACATGTAAAGTAATGCATTGCAAATCAATACAATGCAAACTAATGCATCTGCATCAATTTGCAAAATGCATTATTTTACAGTATACCAAGCAGAGCCATAATGTAACACAAAGTCTAAAGTTTTGCCAATTAATTTGTTTTTATGCAATTCAAACATAGTATCCTTATGTGCTCCATTGATTGTTCTTTTTCTTCACCTAACTATATGCATGAATACATTTCCCTCGAGTGGGAAGAAAATCTCATATATACTTTATAACATAAAAATCGTTAAATACGAGACCTGAAATTTTTTTGGTCTAGTGAGATGGCTTCCGGGGAGGAAATAAAGTTGGCCCAATTTTAGATGTATGGGCTTTCCTCGGTCTGATAAAGTCCATGAATAGCAATTTATTTGTTTAATGTTTTTTCCTCTTGAAGAAGAGATCGAACAGAATGTCAATCTTTGGAAAAATATGAAAAGTGATTAAAACAAAATTAATCAGTAGTTTGAAATAAATTGTTAAAAATGAAATTTAATTCATTAAGTGCACCATCATGAAGCCTTTCAAAAAAAAATATTTAATTGTGTACATTGTATTGTATTGTTTTTAAATATTTGACTGTTTTTCATAGTTTATAAAATTAGAAAATATTGAAAATTAGAAAATACTAAAATACCGAAGGGCGTTCTTGTAATTTGCCTAATTGCATAGTGGTTAGTTTGGGCTCACAATGTCTTCAAGCCCAAAGACCTAATATATAGCCCAATGACATAATCCAATAGTATAGCCCAATGGCATAGTGGCAAATAAGATTTTATTTAGGGGCATCAGAGTCAAATCATACTTTGTGTAGAAATAATTTGAGATAAGCATTCAAATAATTTTCCATTTTAAGGTAAGCATTCAAAATTTCAAATCAAGTGAGTATGTTAAAGTTAGTTTTTGTAGGGCATTGGCTGTTTAGGGATAAAACTCATTTTATAGCTCATTCAGGACTCACCAAATTATTCTTTACAATTAAGGACACTACTAAAATGAAAAAAATTATTATTTTTAATTTGTTTGAGCTGAAATGAATATGAAGAATTTGAATTTTATGGGATATACACTGAAAACAACTCGTCAAAGTTTCAATCCCTTTCGACAAGGTTTCTCAAGATACGTGTTTATCCCCCCTCCTCCCTCCAGAAAAAATAATTTTGTATTGTTGCATTTCTCTCTACTATGACAGCCCCAGTAAGGCTTGCAAGGTACCCAAGCTCAATTGGGCAAACCCGATATGGGTAAGGGCCGAAATTCTAGCTGGCCTGGGAAAAACCAGCGAGGTTGCTGTCTGGGGGGGCGAATTTACACTTTTGCCCCCCTCTTTAACAACCTTTTCCAAAAAGGTGTTTAAAAAGAGGGGGGGCAAAAGTGTAAAATCTCCCCCTAGGCGGCAACCTCGCTGGTTTCCCAGGCCAGGAAGAATTACTCGGGTAATGTTAGGACCTATTTTCATTGATAATGGACAATACTAGGGTTTATACATGAAATACCCAACTTAGTTTGGAGCAATACTTGGGTGAGGACCTTGGATACCTGAGTTCATGAGCTTAAATAGACTTAAATATGTAAGATTATATTCAATAAAATATGAGCTTTGCTAGGGGTCGAGGGAGGGAGCGAGGGGTGGTGAGATGAGCGCATCAAACTTGAGATGCGCGATGTCACTCATCTCGAGGCGGATGGGTGGCTTCCACCCATCCCTCGCCCCTTTCCCTCGACCCCTAGAATTTTTGATAAAATACAATAAAGTGCAATAGACAAGATTATATTTAGTGATTATTTTTTTCCAAAAAATTATTTTACCCAAATACACGTGGGGTATTAAAAATATTCAAGGCTAATAAAATAAATTTGAAAATGTATGATTAATTGATTATTTTCCTTCAAGATTTTTTTTTTTTTTTTTGGTTCAAACACGAAGATGTTTATTAAAGAAAGAAAGGGAGACAAATTACAAAGAAAATCATTCCTATATCAGTTAATGCCACGACACCATGAAAGTGTCAAAAACCAAATCCTTAAACAGATTACAAGCCGAACCCATCCTCCACAACAATTCCCTAATCTCGATAAAGATAGAGTGCTCTGATCTATTGAGTCCTTCAAATACCCTCATATTTCTCTCTTTCCACACACACCACATGAGTACATGAGGAACCCTACGCCATAACCACTCCGCCCATCGGGAAGGATTATTTTGGGACCACCAACTTAGACAATCTAAAATAGAGCCTTGAAACATCAAACTCAAACCAAATTCTGACAAGAAACTACTCCAAATGGATTTGGAGAATCTGCAGTGAAGCATCAAATGATCCAGCGTCTCATCCATCTCATTACAAAGCACACAAAGACTCCCTGTGTGGATTCCTCTGTTCCTTAACCTATTTTTAGTCAAGATTCTCTCATGCAACACTTACCAACTAAAGAAATTTACCCGAGGAAAAAGATTTTTACCCATACCAGATTCTTGTGAGAGGCAATGAAGGGGTTGGAGTGAGTCTCATAATGAGAGGCATCCAACATATCAGAAAATTCTTTCACCGAGAAACCCACACATTTACCCTTCCACACCAAACAATCAGATCCCTCTGAGGGCATCTGTCTATCCAACAGATGCATTAAATTGACGGCCTCCTCTAACTCCCCAATATTAAGGGGTCTTCGAAAGGAAAGATCCCAAGAGTTGCCATTAAACCAAAAATTGCTCACACTCTCATATTGTTTGTTGTTAATGATAAACAACATTGGAAACAGATCCTTCAATAATTGGTTGCTACACCAAATATCATGTCAGAAAGAGATGAGATCACCATTCCCACAACGAAGAGAGGTGTGAGGGTAGAAACCACTAGCGCACCGGGAGATGGACTTCCACAAAGAGCATCCACAGGGGGTGTACTTAGTTCTCTTTTCCCAAACCCATCTATTGCACCCATATTTATCCATAATGAGAGATCTCCATAAATTGTCATTTTCTTCTGCAAATCGCCAAAGCCACTTGGAAAGTAATGTAGTATTGAATGTGAGCACATGTCGAATGCCTAAACCACCTCGAGATTTGGGACAACAAATTTTCTCCCAGCCCACTAAATGCATTTTTCTAGAGTTTTGAGTGAAACCCCAAAGAAAATCGCGCATTATCTGTTCCATTTTGCCGCTATTGACGAGGGAACTTTGATAAGAGACGAAATGAACACAGGGATAGAAGCTAATGTGGATTTGACAAGGGCTAATCTACTTGCTTTAGAGAGAAATTTGCGTTTCTAAGACGCGAGTTTCGATTCCATCATTTCGATCATCTCATCCCACACAACTTTACTTTTGAAACTAGCACCCAAAGGCATGTCCAAGTACTTAACTGGGAGCTGACCCGCTGAGCAGCCAAATAAACCCGCCAACTGATGCAGATGAGGGACTTCTCCAATAGGCAACACCATTGATTTGTGCAAGTTTATTTTCAGACCTGAAATAACTTCGAACCAAAGCATAATTCTTTTAAGAGCAAGAACCTGAGTAGCAGAGGCATCACAAAAGAGGATAGTATCATTCGCATGCTGAAGAATAGAAACAGGAGGACTACTCTTTGCGACAGAAAATCCTCTCACTAGGCCAACATCAACCGCTTTAAGAATCATTTGGGTTAGTCCTTCTATTGCTATAGTAAAGAGAAGAGGAGACAGATGATCGCCTTGACGCAAACCTTTTGAGCTATTGAAAAACCCGTGCAGCTGACCATTAATCTTCAAAGAGAAATTAACTGTAGATCTGCAAGTGTGAAGTCAATGAATCCATTTGGAGTCAAAACCAATGCGAGCCATTACCAAATCCAAGTATCTCCAAGAGACATTGTCAAAGGCCTTAGAGAAATCTAATTTGATAACGAGCCCTGAAACACCTTGTTTTTTCCTAGAATCAATAAGTTCATTGGCAATCAAAGAGCTATCAACCACCTGTCTTCCACTGACTGCTGCACTTTGAAAGGGAGAAATGACTGAATGGAGAGCTATTTTCAATCTGTCAGCCAACACCTTGGTAATGATCTTATAGGCCCCATTCAAAATACTGATAGGCCTAAAGTCTTTGACTGTCCGTATTCCCGCACATTTAGGAATAAGCGAGTAAATAGTGGTGTTCAACCGCCAATTCAGAAAATTTCTCGCGGTAAAATCTTCAATAACTTTCAGAAAATCAAATTTGATTGCCTCCCACATTTTCAAATAGAACACCATTGAGAAGCCATCAAGCCCAGGAGAAACTTCGAATTTTAGTTCTTCCATTGCCGCTCTAATTTCCATCTGTGAAAAATTATACACCAAGGAGGTAGCCATAGGCTGCGGGATAGACTTAAGGTAATCCCTGATAAGAACGGTCGCCACTCCTCCTTTTTGCAGAACAACACCTTGAAATGAGAGGTCAAGAGTTCTTTGATGCTGACTTCATCCATTACCAACTCCTGACCCATGCTAAGAGCTTCAATAGAGTTAAACAATCTGCGTCTGTTAGCCAAGTTATGAAAGAATTTGGACCCCTGATCCATATGACAAATCTAGTTGACCTCTGATCTGATCCGCCAAAACTCCTCATCTCTTTTGATTAATGTTGCCCATTCCTGATGCAGCTGTATTCTACAAGACCTCTCCCCAGCAATCAGGTCTCAGATCTCTTCCTTAGCATCAATATTAGCAATTAAAGCATAAATATTTTGAATACATAAATTTGTCTTACCCCAAACTTTAGTCCTCCAACTTTTAAGGTTGCATCTGACAGCCTTAAGCTTCCACCATAGACAGTAGCCAGGGTGGCCAGAAACTACTGAGTTGTTCCACCAAGCTTTCATCTCCTCTGCCAGGGTAGGGTGATCAAACCAAACATTATCAAAGGAAAAAAGACGAGTATAGCCACCAGTAGACGAGTTCGCAAGCAAAATCGCGTGATGGCCAGAACCTGCTGCACCTTTGAGCCATTCAACTTTATCATCAAATTTGTCAATCCAATCCACTGAAGCCAGGAGTCGATCAAGTCGACAAAGGATAGGACGATCTCTTCGATTTGACCATGTGAATTTTCCCCATTTTAGACTGAAATTAGCGAGTTCCACCTCATTAATGAACTGATTGAATTTCAGCATGCTCATGGACCTCCTTTTGCATCTTTTTTTTCATTAATATGACGGATGACATTGAAGTCTCCTGATAACACCCATGGCGATTGCACCCAACCAACAATATTATATAGTTCTTTCCAGAAGTGTTCTCTTAGCAAAGGATCACACGAACCGTAAATGTTAATCCCTAACCAAAGGGAGTTGTCCGAGATCATTTGAAATTGAATAGAAAGCAAAAAAACTTCTTTCAACACTTCCCTCATCTGCAAAAGATTAACATCCCAAATAGCTAAAAGGCCTCCTGAGCTGCTAGTGGATTCCACCATAGCTCAATCAAAGGAGCTATCACCCCACAATTTTTTGATAAATTCTCTAGAGCATCTATCCAATTTTGATTCCTGAATGAAAACAAGATCTGGGCGAATCTATGAAATTAATCTACGGCAACCCCTTTGCCTCTCAGTATTCCTGAGCCCCCTATAGTTCCTCCAAGATTTGTTACCAAAAACAAATAAAAATGCATAACAAAGTAATAAACTAATTTTTTTTAAGGATCAACTTAGTTCCTATTAGAATAAATTCGTTGGCACCACCACCTTTTGTAAAAAAAATGTTGACAAAAATTGATGGTTGTCGATACATATGAGTGTATTTTAGTAATATTTAATTTAATATCGTCCTGTCAAATTTATAAAGTTTAGTTTGAGCATATAATAATGGGTAAGCCTAACCAACTTGAGTTGCTCAAATATACTGAAGATGAATTTGGATACAAAATATTTACACGGTCTTGGTCTTAGGCAAGATTTTTCATACTTGAGTGCACACATGATAGGGTATGGACATATGTATGACTAACTTGAGTAGGGCTTGGACTAGTGTGGTACTCGCCCAACTTGCAGCCCTAGTTCTCGACATGACAAAACTAGCATACAATAGTCCTCATTTGATATCTCAAATGGTTCAATATCACATTTCATTTTTACCTATCTTTGTTAGCAAGGCCCGAACAACTAGTCAACAATCAATCAGAAACATCAAACTTGCCACTATATACATGAATTCACTGAAATTATTATAGCGCCCTCAAAATTTTCTAATCATCTCAAAAAATATATATATTATTGTTCACACAATCTGACAAAACATTGAGTGTGTGAGGTGTGCTATAAAACTCACAAAGAGTGCATTGGGCTAATATCGACTAGAGGGGGTGCATAGGCATTTTTCAAAAAGTTGAATTTGTTTTGAAAAAAAACTCCGAAATTATTCAAATTCAAAGTTCTTCGCATAAACTTATTGAAGGCTTATGATGTAGCTTAATAACTCAATACCACAAGATTTACAAGTTTAATTGATTCACTTGAAAGTGAACACTCAGTTAAAAACCTTTAGCAAATTTCCCTAAAGAAATCCTAGACATGCAAGTTGAATATACTAACAATTCAAGCTATATAAAGTAAAAATAACTTAAATAAACATACAAGGTAAAGTAAAAATAGTCACGGGGAGAAGAAATCAATCAGACAAATAACAACATTATGTTGTTATTCTTCAAATGTAAGGGGAAGAAAAGTCACAATTTTTTTTCTCCCTTGCAGGACCATGTGCTTCTCTAAATCTCAAGTCTTGATACTGTGGTAAGAAGATTTAATGTTTGTTTTCATTTATTTTGCAAGGGTTGCTGAAGAGTTTTTTTTTGCCAAACACGAAGATTTTTATTGAAGATAAAAAGGGAAACAAGATACAAGGGAACCATTCATAGATCAAGGAATGCCAAGACACCATGAAGGTGTCAAAATACAAGAGTTCTATCTCATGAAAAATAAATATAAACTGCAACTTCAGGGTAAAAATTTGTTGGAAGAAAGCAATGGTTCCCTAAGGTCTATACCATCGAACGTCGATGACCATTGGGACTACCTGAAGGCAAGGAGAATGAAGAGTACATAGACTTACTGTGGTTGTCATCCACGGATATGAGAAGTAGAAACAAAACGACTACCCAGGAGATTAATGAAAATTTGATGACTATTAGATTGGATGTATTGAAAATGTTAACAGGGAAGTCATGATATTGTCATTTGGCAATTTCAACTTGAGAATTACAACTAAATTGTTTATAATGAAAGCAAAAGTTTGGGGATATGAAGCAGTGGTTTTGATACCTTCTTCAAATTGATGTAAGCTTCAGTCTGTTGCCATCTTGGCTTTGATCACACTATTTGAAAAAAAAATCCCACTAGACTGATTCCTAGGAGAAGTCGAAATCAAGTAAAAATGATGAATTTGAGGTATTTAATGGTGATGTTATAATTTTAGGAGTGGTGGTATTAGAAAGTGGAAATGGTAGTGTCAAATAGCAACTACCTAATTAACTTGAGTGGGTTAACCAGAGCACACCCTAAAACTTTGGCCTAGGGGTGGGTACGAGACGGGATGAACTCATCCCAATCTCATCCCGTTGTTTTATCTTTGGGACGGGACGGGACGAACATGGTTGGATTTTTGTGCAATTACTAAGTTATTATGATGTGCATATTTAAACGTATATTCTTATAATTATTATATTATCAACTTTCTCATTAGGTCTACTTATTTGTTCCACAATATGCTAAGTCTTATTTTTGTAAGTTTCAATTTACCTCATCAATTTAAGAATATTATAGTATTTTCTATCATTATGCATATTAAGGAGTTATCTATGAAAGTGTTAATATTTAAAACTATAATACAATTATTTGTGATGTCAAGGGGTTGGAACAGGCTTTGGTATGTCAAAACAAGATTTACTTGAAGTCACAAAATAAAGCAAACCTTCATTTCAGGGACACTAACCAAATGTATGAATTTTGAACAATTTGCAGAAATGTTGGCAGAGTCGTCAAGAAGAGAGAAGGCAGCCAATATCAAGCCTGATCCTAACATAATGTCTACATGAAGGTGAGGCAAAATTTATCCAATCAACAAGTGTGGTTGGGGTTTAGGATCCACATCATATTTGTAATTCCATGATTTGCAAGATTTTTATGGTGTTACAAATTTTTTTAAAAACAAAGCTAGTGTGTTACAAATTGTCATTTATAATGTAGTTTATATGTGTGTAATTTAGCAACGCATCTTAAAATTATTACAATGTTACGTTTGCAGAACTATGTACTTTTTAGCTTTGTCAAAGGACTTTGAAGCATTTAAAGTGTTCCTCTCACAGATAAATGCTAGTGATGATCGGTCATCATCAACAATCGAGGGCAAAATTCTTGATGTCATGCATATGAACTCTATTATGACACATGGAAATCAGCCAGATGGAAAACCTAGGCCTAAGTGTTTGGTGAGTTATATTTTCAAATTCTCACGGGATTGTTTATTCTCGGTTGATGGAGCTTTTGTTGCATGAGTTGAAGCTGGGAGATTGAGGTAAGTGGAATTAAGTTTGTGTTAGTTTGCTTTGATTGGTAGTTGTTTAGTCAATTTGATGAAATGACAACTTTAGCTATCATATTCCAATGCAATTCATCCGATGGCTGTCCTGACACACTATGCCATAATTGCAGTTTTGTAACACAATCAAAATTTTAATTGTATCAGTCTTCAACTATAGCAATAATTGTATTAGTTTATTTTGATAGTTACTGTTTTTATATGATACAATTCTAAGCCATGCTCTAAAATTGTGTTACCATGGTGGATGATTTATTTGAAGCAATTCACCATCTGATCGATCTAATGGTCACGACATAAACTCTCTCGTTGCAATCTCTCCGTCTCTCTCTTTCTCACTCACTGTTCATTGAAGTCTTACTCGAAGCAAGCTCATCATCGAAGCATTCTCATGAAGCATTTCTCACGATTCCTACGTTCCCTCATCGAAGTCTCACTCACTGTTCATCGAAGCAAATTGGTATCATTGAAGCAAATTTGGATTTCCCTCATCGAACCAAATTGGTATCATCGAATCAACTGCTTGTGCTTCCTCTCGATTGGGGCTCCCCTCACTATTCCTGCGGTTCTTACTCTCTCGATCCAATCTGGCTCTTGCTCTAGGATTTAGTTTGCTCTAAGGTAAACTCTCGTTTTGCTCGATCTTCTAACACGAATCCTTCACTGATTCCTCGTTTTGTTATTTTTGAGTTACTTCACTGAAATTTGGTAGATTATGAGATCTCTTGTTGCTTATTATGAGATATGTTGTTACTTTACTGAAATTATCGATTTGAGGTACTTGCACTTTGATGTAGTTTGAGTGCCCTATATTGTGGGCTTACTGAAATTTAGTAGATTATGAGATCTCTTGTTGCTTATGGTCGATTTATGTGTTTCTTACCAGATTTCAAGATAGAGTGCTTAGTTTTGTAGATTATTTGTTTAAATGTAGTAAAATACTAGATGTTTGTTCAATTTTACTGAAATAAAACAATATATGTTCGTATCTCAATATCTTTTTGTCCATAAATTGATAAATTTCTCTTGTATACCAGATGTTTGTTCAATTTCTCTTGGTGAGTTTGTATTTGAACTGATTAGTAGTGTATCTAAAAATGCATTGTAGACTGAAATTTGAACCAATAAGGACCAATGCTGTTCCTTGAGAATTTATAGACATCCTTGTAGATTGTAGAAACATGGGAGTTTGTCAATGATGAAAATATAACTTATGTAAGAATGCTAATGACGTAATGATATCTGTCTCTGACATTTGCTGGAGACATCTTCATGTAGTTGCATTCTCTTTATGATTGATACTTGTACAAGTAATATTTATCTCTACTTAGTGTTGATGTTCAGATTCTTACATCTTGTTTAGGTTGGAGCATGTTGATGAAATCTTGAGTTTAACTCAGTACATTTTATATTAGATTGTCTGCTTGTAAATGAATTATTATATGAAAAACACTGTCTAACAAGACTTTGCAACATGTTTAGGTACCACTGAAAAACACTTTCAAAATGCACAGTGGACATATATCTCTATGCAACATGTTTGGGTGCCATTGTGACTAGTGATTTTTCTTATGCTTTAACACTTCCCTATAGGGTCATAATGATGAAAAATATAGTCATTGCATTTTTTGTTTTTGTGTTGTTATTTTTTACCTAGGGTTACTGCTGCAATTGTGTCAGATACTATGCTACGTCTTTACCAAAATATAGTTTTCATGCCTTCATGTTTCCAGAGTTATATGGATTTCTAAGTGCGCGATAATTGTTCTTTTTGTACCAAGCATGGCATTTCTGTTAACTTACTCATTGGTTTAGGCGGTTTCTTCAAGTGAAAAAAAAACATATGGAATCATACTGTATACGAGAATATGGAGAACTCTTGCTTCAAAATGAAATGGAGTTTGAAGATTCTATTTAATTGTGTGAACGACCTGAAGAAGTGTAAAACTTCCCAGATTTATCGTTCAGCGCCAGTTGTCTTCTGAATCAGATAAAGGAGTGAGGTGTAGCAGTTCCAGAAGCATCAGAAGGGAAGGGAAGGGAATTCATCTTTCACTCCTCTCCTAAGATCCCAGCTTGGAGAGTTATGAGTGGAACCCTGATAAAGTTGTGATACCATTGTTGTCTTAGTATGAGAAAGTCTGTAGATGGGTGTGAAGAGCTCACTGAATGGTTTTGGTGAACACCAACTATGCCCCTAGGACATGACTCTGTTTCCATTTCCCACCTTGAACGATGTGTGGTCCTAAAATTGTTGCCTTTGTATAATACCTTCCCACAAATAGCAACCATGATTAGCAGGAATCTCTCTTTTATACCAACCTCTAACTTCTTGCTTTTAAGCCATATTTTTGTTGAATGATAGCTCTTCAGATAGCCTGTTGCTCAACCCCAAATATCCAGATCCACTTGGACAACAAAGCTTGGTTGATTGAGCCTTATTCTCCCAAACCCACCCTGCTGTTTGTGTCTGCAGATGTCTTTCCATTTAACCTAGTGATAATTTTTTGTATTGTGGTTGTCTCACCATAGGAAATCTCTACAAATCTTCTCAGTGTCTTGTTGAATAGAGATTGGCATGACAATGCAAGACATAAGCAAGACAGGGATGCTGGCTAATATGCTTTTGATCAGGGTAACTCTTACTGCTCTGGAGATATATTTAGCTTTCCAAACTGTCTGCCTGCTTTTGATTCTGTCCCCTGTAAGTTCCCACACAGCCCTGCTCTTAAATTTCACACCTAGAAGAAGTCCAGATAAGTAGTAGGAAGGGTTCCTAGCTAACAATGGAGGATGATCAGCGACTCCAAACAATTTGGGTATTCTCATTTTTTATGGTCTAGGTTGCACAATCAATCAAGGTCAGTCCACTCTTCTTCTTTATGGTCTACCGACTCAGTATCTCTCATTTTATTTTAGATTAACCATTTTGACCATTTCTCAGCCAAAGAATTGTTGATTTGGCACACTTGGTGGCAAGCAAATGGCCTGGTGTGGCTGTAGAAGGTAGCGGAGATCAGTTAGATGATTTCTGCAAGACAAATCCAGCAGAGGAGGAGTGCTAAATATATGAAGCTTAATTGTTCAAAGAATTTTGTTCTTATTTCAAAAGGTATTTGATTCATCTCTTGATGGGTATGATGCTTTAGATGAAAGGTTTGTGATGTTCCATTCCAAAATGCTTGTTCTGTATTCTCCAATTTGAATTTGTAATTTGAACCACTTACAAATGCCAAAAATCTATATATTGGAAACACATTGTGTTACAAGATGCAAATGTGGAGATTGATATGCAATAACCTTGAGTATTAATTCATAGACATCAGCTTAAGGGTGTAGCTGACCTTTTTACGCGTTCTTCTACTGTGAACTAGCTTCACGTTAATTTCTGTAATGGCATTTCATCTTTTATGTTTGCTGTATTTTCATGTTGTGTTACAGACTGCACTTGCAAGTGAGCACTTCCTTGGAAACAGAATGCTGGAAGTCAAAGTAGCAACGCCAAAGGTTGTAAAACAGAAGTTACCAGTACCACATTTGTCTTATTTTCCTTTAGACTTTTTTTCATTGAATGGTAGTCATATCTATTTGTTGACAGGAAGAGATGAGATCATCTACAAAGAAAGAAGATCCCACAATCTGTCACGGAGGCAGCATTTCGGAGGTAATGATGTTTCATATTTCCTGACTAGTGGGAGTTTGATTTCTTCGGCATCCTTTGACATTGGGCTTCACCAAGTCCTAGAATGAGTGGAGTGCTTTTTTCCCCTATATGTTGGTTTATATTCCCTTGTAAGTTTGGTTCTTTTGTAAAACAGGATGTTTCCTCTGCCCTAATTAGTAACATTGATGGGAGAAACTCATGAATTGGAAGGTTCTACTATAGTTGTTGACCGCGCAACACCTAAGGTATATCTTACTTCAACCACTACCTGCATATGTTTCAAATTAGTGATCCCTTCTACATGACTTTTTTGTTCATATACTCAAGTATTCATCAATAAGTTATCATCGTTTACATCCTTGTAAATTCTTTGTTTCCTTGATTGTTCACGAGCCCATTTGAGCAGAGAAATAGACAAATTTGTTCCCTGCAGTATTAGTCTAGTATTGGAGGGTATTCATGTATATATTTTGCCATGGTCCTGCAGTATTAGTCTTGTATTTGTTCTCCTCTATTCTTTCAGTTATGCGTTTGTTCTCGTCTATTCTTTCAGTTATTTATCAACAGTCTTGGGTATTTTGATTCTTTATTGAGAAATTATGAAGAAGTAAAGATTTGGTAGTACAAAATAAAGGATATCAACGGAGGTTTTATGTCTTCTTAGAATGATTCCGATGTCTGGAGAAGAAACAAACTATTGCATATGATTTCCTTGTATGCAAGAATGCCTATGATAGAATGGGTTGGGCATTTACTTTTACAACACTAGGAAGTTTTAGACTACCATGGCATGTTAATGTCAAGTTGATAAGAAAGAGATGACAATCATGCTGGCCCATTTTATTATTATTATTATTATTATTATCTATTCAGATTGGTAGGATAGAAAGTAACTTTTATCAATAAAGCTAAGAATTATTAGAAGATTGTTTAGCTAAGGCTTCAAGATCAATAGTTTTTTTTGTTTTTTTGTTTTTAATCAAATTGGGATGGTGACCCATTTTATTCATTTAAAAATCAACGCCCGAAGGCTACATGACTGACCCTATAGGGTTAACTAAAAGGCCGAAACAAAATCTCACAAAAGATAGGATTCACAAAAACAAACCTAGACAAAAAACTCAGTCTTTGTACCTTTTGTTTTCTTTCCTAGTTCTATTGGATTTTCGGGGACAAATGCTGATATCTTTGGTGTAACGCCTCTTATTCATCTTTCCGTCTAACATAGCCCCTAAATCCAAATCACTGTTTGCTGCCTGTGGACCTAGCTCAGATTCTGAGTTGACTTCATCACTATCCTCACTAGTCATTTCGAGTGTATCGATATTCAATTTCGGCAGTCGAAGTTGCCTATTTTCTTTGAGGAGAGATATAGCCTTATTCTAGTTGTCTCCGACTCTTTTATAATCCGAGGAAGTTTTGATACCGTATTTGTCAAAACTTATCTTGAACCTGATCAAAGACTGAAGATCATCATTGTTCTCTGGTGTGATGCAGAGCGCTGCCTTGGTGCCAGGTGCCGGATTGGTGCAAGCCGCGTCCTCTGCCTTGGTGCAGGGCGTTGGCTGGGGCGAGGTCATGGCCCCTGTCTTGGTGCAGGTCGCTGGTTGGGGGGAAGTCACGGCCCCTCTTGAAGGGCAGAGCATTGGCTGCTGCGAGACCGGTTCTGGCTGAAAATCAGACCGTCTCAACGCCCCCGCTGTGAAGGTTGCATCCCTCGGCCTCCCTAAATCGGCATGCATCACTGTATCGCTTGCCGCGTCTCGCGACGCTGCCACAAGAATATGCTTAGCAAGGTGATTGCTAGTGTCTCCTGAGTCGACAGTATCCTCCTGTAGCAACGACTGTGCTTGTGGACCAATAACATTCTCAATCTCCGAAACTGTATACCCCGCCTCCAAGAGGCAATCCTCCGTAGATTCTGGTACAACCGCGGCACTGTCATGAGCCATTGTCGTGCCCACTAGCTGTTTATCCTCTTGAGCACCCTCATCTTCAAGATCAATAGTTACTAATCCTCAAAGCACTAACCTTAGATCTATCAATTTTTACCAATCATAGGGCGTTGGCTTTTATTACTATTATTACAGCTTAGACAATCACCCAAGATGCAGGTCTATGATATGGGACAATAACTCGGTTTGTCATGCAGCTTGATCCAGATGTAATTAACAGAAAAAACACAAAAAAAGTAGAAGCATGTGATGCATCGACGAACGACGTGGCAAAAAGGACTTCCAAAATCTCACTAGCATTCATAGAAGAGGTCAGAAAATTAACCTTGAAACCCTTTAATAGTTATTTTTTTTGCAAAAAGGACTGCCCATCAAAGAGCCAAGATGGTTTTGCAATTTGCATAAGAATTGCAAGAGGTTATCTGTTTGGGGGAAAAGTTAAAAAATAGACAACTTGAAAAACAACAATGGGTTTTTACAGATTTGTTAACATAACGACGCTTTAAAAGCGCCATTAAAAGGTTGTAAAATATTGGGTTTTACAGATTTGTTAATATAACAGGCGCTTTAAAAGCGTCGCAAAAACCATCTTTCTCGACGCTTTATAGTGCCATTAAAAGGTTACAAATAGGGCGTTTGTATCCAATTGGGAATTGACATATCCATTTCTTTGGCGGCGCTTATATAAGCTATTACAGCGCTTTAGACTTTAACCGGCGCTTCTATTAAAGCATCATAATCTTTTGGCGACACATACTTTTCCCAGCGCTTTATAAAATGTCATCAATGATCTAAACCGACACATTTTTACCTATACCGGCGCTTTTTTAAGTGCCGGTTAAAACATATATGTTGTAGTGAAGGATGTGTGTTTTGGCTATATCAGTGTGTAGATGTTGCTACAATCGTATCCATGTCTCAATGTGTAGATTATGATTTTGTTGTTGTTTTTCCTATTGTGAGGCTCGTCTTATGTTATATATTCAAGGTCTTTACTATATCATTACTGTGGGACAATAAGAGTTCTTCAAATGCATTGAAGCTGAATTCTCTAATAAATGGAGGGAATTGTGTGATCATTTAATTCTTTTTTGTTTAAAGTTTTAGATCTATTCTATTTACATGTCTCTTACACATTTCCTTTTATTTGATGGATTGCAGTGGCATTTAAGTCGATGGAAGACCTCAGAAAACATATTGAATTAGAAGCATGTAAAGTTGGGTTTGTGCCTATTGGATCATCGTGCTTTCTCACTGGATCAACGCCCTTATCTGCTCATTAATGGCAGTTTCACTTTCGTTCTTTTGAAACATTAATTAGGCGTTAACTTGCTAGTATCAGACAAGATTGCTAGTATGTAGCCGGCATAAACAAAATGTACCAAGCTAGGTATTATTTTATTTTTTTCCGATTTAGAGATTATTGTCCATTCTTTTCCATGTTTCATTCGATTACATTGATGACTCAATAAGAGCACATACATTCTTTTTTATAACTTCTGTTGGCAAATTATTTTCTTACTAGTTTATTTCGAAATTCATTTAAAATATAGGTTTTGCTATTCGTACCAATGAGATTTGAATGTAGTAGTTTATGAAAATTTTGGATGTGTACTATCCATTTTTAGTTTTTTTTTTTTTTTTTAATTTGGAAAATGTTTGAAATTAGCTATAGTTTTTAAATGATACAAAGCAAAATTGAGTATCAACTTCATTTGAAATTAGTATTAGCTAGTGTATGTAACTATATAAAATTTAGTATTAGTTTTATCATGTTGCAATTATTCCATTAGTATGGGTTGGTAGATGATACAATTATTCCATTGGTATGGGTTGGTTGGTGATACAAATATTAGCATCACTTCATTTGGTATGGGCACAAAAGTGTTACAATTCATCTTAGCAACATGTAAAAGCCATAACAAAAAGCCTTTTATGGTGTAGTGACATTTAGGAGTTCAGATTTGCAACAGATCAGTATTCGTAACACAAATTTCACTGCTAGCATTTTTCTCAAATTCCGATTGTAGGACTAATAATAAACAAACATTAGAAAATGAAAAAAGTTTGCAAAGTTGACAATGTTGATTCTGTGCTTACATAGTGAAGCCTTTCTATATGTATCATGTGTGTATGGGCGACTGAACCATTTATAGTTTCCAACTTGACACCTCTGGCTTTTGTGTTGATTGCTTTGTTTGTGGTTTTCTGGCGCTCCCCATTGCTTTCTCTCGCACATGTGAACAAGTTCAATATTGGGATCTTAGTAAGTACCTGTTTTGGTGGTAGCAGTTATTAATTAATTATGTAAATTTGGTTGTAAGTGGTAGGTGAACAAAGTATTTTGAGTTGATCACAAGGTTTTTGAGCTTTGGAAGTTTTGAAATTCATTCAATATTTCATAACAATATTAGCCTTTGCTTAATTCTCATGTTCAATCACAATGCTAGCTATTCATATAAACAGTGAGCCATTGGCCATGAGCTGCGAATGCTGGACATATGTTAGATTAATCCTCCCTAACAGATGAAGCTTTTTGATTAACTGTTGGTTTAACATTGTCAGTATGAATTATGCTATGGGGGTACTGCAGCTTTATTCAATGTTGCAAATTGGGTGGAGAGTAGCTCGTGGGATGGACACTACGGCTTTGTTGTGTGCACAGACAGTGCGGGATGACCTTTTCTTTACACATTGAGCAAGTTTCTTTTGATGGCACTAACCATCAGAAGTAATATAAATTCTTTCATATTTGAGGGCATGAAATGTTAGCATGTTCAACACCTTGAAAACTTGCTGGTTGTTGCCAATGTACTCACCCTATTATCGCAAAATTTTCTTGTATGTGCTTCTTTCCGTTGGTCAGTTGTTGCACATGTCATTGCTTTGAACAATATTTTTGTATCATGATGTAATGCTTTTCTGATAACTTATTGGTGGTTGTTTTATTATAGGTCCATGCAGAAGGGCCTGCATGCCCGACTGGAGAAGCAGCTATAGTCATGTTGATAAGGCTAGATCCTCCCATTGCATTCGAAAGCAAATTTAGAGCTTCACACATGTCTCATGTCTATGATTTTTATAAGCTTGATCTTGCAAATGAAGAATACTCAGTATGCTTGACTTTTTTTTTTCTTCTTCTCATTAAGTATAATAAATATCACTGGGCTTGTGCAGTTTACACACACATACACACACCAAAGAAAGTGCATAAGCTAATAGAACAAAACATCAGATTTGATTTCACACCTGCCATGTCTTTTTATAGCGTATTGTGTACTTGTCAAAATGTACCACTCATTTCCTATAACATTATGTTTTATCAGGTTGTTGATGGGAAGCTTTGACAAACATGCTATCTCATGGCACTTGATTCTTGCTACAAACGCTTGTTTGCTACGTAAGGTTCTAGTGGATTGGTGAAGAAAGTAATGTTAATGATATGATCTTGACAAAAATCCTTAACTTGAATGTTCTTTTCATATTTTTGTAGGTTTGAGAAGTCTCAGAGCAAACCATTCTCAATTGCTGATACAAGACTATTTTGTATTTCATTCTCCATATAATAAGGTACGGTTGTTTTAGTGTACAACCACAATGTTCTAACAATTTCATCATCACAAGAAACTTTTGTTTATTTCCTTTTGATTCAGGTTGTAAAGGAAGCTATGTTGAGGACTATAAAAGGAGCATTGCGAGATCAATGGAGTGATGCGATGTGTGGCGCCTGGACTAAAGCTTATGATCAACTCGTGGAAGCCATTAAAGTTGCGATGAAGGCAAAGGCATTAGCTGAAAAGAATTCCAATGAGCCGGCTTAATTCGCTCTAGCTGATGACCAAGCCGGAACTCAAGATGAGTTTAGGGATTAAAAAGTAAAATAGCAAATCATTATGTTTTGTGTGGGTCGCAAATTGGGTGTTTCCTTTTCAAATTGTTCTGGTGAAGGGTTTATGCTACATTTGTTTTTGTCCTATTGAGAAGTTGCAAGTTTTAGACAAATTGGAGTAAAAATAAAATGGATTATTGTGACGTATCAAATCCTTTTTCATTACACAATTTCTTCTAAAAAATTCAAAATCCATTTGCTTTTTATGCTGCTTTAGATGCCAATTAAAAGTGCTATAGTGCTAATATTTGATTAAAAAACAAATAAAATTTTACATATTAATTTTTGTAAAAAAAAAAAATCATTTGTAACACGTAGAGGTGTTGTTATTATTTGTACATTGTAACATGCTACAATGTCATTAGTAACATTGGAAAACTGTTACGAAAGTTGAAGGTTGTAACACGTCGAGGTGTTACTAATATTTGTAATGCCATGATTTGCAAGATTTTGTGGTGTTACCAATTTTTTTTAGGATCAAAGCTAGTGTGTTACAAATTACCATTTATTGTGTAGTGTAATCAGATGCAACACAACCAAGGCTTACCATCTGCATGGCATCATCGTGGTGACACTTACTCGTAGGATCAACTCTATGGATTCAAGAACCCACATGGGATGAAGGTGACTTTAGGCCGGGCGAAGACTTAAAAGTTTTCTCTTTTTTAATGACATTCATTTGTCAGATGGGGATGCTCAAATTATCTTTTACATTCACTCCCTTACTCAATGGAAGATGAAAGCTTCATTCAAGGATGAGATGAAACGGTTGAAGGCTCAACAACTCTCCAAAGGAGGTATATACTAGTACAAAACACTCTTCAACTCTTCTTCCTAACTTCTTTTCTTATTACGGGATTTTTTTAATATGCCTAAGTAAAATTTTCAAGAGATACCACAAGTGAAATGGTTATTATTTTTATGTAATATATTAGATAAAAAGATAATTTAAATATAAGTCAAATAGTGTGAAGTAGCATTAAGAAGCATCATAAATTAATGCTATTAGCTATATTATGTTGTTATTCTTCAGAGAGCACGACTACGATTCCTGGTCCAGGGTGCTTGTTTGGTGCCTGGTGGTACCAGGCACCGTAGATTTAGGGTTCTTCAGATGTAGAGGGAAGAAAAGTCACCAATTATGTTGAATTCTAGGCGTGATTGGAGTAATTTCAAAAATATGAAGCAACAAAGACGGTATCTTAATCCAATTTTCTAATGTCTAAAAGTTAAATATCTTTAATAATAATGAAGAGGTTTCTCATGAGCAACATCGTTCATGACGAGTGGTGATTATGAAGAATTCCTCAAGAATGACATCATCTTGAAGTAAAATTTATTTTTGGATTTTGCTAAATAACATCATTAGTTTCATTGAAGGACACCACCACCCACTTTTTTTTTTGGATCTACTAAAGGACACCACCACTATAGAAACAAAAAAAACCCTAACCCCTCTTCTCTCCCTTTATTATTCATCAATCACCACCTCTCCTCATCCTCCTCCTCCTTCCTTTCACCACCAATACCTCGCCTTCTTCTTCTTAAATCACCATGACCACTAAACTAAGCCACCGCCACCCCTTCTTCTTTTTCAATCACCACCACCATCACGCCACCGCCACCTCTCCTCCTCTTTCTCCTCCTCCCTTCTTCTTATTCTTCTTCTTCTCTTCATCACCACCGCCACCTCCTCCCATATTCTTCTTCTCTAATTTTTTTCTCTTCAGGTGGTGGTGTTCTTCAGCAGGTGGTGGTGTTTTTCAGAAAGGTGGTTGTGTCCTTCAAAAAGTAAGGAGTTGATGGTATCATTCAGAAAAATGATGGTGTTATTTAATAGGGGGCTTTTATTTTTTAAGCTTAATTTGCCATGGTGGACTATTGCCACTTCACCCTTGTCTTTAACTCGGTTGCTATGAGAATATTACAAAAAATATAAGAGGTTGAAAACTATCTATTTTGGAAAAGTTATTCACCTTAAAGTTGAAAACTATCTATTTTGGAAAGAGGTTGAGGGAGATCAAATAAACTAAGAGAGAGGTCGAAATCAAGCAAAAATGGTGAATTTAGGGTATTTAATGGTGATGGCACGCATAATTTTAAGAGTTGTGGTATTAGAAAGTAGAAATGGAAGCGTCAAATAGCAGTTGCATAACTTGGGTGGGTTAATCAGAGCACACCCTGAAAATTTTGGCCCATGTCTGATGAAATTGGGTAGTCCATGGATCGATAAAATCAAACCATGTTAAAATTCGAGTTGGGTCTTAACAATGAGAGCAACCCAAACAAACCATGAAATTTTCTTCTGAATTTCAATTGGCATTATCACATTTTTGGGTGAGGATGCAATTTCTGGGGACCCCATGGTGTTAATCTAGGGTTGTCAATGGATATCTAATGGATTTTGATTTTGTTAAAAATACTTATACTAAACCCGAGATAGATTGAAATCTGATCCGATAAAAGGTAAAGTACAAATCTAATAGTGCGATTGGATATTTGATTGACAACCATATGTTAATCTAGGGGAAATTCTAAATGGCGAGAGAACCAGGGAGGGAGGGGGGTGTAGCCATCCATCCCCCCTCGAGATGCGTGAAAGCATGTATCTCGAGGCACATTCATGCATCTCGAGGGGGCAATCCCTCACTGGTTTCCTCGCCCCTTCCCTCGCTGTTTAGACAAACCCATTAATCTAGATAGGGAACACAACTTCTGGTCGATTGCTCAACTATTTAGTTTGGTCGACATGCAATACATCATTGAGTTATCAAAGACAAAAATTGTTCATCTATCGTTATTCTTTTAGATGATTGATAGATGAAGACTTTTAGGAGTAAATCTGTTCAAGAAGAGTAATTTCAAGGATAAGTTGACAATTCTTTTGTTTTACAGTCTTCAAACATGGTATCCTTGTGCACTCAAGTTGACAATTCTTGGTCTTCTTCGTGCACTAATGCATCTCTTTTGAGTGCATGTGATTTTTATTATGTACATCTAATCTAAACTATTTAGTGAAAGTTGGGCTTAGGAACAGTGATTTGTATGTATATCTTCAACCTCATTTTTTAGTTGCCTAAAATGTTATCTAACTTTATAATATTTTATAACTAAAATCACAAGGTGGGTAAAAGTAACAAAAGGTGGGTAAAAATATCAAAGAAGAAAGTTGTTCATCCAGTGCTATTCTTTTAGATGATTGATAGATGAAGACTTTTAGGAGTAATTATATTCAAGAAGAGTACTTTTAAGGATAAGTTGATAATTATTTTGTTTTACATTCTTCAAACATGGTATCCTTGTGCGCCCAAGTTGACAATTCTTGGATTTCTTCGTGCACTAATGCATCTCTTTTGAGTGCACGTGATTTTATTAGGTACATCTAATCTAAACTATATAATGAAAGTTGGGCTTAGGAACAATGACTTGTATGTATGTCTTCAACCTCATTTTTTAGTTGCCTAAAATATTCTCGAACTTTATAATATTTTACAACTAAAAATCACAAGGTGGGTAAACGTAACAAAAGGTTGCTAAAAATATCGAAGAGGAAAATTGTTCATCTAATGCTATTCTTTTAGACGATTGATAGATGAAGACTTTTAGAAGTAAATCTGTTCAAGAAGAGTAATTTCAAGGATAAGTTGACAATTCTTTTGTTTTACATTCTTCAAACATGGTATCCTTGTGCACTCAAGTTGACAATTCTTGATTTTCTTCTTGCACTAATGCATCTCTTTTGAGTGCATGTGATTTTTATCAGGCACATCTAATCTAAACTATATAATGAAAGTTGGGCTTAGGAACAGTGATTTGTATGTACGTCTTCAACCTGAATTTTTAGTTGCCTAAAATATTTTCGAACATAATATTTTACAACTAAAAATTAAAATGTGGGTAAAAGTAACAAAAGGTGTATAAAAATATCAAAGAGGAAAATTGTTCATCTAGTGCTATTCTTTTAGATGATTGATAGATGAAGACTTTTAAGAGTAAATATGTTAAATAAGAGTAATTTTAAGGATAAGTTGACTATTCTTTTGTTTTACATTCTTCAAACATGGTATCCTTGTGCACCCAAGTTGACAATTCTTGGTTTTCTTCTTGCACTAATGCATCTCTTTTGAGTGCATGTGATTTTTATCAAGTACATCTAATCTAAACTATATATTAAAAGTTGGGCTTAGGAACAACGATTTGTATGTATGTCTTCAACCTGATTTTTGGGTTGCCTAAAATGTTTTCGAACTTTGTAATATTTTACAACTAAAAATCAAAAGAGGGGTAAAAGTAACAAAAGGAGGGTAAAAATATCAAAAATGAAACTTGTTCATCCAGTGCTATTATTGTAGATGATAGATAGATGAAGACTTTTAGGAGTAAATTTGTTCAAGAAGAGTAGTTTTAAGGATAAGTTGACAATTCTTTTGTTTTTCATTCTTCAAACATGGTATACTTGCGCACCCAAGTTGACAATTCTTGGTTTTCTTCGTGCACTAAGGCATCTCTTTGAGTGCATGTGATTTTTATTAGGTACATCTAATCTAAAAACTATATAATGAAAGTTGGGCTTAGGAATAGTGATTTATATGTATCTCTTCAATCTGATATTTGGCTTGCCTAAAATGTTTTTGAACTTTATAATATTTTACAACTAAAAATCAAAAGATGGGTAAAAGTAACAAAAGTTGGGTAAAAATATCAAAGAGGAAAATTGTAGATGATTGATAAATGAAGGCTTTTAGGAATAAATCTATTCAAGAAGAATGATTTAAGGATAAGTTGACAACTATTTTGTTTTACATTCTTCAAACATGTTATCCTTATGCACTCAAGTTGACAATTCTTCGTTTTCGTCATGCACTGATGCATCTCTTTGGAGTGCATCTGACTTTTATTAGTTACTTCTAAACTAAGGAATGTGATTTCTCAAAATATGTCAAATTTTACCGAATATTTCTTATTTTGAAGTTATCGAAATCTCTTTCGAAATCTGAAATATGCCGAAATTTTTCTTAGAAAAGAAATAAATATTTTAGTCTTTGTATATTTTAACATGTTATAATGTTATTCTAGTATCAAAAGTTTGTTATGTGATTGATTATTATGTAATATTCAGTTTGTATGACACTATGAGTCGTGTGAGACTTTTTATGTAGTATTTAAGAGATTAAAATGCATAATTTATATTGTTAAATTTGAAATCACAACAAAAACTTTTACGTTTTTTTCTACACAAAAAGAAATATTTCTTAAAATCAGGAATCCGAAATTAACTCGAAAAACAAAATCACAATCCTTGATCTAAACCATATAATGAGGAGCCCTTCTAGGATGATGGATGGTGGTGGATGGGCATCGCCCCCACCTCGCTCTCTCTCCCTCGCTCCCTAGAATCAGGGTATAATGAGACTTGGGCTTAGGAAAGTGATTTGTATGTACGTCTTTAACTTAATCTTTGGGTTGCCCAAAATCCCCTTCAACTTTATAATAGTTTACAACTAAAAATCAAAATGTGTTTTTTTTTAAAATTTAACCCTTAACCATCGCACCCCATGACGCTGGCTGGGTTCGAATCCTTGATGTATGATTTCAACCGCTACACCTCTATCAACTCAGCTGGTACACATTTGATATCAAAAGGTGGGTAAAATAATGAATGGTGTTTGTTTCTTTAAATGAAAAATAATATTACATTTTTTTACAAATTTGCCCTCCCAAATTCAAGTTATTTACAATCAAACTTCCCCCTCCAAATATTCATTAATTATATCTAAGCCCATAACATAATTTATTTGAAGCCCTCCAAATATTTATAAATTATAAATAGGCTCTTACATCTAATTTTTTATTTTCTATTTTGCCCTCAACATTTTATAATTTTTACAATCCAAACCAACCCCTCTTATAAGTTATACCTAAGCCCCTAACACAATTTATTTAAAGCCTCTCAAATTATCTAAAATTATAAAAAGACCCTTACAACTAACTTTTTGATTTCCCATTTTACATTTCATATTCTAACAATCAAAATCACCTCTTACAAATATTAAATAACTATATTTAAACCCCTAACATCATAATTTATTTGAAGCCCTCTGATTATTCATAATCTATACATAGGCCCTTAAAATTATTAATAATTATTTTATTTAAAATTTTAATAATTATTTGTACTTATTATTAAAATGTTGTAATAAAAAAAATATTGAATATCCGTGCACACGTAGAGCACATCCACTCCCTACTGTACGATTAATGCATCTTCTTTTGAGTGAGGAAGAAATGAGCCCTAAAGCTCAACATCATATGAGACCTACATCCACATATTTTTGCTTGCAATGCACCATTAGCTTTATCGTTCCACTAGAGGGACATGCACCTACGAGTGTGAGATATTAAACGGGCACTAAAAATTTAGCAACCCGCAACCATGGATACTCACTTAAGTATGAGTAGTTTCTTATTCGAATGAAGTTAATCGATGGAATGAAGGAACTCCCCATAAGCTTCGCCAAAATCTATATATATGATCCTATTTGGGCCTAATTTTTTGTACGAACAACATAATAATCTACATCTATATCTGAACTAAATAATCTTGAATGCTGGGATGAACAGTGTCATGTCTTCAACATGATTTTTGGCTTTTCCTTTTTGCCTTCTACATTTGATACATTGTATAATCAAAACCAAACTCTCTCAAACATTAATAATTTAGACTCGAGCTCCCAATATAATTAATTTAAAACTCCCAATTACATGAACTAAAAATGGATCTTATGCATAACTAAATTTAAAATAATTTTGTTAGACCAATATTCAATTGAACAATCTAATTTTTACAAACTTATAATTATTCATTCGTATAAAAATTTCACTTGATAAAAACACACTTGCCACGTGCTCAAATAGGCAATTTTTTTTAAATAATTTTATTATTTTTTAAATCTACAACATGTAATGCACAAAGGGTTGAATGAACATTAGAATGTCTTCAACCTCTTTTTTTTTTGCGTTCCCAACTTTATAATATGTATAAGAAAAATCAAAATGGAGTAAAAGTAGGGGTGGGCACGGCACAAGTTGAACCTCGACCCTATCCCATCTCATTATTTTATCTTCTAGATGGGATAAACTTCATCCCGACCTTCTCCTATCTCAAACGAGTTTGGTAATGAACGAGATGAGCATGGCTCAAAGACCATAAAATTTTGTTAAAACTTTATATAAAAAAAATTAGAGTAGAACCTTTTATTTCAAGGTGACTAAATATCCAAATTATGAATACAAATTTTATTATTGAATGCCCAAATTTAAAATAATAATTCATTTTATTATTGCAAGGATATAACAGTGTGATATCCAATTTTTTATGTGCATATTAAGAGGAATCAATAACTCTAAATGTAACCAATTTCAAATTTTGATTTTTTTCTTTTTTCTTTTAGTGTCTTTACAATTTGTTTTTCTCTTATTCGCAATGTTAGATGAGCTATTCACTCAGAAAATTCTTAGACATTCCATTGCATGATTTTCATACAACAATAGGGTTCTCCAGTCACTTGTTAACTCAAATTCCTGCTCAACCCAACTGGATGTCACTACTTCCTTACTTTTGGCAAATGAAACTAGGGGTGGGCACGGGATCGGATGAACCTCAACCCTATCACATCATGTTTATTCGGGATCGAAATGAGATGAGATAGACCTCATCCAATCCCAAACGGCTTCAGGACGAGACGGGATGAGCATATACTAAATTTTATATTGAAATTTTAACATGCAAGATTGGAAATTTTGGATTTACCAAACACACAACTCTAAGAACAACTATATAACTTTAAGCCATTGATTATTATTTCCCCATTTCATTAGCTTTTACTCCATTTTTTTTAGAACCACTATTGAAGATAATCATTATTTTATACATTGCTAAGGAAAATGATCAATAGGTTCGTCATTTAAAAACTACGAGGAGCAATACACATTGTTGTTGTCAAGAGTTAGAAAGGGAAAAATAAGAGGAGCGGATTTGAGTTAGATTCATTATCTAGGTGAGTCGCATGGAAGCTTGTGAGAATAAAATAACCATGTCAATAAATAAAACAAATAAAAGTCATGTCAACTAATAGTTTCATACTACATATTTCATATTAATATTAAAAAATTAGTTCGGGACGTGATGAGTGGGATTGAAAATTTTCATCCCGATCTCATCCCACTGTAGATCGGATGATATTTTGATCAATCCCAATTGAACCCAAAAAAATCGGAACGGGATGGGATGCCCACCCCTAGATGAAATTAACAGTGGAGAGAGTCATGCTTTTCATTTTGGTATGGCGAGAAGTGTCATGATATTTCTTCCATAAATATAAATGTCCACGGCTCAAAAGCACATTTAAATAAAGGGTACTCTTAGTTATTATTTTTTTTTGTTGGAATAATAATTCCAAACTTTATATCAAATTGATTTCTCTTTAAGTTATAAATTATATGTTAAAATTAATAATAATAAATAATAATAAATAAATAATTTCGGGATGAACGGGATTGAAAATCTCCATCCCGATCCCATCCCACTCTAGATCCGGATAGGACGGGATCAAGATGAATTTGATCAATCCCAAAAGGACAAAAAAAAAATCGGGACAGGATGGGATGCCCACCTCTAAGTAAAAGTGACAAAGGGTGTTTACGTCTTTAAATGAAAAAATACCATTACTTTTTTTTTTTACAATTTTTCCCTCTCAAATCAAGATTATTTACAATCAAAACTCGACCCTCTAAACATTAATTAATTATATCTATTCTCCTAACATAATTTATTTGAAGTCCTCCAATTATCCATAAATTATAAATAGGCCCTTGCAACTAACTTTTTTATTTTTTATTTTGTCTTCCACATTTCATAAACTATACACGGACCCTTAAATTCATAGATAATTATTTTATTTAGAAATTCAATAATAATTTTTACTTATTATTAAATTTGTTGTAATAAAATAAAAAAAAAGTGCAAATATCGGTGCGCATGCAGAACGCGTCCACACCCTAGTTAATGATTAATCAACTTCATATCCAACTTCATATCCTACATTATTGTTCATAATTTTGCTGTTGAAGAAATCATTGACAAAGAATGTATCATATATCAATCTCTTGTGAATAGATGGTTACATAAGAAAAGGGTTTCTTGTCTAAAATGTTTTTTATTTTAAGATAAAGCCCTCAAATCAAATGATTATCTTTATAGTTGATTTTTTTTTGCCAAACACAAAGATGTTTATTAAAGATAAGAAAGAAAATAAAAAATAAAGGAAATCATTCCTACATCAAGGAATGCCAAGACATCATGAAGGTGTCAAAAACCAAGTCCCTAAACAAATTACAAGCCGAACCCATCATCCACAACAGTTTCCTAATCTCGATAAAAATAGAAAGCTCTGATCTGTTGAGCCCTTCAAAAACCCTACTATTTCTCTTTTTCAACATACACAACATGAGAACGTGAGGAGCCCTACGCCATAACCACTCTGCTCGCCAGAAAGGATTAGTTTGGGACTACCAACTTAGCCAATCTAAAATGGAACGTTGAAACATCAAACTCAAACCAAATTCTGACAAGAAACTGCGAATCTGCAATCTCATTACAAAGCACACAAAGACTTCTTCTGTGGATTCCTCTTTTCCTTAACCTATATTTAGTCAAGATTCTCTCATGCAACACTGACCAACTAGATAAATTTATCCGAGAAAAAAGATTTTTCACCAAAACCAGATTCTTGTGAGAGAAAATGAAGGGGTTGGAATGAGTCTCATATTGAGAGGCAGCTAACATATCAGAAAATTCTTTCACCGAGAAGCCCACACCTTTACCCCTCCACACCAAACTATCAGAGCCTTCGAGAGCATCTGACTATCCAACAGATGCATTAATTTAGCGACCTCCTCTAGCTCCCTAGTATTTAGGGGTCTTCGAAAGGAAATATCCCAAAAATCGCCATTAAACCAAAAATCGCTAACTCTCCCATATTTTTGGTTGTTAATGATAAACAACATTGGAAACAGATCTTTCAGAGGTTGGTTGCTACAGCAAGAATCATGCCAGAAAGATATGAGATCATCATTGTCACATCGAAGAGAGGTGTGGGGGTAGAAAACACTTGCGCACCGAGAGATGGACTTCCACAAAGAACATCCATAGGGAGAATACTTAGTTATCTTATCCCAATCTCATCTATTGCGCCTATATTTATCAATGATGAGCGATCTCCATAAATTGTCATCTTATTTTGCAAATCGCCAAAGCTACTTGGAAAGTAAAACAAAATTGAAAGTGGTCTCTTGGCGAATGCCCAATACACCTCGAGATTTGAGACAACAAATTTTCTCCTAACCCACTAAATGCATCTTTCTAGAGTTTTGAATGGAACCCCAAAGGAAGTCACGCATGATCTGTTCCATCTTGGCTTCTATTGAAGAGAGAATCTTGATAAGAGACAGAATGAACACAGGGATAGAAGCTAAAGTGGATTGGGCAATAGCTAATCTGCCGCTTTTGAGAGGAATTTGCGCTTCCAAGACGCTAGTCTCGATTCCATCCTTTCGATCGTCTCATCCCACACAACTTTACTTTTAAAACTAGCACCCAAAGGCATGCCCAAGTACTTAACTAGAAACTGACCCGCTGCACAACCAAATAAACCCGCCAACTGCTGCAGATGAGGGACTTCCCCAATAGGCAACACCACTGATTTGTGAAAGTTGATTTTCAGACCTGAAAACTTCAAACCAAAGCATAATTCTTTTTAGAGCAAGAACCTGAGTAGTAGAGGCATCACAAAAGAGGATAATATCATCCGCATACTGAAGAATAAAAACAGAAGGACTACCCTCTGCGACAAATAACCCTTTCACTAGGCCAACATCAACCGCTTTAAGAACCATTTGGGTTAGGCCTTCTGTTGCTAAAGTAAAGAGAATAGGAGACAAATGATCGCCTTGACGCAAGCCTTTAGAGCTATTGAAAAACCCATGCAGTGGATCATTAATCTTCAGTGAAAAATTGGTTGTAGATCTGCAAGTGTGAAGTCAATGAATCCATTTGGAGTCAAACCCCATGCGAGCCATTACCAAATTCAAGTATCTCCAAGAAACATTGTCAAAGGTTTTAGAAAAATCTAATTTGATAACGAGCCCTGGAACTCCTTGTTTTTTCCTGGAATCAATAATTTCATTGGCAATCAAAAAGCTATCAACCACCTGTTTTCCACTAACTGCTATACTCTGAAAATGAGAAATGACTGAATGAATAACTTTTTTCAATCTATCAACCAACACCTTAGCAATGATCTTATAGGCTCCATTCAAAATATTGATAGGTCAGAAATCCTTGACTGTCCGCATTTTCGCACATTTAGGAATAAACGAGATGATAGTGGTGTTCAACCGCCAATCTAGAAAATTTCTAGAATTAAAATCTTCAATAACTTTCAGAAAATCAACTTTATAGTTGATAGTGGTGTTCAACCGCCAATGAGATGATAGTGATATTCAACCGCCAATCTTTATAGTTGATTTTCATAACCCCAAATATATTGTGATTCTTCTTTTGTTTAGTAAGAGAATATACTGTAAAAAAAAACAATCTAGAGTTCTAGAAGCATTTAAAAAATAACAATAATAATAATATCAACTAATTGGATTTTTTTACATTCTATTATAATTTAGACATTTGATGTGAGGACAAATTCCATATAAATTTTTTATTTTCAATAAATTTTTTCGTGTTTGGCAATAAAATAATAAAAAAATGTGAGAATTTTTTTTATTATATAAAAGTTGATTATTAATTTATTTACTTTGTTGGAGGTATATTATCCAATCAGCAATGTATATAAAATCCGAGTTTTTAATTGGCACATATAAAAAATGAGAATAAAATTGAATTTCTAGAAAATTATTTGACAAAGTATTGATGATTATCTTATTTTACAAGTTAAAAAAGTACAAGAATATACTCTTTAAAAATCTAAATCAATTAAACTCTTATTGAAAATGACACATTATTATTATTTATATATTAGTTTTTATTAAATATATTACACCATGAAAAACGATCAATCAGCTCCGATTTTATATCAGGGGATTTTCTATAAGTGTCTCACCCGAAAGAAATTTCTGACTCCGCCCCTGACCTCTAGGATGACACATGCTATTTGACATTTAGAGGATATAAACTTTTGTGGTGACCCTTACTCTATAAAAAGATAAATATATGTTCAATCATACTGTATTGCCATATTGGCTGCTAAAAAAATCTTGGCTTTGTAACCATGTTTCCATAGATTACCAACAAAGGGTGGTATGATGCCATCTTGGCTTTGATCACACCATCCGGAAAAAATAAATAAATAAAAAAATAAATAAATAAATAAAAAAAAAAAAAATTGAAGACAGTATCTGAATCCGATTTTTGAATGTCTGAAAGTTAGATATCACCCTTGTCTTTAACTTGGTTGCCATGAAAATATTACAAAAAATATAAGAGATTGCAGATTAAATTAGGAAAAGTTCTTCAAGAAGGTCGAATAAACTAAGAGAAAAGTCGAAATCAAGCAAAAATGGTGAATTTGGGGTATTTAATGGTGATGTTACTATGAGGCAGAGCTAGGATTGCAGACAAAGGAGGACAAACAATATACAACTATTTAACTACACCAATTTCAGTAGTGGCACAACTCCACCTTCTTCAATTATTAGCTTTTCATAACGACTATTGTCATGAGCAAGCAAAAGGAGCGAGACTTCCGCATCAGACCTGTCATCGAGCAATCCAGTGTAAAGCGTGACAATTTGCTTCCAGATTAGACATAAAATTGGTTCATTCGCAGCAATAGGTGGGAGTCCTAAATATCCGTCGAATGGGGTGGAGACGCGGAGGAGCCAGGAGACGCTCATAGAATTTCTTGAATGCAACTGCAAGGAATTGTAATAAACAAGATTCAAAATGCATCATTGTGCCCATCAAAAGTTCAGAAATTCAATGAATTAAAGTTTTTTTTTTTTTTTTTTTTTAAACATGAGTGGGACAATCTACAAATTTAAAAGAGGCCAATAAGAAAAATACAAATACCTTAATGAAATTTTTTTTTAAAATAACCCCCTTAGCCAAATGGTAGATCCACCCTTAATGTTACTCATAGCTTTAGAAGTGGTAGTATTAGAAAGTGGAAATGGCAGTGTCAAATAGAAGCTGCCTAACTTGGGTCGGTTAACCAGAGCACAACCTGAAAACTTTGGTCCATGTTTGATGAAATGGAGTGGCCCATAGATTGAGAAAATCAAACCAGGTTGAAATTCGAGTTGGGTCTTAACAATGAGAGCAACCTGAACAAACCATGAAACTTTCTTCTGAATTTCAATTGGCATTATTGCATTTTTGGGCGAGGAAAGCAATTTCTGGGCAGCCCATGGTGTTAATCTAGGGTTGTAAATGGATTCTGATAGAAATTTTGGGTGTCTCTTTTGTACTTTGTTTGAGGTTTTTTACATTGTTATCTTTTTGTGGATGGTGTTTGCGATTGCATTTTAAGGGTAAAAAAAATTGCAAACAAGCAATCGCAAACAAGTCTATTTAGAATTACTCATTTTAATTTTGTTAAAAATACTAATACTAAACCCGAAATAGATTGAAATCTGACCAAGGAAAGGTAAAATACAAATCTAATATTGCGATTGGATATACGGTTGACAGATGTTATGAACATGCATGATATCATTGGATTATCAAAGAGGAAAATTGTTCATCTAATGCTATTGGTTTAGATGATTGATAGATGGAGAATTTTAGAAATAAATCTGTTCAAGAAGAATAATTTCTAAGGATAAGTTGACATTTCTTTTGTTTTACATTCTTCAAACATGGTATCCCTGTGTACTCAAGTTGACAATTCTTGATTTTCTTCGTGCACTAATGCATCTTTTGAGTGTATTTTACTTTTATTAGGTAACGCAGCTGTCGGATGAGCACATAGCGAATCGTTCTTTCGCCTTTTATCAAAGAATACTGTGTGATCGTCGCACTTAGCGACATATGCCACTTTTTTGGAGAAGTGGAGAACCCTATTAAAAAAAAAAAAACACTTTTATTAGGTACATCTGATGTATATGATGAGACATGGGCTTAGAAACAGTGATTTGTACATTATGTCTTCAACCTAAGTTTTGGATTGCTTGAAATGCCTTTTAATTTTATAATATTTTACAACTAATAATCAAAATATGGATAAAAGTAACAAGAGAAAGGCTAGGAAATCAGGTTTTGTAACCATGATGATGTGACATCGTTAGAGGAGGTTTTTTATAATATCGAGATATACATAAATATTTTAGAGATTTCATTATTATTTCAAAATCACATCACATCACCATAATTACAAAACCTAGTTGCAAAAATATGATTTCCTAGCATTTTCGAAGTAACAAAGGGTGTTTGTTTTTTAAATGGAAAACACTATTACCATTTTTTTTTACAAATTTGCCCTTCCAAATTCAAAATATTTACAATCAAACTTCGCCCTGCAAATATTCATTAATTATATCTAAGCCCCTAACATAATTTATTTAAAATCCCTCCAAAATATCTATAAATTATAAATAAACTTTTACATCTAAATTTTGTATTTTCCATTTTGCTTCCACATTTTATAATTTTTACAATCCAAACCAACCCTTATTAAACAATGATAAATTATACATAAGCTCCTAACATAATTTATTTAAAGTCCCTCAAATTATCTATAAAATTTTTAAAAACCCTTACAACTAATTTTTTGAGTTTCCATTTTGTCATCCACATTTATATTTTTACAATCAAAATCAGCCTATCTCAAATATTAATTAATTATACTCAAACCCCTAACATCATATTTTATTTGAAGCCCTCTAATTCTTCATAATTCATGTCTTTAGATGAAAAAACACTATTACATATTTTTTTTACAATTTTGTCTTCTCAAATCAAGATTATTTACAATCAAAACTAGACCCTCTGAACATTAATTACTTATATATATTTTTCTAACATAATTTTTTTTAACGTCCTCCAATTATCCATAAATTTCAAATATGTCCTTACAACTAATTTTTTTATTTGTTATTTTGCCCACTACATTTCATGAACTATACACAGCCCCCTAAATTTATAGATAATTATTTTATTTAGAAATTCAATAATAATATTTACTTGTTATTAAATATGTTGTAATAAAATAAAAAGATAACTAATATCAACGCTCACGCATATTGCGCCCAAACCCTAGTTAATGATTAATCAACTTCATATCCTACATTATTGTTCAAGATTTTGCTGTTGAAGAAGACATCGACAAAGAAGGTATCATATATCAATCTCTTATGAAAAGATGGTAACTTAAAAGAAGGGTTTCTTGTTTAAAAAGTTTTTTGTTTTATGATAAGCCCTCAAATCAAATGATTAAAGTTGATTTTCAAAACCCCGTGATTCTTCTACAGTAAAAAAAACAATTTAGAGTTATAGAAGCATTTAAAAAATAACAATAATAATATCAACTAATTAGATTTTGTATATTCTATTATAATATAGTCATTTGATGTGAGGACGAATTTTGTATAAAATTTTTTATTTTCAATAAAAATCTTCGTATTTGGCAAAAAAAAAAAAAAAAAAAGTGAGATTAAATTTTATATAAAAATTAAATATTAATTTATTTACACTTTCTTGGAGGTATATTATCCAATCAACAATGTATATAAAATTTGAGTTTTGAAATGTATAATGACCTTGATTAGAGAAATTTGCATACACACTCAACCAACGCATATTGGACTTCATACATAATTGGTATATATAAAAAATAAGAATAAAATTGAATAATCTAAAATATATTACACCATGAAAAACGATTAGTCAGGACTCTTATTTTACTCTTATTAGTTTTTATTAAACTCTTATTAAATATACTCTTTAATAATCTAAAATCAATTAAACTCTTATTAGTTTTTATTAAATATTTTTAGGGAGTTGTTGTTTTGAGCTCTTTCTCGGTGTTGTAGCTTTTCTTTCTTTAGGAATATGCCGTTTTTTTTTTTATAATATTATTTTCTTCTATCTTTCAATAAAAATCTTCTTGTTTGACTTAAAAAAAAAACACTCCGATTTTCTATTAGTATCTCACCTGAAATAAATTTCTGGCTCTACCCTTGACCTCTAGGATGGATGGCACATACCATTTGACATTTAGAGGTTACTATATACAACCAAATAAACCTCATGGCTGATTGGTATAGTGTGAACAGTTTCTTTACCAAACCATCTAAAGGCCGGCCTATTTTAGTGGTCTTTACTGTGTATCCAAAGTTGTTTTACACATTTTAAAGGTGCATATTGGCTTCTAAAAAATCTTGGCTTTTTTTTTATCGATATTTGAGCAAAGCCAACAACACTTTGATGGACCATAGTGAATAGATTACCAACAAGGGGTGGGGCAATATGCACCATTTTGATAAAGCCAATCTTTGCCAATGTTGACATGCATTATTCAATTTAATTTCATTGATTTTTTTTTTTAAATATGTAAATTTTTGTTTATTTAAATGTGTAGCGTAAAATGCAAATGTAGATGTATGATAGGTGTGTATACTTTCTTTGGTAATATCACTATCAGTAGATTGGAAAAAAAATCGTAAATGATTTAAAATGTAATTAAAAAAAGTTGATACATTACTTATGATATTAGGTCTTTCGGTTGCGGATATTCTATTGTGATATTTATTGAATTTCTCTAAAGTCTTCAAAAAAGGAAATGGGAACACATTCTATAAAGGATTTGCAAGATAAACTAGCCAAATGATTTGCGGCTTTATTGGTTTGTCAATTAACACATAAGATATGTATGATATTTGAGGAGCTTACTGATGTGAACATGTATATTGAATCATACGAAACACATTTATTGAATCGTGCCAAGTTAATACTTAGGAGTGGAGACTCCATGCCAAACAATGACTACATTTTATGTGCAAATGTGTACTACAAGACTCGTAATGTCATACAAACCATATATTGCATAATGTCGAGGAAAAGGGCGAAAAAATCTGCGAGGGGAGGGGTTTTACTACTCACCCCCCTCAAGATTTGCGCTGCTATGCATCTCAAGGGTGCAGGTGCGTATCTCGAGGGGGATGAGCGGTCACACCCTCCCCCTCGCTGGTTTTCTTGCCATTTAGAATTTCTGAAGAATCACTTATACAACAAATTTTGTTTATACTAAATTAAAGTTAAAATGTAGGAAATTTGAGATTGGTGTAACGAAAGAAAATAATATTTTGAATTTCGAAAGAAATTTCGATAACTCGAAAAAGAAAAATATTCGATGAAAAACTTCGAAATTTTTCGAGAAATCACATTTCTTATTGAGAGTTAATGAAGGCGTGCCACGTGAATAGCTCTTAGGATGTAATTAAAATTTCGATTATGACAAACAAACCTCTCACATTTCTTTTTGTTTACCAGAGCTTAACTTGGAAAAAAATAAATATCATAGTTTGATTGAGAGCATTTCCGTCCATGACAAACTTAGGTGTTACCTTACAATGTTCATCTGTAAAAAAACCTATACAAATATTGTCCTCAACTTAAATACCTAAGCTTATCAACTAGCATCTCTGGGTTCCTTCCCGATAATTAAACTTACTTCCACTTGACTTACCTGATGTGCAAACCTTAACACCAAACATGTAAATCAATGGGCATCCTTCAACCTTTACCGAGCCATTTGCAAAAACATGATTAGTGTAAAAGTATCTGACATAATTTGATTCCTACATGTCACATTTTTTATTTATTTGTAACAATAACCTTTATCAGGCACAACTTTTTGAAAATATCAAGAAGAATCGACACATTAAGATAGTGAGTGTACATGAATGTTCATATCAAATTGCCAATCACTTTTGTTGATTAAAAAATGAAATGAAAAAAGAACTGCGTATTAATTATTAATTAGGACTAGTTAGATGTTACCAGATGATTGGAGATGATATAAAAGAGGTCTAATCTAATGTTGTATGTGAAGTAATGTCTCCAATAACTTTTGCAAAGTAACCACTTTTTCATGAATCTATGAGAAATTTTTGCAAAATATTCTTATTAGTAAGATTCTATTATTTGATTAAAGGTATATATAAGCATTATTTTATTAAGATTCTCGATTGGACTTCGACTTGTTTTTACGCGTGAAAATATTTTAGATATTTGTACTAATATCTCTTTTTCTTTTTTTTCGGAGTATGAAACATAGGGACTTTCGGCAGAATTCCATTGTGGTATCAAAAGAACTTACAATTCTAAAATAAATTGTTAACACTTGATTAGGAAAGATGATGGTACAAACTTTTTACTGTTTTTAGACTGTGATAGGAATCAACTTGTTGGAGTTTTCATGAAAACTTTGTAAGATATGGAATAACACGATCACTTGCCATCTAATTCGAATCCATTTTTACCATACAAAGGTAAAAACTCTTAGTCACATCACAATGCCAAACGTATTACTCCAAGAATTTGTGTCTGGTAAAAACAAAGTTCAGCAAACTTCTTGTCTGGTCTTTCTCAGAACCTAAGGATACATGGACATAACCTTGCAGCATGGGCAGATATTGGAGCACTTAACTATAGGGGTGGCACGAGATGGGATGGGATGAAATAGACTCATCCCTATCTCATCCCATTTATTCAGGATCAGAATGGGATAGACCTCATCTCAACCTCGTTCCATCTCAAATGGGATCGGGACAGGATGAAAACGAACTAAATAATCTTCAAAAAAAAAAAAAAAAATTTTATCTCACATTACTCATACACCAATAATGTCAAATTTATAAACATATAACTTACATCATAAATAATAATAAATATTAAATAAATAAATATTAAACTTTTTTTGGTTGGCAAATAAATATTAAATTTCATTTAGAATTAATGATTAAATTCATTTATATTTTCATGTAGAATTTTATCTTACATTGATTTAATTTCAACACATCCTAAACTTTAATTTAAAATAGTATTTTGATTAAAATTAATAATATTAAATATTAAATAAATAAATTCAGGATATGCGAGATTGAAAATCTTCATTCCAATCTCATCCCACTCTAAATTGGGACGGGACAAGATCGGAATGAGTTTGATCAATCTCAAAAGAACCCATAAAAATCGGAATGAAATGACCCACCCCTACTTAACTAGAGGTGACAATTTCTACTCGGCTTGTTAATACAACACTAACCACAAATATTAAACATGATATAAATCATAATTAGCATGACACCGTCCATTTTTAAATGGATCGGATATGGATTCAAAGTCGATTAAATGTGACAAAATGCGGCACATTCCATTCCACCGCCCACACAAGAAATAATGCAAAATCTTAAAACGTGGGTCCAATCAAAATTGATGCCTCCGTACACTTCTGTTTTCGGCAATGGTATTTATGTAGGTACAACGCACCTAAACTCTCCGTCCAAGATTTCATGAGAAAATGAGTGAATAAAAGGGAATATGATAATCATTAGCTTCTAGAAATTTTTTTATCGATCTGATAAACAGAGTCGTGATTTTTGTTTAGGAGGAGAGCACGATAAAGACAGTTATTGAAGATATTATTACTATATTAAATAAAGATTATTACTACTTTTAGAAACACAACACAAGAGAAAGGTTTGAATCGTTGATTACTACTACATGAAGAAAAATAGGAGGAAATTGGGTTGTTTACGAATTTTTTGTGGAGATGACCAACACAGTGATTAATGAAGGCACTTGGTACCTAAAAGAAGAATAATAAGGTGGTTTGAACCCTGCTGGATCTTGTGAAGATGAGCTCAAATAACTCAATAGTTATAGATTTTTGAAGATGATGAAATATGAGGGTTTCCCTCATCTTATCCAATCGATGGAGTGTGAAGAAAAAACTCTGAAAGTGAGAATAGATGGACAAATAAAAAAACTAATTGGAGGACATAAAAAAAAAATTTCTCAAATCATGTACATTTGATTGAAAAAATTCTCAAATTCTTAAAAAATTCCCACTTGCCCCCGCGTGAATCCGTGCCTGATTCTCATTGTGATTTGTAATGTTACATTTGATTGAAATAGATCGATATCTTGATGATAACTCTTCAATTAATAACTAAGTTGATTAATTTTTTTTTCCATTATTAAGCTTTTATTGGACCGACTTGCACAAAATTCTCACAAGGACATTGGGTTAATAAATAAATAAAAAAGGGTCAATGACCCAATTTATTTATTTATTTAAAAAAAAAAGATAGGATTTAACACAAGTCAAAACCAACTCAAGTAGGAAATAGAGCGGTAAAAACGCCATAATCAATAATTACCTTTGTGTGTTTGGTTTTGTATTTGTAAGGTAAATTCGTATACATTGTTGTTGGAGTAAACTCAAGAGCTTATTCCACTCACTGGTGATAAAAAAAAATGTTAGAAAATTAGGTTTTTGCAATCATGTTTTTTAACTAAAGTGACGTAGTATGATTTCGAAAGAATAATCGAATTTTCAAAGAGTTTATGTGTATCTCGAGGTTGTAAAAACCTCCTCTGACAATGCCATGTCATCATGATTGCAAAACATGATTGTAAAACCTAATTTCCTAGCATCGCTCGATTGATAATACCTGGGAACACAATCATCTTTCGCTCATCAACTGTTAACACCATAACACATTTCATACTCTTCGCGTATTGATTATGTTTCAACTTGAGCTATTGTAATTGATTTGTTTGCCCGACTAATTAGCTCACTTCAAACATAATAAAAAAAAAAAAAATACAAACGATTGTATTTGTCTTCAACGATTAATAAATTATCCTAATCCATGACCATTTTTTTGACAAACCTCCAAATTAAACAACCAACATCACAATATTTATATTTGATCGACAAAATTTGTGTCTCACTCAAAATAGATGAAAACAACCTTATACAACTCACATCAGATTTGTCCTACACGCTAACTATTTATCGTCTAAGTATTTAAGATGTCGACAAAACAATAAAATCAAGAAGAAGAAAAAAAACACAAAAAAAACCAGCCTAATTTTAGTTAATCCTAGCCACTTTCTTTATAAAAACCATCTTTTTCTATCTCCTGTATGTACCAAGTGAGAGCGACACATTGCTTGTCTTTGTCAACATTCATTTCTCTACTCGCTCACCTGGTAGCTCTCTCTCTTCAAAGAGTTTGCAAAGAAAAGTTAGTAAATAGTTGGAGTTTTTCAATTTCTTCGATCAACTCCATCCATCGTCATCACTATAAATTTACACTTGTATATGAACAAACAGGTATCAATTCATTAGGTACAGTTTTTTCTTCTCTTATTCACTAAGCTTCTTCTCTTTATCTTCTTCTTTGTTATCCGATTCTACGCGGTTGAAGAATTATAACTCCAAAATTCGGTATCTTGATCTTTACTTTTTTTTTGGTTTATAGTATTCGTTACGAAATCATTTGATATCAATATATACTTGTGTGGACTTTTGGTGTTTCATCAAGGATTTCATCATGTCCATTCTTGATATTCGTTTGGTTCAGTAATTCTCTTTCTTTTCGTGTCTAGAAGCTCGATACTTTTGACTTCGAATAAGTAGTATTAGTAGGGAAGAAACCGTGTGCGTGAAAATTGGTTGTGAAAGAGAACTACAAAGTTCTTGAGGCCTGTGTTGAGATTCCTGTTTTTATTACTTTCGCTCTTATTAGGTATCTCGTTTGGAGCGGTTTTTCCATTATTACTGGTAAAGTCATTAGAGGTCCTTGCTGAATTTACTGTTTTTCAGTGTGTTTAAACATTTCGTTGTACCAATAAAGTTTTCTTTTCTTGAAAGGCGAGTTATTGGGTATCTAATCCAACGCACTACAGCCTTAACCAACTAACCAAACTACCATTGACCACACTGGGTTCTTTGCTTTGCACACGGATGAACAAAGATTTAAATTTTGGTCACCCCAGTGAAACGTGATAACGAGTAGAGACTCAGGAAACGTATATTTGACTTCCATCGAACGCGGTTCTTGGTATCTTTTATCCTTTTAAGTTGGAGAATGGATTATCAGTTTTGTTATATAAGTTGCAGAGCTCTCTCTGAGTGCTTGACTTCATCATTCTCTCCTTGTCTAAAACTTTCCAATCTGTAAAAGTTTTGGTTTCATTAACACCTGTGGGTCTGCGAGTAAGCCACCTTAACTCTTCACTATGTGAACTCAGTGTAATTTTCAGTCAACAAGCATATTTCAATTTCAGTTTATTTAGTTACTGAAACTATGCTAATTTTGGCAAAATTTTCCTTTCCTTTTATGCTAATTTTGGCTACTTTTTTTTTTTTTCTGTCTCCCAGTGTGGTTGATGTTATGTATTGAATCTTGAATAGTACTATCCATGGCTTTTACATTCCCTTCTAAATTTCAGAGAATCAGAGTTATAAGATAGGTTCTAATTGCTTTCCGATGATTAGAGTCAATTCATCAATAATTTTCTTGACAATGATTGGCTCGGTTTTTGTATTAGGTACCAATCTTTCATTTTTTTTACTTAATAACTGTTTTTTTTTCAAATCATAGTAACTCCAGATCTTAACTATGCAATGAATGGACTATATTATTGGTTTAGTTTATTCGCCAGTAATTGTCATTTGTCATGTCTTTCGGATGAGAACAAAGAATTACTAGTTTTGTTTTGTTTTCTCTTATTGATGGAGTTCATATCTTGGTATTTAGATTTGGACTTGTGTTGCTAAGTATCTTTGGTTTTCTCTGCAGTTGAAGCGAAGATTATAGAAGAATTACTTCAAACATGTTGGAAAAGATGGAAGTGTTCAATCAGGACAGTGTCATTGAAGAATTTGAAGCACTGACAAAGGATGCAGGAAGAGTTCAGAGAGAAACTCTTAGGAGGATTTTAGAAGAAAACTGCGACGCTGAATACTTGCGAGAGTTGGGGCTAAATGGAAGAACTGATCCTGAGAGTTTTAAGACTTGTGTTCCTCTGGTTACTCACAAGGAGTTGGAACCTTATATACAAAGAATTGCTGATGGAGACTATTCCCCAATTCTTACAGGGAAACCCATATCAGCTATCTCACTCAGGTATGGTTTTCGAGCTCATCTCTATCTTGAGTTGTTAATTGGTTAGTTTGGTTCTCTCTCTGTCCCTATTGCAAAATTCTGAAATTGGGATTTCTTGCAGCTCTGGCACCACGCAAGGAAAGCCTAAGTTTGTCCCGTTCAACGATGAGTTGGTTAAATCTACAATGCAGATATTCAAAACCTCCTTTGCTTTTAGAAACAGGTAAAGTGAATATTGTTTTGAAACGTGTTACTTCATTCATGTTTAGAAGATTCTGTTGTATTAGAATAGCTGATCATCCTTCTAAAGACTCTGTTTTGTAATTCAAAAGCATACGGGCAATATCACAGTCCAGATCACCCTAGATCGCAGGGTACCATTAGCTTCGAGTCAACCAAGTATATGATAGATTGATAGGTGTTCTCATTACATTTCAATTAATGATGAACCAAATGTTTAAGGGATTGTGTCAATTATTTTTCTTTCATTTTGTCGAGTTTCTTGGTGAGAATTATTGTCCTTTGGCCTTTGCTTCAGTTTTTTGGGTTTTTTCTGGACAGTTAGTGATTTTGTTCTTGACTGTATACTCCACATACATTGTATGAGAGTGTGAGTTAAAAGGGTAATTCACTTTCCTTTTGTCTTGGTATGAATGCTGCGACCAACGTTTAACATTCATTGTGCACTTTGATTACACAAAACTTTCACTTTCAATCATACTTAGATTGTACTCAATTTTCCAATCATTCCAATTCTCTACTGATAGTTGAAATCGACATATGCAGAGAATTCCCTCTTGGAAATGGCAAAGCGCTACAATTCATTTATAGCAGCAAACAATTCAAAACAAATGGGGGCTTGGCAGCAGGCACTGCAACTACGAATATTTACGTTACTTCACAGTTTAAGAATACAATGATGGCGATACAATCTCAATGTTGTAGTCCTGACGAAGTGATATTAGGGCCAGACTTCGACCAGTCCTTATATTGTCACCTTCTTTGCGGTCTTATCTATAGGGAGGAGGTTCAGTTTGTCTTCTCGACATTTGCCCACAGTATTGTCCATGCATTCAGGACCTTTGAACAAGTATGGAAGGAACTTTGTAATGATATTCGAGATGGGATCCTCACTAATAGAATCACTGTTCCATCCGTCCGAGCTGCCATGTCAAAAATTCTTAAACCGAACCCTGAACTGGCAGACTTATTATATGAAAAGTGCACGGGGTTGAGTAGCTGGTACGGAGTAATACCAGCGCTCTTCCCAAATGCCAAGTATGTATATGGGATCATGACTGGGTCAATGGAGCCTTACTTGAAGAAGCTGAGACATTATGCAGGTTCATTACCATTATTGTGTGCCGATTATGGGTCTTCAGAAGGATGGATTGGGGCAAATGTTAACCCAAGGTTGGCTCCCGAGTCAGCCACATTTGCTGTGCTTCCTGATATTGGATATTTCGAATTCATACCTCTTAGAGGGAATGCTGAAGATCATGGAGCTGTGGATACACTCCTATATGGAGAATTGGAACCAGTAGGGTTAACAGAAGTGAAGGTTGGAGAGGAATACGAGATCATAGTCACCAATTTTGCAGGTATTAAATCTTCCCTTAGTTGAAAATTGCTTAAAACTGAAAAAAAAAAGAAAAAAAAAAGAGAAATCACTAGTTCTATGTTAAGCATGCAGTGGTGTTTGATCCTCAAGATAGGCCTTGGTGCTGCATCTATCTATTGCTAGGATAAGTATAAGCATAACATTGTCATTATAAGAACATCTGATAGTTTACACAATAATGAATGCAAAGTCCTCTCATGTTACATGTCCGCTCTTCTTTCTTCCAATTTTGCTGCTTCGTTTTGTTTGTTGTTTGTGTACAGATCATTTGTGAAGACTTCTTGCTAAGTGTTTGCAATATGGGACATTATTATGTTAGTTAATTTTAATTTTTAAAACACCGTATCTTTCACATCTTTAGGTAGGGATTCCATTGACAAAGAATTATGTAACTAGATCAACTTGCTATGCATATACGACAATAGAAAATGAAATTGAAACCGTAGGATCAAAATTATATATTTTAAATCAAATACTAATAATTCTTCATTTTATAATCGACTTCATTTTTCATGGGGTGGGGTGGGGTGGGATGGGAACATTGCTGTATCAGTTAGGTTATATATTGATTGATTCCTCTTGATGGTAAAACTCAATGAATAATATACGTCTGACAAGTACTCGAAAAGTATCAAGGATTAGGTAAAACTTAATTGTTGTTTAGTTTAGTTTATTGGAATCATGTGTTGGAAAGTTTGAATCAAACCACATAAAATAAATTTTTTGCTTTGGATGAGTTCCAAGGATTATACTACTAATTAAACTAAAACTTGGTTAATGGACTTATATTAGTCAAGTTGGAACGAGACATCATACCCTACTTCCTGTCTAATGTCGAGCCTTTCTCTAACTTGTAACATCTCCAATTTCAAATTGTCTTTTTTGATGTTCATACACAAGTAATCATTCATAAGGTGTTAATAAAACCAGTCGAGACCCACCTGTATAATTTGGAATAGGCCAGACCAGAAACCTGTTCTGAATGTAAGGTTAGATTGAATAAATTGAACCTGCGTGTGTTTGTGTTCGATTGGTGGATTTATGAAGATCTCTAGGATGATGGAGGGTACTGAGGCTTCTTGGGGCAACATTATTTTTCCGTATGTAATGTAACAAGTTGTGTAGAAACATGTTATGCCGCATGTTATGGATAGAAACATGAATGCTTAGATAACTGTTGCCTTGCAATAAGTTTATCATATTTGAAATATCGAGAAATCCTTATAATTTAATTTCTTTGCAGGTCTATATCGTTACAGATTGGGCGATGTAGTGAAGGTTATGGGCTTTCATAACTCCACACCTGAGCTTCAATTTGTTTGCAGAAGGAACCTTCTCTTAAATATCAATATAGACAAAAATACTGAGAAAGATTTGCAGCTAGCAGTAGAAGCTGCCAGCAAATTATTAGTGGACGAGAAGCTCGAGGTAGTCGATTTCACTAGTCATTCAGACTTATCAACAGACCCCGGTCATTATGTCATTTTCTGGGAACTAAATAATGAGGCAAATGAGGAGATTTTGAGTGAATGTTGCAGTTGTTTGGATCGATCTTTTGTTGATCCAGGCTACATTGGATCCCGCAAGGTAAATGCAATTGGTCCACTCGAGCTTCGAGTTGTCAAGAGGGGGACATTCCAGAAGATTTTGGATCATTATTTGAGTCTTGGAGGTGCTTTCAGCCAATTTAAGACGCCAAGATATGTTGGGACTACTAATAGCGCAGTGTTGCAGATCCTGTGCAATAATGTAGACAAGAGTTATTTTAGTACTGCTTTTGCTTGAACTGTGCTGTAAGTTCATCAGTTAGTATATCTCAGTTTGATCTTCTATTTATCTCAGTTGAGGTGAATTAGTTCTTTAGGTGCTATTAGATGATTAGTATTTGCCACACAAAAAAATACAGAGCACCGAAATTTAGCTCTGAAGATCAAAGTCTGATATTCGCGCTTAAGGACAATTGTATACATGTTCTAGGCACAAATAATATAAATGTTTAGCCCCACAAAACCAATGGACTTGATTCAATAATGGTTAACTGTCTATAGCCGAAACGAAACCATCTGCTCTATTTCAACTTAAAAGGCGACATTGTTGATTGTGACTGATTTTCTTCGTTGTTGCCAGGACTATCACCACTATTGTTTGGTCGATAACAAGCCACATTGATGGGTTGTGAGCAATTAGCTTTCGCGATCAGGGTTTGGGCTTAGGGTTCAGGGTTTAGAGTTCAGGGCATCATAATCATAATCGAATTTACACCTCTTTCACTTCGTGGACATCTCAAGCTCTCCACTTAAATGACTACTTCACTTGACTAAACATTAGGTAATTGTGCAAAGCTCTATAGTTAGTATGGGTATTATAATGTAAATAATTGACAACCAAATTCAATATTGAAGATTCATCTTTAATCTCAGTTGAAATAAAATAATGATCATGGAAATTGAATAAAATCACTCAACTTGTACAAACATAAATTAAAACCATGAAAAACTAAAACAAGTTATTTTGAAATGATTTTCAACTATAAAAGTTTTCACCTATTACTTTGATACAAGAATACTTATTGCAAAAATCAATATGGACACTAAGATTGGTTTTGCATAATCTTATGAGAGATTAGAGAAAACTAAAAATGGAAAAAGGTGCAACGCATATGCACTAGTAACTAGTAATGTCGTAAAAGACTTTAATTAATAATAATTATATTTTACACTTGGGATTTTGCCATGTTAATATTAGTTGGAACTGCTACTGATTAAATGGGAGAATATAATGAACCAATTGAGTTTTTCGTCCACTGACCGAGAACTAGAACTATCACATGTTTGATTGAGCTGATTATAAAAAAGACTCTTGTAGATGATTATGGGTTATGTAACTAAGTTTATTTAGATCTTAGAAATACAACAAGAGCCTCCATGTTAGAATTCTAAAGTGAACAACACTTCGAAAGAATATTTGTTTGACTCTTCACATTAAAATCTCTAGTTTAAAAAAAATGATTTTTTTGAGTTTGATACTCATTAGTTTATACCTATTTGAGTTTAATTCTCGTTTTAAAAACTATTTGAGTCTAATCCTCGTTTTCTGACGGAACCGTTAAGTCCACGTCATTGATTAATGAAAACTATTTTTCGGACCATTTTGCCCTTACATTGGGTTAACCCATAGTTAAGCCCAAAAGACTATTGGGGAAGATGAGTACTAAACACTAATTATTTTTCATATTTCACTTTTTTTCTTTTGTGCATAAATCAAATTATAGAATCCGAAACATTCAATAAATTCAACCAATTCACCTATCACAAAATCCCAAATCCCAAATCCACCAAACAAAATCAATAGATACCCATTATTCTATTTCCTTATTTGAATCCAACATCAAGGAAAAAAATCAAATACAATCCAAAACAATCAAGCTCCACACCTTTAATCACCAAGATAATCAAACATAATAATTACAATATTACAAAATGAAAATTAAACAACCCAAATCAAAACATAACATCAAGGTTCAAATCAAATAATAAATAAAATACGAAAAACTTACAAAAGAGAGGTTGACGTGAAAGAAGAACATTGGATTTGATGATGTTTATGACGAGGGTTGCTCGACAGGAGTTGCAGATTGAGAGGAGTTGCTCGATAGGGGTTGCAGAGAGGAGTTGCTCGACAGGGGTTTCAGATTGAGAAAGGAGTTGCAGAGAAGGAGGACTTCGATCTCGACAGGGAGGGTTTCGATTGAGAGAGGAGTCGCATATCTCGACAGGGAGGGTTTTGATTGAGAGAGGAGTTGCAGAGAAGGAGGACTTTGATCTCGACAGGGAGGGTTTCGACGGTGGTGAGCGAGGGCTGGTGAGCCTCTTCCTTCTTCTCGACCTGCCATCTCCAGGGCTTGACGGTGGTGAGCGAGGGCTTGCGACGGTGGTGAGCTCTTTCTCAAACTTTGGAACAAATTTGGCATTTTTTCGGCAATAAGTAATATCTTTCAGTTATTTTTTAATCTTCGTATTGCTATGATGCTTGTATGCTGGTGAAATTGTGCTTGTATGTTTGTAACTTTGTGCTAAATCTTGGGAGAGATGGAGTTCAAAGAAGGAAATCTTCGTCTGTTGAAAATTGATGGGAAATAATTTGGGATTCGAAAGTCAAGAGGATGTTTGTTGTTATTTGAATCGAGCTCGAGGGTTAGAATCAAAGTTTTTGTTGAATTGCAGATGGGAGAATGGATTGAGTTTCAGCTTAAGAAAGCTGTGGAATCAGGCTCTAATGCCTTCTCAGCCAATTGAAAAATCAACAATAGATGGGTTATGATGGTGAAAGAGGCCAATAAAGGAGGAATCTTCCTTTCTATTATGGTGGGTTGGGGTTCAGGGTCCAAAACTCTCAGGGTGCCAGCTGACGTGGAAGAGACGGGCTGGAAACAACTCGCCCAAGCTATGAAGGAAGTGGTTTTAAATAAGGTGCCCCAGCCTTATCCTAAGCAGCAATTTAGAAGAGATGGAGTTTCAACTCTGCCAGGTATTAGTGTTGTCCCACCCTTGCGCAACAGAACCTTTGTTGAGGTAGCGACCACCAATTCCTCAAGTGTGAGCCCTACCTCTATTGCCAGTAAGGGCCCCATTGCAGCAACCTCTATTCTTCGGGATTCTCCCATTGATTTCTTGTCCCAAGTATGGGGCAATCATCTTCCTCCAGACCCCGTTGCAAGAAAGAATCTTGCAAGATCGTTGATAGAGTTGCCTGATTCAGTGGACACTTGTTGCTCTTCCGTTTGGACACACAACTTTCTTGGTCTTCGCTAACTCTCCACACGTGATCTCATGCAAGGCATACAAGCCGCCTCCTAGGTTGCCGACACTGAGTGAGCAGTCTCCCCAGTAATACCCAACGCTTCCCCATTCCCCTGCTTCTCGTGCCGTTTCAGCGGGTAAAGTTGGTAAATCGATGTCTGAGTCAGCTCGTCCATCTCAGCAGGATAAAGGCAAAGGTATTGTTGGGCCTTCACCTGGCAAGGGGCCCAAGTCTTTTTCGGAACATAATTTGGCCAAGTCTAATGATCAATAGACATCTGGCAATTATTGGAGGGTTTTAGAAGCGGTGGAAGAAGATGTCTTCAACTTGGACCCCCTTTTGACCAAGATGTGTATGCAAGCCCGCAGGGATCAAAAGCTAGCTAGAGCACAGCGTGACAGAGCCGCTGAATGGGCCAATTTTTCAGTTTTTCCCACAAATCTAGGTTCATGCTTAAAAAGAGATCCACCAAATCCAGCTCAACAAACAAAGCAGGGTAGATAAAACTTAAAAGATGTAGTGCCCCTGCTAGGCTGACAAGGGGAGAGTCTTTCAACCAGACCCAGGAGTGTTGAAGTCCATGATTTGTCTACAAAACTATGTGTTTCTCATTTGGAGAGTTCCTCATCTACACCAGACCACGTAGGCGCTCCCCCAAGCTTCGAAGTCCCACAGACAAAAAATCTTGGGTTTCTACACCCTAGCGAACAGACTTCTAGCGAGTCTCCAGGGTTTGTTTCTAGGGTCAATGACAGCTAGAGCCTTCTGGCTCTGACTGTCTTTCGACTCAGGAAGAAGCATCAGATCGTTCGGCTTTCAAAGAAATTGGCTTGACAGTGGGAGTGGACCTCGGTCAGGATGAAAAAAAGGGCTTTAGATATGGTTCAAGCTGCAGCGCAGGGTACAACATCTGACAAAACAATGGACAAGTGCAACAACCCCGAGGTTGAAGGTCTTTCATGAACCTCAAAATTCTGTCATGGAACTGTAGGGGGCTCGGGAATACTGAGAGGCAAAGGGGTTGTCGTAGATTAATTTCAGAGAATCGTCCAGACCTTGTTTTCGTTCAGGAAACGAAATTGGAGAGATGCTCTAGAGAATTTATCAGAAAATTGTGGGGTGATAGCTCTTTTGATTGGGCTATGGTGGAATCCATTGGCAGCTCGGGAGGCCTTTTAGCTATTTGGGATGCTGATCTTTTGCAGATGAGGGAAGTGTTGAAAGGAGCTTTTTCACTTTCTATTCAATTTCAAATGATCTCGAATAACTCATTTTGGTCAGGGACTAACATTTATGGCCCGTGTGATCCTTCGCTAAGATAACACTTCTGGGAAGAACTATATGACATTGCTGGTTGGGTGCAATCGCCATGGGTGTTAGCAGGAGACTTCAATGTTGTCCGTCATATGAATGAAAAAAAAGGATGCAGGAGGAGGTCCATGAGCATGCAGAAATTCAATCAGTTCATTAATGAGGTGGAACTCGCTGATTTCAGTCTAAAAGGGGGAAAATTCACATGGTCAAATCGAAGAGATCGTCCTATCCTTTGTCGACTTGATCGATTTCTGGCTTCGGTGGATTGGATTGACAAATTTGGTGATAAAGTTGAATGGCTCAAGGGTGCAGCAGGTTCTGACCATCACGCGATTTTGCTTGCGAACTCGTCTGTTGGTGGCTGTACTCGCCTTTTTTCATTTGATAATAGCTGGTTTGATCACCCTACCCTGGCAGAGGAGATGAAAGCTTGGTGGAACAACTCAGTAGTCTCTTGCCACCCTGACTACTGTTTATGGTGGAAGCTTAAGGCACTCAGATGCAACCTTAAAAGTTGGAGGACTAAAGTTTGGGGTAAGACAAATTTATGTATTCAAAATATTTCTACCTTAATTGCTAACATTGATGCTGATGAGAGATCAGAGACCTGACTGCTGAGGAGAGGTCTTGTAGAGTGCAGCAACATCAGGAGTGGGCAACATTAACCAAAAGAGATGAGGAGTTTTGGAGGATCAGATCAGGAGTCAACTGGGTTTGTCATATGGATCAGGGGTCCAAATTCTTTCATAACTTGGCTAACAGATGCAGATTGTTTAACTCCATTGAAGCTTTTAGCATGGGTCAGGAGTTGGTAGTGGATGAAGTCAGTATCAAAGAACTCTTGATATCTCACTTCAAGGAGTTGTTCTATGAAAAGGAGGAGTGACGACCTTTCTTCTCTGGGATTACCTTCAAGTCTATCTCCCAGTCTACGGCTACCGCCTTGGTAGATAATTTTTCGGAGATGGAAATTAGAGCGGCAATGGAAGAACTAAAATCTGAAGTTTCTCCAGGTCTTGATGGTTTCTCAATGGTGTTCTACTTGAAAATGTGGGAGGTAATCAAAATTGATTTTCTGAAAGTTGTTGAAGATTTTAACTCGAGAAATTTTTTTGATTGGCGGTTGAATACCACTATCATCTCGCTTATTCCTAAATGTGCGGGAATGCAGATAGTCAAAGATTTTAGACCTATCAATATTTTGAATGGGGTCTATAAGATCATTGCCAAGGTGTTGGCTAACAGATTGAAAATAGTTCTTCATTCAGTCATTTCTCCTTTTCAAAGTGCAGCAGACAGTGGAAGACAGGTGGTTGATAGCCCTTTGATTGCCAATGAAATTATTCATTCTAGGAAAAAAAAAGGTGTTCCAGGGCTCGTTATCAAATTAGATTTCTCCAAAGCCTTTGACAACGTCTTTTGGGGATACTTGGATTTTGTAATGACTCGCATGGGGTTTGACTCCAAATGGATTAATTGGCTTCACACTTGTAGATCTACAACTAATTTCTCTCTGAAGATTAATGGTCAGCTGCACGGGTTTTTCAATAGCTCGAAAGGCTTGCGCCAAGGCGATCCCCTGTCTCCTCTTCTATTTACTATAGCAGCAGAAGGTCTAACACAAATGATTCTTAAAGCGGTTGATGCTGGCCTAGTGAAAGAGTTTTCTGTCGCGGAGGGTAGTCCTCCCGTTTCTATTATCCAGTATGCGGATGATACTATCATCTTTTGTGATGCCTTCGCTTCTCAGGTTCTTGCTCTTAAAAGAATTATGTTTTGGTTTGAAGTTATTTCAGGTCTGAAAATCAAATTTCACAAATCAAGGGTTTTGCCTATTGGAGAAGTCTCTCATTTGCACCAGTTGGCGGGTTTATTGGGTTGTTCAGCGGGTCATCTTCCAGTTAAGTATTTGGGCATGCCTTTGGGTGCTAGTTTTAAAAATAAAGCTGTGTGGGATGAGACGATCGAAAGGATGGAATCGAAACTACCGTCTTGGAAACACAAATTTCTTTCTAAAGCAGGCATATTAGCTCTTGTACAATCCACATTAGCTTCTATCCCGGTGTTCATTCTGTCTCTTATCAATGTTCCATGTTCAATAACAGTCAAGATGGAACAGATCATGCGCGATTTTCTTTGGGGTTCTACTGAAAACTCTAGAAAGATGCATTTAGTGGGCTGGGAGAAAATTTGTTGTCCTAAATCTCGAGGTGGTTTAGGCATTCGTCAGGTGCTCACATCAATATTGCATTACTTTCTAAGTGGCTTTGGCGATTTGCAGAAGAAAATGACAATTTATGGAGATCTCTCATTATGGACAAATATGAGTGCAATAGATGGGTTTGGGAAAAGAGAACTAAGTTCACTTCCTACGGATGCTCTTTGTGGAAGTCCATCTCCCGGTGCGCAAGTGGCTTCTACCCTCACACCTCTCTCCAATGTGGAAATGGTGATCTCATCTCTTTCTGGCATGATTTTTGGTGTAGTAACCAATCTTTGAAGGCTCTGTTTCCAATGTTGTTTATCATTAACAACAATCAATCTGGGAGTGTGAGCAATTTTTGGTCTAACGACAATTCTTGGGATCTTTCCTTTCGAAGACCCTTAAATACTGGGGAGCTAGAAGAGTTCGCTAATCTAATGCATCTGTTGGATAGACAAATGCTCTCAGAGGGATCTGACAGTTTGGTGTGGAAGGGTAAAGGTGTGGGCTTCTCGGTGAAAGAATTTTCGGATATGTTGGCTGCATCTCATTATGAGACTCACTCCAACCCCTTCATTTTCTCTCAAAAAAATCTGGTATGGGTGAAAAACCTTTTTCCTCGGATTAATTTCTTTAGTTGGTCAGTGTTGCATGAGAAGATCTTGACTAAAGATAGGTTAAGGAAAAGAGGCATCCACACAGGGAGTTTTTGTGTGCTTTGCAATGAAATTGATGAGACGCTGGACCATTTGATGCTTCACTGCAGTTTCTCCAAATCCATTTTGGAGCAGTTTCTTGTCAGAATTTGGTTTGAGTTTGATGTTTCAAGGCTCCATTTTAGATTGGCTAAGTTGGTGGTCTCAAGTTAATCTTTCCCGTCGGGGGGAGTGGTTATGGTGTAGGGTCCCTCACGTTCTCATGTGGTGTGTGTGAAAAGAAAGAAATAAAATGGTATTTGAAGGACTCAACAGATCAAAGCACTCTATCTTTATCGAGATTAGAGAATCGCTGTGGAGGATGAGTTCAACTTGTAATTTGTTTAGGGATTTGCGTTTTGACACTTTCATGGTGTCTTGACATTCCTTGATATAGGAATGTTTCTCTTTATTTTTTGTTTTGTTTTTTTTTCTTAATAAACATCTTTGTGTTTGACAAAAAAAAAAATGACGAGGTGAAGAGAAGAAGATCTAAGTAACGTAAGCAGTAGGTAATAAATTGCCCGAAGAATAAAAATGGTGTGGGAAATTAAACGCTGAAAAAGAGAGAGTGATTGATGCTTTGGGACTGGCTGTATGATTTATGAGCTTTGCTACAGAGCGAGGGAGGGAGCGAGGGAAAGGGGCGAGGGATGGGTGTAACCACCCATCCTCCTCGGGATGAGCGCATCGCGTTGGAGATGCGCGCGGGTGCTTATCCCGAGGAGGATGGGTGGTTACACCCATCCCTCGCTCCCTTTCCCTCGACCCCTCCCTCGACCCCTAGAATTTTCCATGATTTATTGATTAAAGACAAGATTAGAGAAATTGTTTGTTTCGTTTGAAGAAACTGTTTGTCTTTCTCAATATGCTTTAGGTTGGTTGTATAATTGATTGATTGAAGAAACGTTTGGAGAACTTGTTTGTTTAGCTTGGAAAAATTGTTTATTATTATTTTTATTTTTTTTGGAGAGATTGTTTGTTTTTCTCAATTTTATAAATTAATCATACAACCAAACCCAAAGCATCAATCATTCTCTCTTTTTACCATTTAATTTTTCCACATCATTTGGGGTTTTGTTCGGTGGATTTGGGTTTTGTGAGAGGTGAGTTTGTTGAGTTTCTTGAATATTTGGGATTTTATAAATAGATTCATAGACAAAAGAAAAAAAAAAGTAGAATGTGGGAAATAATTATTGTTCAATACTATCTTTCACAATAATTTTTTTGAGCTTAACTATAGTTTAACCCAATGTAAAGGTAAAAGGGTCCGAAAAATAATTTTGATCAATCAATGAGGTGGATTTAACAGTTCTGTCAGAAAATGAAGATTAGACTCAAATAATTTGTAACGCTCAAATTTTAATAAATATAAACTAATAAGTATCGAACTAAAAAAAATAATTCTCTTCCAACAATATCCACATGCACATGCTTGCACCTTGAGAAAACCATATCATCTCAAGACAAAAGAAAAGTTAAATTGCAGCATAATTTGAAACAAGATATATGCTTCCCATTAATAATTAATTACATGATAAACTCAAGTTAGGTCAACCTAGGTGTAACATACAGGTCATAAATCAAATAAATAAATGGGCATGTTACAGTTTATAAAACCATTCACAGCCTATGTTGGTAGTGGGTAGGACAATAAAACTACATAAACCCTTGTTAAATTATATTTCCATTCTGAACTTTAATAATGCAAATTGCACATGAAAATCCACCTCCCTCTTCAAATAAAATGACAAACTTGAAATCCTTAAAAACAAAAGTCCTCCACATCCTTACTCATTTGAAGCAAAAGAACTATATCTATATTCAAACCAACTTCATCGAAATAATCTCTACTTTGGTGCAAATTGTCATATCTTACAGTTCATCCGATCTTCAACTATTTCAAGGAACACTGGATTGATCTTCAACCGGATCAGCTCCACTTAGATTGTAAGGAAGACTTTGATACCACTTGTTGTACCCAATGATCCGCATCTTGAGGAACTATTGCCAAGTCCCAGTCGAACCATCGGCTCTAATACCACTTGTTGGTGCACGCTAGACACGTGCGTGCACCTTGGTCCAATATAGATAAAAGCGATATTGTTCTTGATGATACACCAAAACGTCATCTCTTCTACATTGTAGACCATATCTTCTACACCGTACACATGTCCAAGCGTCAGGCCAACACTGATCCAGCCCAAGTGGTTTCAAGCTCGCACAATGCAGTCCGCCAGACGGACCCAAATCATTACAGTCTGAGCCCTATTAAGGCAAATATGCAAAACTCCTAATTAGAGAAGGATCTCCACGAAGATCTTCTTCCCTAAATTAGGCCACGAAAATCGATTGCATTAATTCTCAACTTAAACACCCGTAAGTTAGGCCTTCCATTTAGGTCTCGAGTGTGGGGTTTTATCTTAAAATATCTCGTTGCTATTAGGGAGTGGACAGCTCCTTGTATTTTTAGATGACAACTCCACCATAATTGATGTGGAAATATTCAAGCCAACTCCATCCCAACAACTATTTGCTTTAATTCAACTTAAAGATCCACATACAGAACATGCCTTTGAATAAAAGGCGGCATTGTTGATTGTGGCTGATTTTCTTCTTCATTGTTGCTAGGACTATCACCACTGTCGTTTGAGAGATAACAAGCCACATTGATGGGTTGTACTGAGCAATTTTGGACTTAGGGTTCGGGGTTTAAAGTCCAGGGCATCATAATCGAATTTACACCTCTTTCACTACATGGACATTTCAAGCTCTCCACTTGAACAACTACTTCACTTGATCTAAACATTAGGTAACTGGGCAAATCTCTATCGGTTTTTCCTAAGTGCACTGGTTTTTTGCCTGGTGCAATCAGGCACCGTTGGATTGCATCGAGATAAGTAATTATACTTATCTCGATGCAATCCAACGGTGCCTGATTGCACCAGGCAAAAAACCAGTGCAAAAAACCAGTGCACTGTAGAAGCACTCAATCTCTATAGTTAGTATGGGTATTATGATGTAAATAAATGTACAACCAAATTCTATATTGAAAATTCATCATCTTTAATCTCAATCGAAATAAAATAATGATCATGGACATTGAATAAAATCACTCAACTTGTACAAACATAAATTAAAACCATGAAAAACAAAAATAAAATATAACTATTCCACTAAAAAATTAAAACTAAATCCATTTTCTTTATGTAAATTTTTTATACCTAAAATATTAGATAAAAGGTGGCAATCTTTTCTTATAAGGTCAAAATGACTTATACTTGTATCCCAATAGTAACATGCAAAACAAATGAAGAACCAATATCTTCATACATGAATTATACTTTTATAATTCATGTATTTTTTATGACAAGTTATTTTGAAATGATTTGTGACTATAAATGTTTTCACTTATTCCTTTGATGCAAGAGCATTTATTGTAAAAATCAATATGGACATCAAGATTGATTTTGCATAATATTATGAGAGATTAGAGAAAACTAAAAATGGAAAAAGGTGCAACGCATGTGCACTATTAACTAGTAACATATTATAATACTCTAATTAGTAATAATCATATTTAACACTTGGCCTTTAGTCATGTTAATATTAGTTGGAACTGCTATTGATGAAATGGGAGACTATCATGAACCAATTGAGTTTTTCCTCCACTAGAATTATCGCAATAATGTTGGATGTAAGTAAGTGAAAAACACATTCTTAGATAACTATGAGTTATATAACTAAGTATACTAAATTAGATGTTAGAAATACAGCAAGAGCGTCCATGTTAGAAGTAGAAAGTGAATAACAGTTCAAAATGAAAGTATATTTAATTTGTTTGACTCGTGTATTAAAATCTATAGTTAAAAAAATTTAACAAAAACAAAAATCTCTTCCAACAATATCTACATATACATGCTTCAATGGTCACTCTTCGGGAAAGCCATATCCCCGTCTTAAGACTGGAAAGGAAAGTTAAATTGCAGGCGTCATTTAAAAGGAGGATATATGCTTCCCCTTAATAATTAATTACATAATAAACTCAAAGTTAGGTTAACCTAGATGTAACATATAGATCACAAATCAAATAATAAAAAAAATGACATGTTGCAGTTTATAAAGCCATTCACAGCCTATCTTGGTAGTAGATATGGTAATATAACTAGAAATATCCCAATAATGTTTGATGCAAGTGAAAACATTCTTTATATGAATATGAGTTATGTAACTAGTTCTACTAAGCCAAAGGGGCTGTGGTCGATCGGTTAAGGCGTTGTGGACTTGATCCACAGATCCTTGCTTCGAGACTCACTGGAGGCATCTTTATTTCGGGGTGGTGTTCGACCCGTAGGTCGCATCTCGGGAATAGGTTACGGATCCTATGCTAAAAAACCGGCTTGCCTTTCAAAAAAAAAAAAAAAAAAAAAACTAGTTCTACTAATTTTGATGTTAGAAATACAACAAGATTCTCCATGTTTAATATAGAAAGCAAGGATGCACGGATGCAATATGCTGACTCGACAATTTTTAAAAAACTAAGATTCGGAGACACGTCATACTATTTTTTAATAAGTCGTATAAATATAAATAATAATATAATAAAGTGCATTGTTAGAGTGTCTTGAAGAAGATGACACTGTTGCAAAAAAAAATTAAAGTAGAAAAAAAGTATAATAGAAAAGAAGTAGAGAAGAGAAGAAGCAAATGAGAAAAAAAAAATATTTCTATGCTTTAGTGGCATTTTGTCATATTTATCTTAAATCTTAATTGAAAATAGTCATTCACTTCAGATAGATCAACAACCATTATATTACATGATTATTTGCAAATATCTAAAAGTAAAAAATAAAACAAAGTTGGTTTTCGAGTCTTGATTGTGTCCTGACCAAGTTTCAGGTGTATCAGAGGCGTATCCGACACGTTGACCACATTGACCATGTGTTTAATACCTGCCTACATGTTGACTAAGTGTCTGACGCGTGTCGGAGATGTGTCGAGTTAGTGTCGTGTGTCAGATACGTGTCGGACACGAATACGATAAGTTTTCGAAGAGTTTGTGCTTCCTTGGTAGAAAATGAATAGCAATTCAAAATGAAAGCATATTTGTTTGATTCTTGCATTAAAATCTATGGTTAAAAAAAATAACAAAAAAAATTCTTCCAACAATATCTATGTAACGACCCGATCCGCACAGTAAGATATTGTCCGTTTTGGGTCCAATCGGCCCGCACAGCTTTAAAAGGCCTCTTACTATGGGGATCCAACCTCGCACATATATAGCACATCACCATTCCGCACCCAGGCGATGTGGGACTATGATTCCCCTTGTAGCTCGTCCAACCTCTCTCGGCCTGTTGGGCTCCAACCCTCACCCTCACCCTCACCTCAGGTCCGTCCACTTAGGGTCTCACAATCCACCCTCCTTAAGGCCCAACGTCCTCGTTGGCCACACATGCACAACGTCCACGTTGCCCGATGGCCCACCTCCACGTGGCACACTTTCGGCTGGGTCAGGCTTTGATACCATTCTGTAACGACCCGATCTGCACAGTAAGATATTGTCCGCTTTGGGCCCAACCGGCCCGCACGGCTTTAAAAGGCCTCTTACTATGGGGATCCAACCTCGCACATATATAGCACATCACCATTCCGCACCCAGGCGATGTGGGACTATGATTTCCCTTATAGCTCGTCCAACCTCTCCCGACCTGTTGGGCCTGTTAGGCTCCAACCCTCACCTCAGGTCCGCTCACTTAAGGTCTCACAATCTACATGCACATGCTCGCACTTTGAGAAAGCCATATCCTCATCTTAAGACAAAAGGAAAGTTAAATTTCATTTGAAACGAGGATATATGCTTCCCCTTAATAATTAATTACATAATAAACTCAAATTAACCTAGATGTAATGTAAAGGTCATAAATCAAATAAAAAAATGGCATGTTGCAGTTTATAAAACCAGTCACAGCCTATGTTGGTAGTGGGTAGGGTAATATAACTACATAAACCCTTGTTAAATTATAATTCCATTCTGAACTTAATGTAAGTTGCACATGAAACTCCACCTCCCTCTTCAAATAAAATGACAAACTTGAAATCCTCAAAAACAAAAGTCCTCCACATCCTTGCTCATTTGAAAACAAAAGAACTATATTACAAAAAAATAATAATAATAATAATAATAACAAAGGTGACAAAAAGAATTAGGAAGAAATGATGGAATAAAATGAATTAAATAAGAAATAGGTATATGCAATGTATCACCTTATGTTCCACACCATTTTTCTTAGAAAAACCTACTAGTAATATTAAATTAAATATGTAAAAGATCGGATCTAGATAAACATTCATATAATAAACTCAATATCAAGATAAATATACATGATGACATTCATAAATCATCCAACAATAAGGTTCTAAAATTCATTGGACCGGTATGACCGTATCGGAGTTGATTTTGAATAAGGATGACAATAGGGCGGGTATGGGTGAATACTGTAAATGATGAACCTGAATAGGATCGGTTGCCATCCCTAATTTTGAGGTGTTGCAGATATCAAACTCGAAATCCTGACAAATTGAGTTGACCAGAAGTATGAAAAACAAGTAAACAATTGGGATTTATAAGGTATTGTATTATTGTCATTCAATTTACTTGCATTTGTGCACAATATTAACCTTAATTATTGCGGCATTTATTTTAGATAATAAATCAAGATATGAAGTAAGAGTATATATGATGCAAATCACATTGACCAAGTAATTACGTTGAGTCAATCTATTGACTTCAAGAAAGTCTATATATATGCTTAATGACCTTATATTACAAAATAGTAAAATCACTAAATTTGAAAGTTGAAACAATAACACTAAAAACACAAAATAGGAAGAAAATAACAAAAAGTTATTATCTTAGACTTCTTGTACTGTGACATTCAGAAACAATATTAGTGTCTTCTAATAGCTCCTGCCTCAACCAGGAAGGATGCACAATCATTCTACTAAATCACACATTGAAGTTGAATTTTGTATGAATTATCGATAGCTACAGTACCCCGGGAGGCACGAGATACATATCAATCATATGGTATGCTGAATATTTTTCCGATTTGCCATATGTGTTGTATGGAATTTATAAATGTGTCATCATCTGTCAATATCCCTACCTAATGCCTTTTCAGAATCTTCATGATCAGATACAAAATATTAATTTTGGTGGATTTTGAAATCTATGTCAAATCTCAATCATCAAATTAATATGAAGAAAAGCAAACAAGACGAAGAAGAAGGAGAAGGAGAAGGAGAAGCCATGGCAGTATGGGATTGTGGGAGTCCCTTATATGACTCATCTGAATTGGCATCAGTTGGCCATGTCATTGACAGAAACTTGATGTTCTTCCCATTCTCTTCTCAATCAATGAAGCCTACAAATCGAAGGTTCTCTGATGTGATGACAGGGTCATCCATCCCAAAGAAGGCCAAGGATGCCGCGGCTGGGTCTATAGTACCAAAGATGGAAAAATTGGCTAAGATGAAATCAGTGAAGGAGATCAACAAAGAGGAGAACAGCATGAAGAAGAACAAATCTGGGTTTCAGAGGATTTTTAGAAGGCTTGGGTTGATAAAGAAATGATAATGTTAATTTGTAACTATAATGAAACAGTGAATTTGATACTTTCATATTATAAATCAATAATTTCTTTCGAATTTCAATTTTTGGTTCCTTGATGTTACTAGTATGTTTAAAAAAAAAAAAATCTGTTAATGTTTATGATTATACTCATTTGTTCATTTTTATACACCTGACGAAACTATTGCAATCCCAGAAGGATAATCAAAACAATGTCCGAAGTTCTCTTAGTACAAATTACGAAATAGATATACAAGTTCTTATGTTGAGTAATTTAGTAATTAGATTTGTTTGTTCAAATATTGAGTAAAACTTTGTCGATTTCCCATTATTGTAATTGAGGCTATCATTTATAGTTTTGTGTTTTACTACTTTTAAATAATTTTATTTTTCTTTAATAAATGGAAATTTTAGGGTTTGTTTGGTAAGGCATTTTTCATGTGAAATGGAATTCGTTTTTCCTGTTATGCAGATTTTCATTGTCCATTTACTAACAGAAAACCAATTCTGTATGAGGTTGATTTCACCATTATTCATGGAAATCCAACTTCGAGAGTGGGAATCGAAATCCATGGAACTAGTTCCAACTTCGATCTCTATTTTCCATGCAACTAGTTTAAGGGCAATCAACTTAATGAAACTCTCCGATTCAGCCGCTTTGAAGCCCTAGCCAAGGCTTTTGCGCCGCTTTGTAGCGCTGCACTCCTACGCGCTGACATGACACAACCATCAGCACGTCTTTCGATTTGCTTGATTGGACGTTAATTGATTTTGGTATCACGCTTCATTCAAAGGGCGTTTTCGCGCCGCCATTACGATCTGGACGTCGCTACGACATAGCCGCCGCTCTGATCCAGCCGCTTTCTGCTAGGTCAGGGACTCCACGTCTTCTGGATGTGATGTCAGCGCCAGCCGCCATCCCTCCCCCCACTGGTCCAGGTCATGGGGGAACCACGGCAGGATCCCCTAAGCCCTCTTTCGCCCAGATTTTGGGCAAGATTTTGGTGGATGACACTGCGGAGACTCAGGTCGAAGGTACTCGTTTCCGTAAAGAGGGGGCACCAGCAATTGGACTCACGACAACGGATGAAGTCCGTGGTGAAGCTTTCATGGAAAAACATGTCATTATTCTCAAATTTTCTAGTTACCGACCGACTTTGACAAATATTTGAGATTCGATTCACAGAACATGGGGAATTTTAGGCGATTTTTCGCTGGGTTTGCTGAATCAACGACATGTGTTAGTACGACTTCAATCTGAGGTGGAAGCAAAGAAAGTTCTGTCGAGAGACTCCTTCCTGATTCGTGGAGTTCGGTTTAAAGCATTCCGTTGGCACGATGGTTTCAGTTTGAAGGAAGACCCAATCTCGGTGCCCCTATGGGTAGAGTTACCTAACTTACCTTTGCATTTATTTCATCCCCCTATTTTGAAAGCTATTGTGAATTCTTTTGGTGGTTTTTTGCGAATGGATGATCATACTCACTGCCTCACGTGGCCGGGCTTTGCCCGTGTATGTGTGGAGATGTCATTAGCGGAGAAATTACCAAATAGAATTTGGATTGACAGGGCCAATAACAGGGGTTTCTGGCAGAAGATAGAATATCCAGGGTTCAAATACTGCGACTTTTGTTCTTTAATAGGCCATCAAGAGGAATTTTGTAGGAAAAAGCTTGGTATTAAGGGCGGTGGGGGAGGTCCTGATTCTGGTAAAGCGGAGAAGGCGGTCAAGCTGCAGGTTGAACCAAAACTATAAAGCAACAATATGTATCCGTTCTCAAAAAAGCTAAAATTCTAAATCCAGCGGTCGGCCCGAGTGGAGCAAAAAACAGTCAGGGGGAAGAGATGGATGAGGACATTGGGGAGAAGGGGCCGATGGCCAAGGATCCGGTAAAGGTGGTGTTGTCAAACAAATTTGAGTCGCTTACTGAAAACATTGATGCCGATGAGAGTGAGAACATGGTTCATGTTAGTGCTGAGCAAGTTACAGAAACTACGGAAGAATGCCTCCTAGAGGCGGGGTATACAACTTCGGAGATTGCAAATGCTATTGGAATTCAAGAACAGCCGACACAGCCAACAGATGACATAATCTCAGGGGCCAAGAGTGGTCTTTCCGATGACATGACAAATGAAAATATCCGCCCGGAACATCACATTGTGACAAGGTCGCACGAATTGGGAGCGATCAATTAGGGCATCCTGGATCAGAGACACGAGTTGCATTAGCAGGGGAATTAGGAGTGGTTTCGCCCCAGCCAGCTCACGGCCTCAAACAGCCTGCAATTACCATCAGTCCAAGCACTGCGATCACCATCAGTCCAAGCCCTGCGATCACCATCAGTCCAAGCCCTGCGCCAGCTCAAGGTCTCAGTCAGACCACGCTCCTCGTGTCTCCTCGGGTCCAGCCTGCTCACGGCCCCAACCCGTCCAGTCCGAGCACGGCCTGCCCACGGCCTGCCAGTCCACGGACACAGGTCACGGCCAGTCCAAGGCCCCAACCCAGGGGACGTGCTTCCTCAAGCAGCGCGTGATTTGATCGTCGTTGGTGATTCTTTAGTCCGCAAACTAAGTCGATTGGAATGATACAGGAAGTAGGGGCTGCCATGGTGAAGCCGATAGTGATGGAACAGTTGACAGAAGTTATGGCCAAGCGAGCTCAATCCACGGTAACTGGTAATTTTTCAGTGCCCGTGGCAACAAGGAACGACAAGGATGGGAGCTTATATGATGTCGTCATCCGGCTGTTTGAGGAGAACCGTGTTTTGCGAAGAAAGAAACAATCAATGACCACTAATACACTTGATAACGCCACAGATGACAGTGACGAGGTTGCGTCAGAATCGGAGTTGGGGCCGGAATCACATGATATTAATGATTTAAATTTGGGGGCGCACTCCGATAAGGATCTACAGAACAAAGTCAAATCGGCGGTCCTTCCGGGCAATCGTCGTAAGACTAAGAGGGGTAAATCTTCCTCCCCGCTTAAGATGATGGAAAATTTTATGTTTTGGAATGCTCGTGGGGTTGGTAATAAGGCCACGAGGAGGAGGTTAAAAAATATGATTATATCACGGGTAAAGTCGTCATGTAGTATTGATTGTAAATCAAAATTTTTTTTTGACAAGTAATAAAGGTCTGGCATTCCAGAGGTGCCCCTCCCCACTGGAGGTTTAAATAAAAAATAAAAAAAATAAAAATAAAAAACTTAATGAAACTCTTGAACCACCCTTAGATTCAAGAAGACCGGAAAAGTTCTCCAACTTAATTGTTAACACCATCGTAATTAAAGTTTGAATTTTATTATTTTTCACATTTTAGTACCAAACATTTGGCATGAGGAGATGGGCATTCTTAAATTTGTGATAAATCTCACATGTAATGTTCTAAACATTAAGGCTTTGGTTTGATAATATAACATAATACCATTTAGTCAAATAAAAAAAATAGAAAAATTCAACACCGAATAAGAAATACGATGCCCACAATACCAAATAGCATAAAAAATGTTAATCTCTATAATGTATGAAAATGTACACACAAAGTAAACATATTGTTTTGATTAAGGCTCCACTTGGTATCTCGTAAAAGAATGCAAATGCATTCATTTATAGGCGGTTACAAAAAATAGGTGTTTGGTAAGATTTACGTAAAGCGATTATGAAATTAAAATGCATAATCTCCGCATTTTCATGTTATGAGGTCCAACATTATTTTACGGGACAAAAGGTCCTGAATTCTTTTAGAGAGAATTCTCATGTTCACTTATTGGACTATACTTCTTAATAGAGTCCATATTTTAAAGAGATCTTATTATTGTGTGAAACTCAATAAAGTCCATTCTTTGTGGAATTCAATAGAGTCGACATTTACAAAAGTTTATTATAATTAAAATTCTTCCAAAGAGTTTTTATTTTTCTTACATATTATTTAGTTACATATTTGAATAAAATATATGTAATATAATATATCGTGAGAACGTAAGATATGTGAAATGCATGCCAATTGGAAAAAAAAATAAAAATAAAATTGTGAAACTAGGTTTGTTTTCTCTAACTAACACAAGCAACCACAAAGTAGTGCATTACTTTGCAAAATGCATATTTTTACGATGTACCAAGTGGAACGTAATTTGCAATGAGCGACCTGTGTAGAATACTACATTTTGTTCTTAAATAGAAAGGAGACGGCCTTTGATATATGACATACAACAACCAGTGTTATTTTAGGCAAGTTCTTAAATAGTGGCTACTTGCAAATTAATTGTGTAAGGATTATTATGCTAAATCATGAATTTAATACTTTTTGGACCATTACCTTTCAATGATAATATCATATCGACTTTACATACCAAACTATGATATGGAATAATTAAAATTTTGCATTTTCTCAGATATTAAAACAAAATACATAATGTAAAACTAAAATCATTGTTTTTGTTAGATAAACGATAACTTTGTTATTGAGTATGTTTTAGTTTGGGATTTTCAATTAATTTACAAGTGTTTGTGGGCGAATTTCGATTTTCTACTCATAGTCGTTCATAAAAGTGTTGTGCAGCTAAATCAAATTATGGCTCACAATAAAGTCAATTTAATTAATAATTTATTTATTTATATAGGTTAATCATCTTTCACAAATTTCTTGACCACCCTTTATGATTTATTGATGTGTGGTGATTTATTTTCTTATGGAGTAGAGACTTAATCAAGGATTTGCCCTGGTTTTATAAGCTTAAAACATCTCGTCCTGTGAATTCATTCTTTCTACTTTGATTCTCTGATCTAACTCTTATTTTAACTATTTGACGTGGCAATTGATATGACGTCCTTTCATAAATTAGAGTTTGTTACTACCTTGACCCAAAAGTGACTAGCAACCCTGGGTGTTTACAATTGTTGTTAAAATTTTGTTTCTTAACAAATTAAATATACATCCTAAAAAATAAGACAATAAAAATATCCACAACAACTGCCACATCAAAGAGTCAAAACCTAAGTTAGATTAGAGTTTTCCAACTCAAAATGTATTTGCCATTAGAATCATTAGATGTTGAGATTGAGTGCCCTCCGAGGAAATAAAAGACACTGGTGTATCTTTGTTAGCTACGCGTGTTTTTTTTAATAGCCCCTTCTAAATAAAAATTGAGGATAGTATATACATTTTGATTCTTAATTTTCTTAAAACAAAAAAAAAATGCATAGATAGTTAGGTAACACTAGTCGCGAGTGCTCGCTATGCGTGCATAAAAAATATTTATTTCATGTTATTTATTTTCATGATTAATTAAATGTAAAAATTTTTATCTTTCAATGATTTTGCATTGAATCTATATGCATTGAGCAAGTTGTTGATTAAAAAAAAATAGTGCTAATATTTAAATTTTGTGTATCGCCTATTTGATTAAGCGTCAAGTTTATGAATTTTTTTTATCAAGTTGATTATGTAGTGATTAATTATCAATTTGTAAACATTAGATTGTTGATTTGAATAATAGTCAAACAAAAATATTTTGAATTTAGTTTTGTGTACGCTATGCATGCTATTCATACCCTTAAATATTAAATGGTTTAAATCAATATATTAAGTTTTAAGTTTATTCAAAATACAAAAAAAAAAAAAAATTAAATTCATGAATAATATAGGAGGTTTAAAATTATGTAAGGGCCTATTTATAGTTTATATATCATTGGGGGCTTAAAATAAATTATATTAGAACTTAGATATAAATATAATTATATAATGTTGGGGAGAGACTAATTTTTAAATGTAAATAAAATTAAGTTGGGAGGGCAAAATGGAAAATACAAATGTTAGATTTATGACCTATTTATAATCTACAAATACATAAAATGCTTCGAATAAATTATATTAAGAACTTAGATATAATTAACAAATATTTAGAGGGATTGTGATGTAATCATATAATGTAGGAGGGGAATGAGTTTAAATGTAAATAAAATTAAATTGTAAGCGCAAAGTGGAAAAGAAAATCAAATTGAAGACAATTTACTATTCATTTTAGTGAATTAGCGTTATAACTGTCTAGATTTAGATTATGTGTGTGCCCTTATATACCACACATTTGATTTAAATTTTATCACAGTACATAATTTGGATAATAATAATACTAAAACTATACTACCATGCTTTAGGTAAACTAAAAAAAGATTAAAATAAATAAATAAATAATCTTCATGATATTTTTCTACAACTTTTTAGTAGTGGACTGTGTACTTTTCCCACGGGTTAACATCAGACTATAGAGAAGTGGTGGAGTGGAAAAAGAAAATAAAAAATCAAAAAATCAAAAGGATAAAGCAAAGCTAGGGAAGGTCATCTTGTCGGCTTTTAATGGGTCTCAAGCACCCATGTCTGGGATGAGAAAGGCATGTGGAGTCTGCCACCTGAAAATCTAGAAGAATCACTTTTCATTAATATCCCTAAAATAGTTATGTTTCGCCAAGAACTTTAATAAAAGACTAAAGACTAGAGGCACTTCGTGCACATAACTAGTAGAGGTGAGGAAAGGAAAAAGGGATAAGCTGGTTACAAAATAGAAAAAGAGGAAGGTTGGGGAAGGAGGAAGAAGAGCGCCAATGGTAATGGAGAAGAGGAGGATAACGAAGAGACAGGGAGATGACGAAGATATGATTAACATTGTTTAATTTGGGCAAGGGTAAAATTGAAAACTGAAAATTAGGTTGAAAATATACACATTTTATAATTCATTAACCATTGTTTAAGATGGATTGATTTTGATTGTAAAAATATGAAATGTGGAGAGAAAAATAGAAAATTAAAATTTTAGATATAAGGGTCTTTTTTTTATAAATAATTGGAGGGCTTGAAATTAATTATGCTAAAAATTTAAGTATAATTAATAAATGTTCTTAGGGGCTGGCTTTGATTGAAAATAAAAAATTAGATGTTAGGGTCTTTTTATAATTTATAGATAATTTGTGGAGTTTAAATAAATTATTTTAGAACCTTGAGCGTAATTAATTTCAAAGGGCGGGGTTTTAATTTAAATAACATGAGTTTGGAAGGGCAAATAAAAATTATAATTTAAATTCTAAACCTTTAAGGACCTATGTATAGTTTATAAATAATTAGGAGTTTCGAATAAATTATGTTAGGGGCTTAAGTATAATTAACAATATTTGAGAGGGACGAGTTTTTTCGTAAATTATCTGAATTTGGGAGGGTAAAATGGTACATATGTGATCATCTGAGACACTACATGATTGCCCTGAAGGAAACCTCGGAATCGATCTTATGCAGAACATTTTCGACCAACCTCACCTCCACAATGATGAATTGGTTCAACAGCCTATCGTCGAGGTCAATAAACTCATTCCAAGCGCTAGCCACCGTTTTTATCACTAGATTCATCGGAAGCCAACAGATAAAGAAATGACCACACTACCTCCTTCATATCAAACAAAAGCCTGAGGAAATAATACGGAAATACGTCACTCGTTTCACCAATAAAGTGACGATGATCGATGGGTGTAGCAATGACACAGCCGTTGCGACCCCTTCTTTGATGCCCTTAACTTGGAGCCTCCAAAAGGCATGGCAGTATTATTGAAAACGGCTCAAAAACACATATCGCTCTAGGAGATGAAGGCGACCAAAAGGAAAAATAACCAAGAAAGATAAAGTCTTTCAGAAAAAAGGGAGAGAAATGAAGAAATAAGAAGGGATGACGGACAACAGGAGGATAACATCCAATTGAAGAAACATCAGAATGACGGAAGAATTGATTCGAACCAACAAGAACCCGAGAAACTACAATCAGCATAACCCCAACACGAGAGAGTAACAAGCGTGATGAAGAAGACATACAAACCATATACAACTCTAAAAGACGAAATCGAGCATTGAGTTCAGAAATGGCGACTCGACGAGTTCATCGGAATGCCATATAAACAGCTCAATGGAAGGATTAAGCAGATAACAATATACGCCCTGCAACAAAATCGGATGAAGCAAAACTGTCAACCTAACAGAAAAAGCAGCCAAAAAAACTACCCACTTGATCTGATTTATATATCAGAATAAGAGTACTGACGAAATCAGACAAGACATTTTAAAATGCATAGAACATTGAGAATTTTGCATCAACCAACTAATGCGATTTAAAGACCCTACCGACTGATGCAAGCTCGACCGAATAACCAACGACAAAATTGACAACAACTGACTCAACCGAGCCTCAGCAGTTTACACCAAACATGAAACTATCATGAGCATGATTGGACAGTTTGGTGTTGTCGTAAGAATGATCAGACAGTTTGGTGATGACATGAACATGATCAGACAAACCAACACTACTCAGCTACCAAACAAAAAGGCACCCTGAGTCTGCTAGCCACAAAAACAACAATCTCCAATACGAGGATTGACATCAAGCAAAGGAAAACAAAGCATATCGCTTTTCGAACCAGCGTAAATGGCTTAACAAGTCAAGGCTGAAGAGAACACACGAAAGGAAATATCAATAAGATTACAAATTCAGATTCCCCATTTTATGCGTGGACGACAGAATAAATATGTAAAAAAAATTAGCCATCGGCATACCCAGCAGTAAGAAATCGCGACAAAAGTCAGATACATATAAACTTCTGGTTTGATCAACCATGAAGTAAAAGTTGGACACACAGTCAACTTAACAAAAAAACTTCGAATTGATTAGAGGTCGAGTTAACGAAGTAAAAGTTGGACACACAGTCAACTTAACACAAAAACTTTGAATCGATCGAGACGTCGAACTAACTAAGTAAAAGTTGGACACATATTCAACTTAATACAAAAACTTCGAATTGACTGAGACGTCGAGTTAACAAATTAAAAGTTGGACACACAGTCAACTTAATAGAAAAACTTTGAGTCGACCGAGACGTCGAACTAACAAAGTAAAAGTTGGACAAACAGTCAACTTAACACAAAAACTTTGAGTCGACCGAGACGACGAGTTAAGGAAGTAAAAGTTGGACACACAGTCAACTAAACATAAAAACTTTGAGTCGACTGAGCCGTCGAGTTAACGAAGAAAAAGTTGAACGAACGAGTCAACTTAATACAAAAACTCCTAGTTGATTGAGACGTCGAGCTCACGAAGTAGTTGAACACACGAGTCGATTTAACACAAAAACTTCGAATCATCGAATCAACGGAGTCAGAATTAAAGGAACAAATCAATTTGATTCAAGGAACTACAGATCAAACGAGCCAACCAGGAAAAAGTAAACTTTTTCTTCTCACAGCGCATCAAGAAAGATTACGTTGACCCATCTCTAGACGAATGATGAGCCAAAACGCGAAAGAAGGTATAAGGGAATTCAAACCAAAGACAACTACAACTAAACTATAAGGAAATTAATATCAAAGTTCATTTAATTGATAATGCTACTCTATTACATCCGGAGAAGGAGACGAAGGAGTAGGAGAAGAAACAGAGGCAACTACAAGATCATCATTCACAGGGGCAGGCGAAGGTCTATCTTTAGAGGGAAGAAAAAGCAATGACTCCGGGGCGTTAGAGGATTAAGGAAGCAATGGATCCTCAACCACTGGACCGTCTTCTTCACCATCATCGTCTTCAAAAGCTTGATCAACCATGTGATGATACCTGGATAAACGTCGAGCCCTTCGATATAGTCAACAAGCTCAACCCGCCCATCGACAACTCGCTTCCAATCTTCGACTTCGACAATGCGGAGCATATCCTTGGCAGTAGCGAGTTCATTTTTTACCGCGGCAAGCTGTCCCTCAGAAGTGGTAAGCATAATGGAAGTATCTACCTTGACATCATCAAGCGCAGCAGTAAACTGTTCCACTTGCTTTTCAGCAATATCACAAATAACAGATTGCTCGGCTTCAGCACAAAAACTTCATCAAAAGCTGCATTCTAAGCAGATAATTCTTTTTCCACATCATGTAGACGAGAATGAACCCCATCCAACTTGGCTTTCAAAGAATCAAGCTCAACAACATATTTATCACGCATACTTTCCGCCTAAATCAACGACTTTCGAGCAACGTTTGCAGTTTTCTCTGAATCTGCGCATCATGCTCTCAACGCGATGAATTGGGAAAGAACGTGAGAAAACACCACAACGGTGTCGCCAACTTCCTCTCCAAAGAAGCCACTCGATCACGACCAGCTAGATAGATCGATCCAATCACCCTTGCATAGGCAAGATGAGTCAGACCATGATCGAGATGATCAAATGGATCCAGTACGGGCATCAAAGGCCTTTCCACTAATTGCATGTGCCACTCATTTATCAACCTACGTGCACCATCTTGCACATCAAGCTGAGTGAACCAGCAAAACTTTCCATTAGACTTGATACAGATATCTTCTGGGCCATGCTGAGTCCAACCAACCCTTGGATGAAGAACACGAGGATCCAAAAGCATTGGGGAACCACTCCCGATAGCCAGAAGGATGGAACGAATAACAATAATTTACCCTCCCGCTGAGAAACAACTATAGCAGGAGCATGACTAGCAACGACGATGGGGGTAGGAGAATCCAGACGGACAGGAGAAGAAACTAAGAACTCGACCGCTTCGCTGACGTCAATAGAAGGATCCACCGCTAACTAAAGCATTTTATCGTTGATAGGCCGAGGATCATCATTAGATAACTCGACTACGTCAGAAACACCATAGGCAGAAGAAAAAAAGCCTTTCTTCATTATTGTCCAACGGACGAGTAGTCTCATTCCCGCTCCTCTCCAACGCCAGCCTCATTTCCTCAACCCCCTCGAGAGATTTGCGATCCCTTTTTACATCATCTTCGAATGAAGGACTTGGATGAGAGGTAGCCTTTATAACATCTTGAACGGGATCCGGATGGGATACAATCTGAGCAGAACCACGAGTAGAAACTCGTTCCTTCTTTAGAACTCGACCAAGATCTATCAACAGTTGTCTCGATGGACTAGTGGACCTCGCAAGATTTCTTTTTCTGGAAGTTGAAACCATGATGTTAACAGGAGCATTGAGATCTGTAACACATCTGGTCCAAACTCATGGAATTCACCTAGTAATGGACTCACGTGGCCAACTACAATATGACATCTGGTTGGAAATCACGAAGTCCGAGTACAATAACTTGTCACAAAAAATCTTCGTCTAGTCAGAATTCATGCAGACCAAATCCGATGATTTCATACAATCTGAACTCACGCAGTCCGACCCCAATGACTTGTCACACTGACTTCAAATAACGAATAAAGAAAACCCTCATTAACAAGTTAGTGGCCGCGCAAGCGAGCCCACTAACTAAGGGGGAGTAGCTGATGATACATGAAATCGTCACCCGATCATGACCATACACATGGCTCAAGCCATCATAAATGTTGGATAGTCATTACAAAGGCTTAAGTCATCATAAATATTGATGGACCGTTAAGAAGGAGATGGAGGGAATCACTCCCATCTCAATAAAAGAGGTAGGGTGGGCATCCCATCCTGCGATCCTGAACCCATCCCAATTTTTTTGGGTCCTTCTGGGATTGATCAAACTCACCCTGATCCCGTCCCGATCTAGAGTGGGATAAGATCAGGATGAAGATTTTCAATCCCGCCTATCCGGAATGTATTTATTTAATAATAATAATTATTAATTTTAATCAAAATTCTCTTTTAAATTAAAGTTTAGGATGTGTTGAAATTAAATCAATGTAAGATTAAATTCTATATGAAATCTAAATGAATTGAATCATTAATTCTAAATGAAGTTTAATATTTATTTGCCTTCCAAAAAAAAGTTTAATATTTATTTATTTAATATCTATTATTATTTATGATGTAAGTTATATGTATATAAATTTGACATTATTAGTGTGTGAGTAATGTGAGATAAAACTCTTTTTATTATTTTTTATTGGAGGACTATTTAGTACGTGCTCATCTCGTCCCGTCCTGATCTCGAATGATTGGGATGGGTCCATCTCGTCCCATCCTGTCCCGTGCCCACCCCTAAAAGGAGGAAACCGTTACAATAAACGCCCCGTTAATTGCGCCAACCGAGCTTAAGTCACGCACACAACTGAATATAGTCATCAATTCACTCATTATATAAGGTAAAGGAAAAAGGTATGAGAAGGGGACTCAATTGGCTCTTAACTCGGATCTTAACTCGATTCGAGCGAGGTCGATTCGACTATTCTATCTACACTATGCAACTTTAACTGAGTTTTGTCCAGATTGACTTTCTTCTTCTAGCAGAGTTGTTGACTTAAGCATTGGAGTGCCTTTAGCTTCCAAAAAGGTGGTCCTTGGCAATCTAACATTTGTTTTGCAGGTCACACTCACAGGAGGACAATTTTTGGACGCATCAAGTATCTTCCATGAAAGAACAAGGCCTGGTCATTAATCTGCTAACGAGGTAAATGTTTTTTTTTTGCTGAAAACAATTTGAAGCTGTGTACAATTTTTACTAGGATTTAGTAAAAGCAAAGATTAGATAGTGCAATGTTATAAAGCATAAAGTTCCCCCCAATGCTTCCAAGGTATTATTGGTTATTTGTTATTTGCTAATACTTACTGTTTGTATTTGGAAGGGAAGATGACATTTTTTTTGTATCAGCTTTTAACAAACTCTTTGCAGAGGACTCGGCCTGCGAATTTTGCGTCAAGAGGTTATGTAACCTCAAGCAAAGATGTTTTAATAAATTGCTTCCTGATTTGTGTTTTGTAGTTTTTCAAATGTGCAACTTTAGATCTTCAAGTCTTTGTGTTTTTGGTACATTGTTTGTTATTGTAGCATTGTGGAGGTATATTTTTTGTTTTATAAAAGCCATGAACGCAACACTCCCATGGGATGACAATGATGGTGAAGAAGATACATCCTATAGAGTTTTCTAGTTGCTCATCATATGATTCTGGTCCTGTCACCTTGTATCATATGATTATATTTGAAAAATAGTGAACCTGATACATAATTCAGTGATAAACTTTTAGCGCCAAAAAGTTGTACACAATTACTTTTTTAATGTTTGCCTTCAAGGTGTTAATGATCGTTAACGGTTTTAGTTTTGGCTTACTTTACTAGTTCAGTAATGGAGAGGTTCTTAAAGATTGATTATCTGCTGCAATTATCATAAAATTATTTTGGGTTAATTGTTGTTTACCCCTATCATAAATAGCTAATTGGGATGTGCATCCATCATTAATCCTTATTGCATTTTCTCCTTAAGACTAGCGGTCAACGTGCATTGACTGTGTATTTTCAAATAAAATGACCAAAATGCCCTTGAGAAATCAAAGACTGAGATTGAATGTTTTATATCTTGAAAATCTCATATCGAAGAAAATTCAAGGGCCCAACTAAAATCGTAGTCGTATCTTGACAAAAATTCAATAGTGATAAAAAATAGTTTCTCAAGCATCTTATCTTGAAGAAAATCGTGGTTCCAAATTAAATCGTGAACGCATCTCGAGAAAAATCTAACGATCGTTAAAAATCAAAAATCCCCCATTCACCTTCTTCCTTCTTTGTTTCGCAGCCCTCTTCGCCACCCCCGCCCCCCCCCCCCCCCCCCCCCCCCTCTTTTATTCTTCCCCCTTTTTTTCTTGAGAAATGAAAATCCCACTACAAACTCATTTCGTCAAACACAAATCTAACCAAATCATTCATTTGTTCTTGGAATATTTGAATAACCCACAAAATTCCACTGTTCTGGTATATGTTGAATTGTTTGATGGAGTGCGAGAAAATCATAGTAGACTTGGATAGTATGTGGTTTTTCTCCAACATCTTTTCTTTTTCTTCAATATGTTCCAATCATCATGAAGAGAAGATCATTGAACCACTTCTTCTAGAGACCCCAACATCAAAGCAACCCAACCTCAGATCTGAAATCATTGAATCTGACCAAGATGAAGCCTCAGATGGTAAGGATGACAAAGAGAATATTGAAATGAGCATAGAAGTGGAAGCTAATCTATTGGCGTGCTAGGCACGTGCGCGCACATTGGTCTACTATACATAGCAACGATATTGTTTCCAACTTAAACACCACCCCAATCATGGGCTATGTGGTGTGGGGTTTTATTCTAAAATGCCTCGTTGCTATTAGGGAACAAACCATTCCTTGTATTCTTAGATGAAAACTCCACCTTAGTTGATGTGGGATTATTCAAGTCAACTTCATCCCAACAATCTCCACCTTGGCGCGAATTGTCACATCTTACAATCCATAAATCTTCAACTATCTCGAGGAACACCAGATTGATCTTTAACTATCTCGAGGAACACTGATCTGCAACCGGATCAGCTCTACCTAGATTGTAAGAAAACCCCTTGGCAATATCTACAACATCCCGAGGATCCGCATCTCGAGGAAACAATTGCCAAGTCCCAACCGAAATTTCGGCTCTTATACCACTTTGTTGGTGCGTTGAGCACGTGCGCACACCTTGGTTCACTATACATAGCAACGGTATTGTCCCCAACTTAAACACCCGTAACTTGGACCTTCCATCCGGGCCTCAGGTATGAGGTTTTATCTTAAAATGCCTTGTTGCTATTAAAGAGTGGACAACTCCTTATAAACCTCAGTGACCACCTTAGTTGATATAGGACTATTCATGACAACTCTATCCCAACAATCTCCACCTTGGTGCGAATTGTCACATCTTACAATCCATCTGATATTCAACTATCTCGAGAAACACCGGATTGATCTTCAATCATCTTGAGGAACACACAGATCTTCAACCGGATCAACTCCACCTAGATTGTAAGGAAAACCCTTGGGTAGAACTACAACATCCCGAGGATTCGCATCTCGAGGAACCATCGCTAAGCTCCAGTCAAATCGTCGACTCCGATACCACTTGTTGGCGCGTTAGGCACGTGCGCACACCCTAGTCAACTATACATAGCAACGATATTATCCCCAACTTAAACACCACCCCAATTATGGGCTATGTGGTGTGGGGTTTTATCTTAAAATGCCTTGTTGCTATTAGGAAGTGGATCATTCCTTATATTCTTAGATGACAACTTCACCTTAGTTGATGTGGGACGATTCAAGCCAACATAATCTTCATATCATGGAGCCAGACACTATGGGTATAGTGGAGAAATTAGAGGTTTTGAAAGAGCAAAGAGGGAGAGTAGAGAAGAAAAGCCACAAAATTAGAAGGTGGGGAAGGACTAAGGAAAACATAGTGCAGAAGAGTGAGTTAAATGAGGCAATGAGGTTTACATATTTTGGATTCAACTTTGCAGATATTGAGTTGGATGATTGTGGATTGGTTTATAGGTTTCAGGGGTCAAGAAGAAATTCATATCTTAGGCAAAAATGCCTCCATTGAGTGATGGAATGGCTATAAAGGAACATCTCAAGTCGTAGGCTCATGTTGTTGCTTGCACTGTCAAATAAAAGATTGTGCCCCTACAAACCATTTTTAGATTCAGAGGAGGAAGGAGGAGTAAAAAAAGGGGAGGGTGACGGTGGGGCTGCGAAACAGATGAGGAAGGAAGAAGAGGAGGAGGAAAGGGGAGAGTGGAGAAGGAAGAATAAGGGAATTTTTTTAAAAAGATTTTTCTAGATATGTGTTTATGATTTCAACTGGACCCTACGATTTTTTCGAGATGTGTTTATGATTTCAACTGGACCTTACGAATTTATTCTAGATGAGATGTTTGAGATACAATTTTTTTTAAAACCTGTTGGATTTTTCTTGATATAGACTACGATTTCAAATGAACCCTACGATTTTCTTCGAGATTAGATGTTTGAGATACGAAACATTCAATCTCAATCTTTGATTTATCAAGGGCATTTTTATCATTTATTTTGAAAATACACATTCAATGCACGTTGACCGCTGGTCCTAGGGGAAATTGCAATAAATATTAATGATGGGTGTATATCCCAATTAACTATTTATGATAGGGGCAAACAACAATGAAACTAATTATTTTTTTATACTACTTCATGTTTGTGTCATATGTACTCTACTATCATAATGTACCTTATGGTTTCTTCGTGTTATCCTAAAACATATTTTTTAATAGGTTTTGAGGTAATATCACCTTGAATAACAAATTCTCTAGCAAAGTTTGGTTAGGGCATCAACTTAACAATGTAGTTGACATCGCAGCTTTATTGCTTGTTCAGGATAGACACGGATCTACGTGGGGGCACTTACTCCTACTGACTTTTAAACATTTTTGGGGTTATTTGTAATTTGCCCATCTTGCGATGCCGATGACCCCATCCCGCCCTACCCCTTCATCTTTTCATCTATTCTCTGTGATGCCGATGACCCCGCACCACCCCTTTCTTCTTTTTGCCCCCTCTCTCTATTTACTGCGAGATCGCTATCTGTCCTGCCTCCTCCTCCCTTCCTCTATGCTTGATTTATTTCACTTTCTTACCATCGCCACCAGCAACCCCAACCTCTCATGTTTGCTTGAGGATGAAGAATTTTTAAAGTATTTTATCGAGATGAGTTCGTATATCGATGTCTAGTTTTAGATTTTATTCCTAAGTTTTTCTGGAGATACATTAAAAATTAAACCCATAAATTTTTCCTTCGAGGTTCATTTGTGGGTTATTATTTGATGGACATTTTGGTAATCAACGTGAGTGCAATACTGATTAATTTTGTGGGTAACCTCTAATTAGTTTTTTTATAGGGGACAAATTGCAAATAATCCAAATTTTTTTATAAACATATATTTTATATTTGAAATTAATTTTTACACCTTAACTTTATATACCAATTTGATTCGTCCCCCATATATTTATCTTTTCTACTCCTACAAATTAACTTGCTGGATCCATTTTCCTCCCCAATAGATAAGATGAAGTTTTGTTTAGCAATTAGTGTTTTGTATAGTTATTTATGTATTGTTCAAATTAAAACAAATTATGTAAAGTAATTAATTATCATGACCCTAGTCTTGTTTCTTATTGATAACAACTAATTGGCTCTAATCAAATACCACTCACCTATAGTTCGACATTCTACAACGTATAATAATATAAACTATGTAGATCCACTTAAGGGATTTTTCTAACATACCATACTTCTTGTTATGTGAATGTTATTTCACACCAAAAGGCCTGATTATATGGCATTCATCGAGTGGTAAACCAACATATGCATGTGTGGGCATGCAGTATGCGTGTTTGCCAATTGTGTCTTGTGCGAGTAGTCACAAAGTATCGAGTTAGTAAGTCTTGAAAACATGAAGTTTCATCTTGTAGTAGTTTTCCTAATGTGAAGCTTGGTGTTTTGAGCATATTAGATTATCATCATTTACATTAAACTAATAATTATACAGGAAACTATTGCTCTCGTTTGTGTTTCACCTCTCAAGCCCTATGGTTTGTTATTATCATTCTAATTGAAGGCATTACAGTTGGCTTTGTCATAGTGCACACCAAATGCAAAGATTTCTGGATTTATGTTGGAATGTGAAATTTCTATTAGAGAGTAAGACCTTTTAACCTCTTATCGGTTTCAATCTTCTTTTGTTGGTAGCTTCAATGGGGTTGATGAGCTTTAGTGTTTATTATTTGCATTTTTTAGACGAATAGGTAATATATATAAGAGTGCTAAGGGGGAGATAGAGAGGGGAGTTGCATTTTCCACTTGCATTGTGGTGAAAAATATTGTTTTGTGGGTATTTTGCATTGTGGTGAAGCCATATTGAAAGGAGTTGTTTCAAAATATGGGTATTTTGTACTTAAATTATTTGTTTTCTGTTATTTATTTATATGTGGATTTGATTACACGTTTTGCAGCGATGTGAATGTCACACGGGTGTGTTTATTTCGGTTGCTGCAAATATCGTGTCTTTTAGAAAGGCATGTGATAAGGAGAGCAATTGTTGTTGTCCACTTGCATGTTGTGAGGCTTCCCCCTCAAAAACATCAAAAATGAAGAAAAAAAAATGAAAAAAACTTAGCTGGTAATGTGAATCTTTACGCTTCCCCCTTTTCTAAAAATATTTAAATGTTTTTAGGCCAGTTGCATGTTTTTAAGTTTCTTTTTCCTACTCAAAGAACTGTTGTTGATAAAAGAAACACGATTACTCATCTTCCTTCAAAACACATTTTAACAATAGGCACAAAGAGATCAAGAATGGATTTAGGGAACATAAAAACATGACAAAGAGTAAATGTGTCTTAAGAATTAGACCATTCCTGTGGCAGCCTCGCGGAAATATAATAGATGCGGAACACAATTGATAGTTATTATAGAAAGTAATAAATTCAAAGTATAATCAAACAATTTAAATGAAAATAAAATAAAATACGTACCATACAAGCAATTTAACGTGGTTCGACAAGTTTGCATATGTCCATCGGCAAAGAGAATAGCTTCACTATTGAGAAGGTATGTCTTTGTTTCTCAACAATTTACTCTGATACACTTTGCTGCGTCCGGAGGTGAAGAGAGTAAAAGCCCTCGAAACCACTTAACACCGTGCACACAAGATTTCAATTCCAAGAGACATGTCTCACACAAAGATACCTTCTCCAAATTAGATACCAGTCACGCCCGGGTGTGGGGATTTTACGAACTGGGCTCAACTGCCTCCAAAAGGCATCGTCCCTAATGAGACATGTCCAGTTCTTTATATGTTTCACATGATGAGGCTTTTTACTTGTTGTGGGACTAAAGTTCAGCCAACATCTCAAACAATCTCTACCTTGGCGAGACTTGAGTCTATCCTAGCCAGGGATAAGCTCCACCTCAACGTGCTAACTTGCATTTCCAACTCGCCAAACCCAACGCCGAACCATTGGCTCTGATACCACTTTGTTGCGCCTCACAAAAACGCAAAAGATGTGGAACACAATTGATAGTTGCAATATAAAGTAATAAATCGAAAGTATAATCAAGAGAATGTAAAATAAATGAAAATAAAATAAAACACGTACCACACAAGCGATTTAACGTGGCTCATAAAATTTACCCACATCAACTGACAAAGAGAATAGCTTCACCAGGGAGATCGAAGAATACAAATGGAGAGAGCTACACAACATCAATGTCGTTAAACATGCATATGTCTAAATGACACTATAGATATATGTGTGGTGCGTATATCTCTCACATACACAATTCTTTCTTCTCTTTTCTCTTCTCTCTCACAATACACAATAACCTATCTCTCACAAAGAAATCAACAATGAATGAGAAGATTCAAACAAAGGAGTTTGGTCCCTTTTATAGACGAGGAGGTGGTGATGGATTCCATCACCTTCCACTGCCTTCTCCACCCTTCCACAATTTTCCCTTGACTTAACAAATTTAAAGATTTATGTTGCTGCAACAATCTGATTCATGTTGTTGCCAGCTAATTCGATATTTTCAGCTCCATCTTCTGTTGTCGATAAGTCATAATCCAACAGATCTGAATTGAAAAAGTATGCCTTTGTTCTTATGTTTCTCAACAATTCCAACAAAAAAGAAACTCACAATCATCATCCATTCTACACGCGTGTGTTTAAAGTAGGCCCCTCTATCCTATTTAAGGAAAAGCCCCTTAGCACATATTTTTCTCGTTTTCTAGTCTCATCACTAGGGGTGGGCACGGGACGGGATGGGACGAGATATACCCATCCCTATCCCATCCCGTTCATACGGGATCGGGATGGGAAAAACCCCATCCCGACCTCGTCCCATCCCAAATGGGTTCGGGACGGGACGGGACGGGATCAGCGTGCTAATCTAGACATATCAAATAGAAGCCTGGAACTGCTGGACTGCATTCTGCTGGAACTGCTGGACTGCATTCTGTTGGACTTGAATTATTTAAAACCAAGTATCAACAGACACACACGATGCTGAGACTGGATGAGCTGTTGTTGAAAGTGAAGAGTTGTAAGTGCAGTTGCAAATGCAAAGCTTAACCCTGCAGTTATTTTTCGCAATGTCCATGTCCGGACTTGAAAGGTCACTTTCTTTATTCACCATGTTTATTGCATATATCTTGGATAGCTTGGTCACCATCTTCTGAGCTATGTTCACAAGCACCACGTACCCTTATGGAAAATCCTAGCTCCACCCCTGCATCCTCAGGTATATCAAGTCTTGTTTCATGTAGCTACCAGCAGATACTACCTATATTGATCACTGGTTTTGATATAAACTGTCTCCATCATTTCATCGAGTACGTAGTGCATTTGATGTATTTGCTCACACGGCTTGACCTATCTTGGGAGCCGTCTGGTTGCCAAGTACATTCTTTTTATTTGCTGCCATTTTGTAGTCTGATGTCTTTTGGTTGATAATTTAGCTTCGCATAGTCAATAAAATGAGCTTTTCTTAGGCGTTTATTTTTATAGTATACTGAGCTTTTCTTAGGCATTTATTTTTATTGTATACTAGCTCTGGATCCCATGCTCAGCACGAGTACGTAGTACTCATTTTTTATATAACTGAGGAAATTTCTTAATAAATAAATAAATAAAAATATTAATAATTAATATTAAAAAATTAGTTCGGGACGGGACGGGATTGGTGGGATTGAAAATCTTCATCCCATCCCATCCCATTCTAGATCGGGATGGGACGGGATCGGGATGAAATTATTCAATCCCATTAAGACCCGGAAAAATCGGGACGGGACGGGATCGGGATCGGGATCGCGTGATGGGATGCCCACCCCTACTTATCACCACCGCCATCGTATTACTTGTTAGCTTTGTTTCTCAAAATTTGCTCTTCAATGGCCTTTATAATTGAAATTTTTTATCTAGGTTATTGTATGAATATTTTGTCGTGTGTCAAATGTTTGATTTATTTCCCCATTTGTTTTAAGGATTAACACTTTTTGACACTACTATGTGTGCTTGTTTTACTCAATATACATTTGTGATATTTGATATGCTAGGGGTTTCATGTTTTGTTGATTTGAAATTAGACTTGCTTCCTAAAGGCTTGCTAACAGTTTCATTGTATACTCCATTTCGTAGAAGGATAACGGTTGGCATTTTGGTATTGAAAAGTAATGAAGAAATAGAGAAATACGCAAGTGTGTCTAGTTTAAATGGTTCCATGGTGAGTGCATCAAATACGTGTTTGTTTGGTGATCTGATTTGGATGAATGAAGGTTTCATTTACACTGTTTTTTTTTCTGTTATTCAATTGTCAATTCATTTTCTTCGTGATTTATCGTCTTGGTTTTTTGGAACTTTTCTTTTTTTGGAAAACAAACAGGGTTTTAAGGACCCATTAACCTTTATATTAGTAAATTTAGTAAAACTCAATTACAATATTTGAGGTAAGTGATCCCTAATGATTAGACATAAAAGATGAAGTTCCATATTTCTTGTCTCCTTCCTACGCCTTGTGATCTCCGAGGGCTTGGTGTATAATTTTCTTCGTTATCTTTTAATAAAGCAGCGAGTTTCTCGTATTCTTCGACTTCAACAACCCTATATTTCAGTTTCAAGGGCCCATTATACTCCTGAAGCTTTGTTATGTCAGCTTCACATGCATACGTGGTTTTGACACTCTTCTACAAATTATTATCAAGTTCGTGTTTTCTTTCTGCTGAGTGATTTTTATCATTATCTTCATCTACTTTACTAACCCAAAAAGCATATTAAGGGACCTTTGCTGCCATACTTGGCTCATGGAAAACCTCGTTCATGGAGTGATCTACCCTTGTGTCTATACTCATGGACAATCTCGTTCAAGGATTGATCTTCTGTGTTCATACTTGGCTCATGGACAACCTCATTCAATGGCTGATATTTATCACCTTGCACAATCTCCTGGCCAAAAGTATTAGTATTTTCTTCAATTTCGCCTTCTTCCACCACTAGATCTACACACAAGGGTTCCATACTGTTTTTTTCCTTCCATATCATTGTTCTCATCAACACCTTGCAGGACATCAAAGGAATTAATGTCCAGTCTAAGGTTCTCATTTTCATTTATCACTTTTCCAATTGTTCTTTTGATCTCTACCCATTCTTAAGTATTCTTACTAGTAGCACCTTGTTGTTCTGTTTTCTTGCCCCTCTGAACCAATCTAATATCATAACCCTTTCTATGTTTCGATATCTTCTCCTTTTGTTGTTGGACCTTCCCAATAGCATTTTCCACACATTTACCTTTTTCGTGACCAAAGACACAACAATCATCACATAACAAAGGCTTTCAAAGATAATCAATAATAACCTCATCAAACTTTCATTATCTACTAATATCTAATTTGATTTTAGTGGGAAGGTTATTTGTTGGTTTAACCTCCACACACATAGCAACATAATTGAGTCTACTTCTTATAGTTGTTTCCCTATCAAAATAGGTGAGTTTTCCTACATAACCAGAATTGTCGTACTACTCCACATACATGTAGGAACATTGTACAAATGAATCCAGACATCAATAGTTGTTACCTCATTCTTTAGGCACTTGAGGTCCTCTTTCCATTGTTCAATAATCATCATCTTATTTCTGACCTTAAACGCTCCCATTTCCAGCTCGACCTCATGATTCTTCATGTTCAAAAACTTGAAGAAGAACTCTCCATTTGAAATAACTTCATTGAACCTTTTAGGATTCCAACTACGCTCTACTACTAGTTTCACTTGACTGAAGGGAGGTGGACTTTCAAAGAGCATCCCAACCAGTTGGTTTCCCTATATCTCTTTAGCCGTTCATCGAATACCAAGAGGACACATTAATGTGTCATCATGGAGCATCAAATCTGCATAGTGAACTGGGACTTTCTACTAATAACAAGTTTTTATTACTAAACAACTAACTCCATCTTCCCATCTCGGTGTCATTTCCTGTTGAATTGTTCGGTTGTTGCGTGGTTATCGTTGCCTCTCCTCCCAGCATTATACTGGAGGAGGGCATCGCTAGAGCTTCACTTGAATCTCTTCAAGGGAGGCAGAACCAACAACAATAGCCAGCAGCAAAATAGCAGCATCAACAATTTGAACCCCTTTACCAAGAAGGATCTTTTGGACCTTGTGGTCATCATATGGTTTATGTAAGTTAATTGTGGTTGTAGAGATCCACATCTGGTTGTGTGATTTTAATTTTTTTGTCATTTGCTAGATTCACATTTATTATTTTACGCATGGGTTGCTCTATCTACAGTAGGAATTATATATTTTTTGTTATTTAACTATTTTGCCACGGTCTGTCAGCATGGTGACTCTCAAATCGTGTCCAAACATAGCCAAGGTTGTCCTGCGTGGTTGTTGGGATAATGTTGGCTTGAATAGCCTCACATCAAGTAAGAAGAAGTTGTCACGAAGATTTATAAGGAATGATCAACTCTCTAATAGAAACAAGGCTTTTTGGAGAAAACCCCACACCACCAAGGCTCGTGATTGGGCCCCAATATGGTGGTGTTTAAGTTGGGGATAATATCGTTACTATGTATAGTTGACCAATGGGTGTGCGCAGGTCCGTGACGCCCTAACAAATGGTATCAGAGCCGACAGTTCGGCAGAGATTTGGCAAGGATAAGGTTCAGGTGGCACATCGGTCAAGGAGAATATGGGTAGGGCAACGAGTTAGATCCAGGTGGAGCTCAGGTCCTCCAGGTAAACGATCCAAAATTAAGCTCCCGACTCTTGCCAAGTGGGTATCCTACAAGCTCGGATGATGTGGATTTAGTGCGATGGCTCGACTAGGTGGAACCAATAACGCTGGTAATAGTCGACCCATACACCGAGTACTGCCCTCAGGATCGTGGTTGCGCAAGACACTCGAGGAGGAGGTGTACTTCGAGATGTTGCGAAACAGGTGAATGGGTTATACGATGTGTGGCGATTCACGCCAAAGGTGGAGATGTTGGCTTGAATAGTTTCACATCAAGGAGGAGTTGTCACAAAGATTTATAAGGAGTTGTCCACTCTGTAATAGAAACGAGGCATTTTGGAGAAAACCCCACACTATCAAGGCTCAGGATTGGGGTTTAATATGGTGGTGTTTAAGTTATGAACAATATCATTATTATGTATAGTGGACCAAGGGTACGCGACGCCCTAACAGTACTATGATGTGCCCACAGCTTAAAACTGTGGGAATCTCGTATCTATAACTAGGAATAGGACATACCCGGTGAACAAGGAAAACAGTAGCTAATGGGCGTAGCCACAAATTTGTGATGCGTCCTTTCCCAATGGCCAGTCATATTTGCCTATGGTTTATAACCCTTGCTATAGGGCCTTGCTATAGGGCCTATTGTTTCTATGGATTATCAATAATTCTAATTGTCGAGGAAAAGGGCGAGGGAGGCTCCTGCGCACGTGCAGGAGCATCGTTTCAAAAAAAAAATAAAAAAATTGGAGGGAATCGAAATTTTGGGGAAAACGAAAGACAGAACCTCTCCCTCTCCCCATTTCCATCTCGACAGACAGAGACAGAGACAGAGAAGAGAAGAGAAATCCACTCCCTCCCTCTCCCCAAACGAAGCCAGAGAAACGCCGAAGCCCTCCCTCTCCCGCTCGACAGAGAAGCCCCTCCCTCTCCCCCAACGAAGCTCCAAACGAAGCTCTCCCTCTCCACCCTCTCGAAGCTTCGACTCAACCGACCGAAGAAGGAAAAGAGAAGAAGCTCCCTCGCGCAACCGTCGTCCCCATTCGAAGAAAAGCTCTCCCCATCAGAAAAACTCAACCGAAGGTAAGTCTCTCCTTGATTTCTGGGTGATTTCTTGTGGGGGGGTTTCTAGATCTAGGGTTTCTATTGCATATTTCTTGTTGATTTCAAAGGGTGGGGTTCTAGATCTAGGGAGGAATTCTTGGATGGATAGTGGTAAAGTTACTGAAACCAGAGCCCCATCTCGAAGGTCCAGTCATTGCTACATGTTCAGTAGGAAATTTAGGAAGCCTTCTCCTGATAATTGTGCTTGCAATCTGTAACGAAGGAATGGTGTAACACACTCATATTGCTGATTTGTCTGAAGTATAATTCCTAGAAAAAGATTTCTCATCTTTAGTAGCTTTGAAGTTCGTATGGAACTTATGTTATTTTGATTGTCTGGGTGGCTGGTGGTCTACAAGTCTAGCCTGATCTGAAATTTCTGAAGTACTCAGTCCATCATTTTTGCATCTCACTGGTTTGACAGAGTAGTAGAGCTGCAAACCATTTTTTATTATGATATCATTTGTTATTATTACCTGTGGAAAGGTGTTATTATCCTTCAACTTAACATGAGCTGAAAATTTGATAATATATGTTATTTACTAACTATTATGCATGTAAGCAGGCGCCATCCTATCCCTGCCAAAGAGATGATGGAACCTTTGCTACGTACTGCTGCTTCTGTTGGTCTAGATTTGGATGTTTCATCTTCAAAAGCTCTGGCTGATTCACTCGATCGTACTGTGATAAAATTCTTGTTCTGCGAATTTGTTTTCATTACTTCTCTCGCCACCTGAACTGGGTTTGTACAGGCTAGAAAGCATTTCTAGTTGGACTACACATTTAAGACACATTTCATGTGCAGATGCTACAAATTATAGAATCTACTACTGCGTGCACGTCCTTGTGATGTGTTATATATGTAATGTCTAGTATCGATTAGCATCAAATATCAACTAGGTATTTATTACTTTAAAACGCCTAGATGTGCAGATTGTCAATTTCTTTATCCATTAATTAAAATAATAAGGCGCTTAGTAATTATATTTTTGTTCACTGTAAGAGTTTCACTTTGCATAAACTATTTACGTAACTGTAGACTACCAAAATTTTCTTGATGAGATGGCAAATTTTAACACTCCATGCCCGTGTCAAACTCCAATGCCAATATCAGACAAGTATATCTTGTCCCATTTGAAATATATGATTCTGTGGAAATTTATGGAGCAATTGTCATATTACTATCCTAACTAAAAAAGGGTGGCATCTGAGATGAAACGACCAGCTAAAGCTCTATAAAAGAGCATTTCTAAGGGGTAGAACCTCCTTCAGAATAAAAGGTTTTGATCCTGAGGCGCCATTCAATCACGGATGCTTTGTTTCTGTTTCTTTTTAAACTGAAATGCAGTTACTTGGCAATGCAAATAAAGTTGTTGAAGTAGATATAGAAGTTTTAGTGAAGTGGAGCAATCAGTAAAGCTGAGATCTATGACAGGGTGATGATCCATACTGATCCGTATATTGGCGACGAGATGCATGACTCAGGTAAATCCTTTTATTACTTGTTTTGTATGGTTGATGATTCATGCTTGATGTCTATTTAGATGTATCAATTGTGTTTTACATGTTTTAGGCGGTGTATTTCTGTAGTGGAGAACTCACACCTCCAGAATTCCACCACAATAGGATAAGAGTGACACATGGTATTGTGCCATCCCTAAGCAGTAGCAGGCAAGTAAGAAATTAAACAAATCCCTCATGGTTTAATGTAATAGAGTGAAAGAAATCACAGAGTTGATTAAAAACATTTGTTGATCATTTGACGTTAGTGGTACTACATACCCTAGTAATTTGATGGAGTCCTAGATCACTCGCAGGGGAGCGCCATCACCAATGATGAGATTCTTGAGGAACGGTGTTGCTCCAAAGAGGAACCCCACAATCTAATCAAGCAAGGAGAAGTGTAAGTTCGTATTAACATCAATCAATGTGATGAGTCCATAATATAGGCCTTGAACAACTTATAAGAAACGTTAATGTGACTTACTGCAGCCAGAGTTGGAGGTGCCATCAACTCCTCCACAATTGTGTGAAGAATACCACTTAATTTAGTCAAGAATGTCATTTTTTCTTCTGCTGGCACAATCTGCAATTTGTGAAGAATATCAGTATCACTGTACGGGCTTCATACCACGCGAGAAACTCATCAACCTTGCATCAAAGCTGAAGAGTAGAACTCCAACAGTAGCTCATCTTCTTCTTCACTCATCAACCCTTCTTCGCACACTCTTTCCTACACCACCATCTCTCATTTCTTCAAAACCCATTTACTTCTCTTCATTCTCTCACAGGCATTTCTTGAAACACCACCTCTGCTCTCTCAGTTCTTCATCAATCAACCCATTTACAACTCAATCGATTTCGAATCACTTGAAAATGATCAAACAAACCTTCCTAATGAACCAGGCATTGATGGGGTTGTCAATTTAGTTAGAAAGACCAATAGGTTGGAGTCAGAAATGGAAGCCATGGCTTCTCTTCTCCTTCTTCGGTCTTCTCTTCTCTTCTCTGTCGAGTTTGGGGAGAGAGAGAGCTTCATCTTCTCTTCTCTTCTGATTTCTTCTCTGTGGAGATGGGTTTGGGGAGAGGTCTTCCTTTCTCTGTTGGTCCCTCCCTCCCTCTTAATTTTAGCAACCGATGAAATTCAAATTTCCCGCTCTTTTTATTTATTATTTTTTTTAAACAAAGGTCGGGCACATGCGAGGGAGCCTCCCTCGCCCATTTCCTCGACAATTAGACGGACTCGTGGATTATTTTCCTCTACTGTAATCTTTGATTAGTTATTTCTAATCATTGCATCTTTTCCTATGTATACTAGGATGTAGATTGCCTAATGAATCATTCATGCTACTTAAGAGAATACATTTTTGCTTGGAAGAAGCCAATTTCTAACATCTGAGGAATCTGAGATAGTTGGACTGCCTGTAGTACAGATACTGGTTGATGGAGGTTTACTTCCAAATGAATTTCATCTGTTATGTTGTGGTTTACAGTATAATGACCAGAAGACACTATTGCTATAGTGATAGCAGGATAGGAGGATAGTATTACAAATCATGGTGTGGCCTAGATAAACATATTACAATTTTTTAGAATTATGAGTTTCATGAGGAGGAGGTTCACATTTTGAAATGAAACATTAGTGAAAAAAGGTTTTTTTTTTTTTTTTTTTTTTTGTCTTGAATAGGCAATGATATTTAAAACTCAAAGCCTTTAATTTCACTGAAAAGAAATCTCCTACCCCCTCCTTCAGATGTAGTAGGAACAATGCTATCCAACGAAGGAAAGTTACAGTTTAGGCATTTCAATAATGACCACTATTTCAGTTTATTCAGTTGTACTACATCGATTTAAGCCTAGGATCTTGGCACCAATTTTCTTTAAAGAGTTTCATGTAGTAAATCATGTTCGGTTTGTTTTGGTTTGTCTCCTGGACTAAACCCGTTGCTCATTCATTCACTTGCACATTATTATTTTTTCCATTTATAGATTGTGTGTTGAACCTAAGCGATGGGAGACCTTACAATTTTCCCTATCTAATAATCTTGTTCTTGATTCATTTCAGTCCACACCAAAGAATCTGCTAAATGTATAGTAGACACGATCCAGTTAACATACCAAGGTGCATCATTAGCTCTCATGGGAAACGGCAACAATCATTTAGCTTTTGCTAGAGAACTTCTTTCAGGTATTATAGTTATACTGTGAAACAGGAAACTGTTTGGACTTTTGGAAACTGTTTTGTGAAACAAGAAATTGTTTTTTGAACAGGAAACAAATTCTAGGAAACAGGAAACTGTTGTTCCTATATATACTAGGAACTGTAGTTGTTTTTTTTATTGCACGTAGAAAAACTGTGAAGCACAGGGAATAGATAAAGATAATTGCTGGAATTGTTTCATTTCTTGTTGAGAGATTGTGTGAGAATTGTCATCTTCTTGTACCTTGTTCTTGAATATAGTGGAATCACCTCACCGTGGACGTAGGCAATTCGCCGAACCACGTAAACCTTGTGTCTCTTGTGGTATGTTCTTGGTTTTCTGTAATTACTTTCATTGCTAGTTGCTCTATTTAATTGATTGGATCCTTGTGGTACTTGTGTGCAATTGTTGGTGTCTACCCGCTTCCGCAATAAGACGCAACAATTGGTATCAGAGCACTAAGGAAAATTGATCTTGAATTGTTCTACTCAAGATTGTGAAGATTCAAAAGTGCTAGGGTTTGTTTGTGCACAAGTTGTTTGAAGAAAAACCGTAGTGAAACTTCTTGTCTAGAAAGTCACAGGTTTTGTTTGCAATGGCATCCAAGGTGAGCAAGGCACATGTGGGGAAGTATGAAATCGAGAAATTTAATGGTAAGAACGATTTCGGATATTGGAGAATACAAATGAGGAATTTGCTTATTTCTCAGAAATTACACAAGGCATTACTAGGGAAGGATAAAAAGGCTGAAACCATTCAGATGATGAATGGAAAGAATTGGATTTGGAGGCTCGTGCTGCTATTTGCTTGTGTTTGGATAGAGACATAGTTTTTTTAGTTAATGAAGAGACTACGGCAGCTGATGTTTGGTTGAAGCTTGAGTCACAGTTTATGACTAAGACATTATTAAACAGGTTATACTTGAAAACCCAATTATACAGACTAGCAATGGATGAGGGCACTCCAATTGGTGATCATATCGCCAAGTTTATATGGATTATCTCAAATTTGAGAGATGTGGATGTAAAGATTGAGGATGAAGACCAAGCAATTATATTGCTTTACTCCTTGCCGCAGTCATATGAAAATCTTGTACAAACAATTTTGTTTGGGAAAGATGAACTTACATTTGATGAAACTACCGGTGCACTCTTGTCCAATGAGATTCGGAAGAAAACTTCATCAAGTGGTAGTGGAAAAGATCAAGCTGAAGGGTTGGTTGCTAGAGGAAGGTCTCAAGTGAAATCATCTTCAAAGAGTGAAAAATCTATATCAAAGTCTAGAGGTCCACAATGTCACAAATGTAGAGAGTGGGGGCATATTAGAAAAAATTGTCCAAATCAAGGTAAGAGTAATCATGATAACAATTGGAAGGGCAAGAAAAAACAAGATAAGGGTGATACTAGTGAAGCAAGTTATGCATCTAGTACGGAAAAAGATGAAAAATGTTATTCAGTTGCTGGTGAAAACAAAAAAATCTCTGGGAAATGGATCCTTGACTCTGGGTGTTCTTACCATATGTGCCTAAACAGGGAGTCGTTCACTACCTATGAGCACATTGATGGTAGTACTGTTCTGATGGGTAATGATTACGCTTGCAAGACAGTTGGAATTGGAACAATGAGGATTAAGATGTATGATGGTGTTGTGAGAACCTTAACTGATGTGAGGCATGTCCCAGCCTTGAAAAAGAACCTTATCTCGCTTGGTGTTTTAGACTCCAATGGTTGTAAGTTTACAGCGGTAGGTGGAGTTTTAAAGGTTTTCCGTGGGCCTTTGGTTGTCATGAAAGGGATCAAACAAGGTAACTTGTACACCTTGATGGGTAACACGGTAACAGGAAATGTGGCAGTGGGAACTTCTTCATCGGAAAGCACTAGGTTATGGCACATGCGACTTGGGCATATGACAGAAAAAGGATTGTCTCTACTGAGCAAGCAAGGGTTACTGAAGGGTATGTAGAAACCGACTATGGAGTTTTGCGAGCATTATGTATATGGAAAACAATGCAGGGTAAAATTCAGTACAAGCAAGCACAGGAGCAGAGGTATTCTAGACTATGTGCATACAGATGTGTGGGGACCAACGAAGGTCGCCTCTAAGGGAGGTTCCAGGTACTTTGTCTCCTTCATTGATGATTATTCCCGTTACACATGGGTATATTTTTTGAAGTCTAAGAATGAAGTATTTGAGACATTTAAAAGGTGGAGAGCAATGGTTGAGAATAGAACTGGAAGAAAGGTGAAGACTTTGAGGTCTGATAATGGTACCGAGTATACTGAGGGTACTTTCAAACAGTTTTGTGATCAGGAAGGAATTGTTCGACATTGGACTGTTAGAGACACGCCACAACAAAATGGAGTTGCTGAGAGATTGAACCGTACTATGCTTGAAAGAGCTAGGTGTATGCGTTCCAATGCTTGTCTTGGCAGAGAATGGTGGACTGAATCAATAGCCACCGCGTGTTTCTTGATTAATAGATCGCCACATTCTACATTAGACTGCAAAACACCTTATGAGGTGTGGTCAGGTGAACATGCTGATTACAGTATACTAAAAATTTTCGGTTGTATTGCCTACTACCATGTGAAAGAAAATAAGCTTGATGCTAGGGCTAAGAAGGCCATTTTCTTGGGGTATGCAAAAGGCGTGAAGGGTTATCGTCTATGGTGTTTAGAGGATAATAAATTTGTGATCAGTCGAGATGTTACATTTGATGAGAATTCCTTGTTAGCTTGTACTAAAGCTAAGGAGTTGGTTGATAGTGATGGTGAATCTAGTAACACTCAGAAAGTGGAAGTTGAAGCGTCTGTGGATGTAGCAGATGAACAAGTGGTTGAAGCAGGCACACATGATCTGAATTATGAGCCTGAAGACCATGAGGAACAACAACCAGTTGAAGATAATCAATCCCAACAGCAACCTTTGGCCTTAACTAGGTCAAAACGATCAGTTAAGCAAGTTCAAAATTTTGGCTTTGAAGAACCGTTGAAGCACTATGGTCAGTTGAATACAGTTGATTTGGTTGCATATGCACTCTCTGTGGAAGATGATGAGCCAACTACTTACAAGCAGGCCGCTCGTCATTTAGATAGTCATAGTTGGTTAGTAGCTATGCAGGGTGAGATGGAGTCTCTCCAGAAGAACCATACTTGGGATCTAGTGTCGTTGCCTAATGGAAGGAAAGCAATTGGCTGCAAGTGGGTGTTTAAGAAGAAACAGGCTACTCTAGAGTCTGGTACTCAGTTCAAGGCAAGATTAGTAGCTAAGGGTTTTTCTCAGAGGGAAGGTGTTGACTACAATGAGATATTTTTGCCTGTGGTAAAACACACTTCTATACGTGTGTCGTTGAGCTTGGTAGCTCATGGTGACCTTGATCTTGAACAACTTGATGTGAAAACAACTTTCTTGCATGGAGACTTAGAGGAGGAAATTTATATGCATCAGTCGGAAGGTTTTAAGGTTGTTGGAAAAGAAGACCATGTTTGTCGTTTGAGGAGATCACTTTATGGGTTAAAGCAGTCACCTAGGCAGTGGTACAAACGGTTTGACACTTTTATGTTGAAACATGGGTTCACACGAAGTAAGTATGATTGTTGTGTTTACTTGAAAAAACTTCGTAGTGGCGATTTTATTTATCTTTTGCTCTATGTTGACGATATTCTCATTGCCTGTAAGAGTATGGTGGAGATAAATAAATTGAAGTCTCAACTTGCATCTGAGTTTGAGATGAAGGATATGGGTGCTGCAAGGAAAATACTTGGTATGGAGATAAGAAGAGAAAGGGAGAATAAAAAATTATTTCTTTCACAGAAGGGGTACCTTGAGAAGGTCATATCACGGTTTGGCATGGAAAACGCAAAGCCGGTTATTACTCCTTTGGCTTCACATTTTAGACTTTCTCGAAAGTTATCTCTAGTCACAGTGGAAGAAAAGGAATACATGTTGCATGTTCCTTATGCTAGTGCAGTTGGCAGTTTAATGTATGCTATGGTGTGTACACGCCCTGACATTTCACAGGTTGTTAGTGTTGTGAGTAGGTATATGGAAAACCCTAAGAAGAAACATTGGGAGGCAGTGAAATGGATGCTTAGGTACTTAAAAGGTACCTTGGATGTGGGTTTGGACTTCGGTGGAGATTCATGTCAGGTTCGTGGGTTTGTTGATTCTGATTATGCTGGTGATCTAGATAGACGAAGATCTACTACTGGTTACGTATTTCAGATATACGGTGCTTCGGTTAGTTGGAGATCTATGCTTCAGGATATAGTGGCTATCTCTACTACAGAGGCAGAGTATATGGCATTGACAGAAGCTGTAAAAGAAGCATTGTGACTTCAAGGTCTTGTAAATGACTTGGGTGTGGAACAAGATAGTGTTGAGGTTCTCTGTGATAGTCAGAGTGCCATCCACTTGGCTAAAAATCAGGTTCATCACGTAAGGACTAAACATATTGACGTCCGATATCACTTTGTTCGAGATGTAATTGAGGATGGTGATGTGTCTTTGGTGAAAGTACACACAAAAGACAACCCTGCTGATATGTTGACAAAGGTTTTGTTCTTGGAGTTAAGTTCCAACATTGTTTGGACTTACTCCACATTGACTCATGTTGATTGAGAGTCCTTTGGGGCGTTGCCCTTCGAGGCGGTTTCGTGAGGTGACAAAGCTATGGTGGAGTGTTGATCAGTTTATTCTTTTGCCTTGTTTCGGCTCATTTTTTTCTTTAAAAAAAAAATTCGCCGAGGTGGAGAATTGTGAAACAGGAAACTGTTTGGACTTCTGGAAACTGTTTTGTGAAACAGGAAACTGTTTTTTGAATAGGAAACAAATTCTAGGAAACTGGAAACTGCTGTGAAACAGGAAACTGTTGTTCCTATATATACTAGGAACTGTAGTTGTTTTTTTTATTGCACGTAGAAAAACTGTGAAGCACAGGGAATAGAGAAAGATAATTGCTGGAATTGTTTCATCTCTTGTTGAGAGATTGTGTGAGAATTGTCATCTTCTTGTACCTTGTTCTTGAATATAGTTGTGTGAGAATTGTCATCTTCTTGTACCTTGTTCTTGAATATAGTGGAATCACCTCACCGTGGACGTAGGCAATTCGCCGAACCACGTAAACCTTGTGTCTCTTGTGGCATGTTCTTGGTTTTCTCTAATTACTTTCATCGCTAGTTGTTCTATTTAATTGATTGGATCCTTGTGGTACTTGTGTGCAATTGTTGGTGTCTACCCGCTTCCGCAATAAGACGCAACATATACCTACACATTGCTTAGCGCATGTGTAGCTTTCATTAATATAATCGTGCAGGAATTTATCTTATGATGAGACGCCGATATTTAAATGTCATGGTCTCATCCAACATTACACATGGTCAGCAACCAAATGTGGTAGTCCATCTCGAATGACACCAGCATCCATTTAAAAGGATGTTTGGACTCGAGCTGCTACAGAGTTGGGCATTGGTTTATTGGAAACCGGATGTAACAAGCTTCCAGGGAAACATTCAAGTTTTTTCTTCCTGAGGGAAACATAATACTGCGCTGGCTATAGGCGGACAATGGAGGAGTCCTTGATAGTAGCAACTCACGCGTAATTGTTGTCACTGGCTGGCTGCATATTGTTTCAAATTCAATGATCCTAGCTTCTCTCCATTCATATTAATGTACTAGTTTTGGATGTCATTCATTTTTGGGTTTAGATCCCACTTGTATCCCCAGGTAACTTACAGTGCGGTTTATGCACTATTTCCCTTCTAGTATGGTTATTACTTCATCTCTCACACTAGAAACTAATATCAACATATTAATTCACATAGCTCTGTTGCAGGACTTCACCATACATTCGTCGAAACTTTGCCTACTCCATTTTCTAGTCTTTGCAGCATTGTACAGAAGGCAAGCTCCTGGTCATTTAGCTGGGTTGATTTCCTATACCGAGCTATATTTAGTACCCAAGCGATATGCAACTTTTAATTATGTGCTAATTTTGTCAACAATCCTCTAATAGGTTAATGTAAATTGATACTAAGTTACACGACCATGACATTTAAAAAACAGCTATGGCAACCTCAAAATAAATGGTAGAAATAGGTTAGTCATATGCAAAGCATGAACCAGTCCAAGCCCATCCTTCTTGTATCAGGTGTACTTTTGAAATTATTTTTATGATCTACATTATTTCAACTTCATCTAACTTTATTCGTAAGGAATTCTGTGAACTTATTGATCTTCTGCGAGAATGATCTTGATAATGAGGGACTGCCAAAAATCCATTAACAAATTTCATGCTCCAAAGATCATAGATCATGCACTTCATGTTTAACGTACTTAAAGCCCCAAGGATCATACACTTCATGTTTTAGGGCTTCTCTTGTACATTACAATCATGTTATGTACATGGCACATCTGTAGGTATGCTTCGACCTGCATTAATTGTCCGGCCATTTGTTGAAAATAACATTACATCAAATTAACATATTTGTAACAATCCAAAAAAAAGTATCACTATTGTGTCATAACCATTTACCAAACAGTTTCACAAATGAAGTAATACAATAATTGGATCACCATTGATGATACACCGAAATGTTCTATCTTCTACACCGTACACGTGTCATGATGATCTCAAGTAATAACAGGCCCAAACATCAGTCTAGCACTGATCCGGCCCAAGCAGCATCAAGCTCGCGAAATGCAGTCTGCCAGTCGGACCCGAATTACTATGTCCTGCTAAGCTCACACGTCTCATAGCCATCCCTAATACCTGTAAGGCCTATTGAGGCAAGTATCTCGGGGATTGGCTTCGTACGAGCAAACCAGCAGTACATTGTCTCCAACTAGGAAATAAATACTAGAGGATACGTCGTACGTGAAAACTCTCACGTATGAACAACACACCAACGAGGAACTATCTCCCGCGTATCTAAGAGCATAGGTCTAACAGAGAAACTTTCCTCCATAAGATGACTCCTAATTAAAAAAAGGATCTCCAGGAATACTCTTTCCCTAAACTACACCACTGGTGCCTTGGCCGAACCAGGATTCCAACACTATAAATAAAATATGAGGTTAGTGAATAAAAATACGCTACAAATTCTCTGTTTACAGCTTTAAGCTTTCCTCGGAGCTCTGCCTGACATATGCATCGACTATCACAACGGTGGTTCTTGCCTCACGTGCGTTCCTTGTGCAGATCAACAGGTCAGGGTCAATCAGGGAGCGAAAATCGACTGTATCAACCATGAATGACATGATGTTGCAAGTGATACTATTCATGGTGATATAAATTATTGTATCACTTTATTTGTGAAACAGTTTTTCAAAATTTTGCCTGAATTTAATTTTGATTTGAAATTGTTTAGTGGACTTTTACATCACAAAAGTGATATTATTTATGTTTGAGGGTTGTTACAAAACTATTAATTTTATCTAGTGTAAGAGTACATCAAACTCGTGAGAAGTCTTAGTGTGTTAAATTGCCAACTTCTTTAAAAGCTTAAACTGATAAAGAGGTTATATCTAGCATATATCAATGTCGGGGTCTATGAAACAGGTAGAGTGAACTTCTAGTCTTAATACTCTCCCTCAGCGCAATGGCTGAAAAATACTTCAGCAATTGTACTGGACGAGAATCGAACCTCTGACCTTTTCAATTCAAAGCTTTAATACTATGTTAATTTGACAACTTCTCTAAAAGCTTAAGTTGATAAAGAGAGCATACCTAACATATATTAAGATCGGAATCTATCGAACGAGAGTTAACTTCTAGTCTCAATATACCCTGTGAAAGGACCTGATTCTTGCTTGGATGTCACCTACTAATTGGCCTCATTTAAGCTCTTTTCCTGCACTGCAAATTTGTTTCATTGGGAATTGATTCCTAATGTATGTGCAGTTGGAAGTTGAAGGTTCTTGGAGTTTGGCTTAAATGAAAAGGAGTCATGATATTGAATTGTGCTTAATTTCGAGAAGTTTTTAATGGACAGAATTTTCATGTAATGCTTAGTGAAGTGAGATTTGTTGTAGTTGAGATTATTTAATAAGCAAAATTTTAAGGGCAAAGGATAATAGAGAAAATTTGAAATATCCATAAACACAAAAGAGAAAAATTTATTTAATTTTTTTAATCTTTTCCTTTTAAAAGATATAGGCAAAATAATTGAAGGAATGAATGTTACTCTTAATCATTTTCTTTCCAAATTTTGAAATAAGGAAATACAATAATTTTTATACATTTGTAGTATAAAACAAGAGTAGTTCTACATGGCGAGGAAACGAGCGAGGGGAGGGAGGTGGCGGGGTGGGGACTGTTCACCTCCCTCGGAATACGTGCTGTCATTTTTTGTACGCGTATCTCAAAGGAGGTGAACGGTCCCCACCCCGCCACCTCCCTCCCCTCGCTCGTTTCCTCGCCATTTAGAATTTCTCATAAAACAATATTTATAGTATTATCAAACATAAAACATTCAAATACTTTTCTCATTTTATTACTTATGGATATTATATATTTACTATATTGCCCTCAGCCAAAAATTTTTTGCTCATTAACTACTCCAATCCAACAAATCCCATTTCACTAAGCATTAAATGAGGTTTTTTATGCATTTAAAACTTCTTAAGATTAAACACAATTCAACCGTTCTACACCTCACCATAAGATGGTAAGCTCAACCTCATAATATCATTTTCAGCTTAAAGCACCTAATAATTTGCCTAATACACATTGGTCTCATGTTATATTAACCCGTCTATATGCATTTCAAAATGGTAATGGTCACAACGCAGTGTGCGCAGTAATGAACTGTAACACCTCATGTTTTTCTATCACTTAAGATTTATTATTTATGTAAATATTTTACATTTTACAAGTTATATTATTTATACTTGATAATGTATGTGCAAGTATATGCAGTAGTGGTGGTAGGGGCAGATCTACTAAAGGGCCAGAGGGGGTGGGGGGTTGTCTTATATGTTTGAAATGCATATTATTAGGTGAGATAATCGGGTTTTAAGCAGACTATAGACAGTGTGTAGAAATGTGAGTTTTCGATGCTTTCTTAGTACCCAATCACCTTGTTTGTGTGTGTGTGTGTTTTTTTATAGAAAATTATGATTCTGAATGGTTTGGTTAGAAATGCTAGAGTTCTGACACTCTCAATATTTTAGTAAGTATAAGTAAGCTCATTAACGTAATTATTTATTAAATTTTCCCAAATTCTGAATGGTTTGGTTAGAAATGCAGGATCGCAAGCTAGCTAATGTTTTCTCATAGGGTCGGCTTGCCAAATAATTCTCCTATTGCTAAGTATAAGTAAGCTCATTAACTTAATTATTTATCTAGTTGACCATATGTTAATTATCCAATTAATATGCTTCCACATGGTGTGAGGAACTCTTGGTTTTCAATTTTTTTTTTTTTTTTGATTAAAGCATATTACAGTTGCATTATCTAACAATGAGGAAATAAATGAGTTTCTTGCACCATTTGCTTATTTATTTATTTTATTTATTATTAATTCATTTATGATTTATTTAAAATTCAGCTTAATTATTTACTCAAGTGGATTTTGACTTCTTGGATACATTCTTATAAAAATGTAAACAATTAACTTTGTTGTAGGACTAATAAGTTTTGGGCAATATTAGAGGAGTTTATTTCTTGATAAGCGGACCTTGTTAAAGAGTTGCATGTTGTCTCGATAATCCTTTTGGTTACTTTGACTTTCTAGTAAATATTTCAATTGGTCATCAAAAAAATTTTATTTTTTTATTTTCGAGACAGTGAATTATTGAGATAATAGATGTTAGTTGGCAAGTTCTATTTAATGAAAATTGCCTACTGCCTATGGTTGTAAAAAATTTCACATCTCCAATTGTGCAAATAAGATATTCCTACGTGAATTTAAGGATTTTATCTCTAGAATTTTGAGACGTAACCTGAATTAAAGCAAATAGGGTCACGTAAAGTGGCCTAGAGACGGTGACGGTCCAAAAGATGAAATATCATATTTATCAAGAGAAAGAAATCAAAGAACGAGCAAGTGGAGGGAGAAAATGAAAGCTTTGGAGTTAATTGAGAGCGTGTATATACGTACGTATGTAACGTTACGCGGTAACGTTGAAATGGAAGTGAAGGAACCATTTGGCTTGGTTGGCTTCTTCAACAAACTAATAAGTCCTTTGGTTCCTTTAGTTGAGTTGGGTCAACATCATCGTGCTGTCCTACGTGGCATTATTCTGATGACATGTCCTTGGCCTTTGGGGGAAAAAAACAAACAAAATTTTGAAGAAAACTTTTGTCAGTTGGAATAAAGCTAGCTTCCTTCCTCTTGGATCATGTAAATGACAACTTTGCCCTTCTGAATTCCCAACTCCAAACCATCCTAAACTTCAATATTTTCTTTGTTAATCCAACCAACATTCAAAGCACAAACACCATTTTTTGGGAATTTAAGGGAATGCCATCTAATTTATAGCCACTTTTGGAAGAAAAATAAAAAACATAAAACAAATTAGACACCCCCTAGTTAGAGTGTCGATGAACAAAATTATATACTGACACTTTTAAGTGACGTAGAGTATTTTCAACGAACTCGCGAGGGGGGGGTCGTCTTGTGCACAGATCTGAGCCGTCGAATCCATTTTCAACGGCCTCTTTATAAAAAGAAGTTTCTTGTCTGGGTGACAATATTTAGCTAAAAACATGCTCCAACAGATTTCCTGTGGTGGCATGGAGAACCTTCAAAGAGTTTCTTTTCACCTAAATGTAGCTGGCCATTTTGATCCCTTAAGTCCTTTTGTTTTGCATTTTATTTTTTGGGCTCCACTCACTTTTTAGATTACAAATCAATTTAAAATTATGAATCTCACTTAATTTAAAGATATTGACATTTAAATATCAAGTGTGCAACGAACTCTTTAATTATTTTATCAAATTTAGAGAGCCTCTTAAAGAAGTTATTGAAGATGCTGGTAATTTTGGACAAAGAAAGTTAAATATATACTTACCTATTTCATCCACCTAAGAACTACAAAAATTTATAAACACTATTTTCCTTTCAATCCCTCCAACATGTTTTTAGGTCATTCTCAGGGCAAGCATGCAAAACCTAAACCCTTGTATGTGTTTTTCTATTCTTTTTTCCATACTTTAAAAGACTTTTTTTTTTTTTACCTTTTCTTTCTTATGATTGTTTTTCTTGTAATAAAATACATAGTTTGAGTCTTCCTAATTCCAGCTATAAAATAAAATTTGTCTAATAAAATTGATCCCCAATTCTAGAGAGAGCTAGGGCTACTAGTTATTTTTTTGTCAGGGTTGAAGTTCTTTACATTTTTACCATTTTTATAATTGATGTTTGTGATCGTGTTTTAAAAATAATGCATCAACATCACAAAAGAGAATTAAACGTGTCGATTATGTAATATTTAGTTGTGTATTAAATTTGTAGAAAGATTGAGCTCTATAAGGTAGTGATGTTCTATAGAGTACGTGTGGTTTTATAAGACAAGTTCAATAATGTCAAGGTATATGGTTGACGAGTTCTTTAATGGCGAGCTGTCTTTGAAAATGATGGCACATCCAATTTTATACAATAACACTGACTTTTTCCCATTATTTTATCTGGTTGTGAGATATTGCTAAGACCTTGCTTTATCATGATAATATGAAATATATTTTTATGGAGAAAAAATGAAAAATTAAACATATATATGGACTTTATGTTCCGCGCACATAATAGTACTCCTTGGAAATTATAAGGACGCGGTGTGTCAACAAATTATTTGAGGACACGCCTACTTGAATTTGTAGAAATTGTTCGAAGGAAAACAAAGGAACAATGAAAAAGGAGGAAAATTGGGGAATGAAATCGTATTGAATTTGAAGACCATTTTTATTCTTGTGTTTTCTCTTAAAATTATTAATATAATTCTTGGAGACTCAATATTTCATCATGCGGTTCAATTTCAAATACTTTGTTGTTTCTCTCTTTTTCTTATACTTTCATTGAAATGAAAATTCCAAAATAATATGGTCTATCATTAAATAAAATCGATTTGCAATTTTTGGCAGTGTCTATTATTACCATGACTACTTTATCATAGACATAAATTTACTAACTAATATAATTGAAAGTATAGGCATAACTCAATTAGTATGTCATATCTCTATTATCAATAAGTATTTATGACATATCTCATTTTATTTTTTTATACTTGGTCGAGTAGGATCAGTTCAAGTTGACTAAGATTATTTCACATTTAATCAACTATTCAAATTGTTTATGTAACTATCTTTAACAGTTATCCCAAATAAGAAAATGTTTACTTCCTTCCCAAGCCGCGCAAACAATTGAAGATGTTTACTTGGTCATATTGCTTAAACTTAAGAAAAGATTAAGTCGTTAATCGTGGTCTTTGTCTAACCATTAGCATTGATTTTTATTTTTTTTCCCTTGATCCTCTCACCCCAAATGCCATGGTCAGCAGGATTCAAATCCTAAATTTGTAATTTCATCCGTCACAAATCTACTGCTAATCAGATACTGTATTGGCTAACTATTAGCATTGACGAAGTCCACTCAATCTTTTAATCTCAAATTGACTCTATATTAATCAACTTGATGTATGAATTATGTGATGGTGTAATTTGGTTATAATATTGATTTAGAATCTTCAACAAAGATTAGCTTAAGAAGAAACCTTCAAATGGTTTATTGACATTTCAACTAACAAAAATATTTCAACCTCTTTTTCATCTATTTAAATTTTAATGATTTTTTTTTTAAATATGGCATGTAAAAAACTGAGAGAAAATACTTAAATTTGTATTTACTTTTTTTTTCTTCTTCATCGATTCATTGGATGTGTACAATTCATATACGCTTTTTCTTGTTGTTGAGGAAATGGGCGAGGGAGGAGGGTTGCATTCAAATGTCTTTGGTTCCCTCCTACCTCGCCCATTTCCTCGACAATAAGAAGGTATCATTCAAATGTCTTTGGTTCCCACCATATAGACATCTGATTTGTCAAAATTGAGTGTTGTGCAGTGATAAACATTGAATAATTCTTGGATTTGGTCATTTGGGAGACTTCAATTGTCATTCGAATCAGGGCTCATCATTCTATCATGGTCATTCCAATGTTTGAAGTGCTGGACTTGTGACATATCTTCCCCCGCAACTCTTTTCAGCCGACGTAATATTTGCCTGTGTATTTTACGCAATCAACTTCTCATTCACCCTTTTCCTTACTCTTTAAAGGCATTTGTTTTTGGACTTACATTTTAGACTAATTTAATCATCCTCATTAATATATATATATATATTAGAGTATGCTTCGTGTCGTTGATACTCCAAATAATTTTATTTGTTAATTATTTTGTATTGAACACTTTCGTCACAATCCCCATTTTCGGTCTCAATCAGTATTGAAATATAAATTTATTATAAATGTAAGCATATTCAGTAAAATTTGAATCAGTTGGTGAATAATTTTAAAAGCCGAGAATGAATCTCCCAATATTTGAATTCCCCCAAACATGAAATTTAGGGCTTTAATTTAAATGTGCATTAAGATGCCAATTCATTTTTATGTATGATCACCTCGTCTCATTGTTTTTAAAAATATTGAAAAATATTAAAGATGTGTAATACATTGTACGTTTTTTTAATTATGAAATACATTTTTTTTTAATATTTGGCCCTTGTATTGATAATTGATTTTGTTTAAAAGATCTTCAAAAATGTATTTCAAAGATATTAAGTTTATCAAAATCCGACAACAATGTAGATAATTATGATAATTTTTTATTTTGCTAAATGAAAAACATAACATTTTCTCTCTCAGTCACATGTACAATACACTAATTTTTTTTCAATTTTTTTTCATTATTTTTTTTCCCTTCTACATGTTTTATATTTACAAATATATCATTATAGAAAATGAATATCAATCCTCAAATTTAATACATTTCCCAACTTTTAATCATAACCATCTTTTATCTTTAATCATTTCGATTTGATTTTGTCCAAGTCAGTAATAAATAGTAAAACATAACTCTAAATTATAATATAGATAAATATTTATTTTAAGAATACCTTAAGATGAGTATATGTATTGACATATCCGTATCTTTGTGAATTACAAGTTATATGGTAAAATCAATCCAATGCAAAAGTTACAGAAATACTTTCTATGATCAATCATCTTCACCATTATTATCATATCTCCAATGTGGTCATCAAAAGTAAGTCTTGTTCTGTTTTGATGAAGAAATTTATTTGTTTTTCAGTGATTCCTTCCCTCATATCACTGATCAATTATAAGTCAAAAGCTGGTCTTACTGTATTTTCCTCTTTTTCCTTTTTTTTTTTTTTTAATTTTTTTTTTTTCTTCTTTTTCAATTTCTCATGAGTCATGACCTAACTTTTCTTCATTTTCTCTCGACAAATCTCTGCTTTTAAAAGGAACTCTCTCATCCCTCTGTCAAACTGAGATAAAAAAAAAAAGTTTTTTGTTTCAGAGCGTTCTGATTTTGATGTCTGAACACAGAAGAAGCTGGAAGGAGTCGAGACCCATTAATGGTTTCTAGGGTTTCGTCTTCATTTTCCCCAAGTAGAATGTCCGGGTTCTGAAACAGAGGAGGGTTTGTGCTTCAGCTCTTCGATCTCGATCTTTAAAGCGACTAATTCGAAGGATTTGAAGTCTTGGTCGTGTTGATTCATGGCGGACGGGACGAAAGTGAGACTGGTTCGGTGCCCCAAGTGCGAGAATCTGCTCCCCGAGCTCCCAAACCTGTCTGTTTATCAGTGTGGAGGGTGTGGGGCTGTTCTTCAAGGTAACAAGTTTTGAACTTTGTACCGATTTCTTGCTTGTTTTAGTGTTTTGTTTGCTTGTTTTGATGTTTGGGTATCAGTCGTTTTGAGTTTAGATGTTTGGGTTTTTGAATTACAGCTAAAAAGTTGCCAACTTGTTCAGTTGATGAGCATTCGGGGAAATCTGATGAAGAGAAGGGTTTAGGGGGGTCTGAGAAGGTGGGGAAGTTTGATAAGAAGGGGGAAGAAGGGGTTAGTGTTAGTGATTCTTCGGAGTTATCAGATAGGGAGAGTAATGGAATTAAGAAAATTAGGCAGAAAAGTGGCGATTCTAGTAGTAGTTCTTCATCTAGGACTGAAAGCAAAGTTGCTGTGAAGGAAAATGTTGAAGTGTTTAGAAATGATGGGAAGAGTGTAGAGGAGGGAATTATGATCGGTGGTAGGTATAGACGAGGGGGGCATTCGAAGGATCCGGTTGATGACTTGGTTAACGGGAAGGATCAGGATGTGAACATGGGTCGAGATAAGCCGGTTAAAGTTGATATGGAAAGGGAAAATGGTGAATTAGAACCTCAAATGGGAGTTGCAAGTACTTCGAAGAGGTCTAGACAAATGCCTCATTGGCGGGGTGGTGAAAGAGATGGTTCGATGGCGTATAGGAGGCCACCAAGAGGTGTCTCTGAAGGTGTGAGGGTTTCGAATTTGCCTTACCCTGATGAAGGCCCATCCAATTACAGCGATGGTTCAGTATATGGTTATGGTGAGCCTTTAAAGAATCATATCAATTCAAGTGGTTCTGAGAAGGTTGAGCATCTTGAACAAGATCGTGCAGAGCTACTGAGGAAACTGGATGAGCTCAAGGATCAGTTGAGTAGGTCTTGTGAGGTTTCAGATAAATCAAAAGAAAGGGTTCCCGTGGATGGGAAGGCAATTCCATTGGATTATTATGGTGGTCATGATAATCGGTTTTCGGAAGGTTCGTCTCGGTCACATGGACCTCCAGTGCAGCCGTTTGCAGCAGATAAACATGCCCAGAGACCGTTGTATTCTAACCAGGTCATTGAACCTATTCCTTTGATGAACAGGCGTGGCATGGATATGCAGAACTTCTATGCTCCTCCAATGCATGCCTCAAATGAGATTCCAGGTTATGGAGATCCTTATGCTCCTCGGGTATTTGGTAGTAACAGACCTTCCCATCAGTACCCACACCAACCATCTCATGACTACTTCCCGGAACATTACATGGATATGGAACCAGACCACCTCGCATCCTACCCACATAATACATTCTTCCACCAGCCAGCTTGCTCTTGTTTGCGTTGTTACCACAACCACTTGCAATTATCTGCACAAGTTCCACCAGGTGTCTTCAACAATAGAAGGTTTGCTGATACCCCGACCAATCCCATGTTGTACAATCTTGACATTCGCAGCTCATTTGGACCACGAGGATATAATCCTACAGAAGCCAATTATCCTCTTGTACATTCTCGTGAAGCACAAGCTGTTGTAAGAATGCAAAGGGATCTTGACCCAGAAATCAATGCTTTTGGTCAGACTCATCCGCGTAGAGTGCCACTAGCAAGGAGAAATGGACGTCGTTGTCTCCCAATAGCTGGTGCTGCCCCGTTTATAACTTGCCATAATTGCTTTGAACTGTTGCCGTTACGGAGGAAACTTCTGCTCAAGGAGAAGAATCGGCGTAAGCTGCGTTGTGGTGCCTGTTCTACAATAATCTCATTTACGGTTGACGGCAAGAAGATTATTGTCTCCATGCCTGCGCAAAATAAGGAAATTCCTTCAGCAGCCAAGGATGGTTCTGCTGAGTTGAGGGACGATGCTTCAAATAATAGTCATGCAAACCAAAGTGGCAGATATTCTGATGATTATGAATCTGGATACCGCTTTCAACCAACAGATGCTGAACACCCTTCATCGTCCATGGACCACAAGGCAAACTTAAGTGGGTCTGAGAAGATACATGGCCTTGTTTCTTCATGTTCCACTTCTTCTCAGGATGAGGAAAGCCCTGACAGTGTGATTATTCAAAAAGAGGCGCCCAGCATTGCAAAGCAGCCTTTGGGACCGAGTGCGACTCCACCACTTCCTGGTTCACCCATTCATAAGTGTATGGAGAACTCATCTTCTGATCAAGTCGTGAGCAAGTTTGGGAAGGGAAACAGGAGCAAGCGCACAAGCCAAGAGGAGGTGGTTCTTACCAAAGTCACTTCTAGGCAGAACTCTGTTAAAGATGTATCAATGGCAACTGAGATGGAAGTTTCCTACAATGAATATTCCAATGCCAATATGTCTCAAGATTCTATGGATACAAGTAGAGAAGAAGAACGATCAAAATCAAGCAAGAGTGGTGACTCGTTCTTCGCGGGTCTCTTCAAGAAAGGGTTTAGAGACTTGTCCAGATCTAATCAAGCAGCGGAGATTGAAAGATCCAATATTGTGGTCAATGGGCACCCTATACCAGAAAGATTGGTTAAGAAGGCGGTAAAGCAAGCAGGACCTATCCATCCGGGGAATTACTGGTAAGTGCTTCTAGCGATAAATTGGATACATGTCACCTTTGAATATGATCATATATTTCTATTAAACACATCTATGCATGTATTAATATTCATAGTCATTATATGTTGGACATGAAGAGTTTTTTGAGATAATATTAATAGTGTCTATGTCATATATGCAAGTGTGGTTTCTGAAAAAAATTTGTGCTTAACACTGAGCCATGTGTATGTTCAATAACACTTCATTGTTTTTATAATTTTTGTTTTTTGAAACTTGCTGTCTAGTTTATGCTGCAGAAGTGCTCATCTTCATGTTCTTTGTCACCCTTAGGTATGATTCCCAAGCTGGGTTCTGGGGCGTGATGGGCCATCCTTGTCTTGGCATAATTCCTGTAAGATCAGTTATTCTTTGACAAGTAACGTTTTTTTGTTCGAGGAATAGTTTTCAGAATCTCTGAACCCTATTGTTTTATCTTGCAGCCATTTATTGAGGAATTCAACTATCCCATGCCCAAGAATTGTGCAGGTGGGAACACCGGTGTATATGTAAATGGCAGGGAGCTTCATCAGAAAGATCTGGATCTACTTGTTAAGAGGGGTCTTCCAACCGAGGGTGATAAATCTTATATTATTGAAATCTCTGGTAGAGTTGTCGATGAGGAATCTGGTGAAGAGCTTGAATCCCTTGGCAGACTTGCTCCAACGTAAGCTACAACTCTCTCCCGATACAGAATGTAATAGCTTTTATTGATCGTTTATTTTATAATAGTATCTCATTTCCATTGTTGCAATGCACATGCTTCAACATTTTGGAGCGCCTCTTGGTATCTTCTCTTGTCTTCTTGATTTCTTCCTCATTTATAGACGCTTGATCGCTCTCAACAATTACCACAAACTAGGGCGTATAACCTTGTCAGAACTATACATATTTTACTTTTACTAGATAACTAAGATGTTCCTTCAACCGTTCTTCCCTGTGATATTCCTATTATGTGCACATATGGGAATTCTTTTAGCATGATAGAAACTATGGCATAGTTCGACCTTTTTACTTTCTCTCAACTAGAAACACGATTTACTTATCTTCTCATGTCTGTTTCTTAACAGAATTGAAAAGGTGAAGCATGGGTTTGGCATGAGAGTCCCAAGGGCAGTTGCTACTTGAGTAAATTATCTTGTTTGGTTCAGTGCTTCAGAAACAAAGTCACCTGAAGCTTAGCCAACATCTTTACTGAGGAAGTTATTGACTCGATGGATTTCGTAAGAAGAGCAATTGAGCCGGTTCAAGTTTTACTTATCTCATACTTGGTGTTTCTGTACTGAGTTTTTCGTGTGAAATATTGTTCGTAGCTTTCTAGTGATGTTATGATACAGAATAGGAAAATAGATTTGGTTTGTTGTTCTATTGATTGTGTATTTGAATGTAACTATCTAGTTATCAGTGAAGTTGGTTGAAGATGAGTTTGTTATCGAGTTGGAATTGAACGTAAACTGTCTACGATCTCTCTCTTTAAAATGCTAAAGAAGATCCTTGTTTGTTTTAGGCACTGTAATGAACGCCAATTTGATTTGTGGCTGTATAGACAAGAGAGGTTCTCAGTAAGTGTCAACCATTCTTAACCATAGTTATTAGACTAGCTACGTCAGGAGGAGGTTGGTCGGAAACACAAAAACCTAACCATCCGCAGCATGTTTTGTCAGCCAGTCTGCAGGACGGTTACCATGAGGAATTGGTAAAGATGGTTATCAAGTCTTTTTAAGTCTTGTGATGTTGATGCTTGTTCCTTTCTTTTGGCAAAAGCGAAGTTGCACAACAATTGAAAGCTGAAACACAGCTGTAATGCCTGTGTGTCTATATCAATAGGAGTTGATTGATTAGTGTGGGCAAATGTTAACCACAATTATAAAATTAGTCAATTATGACAAAACATAAGGAAATTAAGAAAAAAAAACAGGTCTACCTTTTTGTTAATTATGAGTATCGGATTAGAAAAGAAATGATTGGATAGTTAGCTTGCACATAAATAAATAATAATCATACCAACATTACAGTTGGTCATTATGAAAATCTCGTAAAGAATCTTAAAATAAAAAAACTTTGTTGCGTTGAAATCTCTGACCGTAAATAAACCCAATCTTTGGACTCTTTGTCTAGATATTGATCAATGTACTTTCAAGCTTACGGCCTTATTTTTTAGTTTTTTTTTAATAAATACTTGAATTAGTTGTGTTAATCAATTAGATTTATCAGATTGTTCAAGTGGCATATTCAATTCGTTGCCCGTCAGCAACTCTAATTTACTTTATTTGAAATCAAATCACTAATTATGATGAAATAATTCTTAGGGTTTACATTTCCAAGGGGAAGAGCATATAGTAGGTTTGTTTAACTTTCCAATTTAAATGTGGTGAAAATGTGGATAAGATTATCAAGCATGTTGGATGGCCTACCAAAGGGTTTTTAATTGCATTACTGCACAGACAGGGTGCAGCTGTGTAAGATGTGGTTTCAACTTTCAACTATAGTATTAATTTTGGTAGATTTAGGTTGGATTTCCAATATTCATTTTTGTTTGATTCCAACAACGTCTGCAACTCCATAGTCTCTCCAAATTGAAAATGTAATTAGAACAAGAGGATAAACAAACACTTTCTTAACCTTCATTCTCTCCCACTCTTATCTCCTTCCCCCCCTCCCACCAATATTTCCTCTCTGTCACTGACTCACTCTCACAGAGAATTAATCGAACACTCCCATTAACAGAGAAGAGGCTCAGCTAAAAAGCTCGGCAGAGGTGGTGGTTGCAGAGACGTAGCTGCTGTCGTTGCGAAGCAATACATCCTCTCATCTCCATCGAGTCACACTCAATCTCGCCTCTCCATCGGTGTTGCCAACTCCTGCAACCTCCACACCCTCACCACAACTCCAACTCTCGTGGCATCCCTGTCGAATCACACTCTCAATCCTACATGCTGCGAATGTGATGTGCCTCCTTCCTCCTCCTCGCTGCGATGACGACACCCTCCTTCCTCCTCACTGCTGCTCAAAGGGGGAGAGTTTTATTTGGTGTTGGTGAGGTGGCTAATTGTCTTCTCAACAAGCTTCTTGATCGACTGCACAAAGCCCGTTGAGTACAAGATCGTGGACATAGCTTCTATCCAGAAGTTCTTGCAGGAGTGGACCAAGGTTGGTGGCAAAGCTGGAGCTCTTGGTGACTCCATCACCATCACTCGTGATAATAGGGAGATCACTGTCAACTCTGATAACCCTTTCTCCAAGAGGTACTTGAAGTATCTTACAAAGAAGAAATACTTGAAAAAGCACGATGTAAGGGATTGGCTGCGAGTCATTGCATCTAACAGAGACCGCAATGTCTATGAGTTGAGGTACTTAAACATTGCAGAAAATGATGTTGAGGAAGAGGCCATTGAAGTGGCTTTCCTGGTAGTTCATATTTTGCTAGATCTGCTGAGCATTTTAAGGACAAGCAATTTTTGTATTGGTTAGTGTAGTGCTTAAACATAATCTTGGTTCAGTATTCTCATATTTTTAGCGAGTGACATGTATGGAAATCTATAACATGTATGGAAATCTATAACATTCACTTTTTGTTTGAAAAAAGTAATTGGGTTTGTTTTTTCTTGATGTTGGATTCAATTAAGGAAATAGATGAATGAGTATTATAGGTTTTGTTTGGTGGATTTGGTGTTTTGTGATAGGTGAATTGGTTGAATTTTTTGAATATTTCAGATTCTATAAGTCGATACATAGACAGAAGAAGAAAGTGGAACATGAGAAATAATTAGTATTTTAGTAATCATCTTTTCCAACAACTCTTTTGGGCTTAACTATGATTTAACCTAAGGTAAGGGCAATATGGTCTGAAAAATAGTTTTAACTAGTCATTGACGTGAACTTAACGATTTCGTACAAAATCAAGGGTTAGACTCAAATAGTTTTCAGAACAAGGATCAAACTCTAATAGATATAATTTAATGAGTGTCAAAGTAAAAAAAAACCCCAAAAAATATATGCAAAATTTGTTGCTTGAAATATTAATGATTGATGAAAAACTTACTGCATTTGGTTTCAGAAATTGTTCGACATCAAACTTCTTACGGAGTGTTTGTTTTTTTCAACACTCAGTACTAAGAGGGTTTTTTTTTATTAAGTGGTTAAAAGCTAATTTCTAACTGGAGTTATATGTTCTAAACGAACTTCTGAATGAACTGTTTGTTTTGCTTCTGAATGTGTTTGCTGATTAGATGTAAAATTAAATAGTTTTTGTTTTTAGATGTTGACTTGAATGTTTCTTTTACATTTTTGCCCACCACCACAACTCCCATCGCTCAACAAAAACCACCAACATTAACCCCCTTCTCCACTTATTTTCTCTCCTTCAAATACCATTAAGACCACTTTCTTGTACTACCAGAAACCGCCCTATGTCATTTTCCATCCCTCATACAATTTTCAATAGAAAGGAAGAGAAAGAGAAAAATGAATAGGAGCAAGAGGAGGAGGAAATGCCAGAAAGGGTGGTGGCAGCATCGCTCGCATAATAAACATGAGGTGAAGAAAAGATGGGATTGTTGGTAGAGGAGAGGGGTAGTATAATAATCATTATCAATTTATTGTGAGGTTATTATTGAAATAATTTTTCATTAAGCACTCAGTGCTAACTAATCAACACCATGGGGGTGATTACTCCAATCAGAATTTCAGCTTTTGATCAGAACTAAAAATAAACACTCTAAACAAGGTGTCCAACTTCTTATTAAGACTTCTGACTCTATTCAGAACAAAAAACAAACACCCTCTAAGTATTAAACACCTCCTTAGTGGTTATTAAATTGTTCCGAATTCATAAACTATTAAGAACTTCTAATATTCTTAGTAGAAGTAAAAACAAACACCCAATCAAAGTGGACCACTTATTCAAAACCAATGTTTTGATTAGAACGAAAAACAAACGTCATCTTAATCTGTCTCAATAAGATAAACATTTCACAAAATTCATCTTATACTTTTTTAGAAAACATGTAAGTTTCGTTGAAATATCTTGATACACTAATAACATTTTTTCCTCCTACCACCTAAGTTAAGATGTGCACGACACTTGAATAACTAAAGATCCGAAAATATGTGTGAAAATTTTAACGGAATGTACTATAACCTTATACTTTTTGCCAAACATTTTAAATGAAATGGAATACAAACATAAAGTTGTGTGGTGGAATGTTATGATCTAAATCTAAGTGTATAATCACTTTCAAGATGCCCTAATCATCAATATTAGCTTTTAAACCAAACCCAGTTTGATTATTCTAGCATTATTACACTTTCAACAACCTCTTTATATGAGAGAGTGTGTTTTTGAGTGAAGGAATATGAGCAGTAGTAGTAGTATTGATTGTTACTCATCAAACACTGCTAAGGATATTGTCTGAGTTTCTGCTTTGCCAAACTCGAACCCTTTTTTAAAAAATTTCACTCAATACTCATCAATCCCCCTGCCTCATCTATTATACTACATTCCCCATCTCACTATCCTTTTAATTTCGAGTCTCCATCTTCCCCTTTCCCTATCTCCTTCTTTGACCTCATATGTCTTCAACACACAATAATGCGTTGAACCACAGAAGGCTCTAGTTTGCTTTTGGTACTATCTCTTTTGTGTTTTGTTTTTTCAGGTCTCCTGCGAAGTGCGTTCCATTCTGGCTGTCCCCAATCCGTGCTATAGTACCAGTAACACTGTTACACAATCAATACCACATTTCTTGCCGCAAAATCTCCTCAAAACATCAAATCACCTCATCTCAGCTCATTAATATGAGTAATCATTTCTCTTCCATACCCATACCCATACCCATACCTTACTCTTCCAGAGAGCAAAGTTCAAACGAACATAGATCCGCATATCTACTTTGAAGATCTTTGCAACACTCAGAGACTCGCCACCACTCTGAATCCTCACCAAACACTACCAATACCACCTTTCTTTTCCAAGCTCACTATTGCTATAGAGCTTTGATCATGAAATCCCCAAATAACACACAACCCCATAGATCATTTACTACATCTGCCCTCAATATTAATTTAAATCTTCCCCAAACTCCAAACTCACTTACACCTTCTCCAAATACATCACCAACAACCACGCACTTACACCACTCTCAAAACACTTCCTCTAATCTCATCTTTCATCCTCTTCAAGTTTTCCATAACTCACTAAACACCCACCTGTCGCATCCTTCTAACCTCACTTCCAATATAACCCCCGAACAAACCACCATGCACAACATGGATACAGACACCACCAACATTCCTATCATCGACCACTCGACTCCCCAAATCACCGTGCATGATACTCAAGACCACAACCAAGGTTTCCACATCGATACTTTCACACATCGAGTGGCTGCACAATGGGACACTCAACAAGCTTTCCATGTTGAAAAACTTGACCACAACCATGATATCAACAATGCCTTCTACCTTATTCAATTTACAACCATGGAGGACAAATACAAAGTCACCCATTCTGGTCCCTGGTCCATGTTTGGTAAATTGATCTCAGTAATGGATTGACACCCTGATTATCATAACATCAACTATGCCATTACTCCCTATTGGGTGCGATTCCATGAGTTTCCAACCCAGAAATTATCGATGCATGATGTGAAGCTGTTGGCTAGTTGCAAAGGAGAATTTATAGAAGTGGATATGAGCTTTTTGGAGAACACATCCATTCCTTACACACGGTTTAAGATTTGGTTCGATATAAACAAATCGTTGCCAAGTTCAATGCAAACAAACTTTGGAAATTCTCATGGTCACCAATACAAAATCCATTTTTGTTATGAAGATATGTGCACTTTTCGTTTTTTGTTGCGGCATGATCGGCCATGCAGCCACAAGGGACGAATGCCCAACATACTTGCAGTTATGGAACTCTTTCTCTAATACCCCAGACGCCACCATGCAAATCAACAGAGCCTTACCATTCAACATGGCATCTAGGATCACTTATCATCATGAATATGAACAAGGCATATTCATGGCATGTAGGATCACTTATCAACATGGCATCTAGGATCACTTATCTTATCCGTAGAGAATGACACATCCTCAAAGTTTGATGAGGTTTCAATCTCTTTCAAACTTTGCCACTGTGATGGACCGACAGAAAGGGAAGCACAAAGCGGAATATGAACAAGGTTGGAGGTCCACATACAAGAACAAAATGCACTCTATGGGCCTTGCTATCCAAAGTGATCCAATAGAATCTCATTCCGACAATGCTTCCTGTGCTCCTGAGATAAAATAAAAATTAGTCAAAAGTGTGGCAAATGAACACAATGTCCCGGACACTACTCACATTACAGACCAGCTTACAGCATCATCCAAAAACTCTTCCACAGTTCTTGGATTCACCAGGGAGGATCGGGCGACCGCCAATAAAGGGTTGCTGCCTTTTTTCATGATCTTAGCCTGAAACGCTCAGGGCATAGGGTCCCCCGACGCCAACCAAAATCTAAGGGCCCTCTTCCTAAAATCCAAATCTGAGATCATTTTTCTATCTGAAACAAAAGCCACAGCCGTCAGAATAGATTGATTACGCCGGAGACTAGGCTTCAGACACGGAGCATCGGTACCGACTATTGGACTTTCTGGAGGTCTCGCTTTATTTTGGAAAGAAGGTATCAATTTAAATTTTATTTCATCTTGTAAATATTTCTTTCTCTGCACTTTGGATAACTATTTCACTGTTGGTACTTGGTCTATCATTTTACCTATGGGGAACCAAATCCAGCCCTAAGGGCACCATTTTGGGAATCCTTGTCCCAATTGTATGCAAAACAGGTCACCCCACTCTTATAATTGGTGATCTGATGCTATTTTGCTTCCTCAAGATAAACTTGGAGACAGAAGGGCAAATCATGCTACTACTAGACATCTATCCACTTTCATGAATACTTTCAACATAGTGGATTTCCCTCTTAAAAGATCCAAATTTACTTGGAACAATAAAAGAAAGGTCACAATGGTATTAAAGCTGAATTGGATAGAGTCATAGCTTCCACAGATTGGATAACCTTCTTCTCCTCAGCCACAACTAGAACTTTACATACATCCTCTTCCAACCACAGAGCTCTCTCTTTTCATCTTGTCACGAATCCAGACACTGGACCTAAACCTCATAAAATTTTCCATATGTGGACAAGAGATTCGAACTGTCAAAAAGTTGTCAACCATACCTGGATTCCTAGACAAAACCAAATGCCAACATTGAACTTTCACCTCAAAACAAAAAAAACTAAGCCATAACCTACCCGATGGAACAAGAGAGAATTTCGCAATATCCCAAATAACATTAAGGAAACCACGCAAGCTTTAGATGATGCTTAGAGTGCCAACCCATCTACAACCAATGTCAACACAATCTCTATCCTTGAGGTACGGCTCTCAGAGCTTTACCATCGAGAGAAATTTTTTTGGCGACAAATCAGGAGAATCCTGGCTTAAGGATGGCAACTAAAACACCAAGTTTTTTTCACCTTGCCACCTTACTCTGCAGAAAGAGAATCCAAATCCTTCGTCTTCAGGACAATTTAAAAATGGCATTCCACACATTCTGCCATAGGCTAGGTTCTCAATGATTATTTCAATACCATCTTCTAGTCCTCCAACCCGTCTGCCTACACAAACATTTTCGATGGGAAGTCATAAAGGGTCTGGCTCAGACGGTTTTCACACCTTTTTCTTCCATACTTCTGGGAAACTGTCAAAATAGTTGTTTCAGAGGTGGTGACAAACCTTTTTATCACAAGAAGATTAGATCCAAAACTTAATGAAACCTTCATAGCGCTGATCTCTAAAGTTTCGAATCCAACCACACCTGACAAATTTTGACCAATTGGTTTTTGCAATGTTATCTATAAGACTATTTCGAAGATTCTGGCAAATAGAATCAAACTTTTTTGATAGCATCATCTCCCCAAATCAAGGGGCTTTCCTCAAAAGACGATCGATAACTGATAATGTGGCCATGGCTCACGAAACTTTCTTCCAAATGAAGCATTGTCGCAAAAAGAAAACAAGGGTGGATGGCCATAAAAATTGACATGGCTAAGACTTATGACCGAGTTGAATGGTCATTCCTTCTTCTTATCCTTAAACAATTGGATTTATAGAAGAATGGATCCAAATGATCGATCAATGCATCTGACTACCACTCTTAGAGCGTTGCTCAATGGAATTCCCCTTCCAAGCATCTCCCCCACCCGTGGACTTCGCTAAGGGGACCTTTAACACCCCTAAATTTCATAAAACTAATTTATTTTATTTTGAATTAAATAAAATAGGTTGCATTTAATTGGATTTAAATTCAAAATTTTAAGGTTTTATTTGGTGAGTTTAGAAGGTGTGTTCTTTAGAATTTCAGTGGGGGCGGATAACCACCCACCCTATAAAGAGGAAGAAAACCTTTTTCCTTTTTCCCTTCTTTTTTTCTCATTTTCTCCATGTTTTTCTTCTCATCTGGTGGTGTGAGAGAGAAGCCGGGGGATCCTCATATCAGGGGACCCAAAATCGAACGCAATCCTCTACTGTAATGGCAGATCCGTCATCATCCACTACCTCGACAGACCTCTCGACGTCTCCATCTATGGCGAGCACGCTTACTAGGTCACTGTTGCGTGCTTCTTCCCCAATGGCGAGTGGATCGCCTCTGCTGATGTGTCTAGGGTCGTGTGCGTGGTGGTCCGATGGAGATGCAATCGGTGAGTTTTCTTCTTTTTCCTCTTCAGATTTTTGTATGAAGTTGATAATATTGAGTTGAATGAGTAGATCTGAGGTTTGTGAGCTTTTTTTTCTACTTCATTGTTTGTGTGAGATCATCCTCACATGTCCATTGGATTGTTTTTATGTTTTTGTTGGTGATTTGGATTGAGGATGAACTTCAATTAAATCCATCTCTCATTCTTTTTGAATCCCCAATGCAATGCATTTAGGTAGAAACTGATAAGTTTTGGTGTATTTTCGATTTGGGATTGTATATTCAGTCCGATACCTATTCATGTTCAATTGGTCCATGGAACATATTATGCTTTGAAACTGGGTCTGAGTTGTTAATGTGCTTTTATACAAGATAAGACATTTACGAATGAAACAACTTTCTATTAATGCCAAACTTTGCTCTTATTTCAATATCATTTTCTCTCTGTTGATCTGGTTGGTGATCTTGTTACATTGAACATCTGGATCCATGAAGTTGGTAGTGTAAGTGTAATTGGTGCATCGTTTGTCCCCAGACAACAACAAGAAAGATGATCAAATAGAGTTAAATGGTTTTCTCTAGGTGCCAGCTAGGAGAATTGTGGGAGGATAGCTTGAAGTTTGGGTTTAATGTGGTCGAGTGAGATTGCATTGTGGGTTTTGATTCATTGGGGTTCTGGAGGGGCCCAATTGGGGTTATTGGTTATGGAAATTGATCTTCTTGTTTACTTATTTTGGAAACTTGATGCTTTGTTTTGTTTCTTTGATTCACTTGTTGAGTAGATTAGTTGGAGATATGAGCTCTTTTTTTTTTTTTATAGTTGTATGGGGTTTCTTGATAGTTATTGAATTTGTTAATGTGATGGGTTAATCTTCACACCATCTGAATAATTGAAGAGGTATATAGCTCTGGGCCCTCTCCCTTACATATCTTCCTCCTAGTGGCATGAAGTGGTTTGTGTGGTGGGGGATTGTGCTGTACACCTGGCCATTAGCAGAAAGAAATCTCACCAGTCCATATATTTATTTAAATAAGTATGAAGGAGGGAGAGACTTGCGGCAATAGTTATATCTAAAGTTGAGATTGGCAGGGTTAACACATCATTGCCCACTTTGATTATTTTTCTTGGTCTTATTTTAGAGGTACTTCCTAGAAGGGTCTGTTGCGGGGAAGATCAAGTGAGTTATTCTTCTGATTTGTATGTTTTGCATGTGGTTGATACATACATTTTTTCCTTGTTTAGAATTCGTTGTTGTATTGAGAATTCTTAGTTGAGAACATGAAGGTAGGGAGTTGTGTATTGGATTATGAGAACTGCAAAGTGGTGTTTGATAATTCATGAGATTCGAGTTTCATTAATGTCACTTATGAAGGATATTAACATGTCATGCACATGTCTCATGATTTAGTAATAAGGAGTTGAGGGTGATGCAATGAAAGGAATAATTTTTACTTGGAGAAACTAACTTTCTCATCATGGTCAAATTTGATATATCTTAATGGTTAGGGAGCTGGAAATTCGACTAAGCAGGTGAGCAAGACTTTGGTTATCTCTTCTTCTTGTGACAATCTTTGCTTGAAGCTCGAAAGTGGGTTCTAGGTCATCCTCATGAAATTCATGTGTGGATGTTTTATGTATTCTAAAATTTAGCGTTGATGAATTGTTTCTTATGGGTCTCTTACTATATATATTATTTTGATCTAAGTAATCGTTTGCGAATGAAACTCTGAGTTAATTCTGTTTGAGAAATTAATTTGTCAGGATTCATATTTTGATGAGATAAATTTGAATGATTGTATTATATGCCAATTGACTTGTTAGCGAGTCTAAATTCCTTATATGGAATGACATTTGATTCCCCGGTTTGTTATAGAAAGTATATATGAGAAATGTAGGTTGCCCCAGAACAATGGGAGGATATCCTGATGAGATTGTTTATGATATGGCAATGAGCCAAATGCTATGTTTTCCAAAAAATGTGGGTGGATATGATTGTGAATCGATTTATGAATGACAAAATGTCATTGTAGAGGAATTCTAAAATATAAAAAAAATGATATCGGTAAACTTTGATTCCTGAAAATTTAATCACCTGGAATTTTATCACTTAGAACTACCACACATTTTTTTTCCCCTCTTATAGAGAAACTAAATGACCAGTCGTCTTGCGGAGGTGGGGCGTCTATCTCTTATAGAGAAACTAAATGACTAATGGGTCGTTTTTGGGAGTTGGGGCACCTATTTCTTATAGAGAAACTAAAATAACCTTCGGGTTAGTCTTGCGAAAATGAGGTGAATTTTTATGCCTAAGATAGGCTTTGATATTTTTTCGTCAAAAATGTGCTGTGAGCTTATGCGCATTGATAGCCCAAGAGTGGTTTTTATTACTCATATAGTTAGGAGTATCCGGTGATGCATGCATGTATGTGATGTGTCCCCACTTGGGCATGGATGACGGAGAAATCCTCCTTTATATGAGAGAGGCATACAGGCATGTATGTTCGGCACGGAGGTGGTGCGAATGTGGTATCGTTTAAGTGATCAATCCGTTAAAAGATGAACCAAATTCAAATAATAATGATTAAATTACGTTTACATTGTTTCTAATCTTTTTCATGCAGGATGTCAAGTTCACTAATATTTCTGCAGATGAGACTTGCCATAATCAACTTCTACCGTGTAAGTATAAGTAAATGCATTTTACTTAATTGGGATAATAATATGATGGCCTCGATGAGGAACTAAATTCTTTGAACTGTGTTTTCTTGCATGACACCTTTGCATTGTTGAGGAACTACCTATTGGTGTGATGGTTTGTTGTTTGTGTTTAGCTTGATGTTTATCATGTGCGAGTTTATTGATTTTGGGATGAAGATTACTCACACCAGCTTTATTGCTGACCCAAGTGAGCTTTTGCTTATTGGGTACATTCCTTTGGGAATGTTGCCGATTAGCCTTTCAGGTTTAGAGACTTTTGAGCAGCGTTACTGAAGTTCCGCTAGTGGGGCTAGCAACGTCAGTTTCCTGGTTAGAGTTTTTATTTATTTCAGTAATTAAATCATGTTTAAGTTGTTGTTGCTACTAAATGTTTCTATTGTTATTGAATTTCACGTCCCGAGTTTTGGGGAAATAGATAATCCTACGTGGATTTTGGGATTTTCATTTTCTTCGAAAATCGGGGCATGACAAAACCCCCTCTCCACATATTTGTTCATTATAGTGGCGGAAGCCCTATCCAGAATGTTTGCAAAAACGGAAGAAAACAACTTGATCGAAGGGATCAGTATTAGAAGGCAATCTCCCTCTATCAGCCATCTTTTGTATGCGGACGACATAATGCTTTTTTGTAGAGGCCTAGCTCTCTGAGGCTCATGCTGAGAAATATATCCTTGCTTCTTACTGTCTTGTATCTGAACAAGCAGTAAACTATGACAAATCCTCGGTCTATTATAGCTCAAGTGTCCATCCTAGACATACAAAAATGATCAATATGATTCTAGGCTCCAAACTGTACAATCCTAAAGATAAATATCTTGGGTCACCTCTGTTCCTCTAAAAAAAAGAAATCCGCAGATTTTCAATTTTTGATTGATAAAATCGACTCAAAACTGTCCGCATGGAAATCAAAGGTGTTGTCTCAGGCAGGGCGCACAGTTATGATTAAGGCAGTCCTGAATTCGATCCCGGTTTACACCATGCAAAAATTTCTTCTTCCTTGCCCTGTCACCACAAAAATGGATCACATAGCCAAGAATTTTTTGTGGAACGGGATGGATTGTGGCAAAGGGAAACATCTTTGCCCTTGGACACACATAACCCTTCCTCATCATTTGAGCGGTTTGAACAAACAACCACACCAGAAGCTTTTGGTATCTTGGTAAAGGACGACAGTGGCAAAGTTCTAGCCCAGATAACTTTCACAATCTCAGGAAAGGTGGCTGACACCACGATGGCCGAATGTTTTGCAACGGAGGCGACACTTTTGTTGATCCTTTTTAGACAGTGGAACGCAGGTCTTATGATGGGAGATTCGGGCACACTTATTACTATCCTTGATGAGGATCATCGGGAGGAACAGATTGTGACCTGTTGGATGTGGCATCCTCTGATCTATAGTATTAAAAACTTATTCTCTACTATGCATAATTGGTATTGTAACTATATTCTGTATGACCTCAATAGAAAGGTTTATGAATTAGCTATTTATGCTGGACATATGTTTTGCTCTACTATTTAATATATTATGCGATAAGCTTTATCAAAAAAAAAATAAAATGTTGGAGAGACTCTTGGATCTTTTCTTGTCTTCTTGATTTCTTCATCATTTATAGACTTCTTCCTCATTTATAGACACTTGATTGCTCTTAACAATTACCACAAACTAGTGCATATAACCTTGTCTGCAGAACCATACATATTTTACTTTTACTAGATAACTAAGTTTAAAGGCATTTTTTTTTGGTTCCGCTTCATCTATAGTAATCAGATATGATTAGAACCTACATTTTAGACTAATTTAATCATCCTCATATATATATATATATTAGAGTATGCTCCGTGTCGTTAATATTCTAAATAATTTTATTTATTAATTATTGTGTATTGAACACCTCCGGCACTATCTCCATTTTCGGTCTCAATCATATATATATATATATTAGAGTATGCTCCGTGTCGTTAATATTCTAAATAATTTTATTTATTAATTATTGTGTATTGAACACCTCCGGCACTATCTCCATTTTCGGTCTCAATCAGTATTGAAATATAAACTTATTATAAATGTAAGCCTATTAAGTAAAATTTGAATTAGTTGGAGAAAAAATTTAAAAGCCGAGAATGAGTCTCCCAATATTTGAATTCGTCAAAACATGAAATTTAGGGCTTTAATTTAAATGTGCATTAAGATGCCAACTCATTTTTATGGTATGATCACCCTGTCTCATTGTTTTTAAAAATATTGAAAAATATTAAAGACATATAATAGATTGCACGTTTTTTAATTATGAAATACATATATATATATTTTATATTTGGCCCTTGTATTGATAATTGATTTTGTTCAAAAGTACTTCAAAAATGCATTTCAGCGATATTAAGTTTATCAAAATCCGATAACGATGTAGATAGTTATGATAATTTTCATTTTGCTAAATGAAAAACACAACATTTTCTCTCTCAGTCACATGTACATTACACTAACTTTTTTTCAATTTTTTTTTTTATTTTTTGTCATTCTACATATTTTATATTTACAAATATGTCATTATAAGAAATGAATATCAATCCTCAAATCTATCTAACATTTCACATAGGCTTTTTTACTGTTCATGAACAGTAACATGAGTCTGTTTGTCCTACGTGGCACAACTTATGACTTTGGCAAAACTTAAGTAAAAGATTTTACCCCCGCAGCTTTCCTCACTCTCTCCACGCTTCCTCCTCACAAGCAGAGAAGAATAAGGACGAAGAAGGAGAGGACGATAGAAGAAGAAGAAATTTTTTTTTTTAGAAGGTAAGATATCCTTCTTCTTTAGATTTTTCCATCTCAAACTTTTCTTCTCCTTCTTCTTCTTTAGATCTTGAGCTGAACTGAAGAAGAACCCGATGCTTCCTCTCTCTCCAGTCTCCACAAGGTTATTTTCTTCACGCCCAACAAATCTCACTGCAACTCCTATCTGACAAAGCAATTTCTGTATTTTCTTTTCTTCCACTTCAAAGAGAAAAATTTATTCTTTTTATACCTCTCTTCCAAAAGCTCTCTCTTCTTAAATTTAAGCTGTTTATGAAAGAATTTGGGGGCTTCGGTCGGAGGCAACAAGAGGGGAATTGGGGGTTGATCTTGGGTTGATTTGTGAAGTTAGGGTTTGGAAATTTTAAGCCATGTTGACGAAGAAGCCCAAGGATGCACCTCCTGCATTGCCTGCTCGGCCGCTTTCGAAGGCGAGGTTGCCTTCGGCAAGAAGATCATTGCCTAATAACTTCAAGATTGGGGAAGAGGCTGCTCCGGTCAAGGAGTTTTTGTCTAATAGGAAGAAGCGAGATCGGGCCCAGGAGGAGGATAAAGGGTTGGAGAATGGGGAGATTGGTGAGTTTGGGATAAATAAGCTGTTGAAGGTGAGGGTGGTTCAAGCGGCGGAGTCGCCATATGATGAGAAGAAGGTCGAAGAGAATGGTTTGGTGAATAATAAGGTGCAGTATACTATTTTTTTAATGGAATGTAAATTGCTTCAACACCCCTTTTGATTGTAAGGAGTAATTTTAGCTTTTTTCAATCTTTTTCTACTTTGAGCAATTATTTATGTTAGTTCCAATAGTAGAGATGAGAGTTAGTTGTTTAAATTCGAAAATAAGCTATTTGGGGTGCAAGGAGTTTTAATTATCTTGGAAATTGGGTCACTTGAGTTGGGTGACTATCATATTACCTACATTTGGAGCATATATGAGTTTATAACTGTAATTCACAGAGGGTTTTCTCTTATTGAGTTCTGCAACAGCATTGGGTTCTTAAATTTATAACTTCATGTTTTCTACTTTGGGTATCTTTTTCTGTTGAAAGCTCATGATAGGTGACTGGAACAATAGTGCCATGTTCTGTTTAATGAGTCGAGGCTTGACATAGTGAAGTGGATTGGTAAAAGATTTCACTACAAATGTTGCAATCGGGTACTTGAACATGTTAGAGAACTGTTGGGTTGAAAGGATGATGGTTGATTTGGGAGATTGATACTTAATCTATAGTATTTGTACTTTTTGTTTTCATCACATCCTTTTTGGAGTCACATTTTCCACCCTTATCGATATTATTTGACTTCTTTCTAAGTGCTTTGACATGAGAATAATTCATTTAAGTTGATGGCCGAAATTTTTGGATCATGGAAAGGGAGCTGGGAAGTATTTGCTAGAATACATGTATATCACTAACAAAGTTTTTTTGAATTTGATTGGTTTTTGAGTATGGGGTTATTTGTTTTGGAGTTTAATGCTTCATTGCTTTATTTTGATTAGATTTTGTGGCTGTTTGAAATCAATTGAATGAATCAGAGTATGCAACATTTTGATTAGATTTGGGTTTTTTTTGTTGGTAATTGATTGATTTGAGTTTGGGTTTTGTTGAATTTGCAGGGAAAATGTGAGCAGATGGCAGAGTATATAAGAAAGTTGAGGCTTTGTATTTGGTCGTTTCTAGAGCTCGAAGAAAGTTATTACTTGAGCAGAAAATGCTTCGCCATTTGTTGTGAAATGCAAAGAAATAGGTAATTGAGGATTAGCATTGTGTTTTGGTGCAATTGTGATTTTTTTAAGGCAGTTTTTCATTGAATTTGATTTGTTGTTTTTTTATTTGATTAGACACAAACGAAGCATAAGATTGATGAACTAGATACAATGATAGCAGATTTGAGGCTAAATTGTACTTCTTTAGAGGAAATGCTTGCAAGGTTGAAATCTGAAAGGACAGTATGATTGGCAGTGTTAATTTTGAATTTCAGATTTTAACAGTAATTTAAGTCTATTTGTCCTACGTGGCATTTTTATGTCTTGGGAGAAGTTAAGTGAAAAAATTAAAAACCCGATGCTTTCCTCTCTCCCTCTCCTTTCCCCTCTCTTCCTCCACCCAAACCCCTCCCACCCAAACTCTCTCCTTCCTTGAAGCAGAGAAGAGAAGAAGAAGGACCAAAGAAGAAGAAGGACCAAAGAAGAAGAAGGGCCCATCTCCTCTCTCTTCCATTCATTTCTTCTCAGAGAAGACTTTCCTCACTCTCTCCACCATTCTGTTATTCATCATTTAATGGATTCTGTTAATATCAGAAACCCCATCTCCCCAACTCACCTCTTCTTCTCCTATTTTTCTTATGTGCTACTAAATTTCTCTGGGGTTTACTGTGATGGATTCAATCAACAGTGAATATATGGTTACTCATCATCTCTCACGGATCTCTAAAGATGCTCATCATCTCTTAGCAGAACTCTCAACATCTGTAAGGAACTCTTATCATTTTCCTTCATGCAATTGAATTTTTGGTTGAATGTTGTTATAGGTATGTTCTTCTTTGGTCCTTTCTTAATTCTCTGCGATTTTTCAATTTTGGGTTTCTCTCCTAAAGAAATATAGTTGAATGTTGTGATGGGTTTGTTTAATTTGGTTAAATTTTTGCCCTATCTCTCAAATTTCTTCGATTTTTCACTTTTGTGTTTTTCTCCTAAAGAAATACGGTTGAATATTGTGATGGGTATGTTTAATTTGGTTGAATGTTGTGATGAGTATGTTTAATTTGATTGAATATTTGCAATATCTCTCAAATCTCTTCGATTTTTCACTTTTGTGTTTCCATCCTAAAGAAATATGGTTGCATGTTGTGTTGGGTATGTTTAATTTGGTTGAATGTTGTTATAGGTATGTTCTTCTTTGGTCCTTTCTTAATTTTCTGCGATTTTTCAATTTTGGGTTTCTCTCCTAAAGAAATATAGTTGAATGTTGTGATGGGTATGTTTAATTTGGTTAAAATTTTGCCCTATCTCTCAAATTTCTTCGATTTTTCACTTTTGTGTTTTTCTCCTAAAGAAATACGGTTGAATATTGTGATGGGTATGTTTAATTTGGTTGAATGTTGTGATGAGTATGTTTAATTTGGTTGAATATTTGCAATATCTCTCAAATCTCTTCGATTTTTCACTTTTGTGTTTCCATCCTAAAGAAATATGGTTGCATGTTGTGTTGGGTATGTTTAATTTGGTTGAATGTTGTTATAGGTATGTTCTTCTTTGGTCCTTTCTTAATTTTCTGCGATTTTTCAATTTTGGGTTTCTCTCCTAAAGAAATATAGTTGAATGTTGTGATGGGTATGTTTAATTTGGTTAAATTTTTGCCCTATCTCTCAAATTTCTTCGATTTTTCACTTTTGTGTTTTTCTCCTAAAGAAATACGGTTGAATATTGTGATGGGTATGTTTAATTTGGTTGAATGTTGTGTTGAGTATGATTAATTTGGTTGAATATTTGCAATATCTCTCAAATCTCTTCGATTTTTCACTGTGTTTTCATCCTAAAGAAATATAGTTGAATGCTGTTATAGGTATGTTTGATTTTTTTTAAATTTCATTCAAAGCAGTTTCCTAAATGTTCGTCAATTACTGGGACCTTTATATTCCAGTAGAGAGTCCCTCTCTTTGAAGGAATGTGACCCTTCTACTAACTTGCTTTTCTTGGTAACCAACCTTAAAAAGTTCTCAATTAAAATGTGATGTTTGTGGTTTGTTGTGAATCCTTCTACTGACTTGCTTTTCTTCAAATGTTTAATTAACTCATTTCCTTCAAATGGTTAATTAACTCATTTCCTTCAGATGTTGACTACTCATGGTGATTTTTCTTCTTCTTTCAACAACCATATAACTAAGCATGTATACTCTCATTCTACACGTTTTATTTTTTTGGGATTTCATTTTCTACTGTTGAATGTTGTGATAGGGGGTTTTCCTAGCGCCTCTACGTCTTTATCAAATCTCTTCTTTTTTCACTTTTGGGTTTCAATAGCAAAAGAAATTTAGGAAAATGTTGTCACGGGTATGTGGAATTTGGTCTATTGTTTTGATGAGTAAGTTGAATTTGGTTGAATATTGAAAATTTTGAGACTGTATATTGCAAAGGTTAATTGTTGAATTTAATTGAATGTTGTGATTGGGTATGTTGAATTTGGTTGAATGTTGCAAATTTTGAGACTGTTGAATTTGGATGGTTGATTATTGCAAAAGTTTATAAAAGTTTAAATAGGGTATTCACAATTTCATGGTTCTGGATTTTTTTTTTTTCATTTTCCCTGAAGTTTTATGGTTATGATGGCATTAAAAAAGATTACCATCCACAACAATGGCATCCAAATGGCCCTGATTTCTCTTCCATGGCTGCAAGTGGCAAGTATTTTGTGATGTCTATGAAATTTTAAGCTGAAAAGTGTTCTTGATTTGGTCTTTTTTTTTAATTTTTTTTAATCTCTTCTCCTCACTCTCTCCTTTCATTCTTCGATTCGGTGGAGTAGGAGGAGGGGTGAAGCCGAAGAGGAAAAGTAAGATCCTTCTTCTTCTTCAGATCTGATTAACACACGGTTTGCTTTTTTTTTTTTTTTTTTCCAGATCTCTTCGCTCTTATGACCCTTCTTCTTTTTAATTTTTTTTTTCAGATCTCTTCTCCTCACTCTCTCCTTTCATTCTCCCATTCGGTAGAGGAGGAGGAGAGGTGAAGCCGAATAGGAAAATGAATACGCCTTCGCAAATAGAGCTGGTGAGTTATTGATTGGTTGATGATTTTGTTTTGATTTTGTGTGTTTTTAGGTTTTTTTATTTGATTGTTTGTTTAGGGTTTTGATTTGTGTGTTTTTAATTGGAAACAGTGGAGACTAATCCTCCGAAAACGTTGAGGTCGGAGCTGTCGTTGAATATCTTTTGGATCTTGCAGAACCCAAGTGTTCTGGTGATGGGGTTTTCGAGATATCGGAACGGAGTTGCCTTTTTTGTCTCCAAGGTACTTTAAATGTTGTTCAAATTTATGATTTTTGTGATTATATGTGGTTGCTTTATTTCACTGATTCTCATTTGGGAATTTTAATAAAAAACTGCTTTGGGGTTGCTAAGGTGCTTTGGGTAGGGAAAGCTTTGTCAATTCAGGTGCATCTAGATAAGGAGTTGGCGGAGGCTTTGCTTCAACCAACACAAGCTTTTGTTGAAAGGCAAAAACAAGTATGATCACAAGGTCTGTTGCTCTCTCTTCAAAATCCATATTTTTTTTCTATTTTTTTTTTTTGAATTTGATTGGTTTTTGGGTATGGGGTTATTTGTTTTGGAGTTAAAATGCTTCATTGTTTTATTTTGATTAGATTTTGTGGTTGTTTGAAATTAATTGAATGATTTTGAGTTTTCTGTATGTGGGGAAGTGCAACATTTTGATTAGATTTGGGTTTTTTTTTGTTGGTAATTGATTGGTTTGGGTTTGGGTTTGATGAATTTGCCTTCTTGGCGGAGAAGATGAAAGGCAAGAACAAGTATGATCACAAGGTCTGTTGCTCTCTCTTCAAAATCCATATTTTTGTTCATTTTTTTTTTTTTTGAATTTGATTGGTTTTTGAGTATGGGGTTATTTGTTTTGGAGTTAAAATGCTTCATTCATTTATTTTGATTAGATTTTGTTGTTGTTTGAAATAATTGAATTATTTTGAGTCAGAGTATGTGGGGAAGTGCAACATTTTGATTAGATTTGGGTTTTTTTTGTGGTAATTGATTGGTTTGGGTTTGGGTTTTGTTGATTTTGCAAGGAAAATGTGAGCAGATGGCAGAGTATATAAAAAGTTGAGGCTTTGTATTCGGTCGTTTATAGAGCTCGAAGAAAGTTATCTACTTGAGCAGAAAAAGCTTCGCTATTTGTTGGAGTCTGCAGATATGAAATGCACAGAAATAGGTAAATGAGGATTAGCATTGTGTTTTGGTGCAATTGTGATTTTGTTGAAGACAGTTTTTCATTTAATTTGATTTGTTGTTTTTTTATTTGATTAGAGACACAAACAAAGCATAAAAAAACCCATCATTTCCATGGCAACCTCCCAATTCCTCTGCATCTCATCTCTTCACACTTCCTTTAATTTTATTTAACCGCTTTGATCATAGCAAAGGTTTCTGATTCCAAATTGCAAAAAAGCAAGTTGAGGTATGTGTGGATTATAGGTTTGTGTGGGTTATAGTTTTGGTTTTTTTTTGTTGGTAATTGATTGGTTTGGGTTTGGGTTTTGATGAATTTGCCTTCTTGGCGGAGAAGATGAAAGGCAAGAACAAGTATGACCACTAAGCCTACCTGCCTGTTCAAGCATGCTGCCTGCAAGCAAGCAAGCTGCCCGCCTGCAAGCATGCTGCCTGCAAGCATGCTGCCTGCAAGCAAGCAAGCTGCATGCCTGCTTGCCTGCAAGCATCAGAACACTTCAATGGAAGGTAAAAGACTTTTAAGTTCACTGTCCCTTCATGAAGTTGCTAAATATTTTTAGTACTATATAAGTTTGTTAAAAAAATGACCACTAAGCCTACCTACCTGTTCAAGCATGCTGCCTGCAAGCAAGCAAGCTGCCTGCCTGCATGCATCAGAACACTTCAATGGAAGGTAAAAGACTTTTAAGTTTACTGTCCCTTCCATGAAGTTGCTAAATCTTTTTAGTACTATATAAGTTCGTTAAAAAAAAGGACCACTAAGCCTACCTGCCTGTTCAAGCATGCTACCTGCAAGCAAGCAAGCTGCCTGCAAGCAAGCAAGCTGTCTGCCTGCAAGCATGTTGCCATGCATGCAAGCAAGCTGCCTGCCTGCCTGCAAGCATCAGAACACTTCAATGGAAGGTAAAAGACTTTTAAGTTCACTGTCCCTTCCATGAAGTCGGTAAACACCTATTTTTGTGGAGTTAGCAAGACATTTCATTATCTTGAACTAGCATGCCTTAAAAATAAAATTTTGGAAGTGTTGGATCTAAATTGCATGTTTTGAATGAACAAGTTACTGCACCCTGGGCACCTTTCAGATTGTAAGGATTTAGAGTTTGTCCAACCTCATTGAGTCCCTTGAGATTAACTTCATTGAATCACCCATCTTTCTTACATTGTTGCTCGGGGAGATAGGAGGATAGATTTATGCCATCCTCGATTGTTTTTTGAAACAGCACCAGCCTGAATTTCAAGAAACGTTTTTTATAGTCACAAAATTAATCATGGAAATCAGTCACAAGGCAAAATAATATAGATAAAAAAACAATAAAGAAAGAAAAAGAAAATTCTTCTGTAGCTCAAAAACAGTAGAGTAGTAGTGTAGATTGTATGAGAACACTCACAATAAAGTGATTTGTCTCCAATCTCGAACTCACTTTAGCTCTCTCTCTCTCTCATTATCAGCTCATCTCTTCTATCTCTCAGCTGTGGTGGTGGTGGTGGTGGAGGTGGTAAGCAACCCTCTCCAAGCTTTAAACTTCTCTGCATTTTCAAGCTTTGATTTCACTTTTGGTGTTATTTTAGCATAAGCCCTAGAGTAGATTGTTTGTTTGGAATCAATTTCAGTGATTTGGGTATCATGATGTTGCATTGATTTGATCTTTTTATAGACAAGCATGCATTTTGATGGAATGAAATCACTCTAGCATTGGTTCCTTTGGGTGTGCTTTATAGTTTCGATTCTCTGAATATCTAAGCCAGGTGTTGCCTGAAAATCATTAGCAATGTATGATAACTTTATTTAAAAGATGCAATTTTTTTCAATTACATTTTATTCAATTGGTAAAGTGAAAGGCACAATCAGATTTTAATGAGGCAATATTCATTAGGCACGGAACTGGATGGGCTCTCTCAAAACAGAGCGTACCCTGTTTGCTGCTGCTGTTGCTGCGCTGCGTTACTGCTGCGCTGCGATTGCTGCTAGCTGTTACGCGGGTTTCTGCTGATGCTGCGCTGCGTTGCCGCTGCTGCTGCGTTGCCGCTGCTGCTGCTACTGCTAGCGCTGTTGCTGCTGCTGCTGTTCTGTTTTGCTGCTGCTGTTCTGTTTTGCTGCTGCAGCGTTGCGGTGCTGCTGTCTGTCGCAGCGTTGTGGACACGGCCTGAAGAGACTGTTTTGTTTGTTTTTCTGAGTGCTTGCGGTTTTGATTAGCTTGCGGCCAGCTGAGATGCTGCAGCACGCGGTTGGAGAGTGTGTATGCGGGTTGTTTTGGGCAGTCCGGTGTACTTTCGGGTTTTGTCGCAGGAACGCGCATAGTGCTGCGTGTTATACGGCTGCGAAACAGAGATTGCGGGTGCTGTCCGGCGTTGCTGGAGCTGACTGTGAGCGGATTTCAGTTGTTTTTGCTTTAAGTTTTGTAATGGCTTTTCATTGTTTTTAGTTTTTTTCTCATTTGGCTTTCATACGGGTAACGTCGTAATGTACCCCGTAGCGTTTGTACGTCATAGAGAACTTGCAGTACAAGCATCGAAATCTGGGATCCCTTTTCTCCTTAAGAATAAAATCTTTGATGTACTTAAATGTTTTATACTGCAATATTTTGATAATTAAATGATACTTTTGGTGTGGAGATATTATATGGTGTTCATGGCATTGATTGCCATTGTAATTTTTTATGACAGGTTCAGACAGGTTTCAATATTTAAAAATACAGAGGAAATTCTGTCAAAATTTTGATTTTTAATTGTTCATGACATTTATTGTCATTATAGTCACTTATTTCTTATGACATGTTCAGATAAATTACTTTATTCAAAAAATGACATTGTTTTTGGATATAATGATATTGTGTGCATGTCTCTTTGACTGTTTAATACCATGTTCTACTATCAAACCTCTTTTAATACTGAAAACGTTGATTATATATTGCGTTGATGCAGCAATTTTTTGTGAATGTCAAATTATGCGAGGTACAAATGCTTATGACAAGTTTAAATATTGAAAAAATGGGAATCTCTGTCAAATTTTAAATATTTTTTAATTTTTGTAAAAAAATCATCTTGATATTCTTCTAAACCAAATGTGCTATTCTGTTTGCCCTATTTATATTTCTTCAACTGCTGCTTTACTAAATCGGCATCAATTTCAGTCAAAACTCACTTGGACAAACATGTGATATTTTTTAATATTAAATTTTTTCCTTCTTATTTTTAGTTAAGCTGACATTTGATGGAGATTAAATTCCTTAGCACATTGGTTGCGTTGATCAGTTTTATTAACAGTGTTTTACTATTCAAGAGTATTAACGTTTACAAAATTCATTCATCATAACTGTTGTAATAAACAATTATGCAAGTGTTTTTAGAAATCGAAACAAAACCCCAAATGTGAGTATTCGATATAGCCGTGAAAGTATGATGTAATTTACAATAGTGCCAACGGCACGCGTATTACACTAGTTCAATACATTTCTCAACTTTCAATCATAACCATTTTTATCTCTAATGATTTCGATTTGACTTTGTCCAAATCAGTAATGAATAGTAAAACATCACTCTAAATTATAATATAAATAAATATTTATTTAAGAATACCTGAAGATGAGTATATGTATTGACATATCGGTATCTTCGTGAATTACAAGTTATATAGTAAAATCAATCCAATGCAAAAGTTACAGAAAATACTTTCTATGATCAATCATCTTCACCATTATTATCATATCTCCAATATGGTCATCAAAAGTAAGTCTTGTTCTCTTTTGATGAAGAAATTTGGTCATCAAAAGTAAGTCTTCATTTTCCCCAAATAGAATGTCCGGGTTCTGAAACAAAGGAGGGTTTGTGCTTCAGCTCTTCGATCTCGATCTTTAAAGCGACTATTCGAAGGATTTGAAGTCTTGGTCGTGTTGATTCATGTCGGACGGGACGAAAGTGAGACTGGTTCGGTGCCCCAAGTGCGAGAATCTGCTCCCCGAGCTCCCAAACCCGTCTGTTTATTAGTGTGGAGGGTGTGGGGCTGTTCTTCAAGGTAACAAGTTTTGAACTTTGTACCGATTCTCTTGCTTGTTTTAGTGTTTTGTTTGCTTGTTTTGATAGTTTGGGTATCAGTCGTTTTTGAGTTTAGATGTTTGGGTTTTTGAATTACAGCTAAAAAGTTGCCAACTTGTTCAGTTGATGAGCATTCGGGGGAAATCTGATGAAGAGAAGGGTTTAGGGGGGTCTGATAAGGTGGGGAAGTTTGATAAGAAGGGGAAGAAGGGTTAGTGTTAGTGATTCTTCGGAGTTATCAGACAGGGAGAGTAATGGAATTAAGAAAATTAGGCAGAAAAGTGGCGATTCTAGTAGTAGTTCTTCATCTAGGACTGAAAGCAAAGTTGCTGTGAAGGAAAATGTTGAAGTGATTAGAAATGATGGGAAGAGTGTAGAGGAGGGAATTATGATCGGTGGTAGGTATAGACGAGGGGGGCATTCGAAGGATCCGGTTGATGACTTGGTTAACGGGAAGGATCAGGATGTGAACATGGGTCGAGATAAGCCGGTTAAAGTTGATATGGAAAGGGAAAAAGGTGAATTAGAACCTCAAATGGGAGTTGCAAGTACTTCGAAGAGGTCTATACAAATGCCTCATTGGCGGGTGGTGAAAGAGATGGTTCGATGGCGTATAGGAGGCCACCAAGAGGTGTCTCTGAGGTGTGAGGGTTTCGAATTTGCCTTACCCTGATGAAGGCCCATCCAATTACAGCGATGGTTCAGTATATGGTTATGGTGAGCCTTTAAAGAATCATATCAATTCAAGTGGTTCTGAGAAGGTTGAGCATCTTGAACAAGATCGTGCAGAGCTACTGAGGAAACTGGATGAGCTCAAGGATCAGTTGAGTAGGTCTTGTGAGGTTTCAGATAAATCAAAAGAAAGGGTCCAGTGGATGGGAAGGCAATTCCATTGGATTATTATGGTGGTCATGATAATCGGTTTCGGAAGGTTCGTCTTGGTCACATGGACCTCCAGTGCAGCCGTTTGCAGCAGATAAACATGCCCAGAGACCGTTGTGGCGTGGCATGGATATGCAGAACTTCTATGCTCCTCCAATGCATGCCTCAAATGAGATTCCAGGTTATGGAGATCCTTATGCTCCTCGGTATTTGGTAGTAACAGACCTTCCCATCAGTACCCACACCAACCATCTCATGACTACTTCCCGGAACATTACATGGATACGGAACCAGACCACCTCGCATCCTACCCACATAATACATTCTTCCACCAGCCAGCTTGCTCTTGTTTGCGTTGTCACCACAACCACTTGCAATTATCTGCACAAGTTCCACCAGGTGTCTTCAACAATAGAAGGTTTGCTGATACCCCAACCAATCCCATGTTGTACAATCTTGACATTCGCAGCTCATTTGGACCACGAGGATATAATCCTACAGAAGCCAATTATCCTCTTGTACATTCTCGTGAAGCATAGCCTGTTGTAAGAATGCAAAGGGATCTTGACCCAGAAATCAATGCTTTTGGTCAGACTCATCCGCGTAGAGTGCCACTAGCAAGGAGAAATGGACGCCGTTGTCTCCCAATAGCTGGTGCTGCCCCGTTTATAACTTG